>CM029018.1:109443444-110643444 GCA_016801055.1 Panax notoginseng
ATTATTTAGAAATATAAATAAATGATTTAAAAAATCAAATAATGGATAAATAAATATATAAAATTTATTATAAGCTTCCGAAAATTATTATAAAAGGTATACAAAGTATATAAGAATATAATAAAACTTATAAAAAATTTTAACCATGATATTAGTTTTATTAATTAATCGGTAAAGTTTTAGGACACCGAAATTATGTCAAACTTAAATCAAACGTAAATAGTTTATGTATTTGAGTATTGTTATCAATACTAATGTGTTAGACATATATGAATAAACATCTTAGCTGTTTATAAATGAATCGAGTAGCACTGCTTAATCGATCTTCGCTCAGGCAAGTTTCCTATATCCTAACCTTAATTACTTATGTAAAAACCCTGCTTATTCGTTGAACAAGATTCCTATCTTGATTTGCTTTTGATATATTATACCAAACCAATTTGATTGCCAATTATTGTAAAGTTATCGCTATAGCTTCAACATAACTAAGAAATAAAATGTTTATTCATATGTTATTATTGTTTATCAAGCATAAACTATTGTGTCAAACCAAATTGCTTTGGTAAGACATCCTATATTGAGTTGTATATCCCAAAATGGATAAATGTGTGTCAATAAAATTTGGCACTTAGTGCAAGTTGGGCACGATTAGGATGAGATGCATACTCCTAGGATGTTGAATATGTTGATCCCCTGTTTCACATTTGAACAAAATTTTCTAAGTCATTATGACTGACAAAAATAATAAAAATTCCAGAAATGGTTGAAATAAAAATTCCAGACATGGTAAACAACACTCAGTTAAGAAAAAATTTGAACTGTTATACTTCTTCAAATCCTATATTGTGTTATAAATATAAAACCTGCTGAGCATGTCATAGCTCATTATTGCAAACCATTCCCTTTACAGTATTAGATGGTAACCCTGACACATCTGGAGCGAATAATGGGAAGAGACCCTACTTAGATTAGTTTAAATTATTGTCTAGATTAAACTTTTGTAATAAGAAATTCTTACGAAGAATCATGTAATCGAACCTTTATTATATATATATATATATATATATATATATATATATATATAATATATATCATCCTTTTATTTTTTGCAACTGTGTTTCCTTTACATAAATAGATGTAATTAGAACTTTTGATTTATTTTGAGATCATTGGGAACTATACATCTGAGTGAGGGTATTGACAATATGGGCTGCTCATATTATTGCTAATACTCTGGATTTCAGATAGATAGATACTATCGATATGATTGAGTAATCCGCAAGATATAGACTATACATCTGAGTGAGGGTATTGGTAATATAGATTGTTCATGTTATTACTAATACTTTAAATTTTGGATAGATAGATATTATTCGTAGATATAGTCTATTCATCCAAGTGAGGGTATCCAAACATAGCGACAGTTCTATAAAGAATTATTATCTGTTATGGAATATTGTGAACCTTGGATCGATGGGAATTTTATTTTATCATATATGTATAGTAGTTCGAATAGATATGAACACCAAATTGAAAACCATGGGTGTATAGATTTGGATGCGTTATATTTAATAATTAGTTGCGAAAACCAGATCGGATACCATGGGACTATAGATTTGGGGACGTCACACTTTATCTGATCAATACTTAACCCTTAGCCACATACTGTACATACATATATACACTTTTAGTTAATAAATCATAAAAATCCTTCACAAACTTCTTAATCAATACTTTATTTCCAAATCTAGGTTTTATTGTTTAACATTTATTTAATCATTTAAGATTTTATTAATCTTATAAATTCTCGGTTGTCACAATTTATGAGTTGTACTTCCTTGACTCTCTCCACAATGGTAGGTCGAGTCTCCATTGTAAATAGTTTCTGACCCGGTTCACTCGGTAACCTCACACTTAACTCCATTCTATTCATCTCTGTTATTCACTCAGTTTGAGCCGTTAACATAGACAACCTTTCCCGGCCCTTTCTACTTAAGGCGTCGGCCACCATATTCGCTTTTCCTGAATGATATAGGATATCGCAGTTATAATCCTTTATCAATTCCAACCATTTTCTTTGTCTCATATTTAAATCTTTTTGCGTGAAGATATATTTTAGGCTTTTACAGTCCGTGTGTAAGACCCCCGACTTCTTATGAATAAAGATTTAATTTTCTCTAAATATCATTTTGAATAATAAGGTGTGGATTTGATATAATGTTATAGTTGTGGGTAATGTGTACAAATTTTGTAAAGTAAGTAAGTTGTCATAAAATATTCATTTGGTCGGGGAATATTCGTTTTATCAAGAAATATTCGTACGACGGCACAATCATTGGTGGACCACACAACGGAATTACTGTAGGATATAGAAAGCGACATAAATAATCTTTTTATAAAAATAACAGCAAGGCTTTTACCATTAACTGTTGAAATACCCGGTGATAAAAGTACAGTAATAAGAGTGATTTCACAGTAGCACACGGTATTGCACAGTATCTCTGATTATTGATACTTACGTAAGAAGTCACTCTGTTATACTCAATTATTGCAACAGTAGCTACTGCACAGTATCTCATATTATTTATTCAATTATTGTCACAATATCATCTTCACAATATTTTATATTATTAAATCAATAATTGAGACGACACAATTATTCATATTATTATGTGTATTATTGACAATGTCTAGAAAGTTCTAGCGAGGAAAGGAGTTTGATCATCTAATTGTGCGCTAATAAGGAGAAGTCCTTATCGGAAAGCCCCCTCTTTCTTGGAAATGATCTGGTTGTTATTATTGTGAGTTATAATATTAATGATAAATAATTAAATATGTGTTTATTGAAGACAAGTGATTTGTGATAAATAGAGAGGTTTTTTTTATGAAGTATTTATTGTAAGTTTAGCTTATTACATGGACCCCACTTACTCATTTTTCAAAATCATCGGTAGAAAGTTATCTGTGTTTTTATTTTATTATTATTATAATAGAAATAAAATAGAAAACTTTTTATATAAAATAAAATACTTTTTATAAATAGAATATATTATATTTTATTTTATTGCATAGTGTTGCATAATGTTGCATAGTGTTTGCATAGTGATGTATAGTAAAATCAAAATTTTCGTCAAAAAATCGTGACTACGCCCGTGAACTTCCCTTACTGTGCATCCAAATAGTATCCTGCAATTCTCATATAAATAGGATGCTTAGTTTAGAAATGAAAATCATACCAGAATCAGAGAATTCTTCTTCTATAATATTGAGCGTATTTCTTTCGAGTTTAAAGAAGCTTTGAGTGTAGAAAACAATACAAGTTTTCTTCAAGAATATCTCCGCTATACCAGTCAGAAGTACTCTCCTTTTAAAGTAAGGGCTATTATTTATTTCATATTAGGAAGAGATATTATTTTTCGTACTTGTAAAAAATATTATTTTCGTTCAATATTCGTTAGGGATATTATCTTCGTTCAATATTCGTAAGTAATATTATTTTCGTTCAACATTCGCAAGGGATATTATTTTTGTTTAATATTCGTAAGAAATAATATTTTCTTCCATACTTTGTAGTATGCAAGCAATATTATTTCGTTTTATATTCCTAATTTTACACTTATTTTGATAAGTATTTTTTCTATACTCCTTGAAATTTGAGCTTCATCTAGTATCGTTTCACAGAAATATTTTTCTGAACATTCTTATTAAATTTTAACATTTTCATGCCGGAGTACTATTCATGGGCACAATTCATACATATAACACTGTCCATATATACGGTACTATTCATGGGATGCTATTCACGAAGTACTACTACACTCAGGGTACTATTTACTTGGGTACTATTCACGACAAAAATTGATTTCTTTTCTGTACAAATTATTTTTGATACATGAATATTTTTCTTTAATTTTACTCCACAAAGCAGTTATCATGTTGACAATTTAGACATTCTTAAACTCTGGATAAATTAAATTATAAATCTTTAATATTTATCCTTCATCTCACTTAATTGAATTCTTATATCATTGTTAACATCCTCATGGTTATATTATGGTGAAAGTCATCTTTAACCTGTAGTGCATAGATAGACTATTGATTGGTATGATTATGACCAAGAATTATATATCGGTATAATCATAACCTGTAATGTTACAAATGGTATGGTAAAAGTCCTCATTGGCCAGTTGTTTGACATCATCATGACCATTGGTGATACTAACGAATATCCTTAGCCCGTAGTGCATTGATAATTCATGGATGTGATACTAACGAATATCCTTGGCCCATAGTGCATGAATAATTTGGTGATGTGGATTATTTATTGAGATGTGTTTACAGAGATAAAATATTGATGATGAACTTTTAAATCATAGAAGATAGTAGATATCATGCTCTACTTGACTCTTCTAATGGATTGCTTGTTTCGCTGTAGTTAAACTTGTTTTCTATTGTATTCTATCAGTTTTTTATACTGTTGAAGGCTGAGGATAATTTATTCTGCATTATCTTAGTCATAATATTCTTTACTGGGCTAGTTGAGCTCACCCTTTTCTTTCATTATTCTCTTCAGGAAATGAGAATATAGCTGAGACTAGTCGGAGAATAGAGTGATGGTCCAAGATGGTGGCTATAGTAGTCCTCACTATTATATAAAATAGTGTAATAATAATTGTAACGAGGACTCCATTTGAGTTTGGATATTGTCTACAAGATAATATTTGTTTTGAAACTCAGCTATTGTGTTGTCGTATTTTGCATGACAGTTGTGTAAATTAAGTTTTGTTGACTTAGTCATATTCCATCCTTAAGTTTTGATGATGAATTGTTCATATACTAAATTGTTTTATGGCATTTCAGGTATCTGATGATAAAGAACATTGGTGGGATATTCAAGTGGTTGAAGAGTTTTTCTTTATTAGGAAACAAAGTGTAAGGTTAATTGCATAATAATTGATTTTTCATTTAAAGGCTCTAGGACATATCATTGGCATTTAATTTTATATGTTTTAAATGAAAAGTAATTTTAATCTAATGAAAAAGGTTTTTCTAAATAAATTACTTGAGCTTAGATTAAATATGTTATCAAGTACAAAAGAGTTTAAAATTTTATTTTATAAATCGGCACTTAAAAATTCGTGGGTTATATATTCTGAACTTTGCTTATGGTATATACGAGTGTATATATATGTATCATGTGTGCATGCCTAGTAGCTAAAAGGAAGCTAGCTACACATTTTGGTTGTGATATAATGTGTGTGCGGTTTTCAAGGGATAGTTACCTTGGAACTATAATTCCTTGAATATTGGAAAGATAAAGGAAGATTGAAAGTTTGATGTTACACGCTAACACCACTTTTAGATAGAGAGATAAAGTCAAAGTTTTTAGTGGGTTACCTTTTAAAAAGTCTTTCCAAAGAGTATAACTAAAAAGGTTGTCCTTCTTTACCGTTGTGGGATTGTTCCATTATCTGTGAGATATTATCAAGCCAGTTTTTGTGGACTAATGGAACAGATGTAATATGGAATAAACGATAACTTTTTATGGGCTATATAAATCGTATTTCATGTTGTGAATTAATGACTCACAAAATACTCTTTGCATTAATTATTGATATTATCGAGCGACTTGATTTAATTGGTGCAACTTTGATTAGCTGAGCAATTATATTTCTGATATCTTTTTAGCTGGTAATTGGTAAGATTTAATTGATTATCTTTCCGTGTTAATTGATCATTGCATTTAGTTGAGTCTTTAATTGTTAAATTGATTATTCTTGCATTGATCATAGACCTCTATATTTCTATTTAATTTTTTGGTTAGACCAAGTGTAGTCTAAAGGAGTTAATCCTGGTAGATTAGAGAAAAGGTTTACAAACAGGTTCAAGGAAGCAAAGGTGTTTAAGGAGTGCATTGGTGCACAAGGAGTAAGAGTGCTCAAGAGAAATTAATTGTTGTAAGAATTTATTTTTTAATCAGTGTTTATTTATAAAGAAATAAATAAAGTCTCCAATACTAGTTGGTATTGAACGTGGATTAAGCTACTTTTATAGAGGGTAGTAGTTGAACCACGTAAATATTTTTGGTGTTCATTTAATTATTTGTGCTTAATTTTATTGACGACAAGAATTAAGGTTAATATAATAAGTTAATATATAAACAAGATTTTCTGAAACTTAAGATATATATTTGAATATATATTTTAGCATACTAAATTCTAAGGTATTTAAACAGTTTTTGTAATTAAGGAAACTGAGTTAATAATTTCAGCAAGTTGAAATAAGCAAAAGTTTTGAAGTAAAATAAAAATCGATCATAGTTGTTCGACAACTGAGTAGCATCACACAAGAACTTAACTACTATCAAGTGAAGTGAGAAATTCCAAGTCAGAAGGGCTTGAAGAGTTCTAAGTGAACTGTAAAGTACCAAGTCTGCTGGACTTGAAGAGTTCAAAAGTGAACTAAGAAGTTCCAAGACAGCTAGTCTTGAAGGAATCTGTGAGATTCAGAAAGTGTAAAGATATCCTTAGTGAATTTCTTACTTGAGAAGTAGAAGAGTGGACTAGGAGCTTTAAGTGCTCTAAACCACTTAAAATCATTGTGTCTTTTTTATAAGTGCTATAACTGCTTACCACTCATTAACTCGTTATATCTTAAAGGGGAAATAAACAATTCACAATTCCGCTGTGTTTAAGTCATTATCAAAACTAACAAGTATTTTTAAAAATAATTTAAAATATATATTCAACCCCCCCTTCTAGATAACTATTGTGCCCATGTGAACTAATAATTGGTATCGGAGTAGGTTCTATCAAATAGCCAACAAAGCTTAAGTAGATCCAATGGCACATTTGATAAGAGAATAAAAGACTGTAAGAGGCAGCAAGCCACCTATGTGCAACAAAGACAAATTCGCCAACTGGAAAGTTCGTATGCAAGCCTACATGGATTCACTAGATGACGATCTATTTGAAACTGTTCAAAATGGGCCCTACGTCCTACAAAGCTTGCACTAATTTCAGACGACCCAAACTGAATCTAGATCAAGGTTAAAGAAGAATGGACTAACAACGAAAAGAAAGCTGTCCAACTCGACAAAAAGGCCAAGAATATTTTATTCCAATCCTTAGAAGATGATATGTTCGAGATTGTGGTCAATGTCAAAATAGCAGAGGATGTAAGGGAAGCATTGCTCATCCTGCATGAAGGAACAGAAGAAGTCAGAGAAAACAAGCAATCTCTCATGACTCAGCAATATGAAATGTTTGCACACGTTCAAGGAGAAGATGTCACTTCCACCTACGAAAGATTCAGTTTACTGCTCAACTCTCTCCGAGCCTATGGAACGATCTATCAAAAAAAAAAATCTAATCATAAAGTTCATGAGAGCTTTACTTAGCAAGTGGGATGCCAAAACCACTGCCATCAGAGAATCAAAGAATCTCCATGAAATGACTGTTCAACAGTTATATGGCAACCTTCTTACATATGAACTGGAGTTGACTAAATGAGAAAAAACTTTATCTGAAGGAAGAAAGAAGGATAAAGGGGTTGCTCTCAAAGCAACTGACAACATCTCCAAAGCCAATACTGAAAATGACTCTGATTTTGATGAAGATAATGATGAGGACTTTGCAATGTTGGTAAGAAGACTCAGAAGGTTCATGCGTCAAGGCAGAATAAGCAAATCGAAGAAAGTCAACAACTACAACAGCCAAGAGCAGATAAATGACCTATGCTACAACTACAAGAAGCCTTGCCATTTCATTGCAAACTGCAACAAACCTCTTAGAGAAGAACTGAAGAAGAAATCAAATTCAAAGAAAGAATTCAAAGGCAACAAAAGGCCTCAAAAGAAAGACAAAGGTCTTGTAGCTGGAGGATCGTGGAGTGACTCAGACAACGACTCAACTCCCGAATCTAGAGATGATAAAGATCCTCAAATGGTTAATCTTTGCCTGATGGCCAAACATGCAAAGGATAAGAAGAGCTCTAGCATTTATGAAGTAAGTATAGATGAGGTATTTGACTTTAACTCTCTTGATGTAGACATTGATGATTTAAGAACTGCACTACATGGCATAACATCTGATCTGCATCAATACATGAAATGGTTCAGAGTTCTGTCCAAAGATTGTTCACTTCTTCAAAAGGAGAAAGAAAAAGTTCAGGAAGAACTGGAAACAGCCCTTCTAAGTACTAACTCTCTCTCCAAGTTTGAAGCTGAGAATAAGCTCTTAAAACAGACCAATGAGCTCAATGCACAAAGAGAGTCAAGTCTAACCTCTAAAATTGAGGAACTAGAAAGGATAATCTCTACGTGGAATAAGTCATCATCATCCATGGACTCCCTGATCTCTAGTCAGAGAAGAGCATCTGACAGAATAGGTTTAGGCTTTGGGAAATCCACCTCAGAGCCATATGTGGAAATGATAAAGGAAACTAGCACTAGTAATGCTTCAAGTTTTAGTAGGAGCATTACATTTGTGAAATCCTCACTAAAGGAAGAACCAGTTCGACCCTGCCCTTCTGATCCAATCAATATTCCAAGGAATAAAGGATCCCATGCTGGTCTGGGTTTCAGAAAAAAGAAGAGTAACCTTGTCACTACTGTCCAACCTCGAAGGATCGTAGAGTCAAGTAAAATTAACTCTACGAACCAACTGGGAAGGAACAATAGAGATAAGATGCACTCCTCACAAATCATGAAACACAAAGACAAGTGAAAAAAGGAGAACCAATATAAAGGAAGGGGTACTGAGAATCCACATAAGTCTAAATGGAGGAAGAATCCACATACATACATAAGCATACATCATATTAGATGTTTTGTATGTAATAAGGTTGGTCATAAGGTTGTAACATGCTGTCATAATCCTATGCATGTGAGACCCAAAATCAAGCAGATTTGGGTTCCCAATGGTACTAACAAAGTAGGACCCTTGCAAGTATGGGTACTAAAATGAAAGTTTAACATTACCACAGGAACAGAGCTCTACGATCACAACCTGGTATCTAGACAGTGGATGCTCAAGGCACATGACTGGGAATAAAGCCCTTCTGTCTAACTACATAGAGAAGGAGGGTCCCTCAGTCATCTTCAGAGACAATGGCTTTGGCAAGACAAGAGGATATGGCTCAGCTGGGAATGGTGCAATGTCCTTTAGTAAAGTAGTCTATGTGGAAGGTTTGCAACACAATCTCGTGAGCATAAGCCAACTTTGCGATAAGGGTCATCAAGTCACCTTCCTCAACAATCAATGTCAAGTCAGAGATTTGAAGACATCCTCTATAAAGTTGACTGGAACAAGAGAAGGAAACGTCTACATTGTTAATCTTGGCCAACTGAGCTTTGACGAGATGATATGCTCTCTGGCTAAAGCATATGAAGAAATGAGCTGGTTATGGCATAGAAGACTGTTTCCAATGATCTAGTTGCAGGCTTACTCAAGTTCAACTTCGTCAAAGAAAGACCATGCAATGCCTGTCAACTTTGAAAGTAGACTAGAAGCTCATTCAAGAGCAAAACTGTCAACTCAACCGACAAGCCTCTGCTACTGCTTCACATGGATCTATTTGGGCCAATTCCAACAACAAGCCATGGAGGGAAGAGATAATCACTGGTCGTAGTGGATGACTACACCAAATTCACATGGGTGTTCTTTCTAAACTCAAAAGATGAAACAAACTCCCAACTAATCAAAATGTTTAGACTGGTGATGAACGAGAAAGGGGAGAAAATCAAGGCTATAAGGAGTGATCATGGCAGGGAATTTAACTTCTCTGAGATGGATCAGTTCTGCACAGACAATGGCATTAGTCACAAATTATCAGCTGCACAAACTCCTTAACAAAACGGAATAGCTGAGAGAAAGAACAGAACATTGTTAAACGCTGGACGTACTCTACTAGCACCAGCTCATCTGCCTGAATACTTATGGGTAGAAGCTGTCAACACTGCATGCTACACTCAGAAAAGATGCTTATACACTCAATGATAAAGAAGACTACCTACAATCTATGGAAAGAAAGAAAGCTGAATGTCAGCTACTTTCATGTATTCGGTTGTGCATGCTACATTCTCAACATTGGAAAACAGTATCTGACAAAGTTCCAACCCAAGTCAGACGAAGGGATCTTTCTTGGATATGCCACAGACAGTAAGGCCTATAGAGTGTTCAACAAGAAAACACTGAGTGTTGAAGTCTCGATTCACATCATCTTTGATGAAACAGACTTGGACAAAATAGTGTCTCAAGACACTATGAACGACAGTTCAGACACTTCGAACGAGGTTGTCAAGATCGACACCATGATCGTAGTTCCAGATAATGAAATTGTTGAACAAGAGAATGAGATCGTAGAGAGGACTACGCAAGACAACGAACCTCCACAACAAGAAGCAGAAATTGATCTTGAAGGTCTCAGACAAGAAGGAATCAGGGTAGATGTTCCAACAGGAAATAGATGGGCAAAAGATCACACTCAAGACTTAATCATTGGAGATCCAAATGCAAGAGTCAAGACAACAGCTACCACCCAGAATGAATGTTTCTATCTAAGCTTTCTATCACAAATGGAACCCAAAAAAATAGAAGATGCTATAGAAGACTCCAGTTGGATAGAAGCCATGCAAGAAGAACTAAATCAATTTGAAAGAAGGAAAGTGTGGAGATTAGTTCCAAGACCAAGAAGGCATCCAGCCATTGGCACCAAGTGGGTCTTCAGAAATAAGATGGATGAAGATGGAGTAATAACAAGGAATAAAGCAAGACAAGTGGCCAAAGGTTACTCTCAAGAAGAAGGCATTGACTACGGCGAAATCTTTGCACCTGTTTCCAGACTAGAAGCCATCAGAATATTCTTTGCCTTTGCTAGTCGCATGAAATTCAAAGTATTTCAGATGGATATCAAAAGTGCATTCCTGAATGGTGAACTTCAAGAACAAGTATGCGTAGAGAAACCTCCAGGTTTCATCAATCCAACTCTTTCTAATTATGTCTATAGATTAGACAAAGCCTTATATGGTTTTAAATAAGCACCTAGAGCATTGTATGAAACACTAACTAACTTTTTTATTGAAAATGGGTTCACTAGAGGTAGAGTAGATACCACATTATTTCTTAGAAAGCACAAAGGCAAAGTCTTATTAGTTCAAATATATGTTGATTATATTATCTTTGACTATACTGATGAAAAATTATGTAAGGGATTTGCCAAGCTTATGCAGATCAAGTTTGAAATGAGCATGATGGGTAAGCTGAACTTCTTCCTTGGACTGCAAGTAAAGCAGAATGATGAAGGAATCTTCATAAACCAAGCCAAGAACATTAAAGACTTACTTAAAAAGTATGACATGGAATCAGCCTCTCCCATGAAAACCACAATAGCTCCAGCAACCAAGCTTGATATAGATGAAAAAGGTAAAAGTATTGATATAACTCAATACAGAGGTATGATTGGCTCTCTTCTATATCTGACTGCCAGTAGACCGGACATAATATTTGCAACATGCATATGTACTAGATTTCAACCTAATCCTAAGGAGTCACACTTAATTGCAGTAAAAAGGATTTTTAGGTATCTCAAGGGTATACCTTACTTGGGACTTTGATATCCCAAGGAGTCCTCCTTTGAACTAATAAGATATATAGATGCTGACTTTGCAGGTTACAAAATAGATAGAAAAAGTACCAGTGGCACCTGTCAGTTGCTAGGAAACAGACTTGTGTCATGGTTTAGCAAGAAGCAAAACTCAGTATCTACTTTAACTGCAGAAGGTGAATACATTGCTGCTGGCAGCTATTGTGCTGAAATCTTATGGATAAAAAATCAGCTAGCAGACTATGGGTTTGATTTCAAATCTATTCCTGTTCATTGTGATAACACAAGTGCCATAGCAATAACACACAATTCTGTCATGCATTCTAGGACTAAGCATATAGAAATAAGATATCATTTTATTAGGGATTATGTGCAAAATGGAACCATATCTTTACAATATATCCCTACTGAAAATTAACTTGTTGATTTCTTTACAAAGCCTCTAGATGAATCTAGATTTGATAAACTGATAAGTGAGTTAGGCATGCTAAATCTACAACCATAAAATCTATGCTCTAGTTTATGTTAACCATGCAGATATAAAGGCTATGTTCAAAATCGTAGAGAGGACTAAAGAAAATCTATAATCATAAAGTTGATGTGACATGAAAGACTATGATCGTAGAGTCTCCTCGACATGACTAAGAAGCATTCTATGATGATAACATCTTCAACAAATTTAAACAATCTCTCTATCAAGCGCCTCAGGGACAAACCTGATCCTTAGATCCTTCTAAAAGATTGGCCCTTCCTGAGCTACCTTGACTCGGAAGGAATGCTCAGTCAGAATTTATCACAAGGACCAGAGCAGACTCAGCAGTGGACTCAACAATCGCAGTGCAGACTCACCAATCGCAAATACTACCTCAAAGACCGTAGTGCTACCTCGACGATCGTAGTCATCCCAAGGAATACATTAGCTCAGGAGGAGCTAAGGGAAAACCAGTATTTTCCATACAAGTTAAAATCATGGAGCCAAGCAGAAATTGACACAAGCCCCACTAAACAGATCGAGAGGAGGGAAGTTACAAGTACAGTTTGAAAATATCTTTTTGAAATCAAAAGTTCAAAAAGCTCATTCTTCTTTCTCCCTCTCTCTCTCTACAAGCAGAAACCCTAACTTTATGAAAAGCTCAATCAACCTCAGTACAAAGAAATCAATGGCGGCTTCAAATGTTATCACTGGTTATAGACTATGCTTTGACGAGTTCAAGACAGCTGACTCTCAATTCCATAAGATTCTGGCTCTATTGAAGAAAGTTGGTCTTGAAGAGACTCTGGGTACCAGCACATGGATCTACCCTAAGCTAGTAAAAGAGTTCTACAGAAATGGAGTGTTTGAGAATGATGTTATAACCACAAAAGTCAAGGTTGTGGAAATTAAGCTCAAAGATGAAGATATAAACCTAGCCTTAAGTTTCAAATTAAAAGGATTTCCATCCATGAAAGGCATCAATTTTCATGAAGGACTGAAGAAGATGCATCATAAGAAGTTTCTGACTGTCAAAGGGTACAAAAAGAAAGAGTTTCCCAAAAGGTATGAGTTTTTGGCTTACATTATTGGGAAATGCATATGCTACAAGAGCTCTGGCCATGACTCTATGAACGAAATGCAACTTAAAGTCATGACATCAATCAGTTGTGGGATTCAACTCAACTATGGAGCCCTACTTATCGACTGGATTGGGAAATGGATACTTAGTTCGAAGAAATCAAAGAGCTCTGAAAAATGCTCTATGGGCAATTTATAAGCATCATCCTACAGTCAGCATTGAGTGATAAGATTAGGGATGATGAAGGAGAATCCATCAATCCAAACAGAAGGATGACTTAGCAGCTGTTTGAGAACTAGAAAAAGAAATCCAACAGAAAATGTCAGGATGATGTCTAAATCTAGTGGAAGAACTGGTGAAGCGAAGGAATTTGGGATACCAGTGAATATGTCAGTTCTAAAGGAAACTAAAGAAGAAGAAGGAGAAGAAGAAGAAGAAATTAACAAGGAGGAACCCATTGCTTTGGTCAGAAAAAGTAAGGGTAAGAGAAAGATGAAGGTTCAAATGGTAGATGAGCCTCAAGGTTCAACTACTGATGCACCTCAAGAGTGTTCTGGCATAAAAACTCTAAGGAATTTAAGGAGGAAAGAACATCAGTCTAAGGAATATGAAGACAGAGCTACCATCTCTCAACTGCTTAAGAAGGGAAAACGCAGTCACAAGTCAAAGAAGCCCTCTTTCTCTTCGATCGTAGAGTCTTTACCGATCGTAGAGTCTAGACTGGACACCATTCCAGAAGAGGATGTTGCAATAGCTTCTCAGACTGATCAACCATTTAGAGCTAAAGCTGAAGAAAGTGTTGAGGTTGTGGCTCAGCCTAGGAAGCCAAGAAGAAAACTGGTCAAGAAGTACATCCTTGTTAATGAAGGAGTGCTAAAGAAAGAAGACAGAAAGATAGCTGCTGAGAAAGGATTACCCGAAGCTGAAAAAGGGTTACCCGAAGCTAAAAAGGGGCTATCTGAAGTAAGTAAGAAGAACATAGCTCAAGTTAAGGGGGAGCTGCCTAAAGTTCTTACTCTAGAGAATGCTCCAGCTGAGGGGAGCTTTTTGAAATGCAAATGAATGATCGAGTTGAGGGGGAGCCTCATGAAGTCCCTATGTCAGAAGAAGCTGCAGCTGAGGAGGAACTGCCAAGAGATCATTATGAATCTCCCTCAGTCCCTCAAGAGACTATAGATTTAGAAAATATAGTAATAGAAAGGACTGAAGCTATGGAGGATGAGAGAGCAGAAAACCAAAGAAGTCAAGTGGAAATAATTGATGTAGTGGAAACTTCACATGAAAACAAAGAAGAAGAGGATGATGAATTTGATATTATAGTTGTAGGCTATGATGGTTATAGGAGAGCTAACTGCAATCAACTGTTGTCCTATCTACCTATGATACCCTTTCACAGAGCCCAAATTCTCAACTCCTAGGATCACATGTTTTGGATCTTTAAAGCCTATCCAGCAATCTCGGTGCTAGCTCATGGATTCCCATGCAACCTCAACTTTGCCCAAAACCTGATCACCAATGGCTCTTCTTCAAAAAATGGGCATGAGGTAAAATTTATCCCCATATCTTTCATGGATGATCATGGTCCACCATCAACCTCCAGCCAATTCTACGAATGGCCTAAATGGTTGGATGTAACACTTAATCCACTCAACCAATCTCCAGTTACAGAATCCCAACATTCTATAACTGATGAACCAAGTATGCCCAACTTTATATTGATCCAATCTCCTATCATCTCTCACTCTATGATTACTGATCCAAATCCAATCGTAGAGTTACCTACTCAAGAGATAGAGTCACTTCCTCTAAAGCTCAACCCCACACATTAGTCCCTCTATCAGATATCCCTTCCTCATCAACAAATGTGTATTTCAATCTGGATCTTGCTCTCTACACTATGAAAGATCAATACACAAGAGTCCTTCCTCCAAACAATCAACAACTCCTTGAGCTCATATCAGATATTCCAACCAAAACAGAGTTGTCTGAAGCATCCAAGAAGGTGACGAAGGACATACAAGAAGACATTGAAGTTCACTCAGACCTTGTTCACCTAAGGCTGACTTATTTGATTGATGCTGCCAACACACTCCTAAGCAACCTAAATCTCTGAGCTGTCAAAGAAGCTTAGGGAGATTATAAAGGAGATGATTCACAGTATCAATGAAAAGGATAAAATCCACTTTCAAGCTGCTAAGAAACACTGGGAAGCTATTCTTGTCTTGCAGAATACTCAAGAATCCTAGAACAAACTCATAATGGACAGTCTCACGAGTTTACGAATGTCAACAAAAGAATTCCAAGGATTCTTCATGGGCCAAATGCAACAGACAGAAAATGTCTTGGCCATTCTCCAAAATAGGGAAGCTCGATCTGATTCTATGATTCAAGAAAACCGTGATGACATTGCTCAATCCAAGAATCAGCTCAACGAGTTTGTACAAGGCATGACTCGCCTATCTTAAGATATTCGAACACTTGGTGCTGACATAAAGGGGGAGAATAAAGGGAAAGGAGAGAAAGGCAAAGGCAGAGGTAGAGATACATTCATCGCTCAATCATTAAGGAGCCCTCTTGCAAGAAAGCTTCACCATCAAACTCCACAATCTGAACAGCAGCAAATTCTCATGGCTCAACCGCTAAGAATTCAAGAGACCAGCTCACAAGGTGCAACCGCTACACACCTACACTTGCCTATTGGAGATCTTGCATTCATGAACAGACACGAGAATAATGAACCACTAAATCAAAGCGAGCTGGAAGATATAGCATGAAGAAACGAAGTCAGCAGGAGAAGGATAGCCTATGAATATGCCAATCCTCCAAGGAACAAAAGGCAAAAAAAATAGAGATAAGTTAAAACTCAATTCTTATTGATGTAACTAAGCTTAACTGTAACATCTGTCTTTACAAACATCAATAAACTCATGTTTATTCTCTAGAAATTTTAGTTGCTCACTGAAACACTAAGTCATATTTACTTTCTTGCAACTACATCTAAAAATTGGTAATCATGACAAAAATCTCTTTGGTTATGTTAACATTAAGTAGGGGGAGATTGTTGGGAAATTGCATATTTAAATTTGTTGTTGACAGTAAATATTCATGATTATATGTAAAGTCCTTCAAGGAATATATGTACAAGGACTTAATGATAGATCAAAATTGTTAAGTTGATCTAAGCTATCAATGTTTATCATTTTATAAATGAATGTATAGATGAAGAGATCAAAGTTGTTAGGTTGATCTGTATCTTGAGATGTAATAGATATGCTTCAACAGAATCGTAGTATATCAATATAGTCAAGAGATTGCATATGCCAAGGCAGAATCATAGAGCATCAAGAATCGTAGTTTGTCTGCTTTGAAGGGCCTCTCCCTAATTCGTAGAGTGGTCGAAGCGCCTGCCGAGCCAACTCAGAGATCTTAGTGTGCTCTCGGAAGTGTAGAGTCTGCAAGCCAAGCAAGTAAAGATCGTAGTGTGCCAGTACTTAAGAGAAATTGTAGTGTTCTCATTTGCTAGTATCAGATCAAGTACCAATGTGGCAAGACACCACGATCAGAATCGTAGAGCTTCATCTGTCTGTGTCAGAAGCATCGAGCCCTATCCATTTGTTTAAAGAATAAGTTGCAACAAATATGGAATGGGTTATAAATGTTAAAGTCCACGGGAGTCCCAATGACACAATAATTATCCTTAGTATGCAACAAAAAAAAGTGTTGAAGAAGCTAAGAAAAGTACTCTGGGTAAGCAGAAAACACCTTTTCAGGTGTTAGCTGAGATAGCAGTCTATTGTGTCAGTGGGCCAGACTGCAAATCAGAAGTTATGCAAAAAGTCTCTATCAAAGCTCAGAAATGTTAAACGCATTTAATGCTTCAACGGATGTCTTCAACAGATACATTTCAAAGACCTCATATATGTAAAACATCAACAGATGATAGATCTAAGCAAGCATTAAACAAAAATGTTGAAGAACACTTAATGCTCAACTCTACGATCTGAAAGAGAAAGCTTGCTCAGCTACTCAGTTCTTTTGAACATATGCTTAACGACATTTGAGTAGCACCACACAAGAACTCAACAACTATCAAGTGAAGTGAGAAGTTCCAAGTCAGAAGGACTTGAAGAGTTTTAAGTAAACTGTGAAGTACCAAGTATGTTGGACTTGAAGAGTTCAAAAGTGAACTAAGAAGTTCTAAAACTACTGGTCTTGAATGAATCTGTGAGATTCAGAAAGTGTAAAGATATCCTTAGTGGATTTCCTACTCGAGGAGTTGAAGAGTGGACTGGGAGCTTTAAGTGTTCTGAACCACTTAAAATCACTGTATCTTTTCTATAACTCCTATAACTGCTTACCACTCATTAACTCGTTATCTCTTAAAGGGGAAACAAACAATTCACGATTTCGCCGTGTTTAAGTCATTATCAAAACTAACAAGTATTACGAAAAAGAATTTAAAATATCTATTCAACCCCCCCCTTATAGATAACTATTGTGCCTCTAGGAACAAACATAATGGAACAGTTGTAATATGGAATAAACGGTAACTTTTTATGGGCTATATAAATCATATTTTATGTTGGGAATTAATGACTCACAAAATACTCTTTGCATTAATTATTGATATTATCGGGCAACTTGATTTAATTGGTGCAACTTTGATCAGCTGAGCAGTTATATTTCTGATATCTTTTTAGTTGGTAATTGGTAAGATTTGATTGATTATCTTTCCATGCTAATTCATCATTGTATTCAGTTGAGCCTTTAATTGTTAGATTTATTATTCTTGCATTGATCATAGACCTCTATATTTATATTTAATTTTCTATTTAGACTAAGTGTAATCTAAAGGTGTTAATCCTGGTGGATTAGAGAAAAAGTTTATAAACAGGTTCGAGGAAGCAAATGTGCTTAAGGAGTGCATAGGTGCACAAGGAGCAAGAGTGCTCAAGAGAAATTAATTGTTATTAATTGTTGTAAGAATCTGTTTTGTAATCAATGTTTCTTTATAAAGAAATAAATAAAGTGAGTCTCCAATACTAGTTGGTATTGGACGTGGATTAGGCTACTATTATAGAGGATAGTAGTTGAAACCACGTAAAAATTCTTGGTGTTCATTCAATTATTTGTGCTTAATTTTATTGACAACAAGAATTGAGGTTAATATAATAAGTTAATATATAAACAAGTTTTTTTGAAACTTAAAATATATATTTGATTATTTCAGCATACTAAATTCTAATGTATTTAAACAGTTTTTGTAATTAAGGAAACCGAGTTAATTATTTCAGCAAGCTGAAATACGCAAAAGTTTTGAAGTAAAATTAAAATCGACCATAGTTGTTCGAACACTTATTCAACCCCCCCTTCTAAGTGTGCTTATTTAAATTTCAAGTTTGTATTTGAATTTCAACGTCACAGTTGGTATCAAAGCTTAGGGATATGATCCCTGACAGAGATTTGAGGCTAGAACTAGGATGGGAGAGATGGGTAAATCCTTCGTAAGTGTGTCCTACCTAAGCTTATTTGTTATTTAATTGGTCGGTCAAAATATAGGGATAATACGTGGCATATCAATTAATCCTTGTTTTGTGGCATTGTTTGAGAACGACATCTAGAAATTTTGAGATAAGCAATGGAGCACATGAGACCATTGAGACACCGCCAATTAATAACCAGGATAATGTACATCAGGAAGGCAATAATCCTCATGTAAATAACAACTCCAACCAAATGACGAACGATGGTATGTTTAGGAGCTTTCTAGAATTCATACAACATAAAATGAGAGAGATTCCTATTCAAAATGCAGGTGGAATCAATGCCAATTCACGGCTGGTCAATGCTACGCAATTCAAGGAGCTGGGACCACTGAAGTTTTTGGGAAAGCTATAGCCACTTAAGGCAGAGATGTGGATTAAGCAGATCACCAAGATATTTGATGTCTTGGGATGCTCAGAAGAGCAAAAGGTTCCTTTTTCCACCTTTATGTTGCGAGGAGAGGCAGATTACTGGTGGAAATCTGTAAAACGTACTCATCTTTCTGTACTAACGGTCTTGGGAGAAGTTCTAAGAATTTTTCTACAACAAGCGCTTTCCAGAAAGTATTCATCACATAAAGGAGGTGAAATTAATCAGGCTGGAACAAAACAATATGACCATATCGCAATATGAGGCTAAGTTTGCGGAGTTATTCGGGTTTGCATCCCATTTAGTAGATAATGAGAAGCGTATGACGCAAATGTTTCTGCGAGGTTTGAAGCCCAAAATTCATTAATACCTCATTTCTCACAAACTTTATTTATATTCAGATGTTTTGAATAGGGCTCAGTTATTGGAGTGCGATAATGAGTCAGCCCAACCAAAAGACAATGACCAACAACATGATAATAATCGTACCGATGGCAACGACCATCGGTACAATGATAACCATTGTGGAGGAAATTATCATACCAGAAATGGTAACCACTTCGGTGGTAATCATGGTCAAGATAATAGGAGAGGTGAACTAAGTGAGAACAACTTTAAGAAGAGAAGATTTAACAATGACAACGTAAAGACGTCGTCAGCAGCATCAACACTCATTTCCAAGGAAGAAGAATGACCACTGGTCGTATGCTACAAATGCGGAGAGGAGGGACACATCAGTCCAAACTATACGTAACAATCTAAAATGTGTTTCAATTGCGGAAGAGAAGGTCACCTAGCTCGATTTTAATGTGTAGTGAAGTTAAGTCCAGCTAGGATGGTGACACTAAAGGCTGTCCTAGACAAGTCAAAGTCAGTAGTTTAAGGGAGAGCATTTTTTGCGACTTTCCAAAAAGCGAAGAACTCAAACGAAGTTATCACGGGTAAGTTAATCATAAATTCTTACGAAGTCTATACCTTATTCGATACCGGTTCTACCCATTCTTTTATTTCACCTAACTGTGTTCAACGTTGAAACTTGACTCTAGAGAAATTAGACTTTGACTTATCGAATTAAACTCCGTTGGGAGAAACCTTCGTTACATCTACTATTTATAAATCTTGTTTGATTTAAATCGACACTTTCACAATACAGGTTGATCTCATCTCTTTGAAAATGCTTGCCTTTGATGTGATTTTAGGAATCGACTGGTTAACTACTCATCATGCTAAAATTGATTATTATCATAAGGTTGTTATCTTTCATATTCCTAACCAACCTGTTATGCGAATTCAAGCAACTAAACCACTAAAGTCAATCACTCTCATATCAAGCCATAAAGCCATTCGTTTATTAAAAAACAGATGTCAGACTTTCTTAGCCCATGTCATGGATTTAAATAAAAATATGTCAGATTTAAATGATATTTCTATTGTTATTAAATTTTCTGACGTATTCCCCGAAGAACTTCCTGGCTTACCCAGAGCGTGAAATTAAATTTTGTATTGACCTTAAACCTGGTATAAAACCCTCAAATATTTCTTCACCCAACTCGAGCTGTTGAAAGATTACGATCATACCATTCAATACCATCCTAGAAAAGTGAACGTGGTAGCTAACGTGTTGAGTAGAAGATCGTATCCGGGTACGAGTACGATATTGTCTAACACAAAGACCCATTTTGTATGATTTACAAAGGATGGAGATAGAGTTAAAAACTCCAAGGACACACATAATGATGTCAAATATATGAGTAAAACCGACTTTAATTGATAAAGTTAAAACCGCTTAAGCTACATACCCGGAGCTGATGAATATGAAGAAGACAGTACAATAATGTGGTATTCCAGAAGTAAGAGTCGATGAAGAGAGGAAATTTGAACCCTAGATTTATTGATCTATTTGAAATCCTCGACCGAGTAGGAACTATGGCCTATTGACTCGCCTTACCGCTAAGTATATCTCGTGTTCATAACTTTTTTCATATATCTATGTTATGTAAATATGTGGAAGACTTGAACCACATTATTGAATTAGAACTAAATGAGATAGCAGAAGATTTAACGTATGAAGAGGTACCTATTAAAATTTTGGATAAGAAGAAACATATTCTACGCTCAAAGGTTATACCTTAAGAGTTCAAATCTGAAATAAAAATAAGGTATCCTCACCTTTCCGGCATACCAGGTACGTACACCAATTTCGAGGATGAAGTTTCATAAGGAGGGGAGGTTATACGACCCCAACTTTTTATGAATAAAGATTTAATTTTCTCTAAATATCATTTTAAATAATTAAGTGTGAATTTGATATAATGTTATAGTTATGGGTAATTTTTACAAATTTTACAAAGTAAGCAAGTTGTCATAAAATATTCGTTTGGTCGGGGAATATTCGTACGACGACACAATCATTGGTGGACCCCACAACGGAATAATCTTTTTATAAAAATAACGGCAAGGCTTTTACCGTTAACTATTGAAATACCCGATGCTAAAAGTACAGTAATACGCGTGGTTGTACAGTAGCACACGGTATTGTACAGTATCTATTATTATTAATGCTTACGTAAGAAGTCACTCAGTTATACTCAATTATTACAACAGTAGTTGCTGCATAGTATCTCATATTATTGATTCAATTTTTGTCACAGTATCATCTGCACAATATTTTATATTATTAAATCAATAATTGAGACGACACACTTATTCATATTATTATTTTTATTATTGATAATGTCTAAAAAGTTCTATCGAGAAAAGGGGTTTATCATCTAATTGCACACCAATAAGGAGAAGTCCTTATCGAAAAGCCCCCTCTTTCCTTGGAATGATCCGGTTGTTAATATTGTAAGTTATAATATTAATGATGAATAATTAAAAATGTGTTTATTGAAGACAAATGATTTGTGATAAATAGAGGGTTTTTTATGAAGTATTTGTTGTAAGTTTGTCTTATTACATGGACCCCACTTACTCATTTTTCAAAATCGTCGGTAGAAAGTTATCTCAGTTTTTGTTTTATTATTTTCAATTTTTATTTTATTATTTTTATAATAGTAATAAAACAGAAAACTTTTTATATAAAACAAAATACTTTTTATAAATAGAATATATTTTATTTTATTTTATTGAATAGTGCTACATAATGTTGCAGAGTACTGCATAGTGTTTGTATAGTGTTTGCATAGTATAATATAGTAAAATCAAAATTTTCGTCAAAAATCCATGACTACGCCCGTGAACTTCCCCTACTGTGCGTCCAAATAGTATCCTGCCATTCTCTTATAAATATGATGCTTAGTTTAGAAATGAAAATCACATCAGAATCATAGAATTCTTCTTCAATAATATTGAGCGTGTTTCTTTTGAGTTTAAGGAAGCTTTGAGTGTAGAAAATAGTACAAGTTTTCTTCAAGAATATCTCCGCTATACCAGTCAGAAGTACTCTCTTTTTAAGGTAAGGGGTATTATTTATTTCATATTCGGAAGAGATATTGTTTTTCATATTCGTATGGAATATTATTTTCGTTCAATATTCGTAAGAAATATTATTTTCATTCAATATTCATAAGGGATATTATCTTCGTTTAATATTCGTAAGTAATATTATTTTCGTTTAATATTCGCAAAGGATATTATTTTTGTTCAATATTCGTAAGAAATAATATTTTCTTCCATACTTTGTAGTATGTAAGTAATATTATTTGGTTTCATATTACTTATTCTACACTTATTTTGATAAGTATTACTTCTATACTCCTTAAAATTAGTATAGTATCATTGAAATTTACGGTTCATCTAGTATTGTTTCACAAAAATATTTTTTTGAACATTCTTGTTATATTTTAACCTTTTCATGTCGTATTATTATTCATGGGCACTATTCATACATACGGCACTATTCATATATATTGTACTATTCACGGGGTACTATTCATGAAGTACTATTCATGAGGTACTATTCATTCAGGTACTATTCACCCGGGGTACTATTCACGATAAAAATTAATTTATTTTCTGTCCAAATTATTTTTGACACATGAATATTATTCTTGAATTTTACTCCACAAAGCAGTTATCATGTTGACAATTTGGACATTCTTAAACTCTAGATAAATTAAATTATAAATCATTAATATTTATTGTAACATTCCATATTTTTTTAAATGTAAGTTATAAATATTTATTGATTTATACAAATATTTATTGGATATGTTATTGTTGAATAAATAATTATTCAATTTGAGTGATGTGGTTTATTTAATTATTTGTTGAATAAATAATTAAATATTAAATATTAAATATTTATTGGCAATATTAAATATTTATTGAATTATATGGCAATTTGAGTTGATGTGATTTAATTAATTATTTGTTGAGTAAATAAGTAAGGAGCTAAATAAATTAATTATTATGAGATTTTATAATAATGGAGTTTAATTTAATAAGCTAGAGAGCTTATAATGATTTTAAATAAATAATAATATTTAAATGAGAAATTGTAGTTTGAAATGTCAGTTGATTAAATGAAATTATAATTATAAAAAGAATTATAATTGTTTATGTGTTAAAGTAATTTAATAGATTAGCGTTTAATTGATTTATTAATTTAATAAATGTGTGACTAATAACCTTGCTATATAGGAGTTACCAAAATAAATTAAAAGAGTTTAATGTGGTTTTACCAAACATGTCTTATGGCATAATAACTCTTTATCTAATTGAGTTTTACCAAACAAGGCATAAAGATTAATGAGTTATTTTATTTAGACTAACCAAACAAGCCTTATGGCTTTTGATTTTCAAAACCTTTAACTGATGTCAGTTATATATCTTATATTTATAATATACAATTATTATAATTATAATTATATACGTTATATTTTAGTACGTATGTTAGAGAGAGAAAAGAGTTTAGAAGAAGGAAAATAGAGAAAGAAAGAACTCAGAGGAAGAAGAGGAAGAAAAGAAGAAAAGTGAGAGAATTCTAGAGAGAATTGAGAGATTATTAACAGGTTTTGGAGAAAAGCTTGACAATCAAAGAGTTAGGACCATCATCTTCTTCATAATCCAAAGTAGGCCATCTTCTTCTTTACAAAACTCTAAAAGTTTTTTTTTCCCAAAAAGTTTCTGTGAAAAATTTATGAAAAGAAATTTTGGTTGTTTTGGTTATAAGTTTATATAATTAGCAATTGTAGATGTGTTTCATGAGTTATGCATGATTATATAGAGTTTAATTCATGTATGTATATATTTTATGAAGAAATTGTTTTACAGAGAATTTTATGAATGAGAATGGGTTATTTTTAAAATAGAAATTAAGGTTTAATTAGTTGTTGTATTGATAAATTGATTATAAGAATTGCTAGAGTGTAAAATCATAATCATGATGCTTGGAAATTTCTGTTTTGATTGAATAACAAAATCACAGTATTGGTTTTCATGAAAAATATCAAAATATAGAGTTTTGCCAAAAATATTAAAATTGGGTGTTGAATATTTGATGTTTGTGCTAATTGGTGAGTAGAAACATGTTAGAAGTCGTTAGTATACGATTATATGATGTCTGTATGCGATTAATATGATAATCGACTTATTAGATTCGAGCTTTTTGGCCAAATTGGTTTTTCTGGTACTGTTGCCGAGGCTGTCGCCGGATTCTGGAGTCTGGCGCCGCAGCGCGACTCCAGTAGTACTTTAGTGGCGCCTTAGCGCCATGTCCGCGCCCCAGCGCCATGGTTCGCGCCGCAGCACCATGTCCGCGCCCCAGTGCCGTGTCCCGCGCCCCAGCGCCGTGGCCCGCGCCCCAGCGCCGTGGCCCGCGCCCTAGCACCGTGTCCCGCGCCCCAGCGCCACTGTTCCGCGCCCCGGTGCCGGAAAAGTGGCCTAGTTGGGCAGTTTTGGCCTCCTGTAGTAAAATGGCCATAACTTTTTCATACGAACTCCGATTTAGGTAATTCAAGATGATTCGAAAAGAGGACGAGTAGACCTACAACTTTCATTCTTTAAGTTTTTTTTATTTGAGGTCTGTAACAGTAGTCAAAATGGTCATCTTTATGACTGTTGTGTATTTGGAGCCAATCGGAGGGCGTCGGGATGCACGAATACAAGTGCAACCCTTTGGGTATTAGTATAACTTAATGATAACATGTTGGACATGTATTAGGATGTTATATCAAGTTGTTAATGTACACGTGGTGTAATGGCATGATCATTTAGGTAGTTGTAATAAAGCTAAAATGTAATATTCATGAAAGATGTGCTGTGTTTAAACTTAAACTTAGTTAGTAGCTATACTAAGAGTAATAAAGGAACTCATAAAGGTAATGTTAGTGTAACTAATGTGTATTATCAATGCATATGATATGTGTAGGACTTGGGGTGAATGTGAATAGTAATTGTTTTACCTACACGCGAGGCAAGTTCCCTAACCTTTTCTACTTTATTATTCAGCAAGGTTACTTTTCACTGTTATGTTATACTTATGCAAGTTCCCTAACCTTTTCTACTTTATTATTCAGCAAGGTTACTTTTCACTGTTATGTTATACTTATGCAAGTTCCCTAACCTTTTCTACTTTATTATTCAGCAAGGTTACTTTCCACTGTTATGTTATACTTATGCAAGTTCTCTAACTCCAAACTTCATTGTGCAAGTTTGAATTCGTTAAACACATTATCGCTTTAATTCCATTTCAATTGTACAAATTGCTAACTTTACAATTTCGTAGAGTTAGATTGTTTATTGTTGATTAAGCTCGTGTATCTATTGGTTTATGAGGATGCATGTTATGATTATTCCATGATTATGCTATTAAATTATTCCTAAAGCATGATGTTAGTTTATAAATATCAATTCAACTATGATTATTCCATAGTATACAGTTATGTTGTTTGTAATCAACTAACCCTTAGTTGATTACCGTTAAATTCTAAATTACCCCATGATGTATCCAAACCAAACTCACTTTGGTACGGACTTGTATTCTAAATATTGAGTAGAACAACTCTTTTATAAGAGGTTACGCGTAGCGTTGAAATAATTGTGCACAATACATTGTACGAAGGGTTGATCCCCCTAAGTACGTGAAGTCCTTATAGTCTTATGACTGTTAAAGTTTAAGTTGAAAAATTACTTATAACTGTGGACATGATTCGTGGTCAATAGACCCTCAGTAATTGATTAAAGTTTTTAGAAAGTAATAGAATTTATTGTTCAGTTCTATTAAACCTAATATTGGTAAATGATGTAAAGTTAACTGATTTATTTATTATTATTTCAAGTGGGCCTTGTTTGCTCACTCTTGCCTGTAAAATTTCTTACAGCTAAGGTTGAAACTGGTGATGTACCTAGCACCAGTAAAGGGAAAGGAAAGATGAAACAATGCTGAAGACCTGTAATAGATTGAATAGTTTATTTTCAGACTTGTTTAAGGATTGTAATGAAGTTTATATTAATTTATTTTCCGCATGAATGAATGTTTGTAAAGGTTAGATAACCTGGGAGATTTTTATTTAAGTTTAATCCTGTATGGGCAGGTTTTATTTATTCAATTTTATCAATTGGGTAGTTAGTAATGAATGTTTTGATTACGTGAACACCAAATCTTGAGGAAATGAAGTACCAGGATTTGGGGGTGTCACAGGTTGGTATCAAAGCTTTAGATTATGAACCTTAGGTGGGGGAAAAAGCCTTAGGAAGTAACCTTTTGAAAAGATAGTGGAGTTAACTCTGATCGAGTTTTAAGAAAGAAGTAATAAAACACTTATGTGCTTATGTGTTTATAACTAATGTGCTCGCGAGTGTCAATTAGAATGATTAATAACTAAAACTTTAAAATTTTGTTGTCAGGATGACTAATGTCGGAGAATCTAGTCAGACTAGGGAGGAGGGACCTCTAATGCCTATAGAGGAGGAGACTCGCGACATTCAGGTAGTTTGGGAACAACTACTGCCACGGGAGTCAGCCCCGTTGGTCACAGTAGTTGAGGATGAGGATGATGATGTGGAGACAGACGAGGAGGATCCCGTGGAGTTACCACAGAAGGATGAGGATGACGAGGATGAGGAGGAAAGGATTCCGCTCAACTCGATTGCTGGACGTGTATACGATGAGGTGCATGACCGTAACGTGGAACTTCAGGATATAGTTGAGGAGTTACAGGAGATAGTAGCTGAACAACAGACTACAATTACACAAAAAGACGGTGAGATCCAGGATCGTGATGAACGATTGACAAACGCCGAGGAGAAGCTGACACAGACTGAAGGGGAGAAGGAACAACTGATCGAGACGGTCGTGGAACTGAAGAAAAAGCTGAATGAAGAAGCTACCAAGAGGGCGAGAGCTGAAGACGCATATGAGGAAGCTTATCAACGAACTGGAAGAGCAGTAAGGGACGCACAAGCAAAGAGGATGAAGATGGAAGAGATGGATAAAGTATTCAATACCGTGATCAATCGAGCTCAAGATCGGGTTATGGGTTATCCAATTCAGTTCGAGACTCTGCCATCATACGTGTTAGATCGCCGAACCATGTTCCATGTTATGGAAGAAGAGCGTCAAAAGGCGACTGATTATCTTAATAGATCATCGTAGGAAATTTGTCTGTTTTGCAAATAATAAGTGTTAAATAATGTGTAAGTCCCGAGTGTTAAGTAACCATGGGATATGAGAATGATGATGTTGCCCTGAAACTTTTGTAGTTCAGGAAAGTAATGTAGATAGCAGAGATGCTATTGTGTTATGTTTTCAAAAGTTATGAATAAATAAAAGTTATTATTTTATTCAAAGTGTTATGTGCTATGTGATTATTTCTTTGTTGAGGCAAATTAATTAGAAATACGTAAAGAAGTTGAGTAGTGGTCTAATAGATGATTTCTTTAACAGAAAATGCCTCCCAGACGTCAACCAACACGACAGAGAACCACCGAAGAAGCTAATGACAGTGTTGATGCGAATCCCGTTCAACAACTAGTGGCACTATTGACAGGAGCGTTGCAGAATCAACCTCAAAACCAAGGCACAACGTTTAAGGAGTTTAAGGCGGTCGGACCACCTGAATTTCATGGGTCAATGAATTCGGTCGAGGCACAAACCTGGATTATGGAAATAGAGAAGGTGTTCAATGTCGCTAGGGTAGGGGATGAGCAGATGACTGCTTTCGCAACTTTCATGTTGAAAGTAGAAGCTAGTTATTGGTGGCAAGCCAATAAAACTCGGGAAGGGCCAGGAGTGATGACCTGGGATAGGTTCAAGGAATTGTTCTTCGAGACCTATTTTCCCGGAGAGTTCAAAGAGTCAGCTGGAAGTACAGTTTCTGGAGCTGAAGCAAGGGACGATGTCGGTATCCGAGTATGTCGCAAAATTCAACGAGTTGGCGAGGTTTGCGCCATATCAGGTTAGCATAGACGAACGCAAAGCGAAGAGGTTTGAACAGGGACTGAAGCCCTGGCTGTACAGTAGGGTTTCCCTGTTCCAGTTGAAGACATTTGCAGCAGTATTGGAGAAAGCAATACTCACTGAAGGTGGAGGAGAGGTGGTGACCAAATTCAACCAGGAACAAAAGAAGAAGAAGAATGAGAATGAAATGAAGAATGGAGGTGGCAGCAGTGGAAATAACAATAACAACAGCAACAACAACAGCTTGAAGAGGAAGTGGAATGGGAACGGGGGAGCTGGAAACCAGCAGGGTAACCATCAAAACAAAAAGTTTGAAGCATGTGCGACATGTGGGAAATTTCACAAGGGTGCGTGCTTGATGGGGAAACGAGTTTGCTACAATTGTGGCCAAGAGGGTCACATCGCCCCAAATTGCACTCAACCAAAGAAGAAGGCGTGCTTCACGTGCGGATCTAAGGATCATTTTGCTCGTGAATGCCCTAAGAAGAAGGAGGGAGGGACAACCAGAAACAATGGAGGAGGTAATAATGGAGGTACGTGGGCTATTACAGGACCTGCAGCATCAAACAAACCCACAGCCAGAACCTTCAACATGACTGTGCAAGATGCTGTGCAATCAAAAGATGTGGTGTCAGGTATTATCCCAATCAATGATTTTAATGCATATGTATTATTTGATTCGGGTGCTACTTGCTCGTTTATATCTGATGAATTTGCCAAGAGGTTAGAATTGCCTAGAGAAGAACTGAATTTTCCTTTGAACATAGAAATTGCGAATAAGGAAATAATCCCTGTTAGGTTCGTTTACAAGAACTGTAGGGTAAACATTAAGGGGAATATCTTGTTAGTAGATTTGATTCCGATTAGACTCGGGGAATTTGATGTAATTTTGGGAATGGATTGGTTGTTCAATTATGGAGCAGTAATTGACTGCCAAAAGAAGTGTGTAAACCTTATGACTCCGTCAAAGGTAGTATTTTATGGTAGCAAGTCGCCAAGACAAATGAAATGTCTGACGACTATGCAGGCCAAGAAGTTGTTGAGTCAAGGTTGTGTGGGCTATTTAGCTTACATAGTCGATACTCAGAAGAAAGGTGTGAAATTAGAAGAAATACCGGTAGTGAGAGAATTCGAAGACGTGTTTCCAGAAGATTTGCCAGGACTTCTGCCGGACAGAGAAATTGAATTCGTGATCGACTTAGTGCCGGGAACAGCACCGATATCAAAGGCTCCGTACAGAATGGCTCCGGTAGAAATGAAGGAACTGATGGTACAGTTGCAAGAACTGCTAGACAAGAAGTATATTCAACCAAGTGTATCGCCGTGGGGAGCGCCAGTTTTATTCGTGAAGAAGAAGGACGGGTCAATGCGTCTTTGCATTGATTACAGGGAGTTAAAAAAAGTCACTATTAAAAACAAATACCCGTTGCCAAGAATAGATGACTTGTTTGACCAGTTGAAGGGTGCTAAATACTTTTCGAAAATTTATTTGAGAAGTGGGTATCACCAGTTGAAAGTGAGGAAGGAGGATATACCACGAACGGCATTCAGAACTCGGTATGGACATTACGAGTTTCTGGTGATGTCTTTTGGTTTAACAAATGCCCCTGCCGCGTTCATGGATTTGATGAACAGGGTATTTAAACCATTTTTAGACAAGTTCGTAGTGGTGTTTATCGACGACATTCTGGTGTATTCCAAAACTCAAGAAGAACACGTGGAACATTTACGTCTGATATTGGAGACACTAAGAAAGGAAAAGTTGTACGCGAAATTCACTAAGTGTGAATTTTGGCTCGACCGTGTACAATTTTTGGGTCATGTGATTGACAAAGATGGGATTTCAGTAGATCCATCGAAAGTGGAAGCTGTAATCAATTGGGAACAACCAAGAACACCTTCGGAGGTGAGGAGTTTCTTGGGGCTGGCCGGTTATTATAGAAGATTCATTCAAGATTTTTTTAAGATAGCCACTCCGTTAACAAATTTGACACGAAAAGCTGTGAAATTCGTTTGGATAGAAAAGTGTGAAGAGAGCTTCCAAGATTTGAAGAAAAAGCTAAGTATGTCACCTGTGTTAACCCTACCAGATAATACAGGAAATTTTGTGGTGTATAGTGATGCCTCACACAAAGGGTTGGGTTGTGTTCTTATGCAGAACGGCAAAGTTATTGCCTATGCATCAAGACAATTGAAAGATTATGAGAAAGGGTATCCGACTCATGATTTGGAATTGGCTGCAGTGGGATTTGCTCTCAAGATATGGAGACACTATCTTTATGGAGAGAAATGTGAGATCTACACAGACCACAAAAGTCTGAAGTATATTTTCACTCAGAAAGATTTGAACCTGCGTCAGAGAAGGTGGATGGAACTGATAAAAGATTACGATTGTGAGATCTTTTATCATCCGGGCAAAGCGAATGTGGTTGCGGATGCTTTAAGTAGGAAAGGTCGGGAGAAATTAATGCTGCTAACAACTCAGGAGGAGCTCATTTCAGCAATGACAAAGTTAGAACTGGAAATCAAATTTCCACAGGAATCCGACGAACAATTATTTCAGATAGAAGCTGGTCCAACTTTAATGGACAAAGTGAAGAGTGCCCAACTACAAGACGAAGAGTGTGCGAAAATCAAAGAGAATTTGATTGAAGGCGGTGATGTAAAATACAAGATCGACACCGAAGGGTTACTACGGTTCGAGGGAAGGATCTGGGTTCCAGCAGCACCAGAACTGAAAGAAGAAATTTTGATCGAAGCTCATAGCTCAAAATATTCAATTCATCCAGGGAGCACAAAAATGTATCAAGATTTGCGCCGACATTTTTGGTGGCCAAATATGAAAAGGGATGTCGCGGAATGTGTATCAAAGTGCTTAACATGTCAGAGAGTAAAAGCCGAACATCAAAGACCCAGCGGATTGCTTCAACCGTTGGAAATACCGGAATGGAAGTGGGAGCATATCACGATGGATTTTGTGGTGGGTCTTCCAACTACTCAGAAAGGATACGATGCGATTTGGGTAATAGTAGACAGACTGACAAAATCTGCACACTTTTTGCCAATAAAGATTAGATTCTATCTTGATCAGCTGGCAAAACTATATATTAAAGAGATCGTTGCAAGACATGGAGTTCCAGTGTCAATTGTGTCAGACAGAGATCCGAGGTTCACATCAAACTTCTGGAAGAGACTACAAGAATGTATGGGAACACAGTTGCGAATGAGTACGGCATATCATCCGCAAACAGATGGCCAAAGCAAACGAACGATCCAGACATTAGAAGATATGTTGAGAGCATGCGTCATGGATTTCAAAGGAAGCTGGGAAGAGCAATTACCGTTGGTGGAATTCGCCTACAATAATAGTTATCACGCGAGCATCGGCGTGCCGCCTTACGAAGCGTTATACGGCAGAAAGTGCAGAACTCCACTGTACTGGGATGAAGTTGGAGAACGTCAACTGTTAGGACCAGAATTGGTGCAACAAACTGCTGAGGTTATCAAACTCATCAGGATAAGATTAGTAGCAGCTCAAGACCGACAGAAGAAGTATGCTGATCAACACAGGCAAGATCGTGCATTTGACGTAGGAAGCTATGTATTCCTAAAAGTTTCTCCTTGGAAGGGGAAAATTCGTTTCGGTAAAAAGGGAAAACTAAGCCCGAGGTTTATTGGACCCTTTGAAGTGCTGCGAAGAGTGGGAGAAGTGGCTTATGAGGTAGCTCTACCTCCAGAGTTGGAAAACATTCATAATATTTTTCATATTTCGGTGTTACGACCATATAAACCCGATTACAAGCACGTAATCGAGTACGAATCGTTGCAGTTCGAGAAAGATTTGTCTTATGAAGAGATTCCTATCCAGATAGTCGATAGGAAAGAACAAGTGCTCAGGAATAAAGTGATACCTTCTGTGAAGGTGATTTGGAGGAACCACAACGCTGAAGAAGCAACGTGGGAACTCGAAGAGAAAATGTTGAAAGAATACCCTGAGTTATTTGTTTAATCTGTGTCTTCGATTCTGAGGACAGAATCTTTGTACGTAGGGAAGAATGTAGCGAATGTGTTGTTTGAGTTGTGATTCTGAGGACAGAATCCTTTTAAGAGGGGAATAATGTAACATTCCATATTTTTTTTAAATGTAAGTTATAAATATTTATTGATTTATATAAATATTTATTGGATATGTTATTGTTGAATAAATAATTGTTCAATTTGAGTGATGTGGTTTATTTAATTATTTGTTGAATAAATAATTAAATATTAAATATTAAATATTTATTGACAATATTAAATATTTATTGAATTATATGGCAATTTGAGTTGATGTGATTTAATTAATTATTTGTTGAGTAAATAAGTAAGGAGCTAAATAAATTAATTATTATGAGATTTTATAATAATGGAGTTTAATTTAATAAGCTAGAGAGCTTATAATGATTTTAAATAAATAATAATATTTAAATGAGAAATTGTAGTTTGAAATGTCAGTTGATTAAATGAAATTATAATTGTAAAAAGAATTATAATTGTTTATGTGTTAAAGTAATTTAATAGATTAGCGTTAAATTGATTTATTAATTTAATAAAGGTGTGACTAATAACCTTGCTATATAGGAGTTACCAAAATAAATTAAAAGAGTTTAATGTGGTTTTACCAAACAAGTCTTATGGCATAATAACTCTTTATCTAATTGAGTTTTACCAAACAAGGCATAAAGATTACTGAGTTATTTTATTTAGACTAACCAAACAAGCCTTATGACTTTTGATTTTCAAAACCTTTAACTGATGTCAGTTATATATCTTATATTTATAATATACAATTATTATAATTATAATTATATACGTTATATTTTAGTACGTATGTTAGAGAGAGAAAAGAGTTCAGAAGAAGGAAAATAGAGAAAGAAAGAACTCAGAGGAAGAAGAGGAAGAAAAGAAGAAAAGTGAGAGAATTCTAGAGAGAATTGAGAGATTATTAACAGGTTTTGGAGAAAAGCTTGACAATCAAAGAGTTAGGACCATCATCTTCTTCATAATCCAAGGTAGGCCATCTTCTTCTTTACAAAACTCTAAAAGTTTTTTTTCCCAAAAAGTTTCTGTGAAAAATTTATGAAAAGAAATTTTGGTTGTTTTGGTTATAAGTTTATATAATTAGCAATTGTAGATGTGTTTCATGAGTTATGCATGATTATATAGAGTTTAATTCATGTATGTATATATTTTATGAAGAAATTGTTTTACAGAGAATTTTATGAATGAGAATGGGTTATTTTTAAAATGGAAATTAAGGTTTAATTAGTTGTTGTATTGATAAATTGATTATAAGAATTGCTAGAGTGTAAAATCATAATCATGATGCTTGGAAATTTCTGTTTTGATTGAATAACAAAATCACAGTATTGGTTTTCATGAAAAATATCAAAATATAGAGTTTTGCCAAAAATATTAAAATTGGGTGTTGAATATTTGATGTTTGTGCTAATTGATGAGTAGAAACATGTTAGAAGTCGTTAGTGTACGATTATATGATGTCTGTATGCGATTTATATGATAATCGACTTATTAGATTCGAGCTTTTTGGCCAAATTAGTTTTTCTGGTACTTTTGCCGAGGCTGTCGCCGGATTCTGGAGTCTGGCGCCGCGGCGCGACTCCAGTAGTACTTTAGTGGCGCCTTAGCGCCATGTCCGCGCCCCAGCGCCATGGTTCGCGCCGCAGCACCATGTCCGCGCCCCAGCGCCGTGTCCCTCGCCCCAGCGCCGTGGCCCGCGCCCCAGCGCCGTGGCCCGCGCCCTAGCACCGTGCCCCGCGCCCCAGCTCCACTGTTCCGCGCCCCGGCGCCGGAAAAGTGGCCTAGTTGGGCAGTTTTGGCCTCCTGCAGTAAAACGGCCATAACTTTTTCATACGAACTCCGATTTAGGTAATTCAAGATGATTCGGAAAGAGGACGAGTAGACCTACAAATTTCATTCTTTAAGTTTTTTTATTTGAGGTCTGTAACAGTAGTCAAAAGGATCATCTTTATGACTGTTGTGTATTTGGAGCCAATCGGAGGGCGTCGGGATGCACAAATGCAAGTGCAACCCTTTGGGTATTAGTATAACTTAATGATAACATGTTGGACATGTATTAGGATGTTATATCAAGTTGTTAATGTACACGTGGTGTAATGGCATGATCATTTAGGTAGTTGTAATAAAGCTAAAATGTAATATTCATGAAAGATGTGCTGTGTTTAAACTTAAACTTAGTTAGTAGCTATACTAAGAGTAATAAAGGAACTCATAAAGGTAATGTTAGTGTAACTAATGTGTATTATCAATGCATATGATATGTGTAGGACTTGGGGTGAATGTGAATAGTAATTGTTTAACCTACACGCGAGGCAAGTTCCCTAACCTTTTCTACTTTATTATTCAGCAAGGTTACTTTTCACTGTTATGTTATACTTATGCAAGTTCCCTAACCTTTTCTACTTTATTATTCAGCAAGGTTACTTTTCACTGTTATGTTATACTTATGCAAGTTCCCTAACCTTTTCTACTTTATTATTCAGCAAGGTTACTTTCCACTGTTATGTTATACTTATGCAAGTTCTCTAACTCCAAACTTCATTGTGCAAGTTTGAATTCGTTAAACACATTATCGCTTTAATTTCATTTCAATTGTACAAATTGCTAACTTTACAATTTCGTAGAGTTAGATTGTTTATTGTTGATTAAGCTCGTGTATCTATTGGTTTATGAGGATGCATGTTATGATTATTCCATGATTATGCTATTAAATTATTCCTAAAGCATGATGTTAGTTTATAAATATCAATTCAACTATGATTATTCCATAGTATACAGTTATGTTGTTTGTAATCAACTAACCCTTAGTTGATTACCGTTAAATTCTAAATTACCCCATGATGTATCCAAACCAAACTCACTTTGGTACGGACTTGTATTCTAAATACTGAGAAGAACAACTCTTTTATAAGAGGTTACGCTTAGCGTTGAAATGATTGTGCACAATACATTGTACGAAGGGTTGATCCCCCTAAGTACGTGAAGTCCTTATAGTCTTATGACTGTTAAAGTTTAAGTTGAAAAATTACTTATAACTGTGGACATGATTCGTGGTCAATAGACCCTCAGTAATTGATTAAAGTTTTTAGAAAGTAATAGAATTTATTGTCCAGTTCTATTAAACCTAATGTTGGTACATGATGTAAAGTTAACTGATTTATTTATTATTATTTCAAGTGGGCCTTGTTTGCTCACTCTTGCCTGTAAAATTTCTTACAGCTAAGGTTGAAACTGGTGATGTACCTAGCACCAGTAAAGGGAAAGGAAAGATGAAACAATGCTGAAGACCTGTAATAGATTGAATAGTTTATTTTCAGACTTGTTTAAGGATTGTAATGAAGTTTATATTAATTTATTTTCCGCATGAATGAATGTTTGTAAAGGTCAGATAACCTGGGAGATTTTTATTTAAGTTTAATCCTGTATGGGCAGGTTTTATTTATTCAATTTTATCAATTGGGTAGTTAGTAATGAATGTTTTGATTACGTGAACACCAAATCTTGAGGAAATGAAGTACCAGGATTTGGGGGTGTCACATTTATCCTTGATATCACTTAATTGAATTCTTATATCATTGTCATCATCCTCATGCTTATATTATGGTGAAAGTCATATTTGGCCCGAAGTGCATAAATGGACTATTGATTGGTATGAATATGTTCAGGAATTATGTATTGTTATAATCATGACCCGTAATGTTACAAATGATGTGGTAAAAGTCCTCATTGGCGCGTAGTGCATTGATGGACAGTTGTTTGACATGATTATGACCATTGGTGATAATAATTGTAATGAGAAATCCATTTGAGTTTGCATATTGTCTACAAGACAATATTTGTTTTGAAAGTCAGCTATTGTGCTGCCGTATTTTACACGACAGTTGTATAAATTAAGTTTGTATTTGAATTCTATACCATATATTTGGCGACTCAGAATGGGTTGTGTATACCTATTTTGGGGGCGTCACTGTTGGTATCAAAGCTTAGAGATATAATCCCTGACAGAGATTTGAGGCTAGAACTAGGAGGGGTGAGATTGGTAAATCCTTCGCTAGTGTGTCCTACCTAAGCTTATTTGTTATTTAATTGGTCGGTCAGAATATAGGGATAATATGTGACATTTCAATTAACCCTTATTTTGTGGTAGTGTTTAAGAATGACATCTGAAAATTTTGAGATAAACAATGGAGGACATGAGACCATTGAGACACTACCAATCAATAACCAGGATAATATACATCAGGAATGCAATAATCCTCATGTAAACAATGACACCGACCAATTGACGAACGATGGTATGTTTAGGAGCTTTCTAGAATTTATGCAACAAAAAATGAGAAAGATTCATGTTCAAAATGCAGGTGGAATCAATGGCAACTCACGGCTGGTCGCTGCTAAGCAATTCAAGGAGCTGGGACCGCCGGAGTTTTTGGGAAAGCCAGAGCCACATAAGGCAGAGACGTGAATTAAGCAGATCACCAAGATATTTGATGTCTTGGGATGCTCAGAAGAGCAAAAGGTTACCTTCGCCACATTTATGTTGCGAGGAGAGACATATTATTGGTGAGAATCTGTAAAACGTACTCATCTTTTCGCACTGAAGATATCTTGGGAGAAGTTCCAAGAATTATTCAACAACTAGTACTTTCTAGAAAGTATTCGTCACATGAAGGAGATGGAATTCATCAAGCTGGAATAAAATAATATGACCGTATCGCAATACGAGGATAAGTTTACGGAGTTATCCTGATTTGCATCCCATTTGGTAGATAATGAGGAGCGTATGACGCAAATGTTTCTGCTAGGTTTGAAGCTCGAAATTCATCAATACCTCATTTCTCACAAACTTTGTTTATATTCAGATGTTGTGAATAGGGCTCAGTTATTGGAGCGCGATAATGAGTCAGCCCAACCAAAAGGCAATGACAAACGACACGATAATAATCATACCGGTGGCAACTGCGATCGGAACAATGATAACCATCGTGGAGGAAATTATCATGCCAGAAATTGTAACCACTTCGGTGGTAATCATGGCTAAGATAATTGGAAAGGTGAACTAAGTGGGAACGACTTTAAGAAGGGAAGATTCAATAATGACAACGTAAAGACGTCGGTAGCAACACCAACACCCGTTTCCATGGAAAGAGAACGACAACCGGTCGTATGCTAAAGATGCGGAGAGGAGGGACACATCAGTCCAAACTATACGCAGCAACCCAAAGCGTGTTTCAATTGCGGAAGAGAAGATCATCTAGCTCAATTTTGTCGTGTAGTGAAGTCAAGTCCAGCTGGGATGGTGACACCAAAGGTTGTCCCAGACAAGTCAAAGTCGGTAGTTTAAGGGAAAGCGTTTTTTGTGACTTCCCAAAAAGCAAGGAACTCGAACGAAGTTATCACGGGTAAGCTACTCATAAATTCTTGCAAATTCTATACCTTATTCGATACCGTTTCTACCCATTCTTTTATTTCACCTAATTGTGTTCAACGTTTAAACTTGACTCCGAAGAAATTAGACTTTGACTTATCGGTTGAAACTCTGTTGGGAGAAACCTTCGGTACATCCACCATTTATAAATCTTGTTTGATCTAAATAGACACTTTCACATTACCGGTTGATCTCATCTCTTTGAAAATACTTGCATTTGATGTGATTTTAGGAATCGACTGGATAACTACTCATCATGCTAAAATTGATTATTTTTGTAAGTTTGTTAGCTTTCATATTCATAACCAACCTGTTATGCGAATTCAAGCAACCAAATCACTAAAGTCAAACACTGTCATATCAAGCCATAAAGACATTCGTTTATTGAAAAATGGATGTCAAGCTTTCTTAGCCCATGTCACAGATTTAAACAAAAATACGTCAGTTTTGAATGATATTTCTATTGTTAATAAATTTCATGACGTATTTCCCAAAGAACTTCCTGGCCTACCCACAGAGTGTGAAATCGAATTTTGTATTGACCTTGAACCCAGTATAAAACCCTCAAATATTTCTTCACCCAGAACGAACGTTGTGACGCCCCCAAAATAGGTATACATCACCCATTTTGAGTTGCCAAATACATGGTACAAAATATAAATGCAAACTTAAATATACAACATGAGCTTTGAGTTTTAATACAAATATTATCTTCTAGATAGTATTCAAACTCAAAATAAGTCCTCAACATTATCACACTATTTCACATAATAGTGAGGACTACTAATGCACCATCTCAAACCATCACTCCGTTCCCCGACTAGTCCCAGCTATGTTCTAATTTCCTGAAGAGAACAATAAAAGCAAAGGGTGAGCTCAACTAGCCCAGTAAGAAATATTATAACTAAGATAATGAAAAATAAATTATAGTTAGCCTTCAACAATGTTAAACTGATAAAATATAATAAACATCAAGTTTAACTAGAGTGGAACAAGCAATCCATTAGAAGAGTCATGTAGAGTATGCTATCTACTATCTTCTATGATTTAAAAGTTTACCATCAATTTTATTACCGAGATTCAGTTCAATAAATAGTATCACAACCACAAATTATCCATGCACTACGGGCCAAGGATATTCGTGTTTCCACCAACGGTAATGATCATACCAAATAATCCCTGGTCATAATCATACCAACAACTGTCCATCAATGCACTACGGGCCATTGGGGACTTTTACCACATCATTTATAACATTATGGGTCATGATTATACCGAATGATTTCTGGTCATAATCATACCAATCAACAGTCCATCTACACACGTAAGCCAAATATGACTTTCATCACAATATAAGCATGAGAATGATGACAATGATATAAGAATTCAATTAAATGAAAGCAAATGATAAATTTTAAAGATTTATAATTTAATTTATCCAGAATTCAATAATGTCTAAATTATCAACATGATACTGCTTTGTGGAGTAAAATTCAAGAATAATATTGTATCAAAAATGATTTGGACCGAAAAGAAATCAATTTTTGTCATGAATAGTACTCCGGGTGAATAGTACCCTATGAATAGTATTTTAGGAATAGCACCCTGTGAATAGTACATTATGAATAGTACTCGTGAATAGCACTTTGTGAATAGTACCCCATAAATAGTACCGTATAAATGAATACTACTCATGGATAGTACTCCGTCATGAAAAGGTTAAAATTTATCAAGAATGTGTAGAAAATATCCTTGTGAAACGATAGTAGATGAAGCGCAAATTTTAAGGATATTCTACTAATTTCACGGAGTATAGAAGTAATACTTTAACAAAATGAGGGTATAATCAGGATTACGAGACGAAATAATATTACTCACATACTACAGAGTATGGAAGAAAATATTACTTCTTATGAATACTAAAAAACATAATATCACTTACCTCAAAAGAAGACTGGATACTGGAATAATGAAGTATTATACTTCTATTCTTCTTTCTCTCTATAGCTTCTCTCTCTATAATTGCTCTTGTGAGTCTTAGTGAATTGGTGAGAATGAAAGAAGAATAAGCTTCTATTTATAGGAAAATATAGTTTCGATAATTGCACATTTTGGGGCTCGAAATATTACAGTATAATACCTTCATCTTTTCTTTCCATTTTAACTTAGTCCTGCAAGTATTATAAAACTTGCACCACCTCCCCTAATAGTACATCATGTGAATCAATAGTACACACATGTGAAAAAAATAGTTACGGTATAGTACCTTCATCTATACCTCTATTTTTAATTTAGTCATGTAAGTATTATCAATCACACACCAACTCTCCTAATAGTGCATGCATGTGAATCAATAGTATATACATGTGAATAAATAGTTATAAGCATGTGAATTAATAACAATTAATTGCTCATTTTTCCGATTAATTACCCGATTGGTTAATATAACCTCTAAACATCAATTATTATCGAAATAACTGTCGATTTTTATGAACACTAATAATCCCAACACAATGAAAATATTAATATCATCTTTACTCAACACGAACTTATTCATCATTAATATTATAACTCATAATATTTAACAACCAGATCATTCCCAGGAAAGAGGGGGCTTTCCAATAAGGATTTCTCCGTATTGGCACGCACTTAGGTGACCAAACCTCTCCTCGAAAGAACTTTCTAGACATCATCAATATTATAAATAGTAATATGAATAACTTTTGTCATCTCAATTATTGATTTAATAATAATAAATATATGCAGATGATATTGTGACAATAATTGAATCAATAATATGAGAGATATTATGCTGTAATTATTGTAGCAATAATTAAGTATAACTGAGTGACTTCTCACGTAAGCGTCAATAATCAATACCGTGTGCTACTATGCAACCACGCGTATTACTATACTTTTACTACCGGGTAGTTCAACATTTTAACAGTAAAACTTTCACTGATATTTTTATAACAAGATATTTCTGTCGTTTTCTAACCACGACAATACTTTCGTTGTGGGGTCCACCAATGGTTGTGCCGTCATACAAATATTCCCTTTTAAAACGAATATTCCCTGACCAATCGAATATTATATAACCACTTGCTTACTTTGCAAAATTTGTAAATATTACCCACAACTATAACATTATATCAAATCCACACCATAATATTCAAAAATATATTTCGAGAAAAATTAATCTTTATTCATAAAACTTGGGGTCTTACAACCTCCCCTTCTTATAAAATTTCATCCTCAAATTTAGGGTACGTATCTGGTATGTCGAAGAGGTGAGGAGAGGATACCTCGACTTCATTTCAGATTCTAACTCCCAGGTCATTTCCTCAACATCGTGGTTTCTCCACAAAATTTTAACTTGAGGTATAACCTTGGAGCGTAGAATATGATCCTTCTTATCCAAGATTTTAACAGGTACCTCTTCATACGTTAAATCTTCTGCTATCTCGTCCGATTCTAATGCAATAATATGGTTCATGTCTTTCACATATTTAAGTAACATAGATATATATAAAACATTATGAACACGAGACATACTTGGCGGTAAGGCAAGTCTATAGGCCACAAATCATACTCGATTGAGGATTAAAAATGGGCCAATGAATCAAGGATTGAGCTTTCCTCCCTTTCCATATCTCGTAACTCCTTTCCATGGAGCAACATGTAATAACACATGATCTCCAATAATAAATTTCACGTCCTTTCGATGAAGATCGACATAACTCGTTTGTCGATCTTGTGATGTTTTTATACGTTGTCGAATCGTTTGAATCTTTTTCTTAGTCATATGTAACAACTTCGGTCCCAACAACATTGCTTCACCCACCTCGTCCTAGCATACTGGAGAACGACACTTTTTTTCATGCAACAACTCAAATGGAGCCATGCCAATTCTTTATTGATTATTTTTGTTGTAGGAAAACTCCACCAATGGTAAAAACTTGTCCCAACTTCCTTTGAAGTCATGGACATAGAGTCTTAATAAATCTTCAAGAGTTTTAATAGTCTTCTCCGACTGCCCGTTCGTTTGAGGATGATATGCCGAACTAAATCGTAAATCTGTGCCCATAGCTTTTTGCAAACTAACCCAAAATCTTGAAGTGAATCTTGGGTCTCGATCAGAAACTATGGATACTGGCATACCATGCAATTTTACAATCTCGTTTATGTATATACGAGCAAGACGTTCAACTGTATAACTTTCTCGTATCGGTAAGAAATGAGCAGACTTGGTCAATCTATCAACAATGACCCAAATCGCATCTATGCCTTAAGAAACCTTGGGAAGACCAGTAACGAAATTCATGGTAATGTGCTCCCACTTTCATTCTAGAATTTTAAGTGGTTGTAATGGACCTTTTGGCACTTGATGCTCCGCCTTGACTCGTTGACAAGTTAGACACCTTGAGATAAACCCCGCTATCTCTCTCTTCATATTGCTCCACTAAAATGTATGCCGAAGATCACGATACATTTTGGTACTCCCAGTATGGATTGCAAACGGTGTGTTGTGTGCCTCCATCAAGATTTTATACTTCAAGTCAGAATCGTTAGGAGCACAAAGTCTAGAGTTGACTCGAAGTATTCCTTCTTCATCGATTCTTGCTTCCAGAATAGCACCTTCTTGCACTTTCTTCCTCATACACATCGGCTCTAGGTTTGTAGCTTGAGCAACTTTAACTTTATCGATCAAAGTCAGTTCTACTCGTATATTTGCCATCATCACGTGGGTCCCTGGAGTCTTTAACTATATCTCCATTCTTTGAAAGTCATACAAAATGGGTCTTTGTGATGACAATATCGCACTCGTACCCGCATATGATCTTTTACTCAATGCGTTAGCTACCACGTTCGCTTTTCCAAGATGGTACTGAATTGTATGATCGTAATCTTTCAATAGCTCAAGCCATCGCCGTTGCCGCATGTTGAGTTCCTTTTGAGTGAAGAAATATTTGAGACTTTTATGATCCGTATAGATCTCCACCTTCTCTCCATACAAGTAATGCCTGCAAATCTTAAGCATAAAAACGACAACTGCCAACTCTAGATCATGAGTAGGATAATTCCACTCATATTCTTTGAGTTGTCGTGAGGCATAGGCTATGACTTTCCCATGTTGCATGAGAACACATCCTAACCCTTTACCTGAAGCATGACCTTAGATGACAAATCCCTTCGAGCCAGATGGTATTGTCAAAATAGGTGTTGAAATAAGTCTCCTCTTGAGTTCTTGAAAACACTTCTCACATTCCTCGCTCCAACCGAATTTTGTTTCTTTCCTAGTCAGCTGAGTAAATGGAGTAGCGATTCTAGAAAACCCTTCTATGAATCTTCGATAATAATCAGCTAAGCCGAGAAAGCTACGTACTTCGGTCACTGACTTAGGTTTCTCCCAGCTTTGAATTGCTTCAATCTTTGCCGGGTCAATAGATATTCCATGACTTGATACTACATGCCCAAGGAATGCTACTTCCTCAAGCCAGAACTCGTATATTTTCAGCTTGACATAAAGCTTGTTTTCACAAAGCTTTTGGAGTATCATCCTCAAGTATTGCTCATGATTTTCACGGCTTTTGGAGTATATGAGGATGTCATCAATAAAGACGACCACAAAGTGATCCAAATATTCCTTGAATACTCGGTTCATCATATCCATAAAGGAAGCAGGAGCATTAGTCAATCCAAAGGACATGACTAGGAATTTATAATGCCTGTACCGAGTTCTGAAAGAAGACTTTAGAATGTCATCAGTTTTAATCTTTAACTGATGATATCAACAACGAAGATCGATCTTTGAAAAGAATTTGGCGCCTTGCAACTGGTCAAACAGGTCATCAATGCGAGGCAACGGGTACCTATTTTTGATGGTGACATGATTCAACTCCCGATAATCAATACAAAGTCACATACTTCCATCTTTCTTCTTCACAAATAGACTACGAGCACCCCAAGGAGACGTACTAGGACGAATGAAACCGATGTCTAACAATTCCTGCAATTGGGTCTTTAACTCCTGAAGTTCAATAGGAGTCATTCGATATGGGGCTTTGGAAATGAATTTTGTACCAGATTCAAGGTATATACAAAATTTAATTTCACGCTCTAGGTGTTGGCAATGAAGTTATTCAGGGAATACGTCATGAAATTTATTAACAATAGAAATATCATTTAAATCAGACGTATTTTTATTTAAATCCATGACATGGGCTAAGAAAGCTTGACATTCGTTTTTCAATAAACGAATAGCTTTATGGCTTGATATGATAGTGATCGACTTTAGTGGTTTGGTTTCTTGAATTCGCATAATAGGTTGGTTAGGAATATGAAAGCTAACAACCTTATGAAAATAATCGATTTTAGCATGTTAAGTAGTTAACCAATCAATCCCTAAAATTACATCAAATGTAAGTATTTTCAAAGAGATAAGATCGACAGGTAACATGCGGTTACCGATTTGAATCTAACAAGACTTATAAACAGTGGATGTAATGAAAGTTTCTCCCAACAGAGTTTCAATAGATAAGTCACATTCTAATTTCTCCGGAGTTAAATTTAAACGTTGAGCACAAGTAGGAGAAATAAAAGAATGGGTAGAATCGATATTAAATAAGGTATATACTTCGCTAGAGTTTCTTTTCTGTCCAAATTATTTTTGATACATGAATATTATTCTTAAATTTTACTCCACAAAGCAGTTGTCATGTTGACAATTTGGACATTCTTAAACTCTCGATAAATTGAATTATAAATCTTTAATATTTATCCTTGATCTCATTTAATTGAATTCTTATATCGTTGTTGTCATCCTCATGCTTATATTATGGTGAAAGTCATCTTTGGCCCGTAGTGCATAGATGGACTATTGATTGGTATGAATATGTTCAAGAATTATGTATCGGTATAATCATGACCTGTAATGTTACAACTGATGTGGTAAAAGCCCTCATTGGCCCGTAGTGCATTGATGGATAGTTGTTTGGAATGATCATGACAATTGGTGATATTAACGAATATCCTTGGCCCGTAGTGCATGGATAATTCGTGGATATGATACTAACGAATATCATTGGCCCGTAGTGCATGGGTAATTTGGTGATGTGGATTATTTATTGAGATGTGTTACAGAGATAAAATATTGATGATGAATTTTTAAATCATAGAAGATAGTAGATATCATGTTCTACTTGACTCTTCTAATGGATTACTTGTTCCGCTGCAGTTAAACTTGTTGTCTATTATATTCTACTAGTTTTCATACTGTTGAAGACTAAGGATAATTTATTCCTCATTATCTTAGTCATAATATTCTTTATTGGGCTAGTTGAGCTCACCCTTGTCTGTCATATGTCTCTCTTCAGGAAATGAGAATATAGCTAGGACTAGTCGGGGAATGGAGTGATGGTCCAAGATGGTGGCTATAGTAGTCCTCGTTATTATATAAAATAGTGTGATAATAATTGTAATGAGGACTCCATTTGAGTTTGGATATTGTCTACAAGACAATATTTGTTTTGAAACTCAGCTATTGTGTTGTCGTATTTTGCACGACAGTTGTATAAATTAAGTTTGTATTTGAATTTTGTACCATGTATTTGGCAACTCAGAATGGGTTGTGTATACCTTTTTTGGGGTGTCACACCGTGTATATCTCACATTTCTCCCCATATAGGTAATGCCTCCAAATCTTTAAGGTGAATACCACCGCTATGAATAGGATAAACTTTCTCATAATTTTTTAACTGTTGTGATGCATAAGCAATGACCTTGCCATGCTACATGAGCACATAACCAAGTCCTCTATGTGAAGCATCACTATAAACTGTAGAATTCCTTGTATCATCAGGTAAAGATAATATAGGTGCTTCACTCAACCTTTTCTTCAGTCATTGAAAACTAATGTCACACTTCTCAGTCCACACGTACTTCACTGTCTTTCTTGTTAAATTAGTCAACGGAGTAGCTATCTTAGAAAAATTCTGGATAAATCTTTGATAGTATCCCGCTAACCCTAGGAAACTTCGTACCTCTGTTGGTGTTTTCGGTTGTTCCAAATTAATCATTGCTTCCACATTTGCCGGATCCATTGAAATTCCATTTTTTTAAATAACGTGCCCTAAAAACTTCACTCTTTCAAGCCAAAATTCACACTTAGTGAATTTCGCTTATAAATTCTCCCTCCTTAGTGTCTCCAACACTAATTTTAGATGTTAAATGTGATCTTCTAGCGTCTTAGAACATACTAGAATATCATCGATAAACACAACAACGAACTTGTCCAAATATTGTTATGTTCATCATATCCATGAATCCAGCTAGTGCATTCGCCAACCCAAATGACATTACCAGAAACTTATAATGGCCATAACGAATCCTAAACACCGTCTTAGGAACATCCTCCTTCCTGACCTTTAACTGATGATACCTCGTTCGCAAATTTGTTTTAGAAAAATACCTTGCCCCTATTAACTTATCAAAAAGATCATCGATCCTGGGCAATGTGTACTTATTCTTTATCGTTAGCTTGTTCAAATCTCGATAGTCGATACAAAGTCGCAACGATCCATCCTTCTTCTTTACAAATAATACCAGTGCTTCCTATGGCGAAACACTCGGTTGAATGTATTTCCTATCCAACAATTCTTGTAATTGAATCATCAACTCCTTCATTTCTACTGGCGTCATAAGATATGGTGCCCTTGAAATGAATTCGATCTCCCTATCCGGTGGAAGACCTGGTAATTCACTTGGAAACATATCCATGATATCTTTTACTATAGGTATTTGTTCCATTATTGCTCTCACTCTCTAGGTATCAACAACATGACACAAATAACCTACACATCCCTTCTTCAACAATTTCCAAATTTATGTTATGGTAAGACAACACGAATGTCCCGGTGATTTACTACCGTAAAATACTACCTTAGGCTGCTTCAAAGTTTGAAGCAAACTTTCAGGTAGTAACCCTAATTGTCTAACAAATTCACATACTATAAAAGAACAAATAGCACCTGAATCAAACAACACATAAGCATTTACATTATTGATTGGGATAATACCTGCAACTACATCTCCCGACGCAACTGCATCCTGAACCATCATATTAATGGTCCAGGCCATCGGTTTACTCGACTGAGCTGGATCACTAATAGCTAACTTACCACTATTAGCGCTATTATTACCATCCACCCCCTTCTTCGGGCAGTTCTTCGCTATGTGGTCAGTTGATCCATATACGAAGCATCCACGGTTCTTCTTTGGACTTGGACAATTAGGAAAAATATGCCTTTCTTATCCACAATTATAACACACAGCTTTACCCTTGAGATAGACTCCTAAATAAGTCTTCTGACAGTTCTTTTATGCCTCCATCCTTTTCTTGGGATCCCCTTATTTCGCTCCAAGATTCCCAGAGTTAAAAAAAACCTTCATCTTCTGTCCGTTTCCACTCCCGCTGGCTCCCTCAGTCTTCACTCCCCCATCTACTTTACTCTTATTCTTCTTCTCCCTGTGGTATTGGTTCAAAGCCTCAGTACCACCCTATGCGATTATTGCCTTTTTCCAGAATTGTTCCAAAGGAATTACTTTGAAACACTGATATCCGGATATCTCCGTGCCTTTCTCAACTTTGTATCCACCTGATATGGAGCAAATCTCACTAGTTCATTAAACTTGACAACATATTGGGGAACGGTCATATCCCCTTGTTTCAGTTCCAAGAACTTCGTCTCTATCCTATCCCGCATACTCGTGGGGAAATAGTTATCGAAGAATATCTCCTTGAACCGTGTCCACATTTCTACCTTCGCTCTAGCCCTAGCCTGGTTTGCCTACCACCAAAAGTTTGCCTCTCCCTTGATCATATAGGTGGCAAAAGAAGTCTTTTGCCCCTCTTTGACATTTGTAATAACAAATGCCTTCTCAAAAATTTTAACCAAAGTTTGGGCTTCTATAGGGTCCGTAGTTCCTTTGAACTTCGGCGGACCTACACTCTTGAAATCCTTAAACGTAGTAGAATGTACTATTAAAGGTATATTTGCAACATTTCTATTAAAGGTAGCTGTTAATAAGTTAACAAACTCTTGCATCGGGTTAATTGGTCTCCCTTCTGGTTGATTCACATTAGCTTCCTGATTTCATTGTCTTCTTCTTGGCGGCATATTTCTGTTAACATGAATAACAGTTCGTTATTACTTTCCTTTTTTATTAATTAGTCATTATTTATATTTAATTAACAGTAACTCAAACTCATTGCAAAACATGTTCAATAAAGTTCTTATATTGATATGTTTCCTTCTCTGTAGTAGAATACTACATCGTTCACCATTACATAGTCTTAACTAATTACATTACTTTCCCGCAATTACTTTCCAAAAATTGGGATTTACAAAAGACTAGCCTTTGATTATACAAAAGTGGGTTTAACGTCTCTACATAGATATATAATATTTACGTATCTATACCTATTATAGTTATTACTAGATTACATCTGCCTAATTGCATTTGCATAATCTGCGTCAGCAAGACTAGTCACCACATCCCGACTGATCGTATGTCGAGTCTGCCCTGCCTCCATGGGATACTCAGCAACTTGTCACTGATAATCCTCATGTGAACTCCTATGAATATAGGACATCTTCCTAATCTTCTGCCCCTTGACCTTTAGCTCCTTCTTAAGCTCAAGGTCTCATGTTTCAGCTCTTGGACCTTGTCCTTGGCCGATACTTTCTCGTCGTACTCAACCTCCCAAAATGTCTCCATATCCCTCATGTCCTCCAAGATGTCATGGACCTCCTCCTTCCGCTCATTCACCTATTTACCTAATTAAATATTCCTATCCAACACAATCATGAACAACACCTTCATTGACTCCCCTAATGTCATCTCCTCTGTAGGTATTACCGTATTAAACGATACTACCTCCACCTCCTCCTCGAACATTTCGTCAAATAAGGATGTAAACCCTACGTTCTCAGAATCCTCTGATTCATCCACCATAACTTTTAGCACCTCGGCTACAAGTGTCGGTAAAATCTCTATCTGGTTCACTGACTCCTCAGTAACCACATGGATATCCCTATACATCACATTCTCTACTGACATCTATAATAAAATATAATATATTGATTAGTACACAACATCAGAATATTATAAACACATATCACATTCAATGCATTCTAGAGTTAACTTCATCTTTTTTTAATTCTTCTTGTAATGAATTTCCTAAATTCATCGATTAAAAACTCAACATAAGTTTAATTACTTCTAACTTCTTCAACTTTTCTTAAGGTTATAGCATAATGTTATTCCCCACCTTAAGTTTTACTGTAATAACCCTGAATTTCGAATAATCCGAATTTTACGAACAATTTTTTTTTATTAATATTAATATTAATTATAAATTTTGTGACAAGTATCTGTGGTGTGAGTCTCGAGAAGGGGTCAATTTGAGTATTGACTAATAAATTAAGTGTAGAGTTGTGCTTAACGGAGAATAGAAACCCTAACCCTAGTCGCGGATAGGGATTCGATAGAAAATATAATTAAAATAATTATATTAATGAGTATGTTGTTGTACTGTATAGAGTTATTGATCAATGATTGATCAGATAAGGTTTAAAATTAGTAAACCCTAATATGGGATTAGAAATCCTAATCTCAAATTCAGAAACCCTAATTAAAAGCCATGAAATTCTAATTTTAAATTCAGGAATCCTAAACCCTAATTAGGAAACCTTAATCCTAATTAGTAAGCCCTAAAGTGATTAGTAAACGTTACTATAATTAGGAAACCCTAAATATACTTTAGAAATATTAGTTTCTATTTAAAATCCTAATTACATTTTTGAAATTCTTAATTTTCTATTTTAAAACCCTAATTAGAAAATTCTAGAATTAGAGATTGTAAAACCTAAGGATTAGAACCTAAGGGATAAACCCTAAGGGTTTGGACATTTGACCATAAAGCCATTAAATTTAGAAGGAAAATGTCAAAAATGCTCTTTTTGTATATTATTAAGATAACTTGTGAAATTTGCTAACACCTTTAGTTGGTGACCCAGTATATTTGATGAGTGGGTTTTAACCTATGAATTATGTTTATATGGCTTGTTATCTTGCTAGTTTTTGAGTATTTTCATGTTATCTTTGATGGGGTTTGCGTTTGGTTGTAGGTAATTCCGACTCATGTCTCAAATTGGAGCATTTGAGGATATGTTGAAGTTTCTGTCTACCTGGCGCGGAGCGCGCCGCAATACTAGGCTGGAGAGCACGGACCGCGCTGTGGCGTGAAAGAGCTGTTGGCAGGCTGGCGCGGAGCGCGCGGTGGTAGTGTAAAATCCAGCGCGGACCGCGCTGGTGCGTGAACTGAATTTTGTTTTGTTTTTTTTTGCGAGCTGGACTCTGTTGGGCAGAACTTTGTGATGGAATAGGAGTCTTGGTTGGAGGAGTAAAAAGGCTATTAATAACAGATATAGAGAGGCGTTCAAAGAGGAGCTTATCTATCAACGGGAGTAAGGATTGGAAAGAACGAAGAAGAGGAAAATTCACGAAGTTTCAGAATTAGAGGCGGAGAAGGGAGGTGTATCAATTTTCTTCTTTAACTTCCTAGCTCTGTATTAGGGATGATGTTTCCTTTGGTTTATTTAGCATATTATTCGTTTATTATGGGCTAAATTATTTATTAGGCTTTTAACGGATCTCTAAGTGGAACGATGATTGTGAAACCTTGGTTTTCAGTTTAATATAGCTATTATGCAGTTTATCTATATTAATTTGAGCGTTAATTTATAAATTGCCTGATCAACAATTTTATGTGTGATTTGTATGAATTTGAGAGATGAAATATAAATATAGACTTAATTAATATAGCATGTGTCATTAAATTTGTTGAGAGCAAATTCGTGATTATTGTTGAGATAGAGATATGCTGAACATCATATGTAATCTTGAAGAGGACTTGGGATTAAACCTTGCTTAATTGGAAGTTACTTAGAAATATAGTAACTTGATTAATTAAGGTGTTTGATTAAATTCTATCTTAATTGTGGATTTGAGTCAATACGGTGTTAATTTATTGAGAGGTGATTAATACTACTTATGTGTTCTTGATTAATAAGTTGAAATGGTGAGTTAAACTGGAATAAGGTAATACAAATCAAAGGGGTGCTTAGAGTGAAGTTATTAGCCTAATTCTCTATACTTGTTTGGACTTTCTTATTTGGTATTTGTGGTGATTATTTATTTTTTTTTCTTTTATGATTGAGATACAATTTAATTCAATTGAAGATTGATTAGTTTAATTAAATTTGGATTAGAAGGAAATTGGTAGTTGCAAGGGAAATTTGTGTTAATCTCTGTGGGAACGATACTCTACTAATTACTTTATTACTTGTTGATCACGTACACTTGCGTGTTTTGCGTAACTTGATTTTACCCAACAAGTTTTTGGCGCCGTTGCCGGGGAGTAAATACAAATTTTCTTTATATATTTGCAATATCAGTTTAATTAGTCCAGTTTTACTTAAACACGTTTTTTTTATATTCGCATTTCAGGTTTTTGACATTGGTTTATGCAAACTCGATCCAAAAATCCAGACCTGCTTCCTTTTGAGGACGACATCGACAAAAGATTTCAGAGGTTAAGCAAGTGGATAGAGGAAACAAGGGACGAATTCGAAAACGCTGAAAAAGAAGAAGTAATGGCTGCCGAAGACCAGAAAGTGTTGAGAGATTTTGCAACACCCAAGATGACTGAGCTACAGTCTAGTATCACCAGGCCTGCAATAGCTGCAAACACATTCGAAATCAAGCCTGGGACAATTCAAATGATACAGAACTCAGTGCAGTTTGGGGGAATGGTTAATGACGATCCAAACGATCATTTAATCGGTTTTCTAGAAATATGCGACACCTTCAAATACAACGGGGTGTCGGACGAGGCAGTTAGGCTTCGCCTGTTCCCATTCACTCTGCGGGACAAGGCGAAGAGTTGGTTAAACTCTCTACCAGCAGGCTCAATAACGACGTGGGAGGACCTGGCTCAGAAATTCTTAGCAAAATTCTTCCCACCCGCAAAAACTGCGAAGATGAGGAATGAGATCACCATGTTTGATCAGCAACATGGGGAGTCATTGTACGAGGCATGGGAGAGATATAAAGAGTTACTTCGGAAATGTCCACATCACGGATTGCCCAAATGGTTGCAATTGAATACCTTTTACAACAGCCTGCATGGGAATCTCAGGTCTAGTATCGATGCAGCATCAGGGGGAGCATTTATGGCAAAGACGTATGAGGAAGCTTACCAGCTGATAGAGACTATGGCTGCTAATAATTATCAGTGGCCCACGGCAAGAATGACGCAACCTACGGTCGCTGGTGTTTTAGAAGTAGATGGAGTGACGGCTTTAACAGCACAGATTTCAGCACTTTCTAAGAAGTTCGACATGTGGTCCGGGGGACAGACACATTCAGTTGCGATCATTTGTGAATTGTGCGCAGGGGAACATTCTACGGATCAATGCGCAATCAACCCAGAGTCGGTACAATTCATGGGTAGCTACAACAGAATTCCTCAGAATGCATATCAGAACGCATATAATCAAGGGAATAGAAATCTGAATCAGTCGTGGATTAATATTCAGAATCAGCAAGCTCCACGACAATTGTACCCCCCGGGATTTCAGAATCAACAATCAGTTCCACGTCAAGAGAGAAAATCAACTTAGATGAATTGTTATCGAAGTATATAACAAGTAACGAGGCAGCTATGAAGAACCAAGCAATGGCAATGAAGTGACAAGAGATGGCCATTAAGAATTTGGAAAACCAGATGGGACAAATTGCTTTAGCACTAAATAACAGACCACAAGGAACTCCACCAAGTGATACCGAAAGAAATCCAAAGGGAAATAATGAACAGTGTCAAGCAGTTACCTTGAGGAATGGAAAACAAATAGTGGAAAGAGATAATAACAACTCAGTTTTCTCGGAGAAAAAGGGCAATGATAACACAGTGGTTACAGAAAATCCAGGTGCGAATACCCAATTTAGGGAAACAAAGTTAGATGACTCGCCAGTTGTGTATCCACCACCACCATTTCAGCAACGAGTCCAAAAGCAGAAATTAGACAAGCAATTTGCAAGGTTCTTGGAAGTATTTAAGAAATTGCAAATTAACATTCCGTTTGCGGAAGCTCTAGAGCAAATGCCTAGTTATACAAAATTCATGAAGGGGATTCTGTCTAGAAAGAAGAAGTTAGAAGACTTCGAGACAGTGGCACTAACAGAGGAGTGCAGTGCGGTTCTACAGCGAAAGTTGCCACCCAAATTGAAAGATCCTGGGAGTTTCACCATTCCGTGCACGATCGGGAACACGGCCTTCAATAAATGCTTGTGCGATCTAGGAGCAAGTGTGAACCTCATGCCATTATCAGTGTACACAGAATTGGGATTGCCGGCTCCGAAGCCTACGAACATCTCATTACAGTTGGCAGACAGGTCAGTCACATATCCGAGGGGCATTGTGGAAGATATATTGGTAAAAGTTGATAAACTCATTTTCCCCGCTGATTTCATTATTCTTGACTTTGAGGAGGACAAAAACATCCCGATTATCCTCGGAAGGCCTTTCTTGGCGACTGGCAGGACACTCATCGACGTGCAAAAAGGCGAGTTAACTATGAGGGTCCAAGATCAAGAAGTTAAGTTTAACATTTTCAAAGCCATGAAATTTCCCGCGGATGAAGAAGAGTGCTTCCGGATGGAAATCATTGATCGAATAGTCAATGAAGACATGGGAAAGAGCCTGAGCAATGATCCTCTCGAGACAACATTATTGGGGGATGAGGAGTTCGATGACCCAGAATACATAGATTATCTACAGATGTTGGACTCATTACCACGAGTAAGCAGGTTCAAAACTCCTTTTGAATCTTTACAGACAAAGGAGATAGACACAAAAAGATTGAAACCATCATTGGAGGAACCACCAACTCTTGAACTCAAGTCACTCCCTAAACATCTCAGGTACGCGTATTTAGGCAATTCAAGTTCTTTACCTATAATTATTTCTGCTGCACTTAACAATTTGCAGGAAGAGAAATTGCTAAGGGTGCTGAGAGAACATAAGGCAGCAATAGGATGGACAATTACAGATATCAAGGGAATAAGCCCGTCGTTTTGTATGCATAAAATTTTGATGGAAGATGACACAAAACCAACGGTGGAGCAACAATGACGACTGAACCCAATTATGAAGGAAGTAGTCAAGAAGGAAATTTTGAAACTACTGGATGCTGGAATCATTTACCCGATATCCGATAGCAAGTGGGTTAGTCCGGTTCATTGTGTGCCGAAAAAAGGGGGGATGACTGTGGTACAAAACGAAGATAATGAGTTAATACCGACAAGAATAGTAACAGGTTGGAGGGTATGCATAGATTATAGGAGGCTGAACAAGGCAACCAGAAAAGATCATTTTCCGCTACCGTTCATCGACCAAATGTTGGATAGACTTGCTGGTCACGATTTTTACTGTCTTTTGGATGGGTACTCAAGATATAACCAGATCGCAATCGCTCCTGAAGATCAAGAGAAGACTACATTTACGTGTCCATATGGCACGTTCGCATTCAGGAGGATGTCATTCGGGTTATGTAATGCACCGGCTACTTTCCAACGGTGCATGATGGCCATTTTCTCTGATATGGTAGAGAAAAACGTGGAAGTCTTCATGGACGACTTCTCTGTTGGTGGAGACAATTTCGATACATGTCTTGGAAATTTGGTAATGGTGTTACAACGATGCGAGGAGACAAACCTTGTACTTAATTGGGAAAAGTGCCACTTCATGGTTGAGGAGGGCATAATTTTAGGCCACAAGGTTTCGGCTCAAGGCCTGGAAGTGGATAAAGCTAAGTTGGAAACGATCGAAAAATTGCCTCCACCAAGCTCCATCAAAGGAATCAGAAGTTTTCTGGGACATGCGGGATTCTACAGACGATTCATAAAAGACTTCTCTAAAGTTGCAAAACCATTGTTCAGTCTTTTAGAGAAGGACTCTGTGTTTAGTTTTGATGAAGAATGCAAGATGGATTTTGAACTGTTGAAAAAGAAGTTGACGACAGCCCCAGTTATCGTCGCACCAGATTGGAACATACCTTTCGAACTGATGTGTGATGCAAGCGACTATGCAGTGGGGGCCGTTTTGGGACAACGTCGGGATAAGGTATTTCATGCTATATATTACGCAAGCAAGACCCTTACGGAAACTTAATTGAATTATACAACTACAGAAAAGGAATTGCTTGTCGTGGTATATGCATTTGATAAATTCAGAGCATACTTAGTTGGCACTAAGGTAATAGTTTATACAGACCATTCAGCTATTCGTTACCTAATTGCGAAGAAAGACGCTAAACCACGTCTTATTCGGTGGATTCTCCTTCTTCAAGAGTTCGATCTTGAAATAAAGGACAGGAAGGGGACGGACAATCCAGTAGCTGATCATCTGTCTCAGCTGGATAATCCGATCACACAAGAAGGGGACAAGAGCATCATAAACGAAACATTTTCGGACGAGCAATTATTTGGGGTAAATGCAGAATTTCCATGGTATGCGGACTTCGCAAACTACTTAGTCAGTAACATGCTTCCCCTTGATATGACAAGACAACAAAAGAAGAAGTTTCTTTCTGACGTCAAGTGGTATATGTGGGACGAGCCTTACCTATTTAAACAATGTGCTGACAAGATGATCAGAAGGTGTGTACCCCACAGCGAAGTGCATAATATCCTGCATGAGTGCCATTCATCGGCCTATGGGGGACACTACGGTAGTGAAAGAACAGCAGCAAAAGTCCTCCAAGCCGGGTTTTATTGGCCTACATTATTTAAAGACGCCCATCAATTTGTGAAAACTTGCGATCGCTGTCAAAGAGTGGGTAACATATCAAAAAGAAATGAGATGCCATTACAAACAATTTTAGAGGTCGAAATCTTCGACGTATGGGGTATTGACTTCATTGGACCATTCCCCTCATCTCTCAGCAATCAATACATTTTACTTGCTGTGGATTACGTTTCAAAATGGGTGGAAGCCACCGCACTACCATCTAATGATGCCAAAGTGGTCTTAAGGTTTCTACAGAAGAATATATTTACAAGGTTTGGAACACCGAGGGCCATAATAAGTGATGAGGGAAGTCATTTCTGCAACAAAGCATTTACAGCCCTCCTTACAAAATATGGGGTCAACCACAAAATAGCGACAGCGTATCATCCCCAAACCAATGGACAAGCAGAGGTGTCCAACAGAGAAGTCAAGAAAATTTTGGAAAAAGTAGTCAACCCAAATCGTAAGGATTGGTCGCTCCGATTAGACGATGCCCTTTGGGCATACAGAACTGCATACAAGACCCCTATCTGCATGTCACCTTACCAGCTGTTATATGGAAAAGCATGTCACTTACCGGTTGAGCTTCAACACAAGGCTTATTGGGCTATTCAAAAACTGAATTTTGATCAAGCAGCAGTGGGGGAAAAGAGGTTATTACAGTTAAATGAGCTTGATGAATTCAGATTACAAGCTTACGAGAATGCACACTTATACAAGGAAAAGGTTAAAAAATGACACGATCATAAAATTAAGCACCGAACTTTCATGCCAGGACAAGCCGTGCTACTGTTCAATTCAAGACTGAGATTGTTCCCAGGGAAACTCAAATCACGGTGGTCAGGGCCGTTCACCATAAAAACTATTTTCCCACATGGCGCCGTGGAGTTATATAGCAGAAATCCATTGAAAACATTCAAGGTTAACGGTCAAAGATTGAAGCATTACTAGGGTACGGATGCAAATGTGGACACCGTCAACATTATCCTCACAGACACATAAGCAGACACGACGGACTGTCGGGCTAGCGACGTTAAACCAAGCGCTACTTGGGAGGCAACCCAAGCTCTAAATTTTATTTTCTTACTTTCATTTAAATTTTAGTAGTTACTTAGTACCCATAATAATATATTACGAGATAAAATAATCTCTTGAATAAATACAGAAAGGTTCAGAAGGAGCAGGAGCACGAGAACACAAAGCAATCTAGTTACTGGACTACCAGCGCGGAACGCGCCACAAACAGCGCGGACCGCGCAACTAGGTCAATAAGGAAAGCAATTCACACCCTCAGGAGCCCTCACACACTTCCCTACTAGCACGGAGCGTGCCACCAACAGTGCAGACCGCGCCACCAGGTCAGACACGTCTCCTTCCAGCAGGCGCGCTTAGCCCTCATTAGTCTTCCAGGCGCTTAGTGCGCCACCTTAAGCGCGGACCGCGCGGCGACGACAGTTACCCAACAATTGATACCACCTTTCCACTTCTCCTAAATCTACTACACTTCCTCTTCCCCACAACTCCACATTTAATTCACCTTTACTCTCCTTCTAAATTCCAAATTCCAAACCCATTAACCCTTTTCAATTCCAACTCTCACCCACGTTGGAATCCTAACATCTATATGAAGCTACCCAATATCAGAATTCCAAACCAAGTGGTACTCTAACTCTCAGATATCACAACCCCATCCTCATTCCAACACTACCCTTGCCCAATTTGACACACAGGGGGATATTTCTTCAATAAGACAAACCACACTTCTTCAAGGTACGAAATTTATTTCATCTCTTACAAAATCTAAGTGCTACAACAACGAAGGTGCTGGGTTTTAACCAATTTTGGGTAGCAAGGCATCATCAACAAATCTAGTTTGGGGGAGTCACACGCTCCGCCCACTACCTGTTCGATAAAAAGCCTGAACCACCTGCCTGTGCCCATTTACACCTAAAACAACATATCTTCCCACAAACGCCAACGAGCATCATCCTCCACAACTCGACCGGCATATGATCATTTAAAATTTGTAAGTGAAACGGCTGCGTACAAATTCAAGTCCTCCATCGACAAGAAGAACTTGGTGCAAGAGCGAGGCTTGAAACCGGATGCAAATTTAGATGGAGACATGGCTCTGCAAATTGTCGAACGTCATTGGTTTCAACTAGTGGAACAACCACTTCCGGCGGCAATCAATATCGTAAAGGAATTTTATGCTAATGCTACGGAGCACGTTGATCATGTCACCATGGTTCGCGGTAAATCGGTGGCGTTTCATGCTAACGCAATTAATGCTTATTTTGGGTTGGAAACACCAACCGATGACTTGTATGAAGATGCTTTACCGGATATGGATGAGTTGATCGCCACCTTATGCAAGCCAGGGACTAAATGGGTAACTCCGGGCGGCTCGACTGAAAAGTTAGGTTTTCCCCAATCAGCATTAAGTCGATATGGTAAAGCATGGCACGCATTTATATGTGCTCGTTTAATGCCCACGCGCCACCAAAATGATGTGACAAAGGCACGGGCTAAACTGTTGTATGGGATTGTGCACCACCACTACAATCGATACAATTCCATTGCCTTTTATGATGTTGATGTGGGGGCGTGTATTCAAGATTCTATTGACCGGGCCTTACGTGGGAGTACTACCGGCGGGTTACTCCATGGGTTTCTCATTACAGACTTATGCTGGAAAGCTGGTGTGCAGTGGAACCCTAACGAGCCATCACTACAACCAACGGGAGTGATTAACCATGCTACTATTAAAAGATACAAAGCCTGGGATGGGGCGCGTTCACACCCACGTGGTGAAGGCTACATCATGATCTGCCAACCATCACCACCAGTTGCAGCAGAACAACCGCAGGCTCCAAGGAATCAATTCTTGTGGTTGGCCGAACGACAAGAATTAATGCACCAATACAATGCACATGCTTTCGATACGCTTACCGAGGCATTTTCTCGCTGCAATCCTAGTGCTCAGCCGGTTGTTATGCCAATTCCACCAATCCTTCCACCTTATCCTCCTTCGGAGGAGGAGTAGTCACGCGTTCAGGGAAGTCCTCATTTTATTTACTTAAGGTGTTTATTTTACGTAATGAGGGCATTCCTTTATCTAAGTTTGGGGGATTGGGTATTTAGATTTTACAGTATTAATTTGTTATTTAGGTTGGCATGCTAGTGATTTATCTATAAATTTTTTTTTATTTGTTTTTTTTCTTTTCCATATAGTTGCATGAATCCAGTTATTAGATCATATTTGTGATTTGCTTTGGCCAATGATGAATTTGAAATTATGTAAATGAATTTTTCCCTAAGTATAAGAATTTTGATGCAAGTTCTATTGTGATTGAATCTTGCTCGGTCTGAAATTAGTATAAAACGGATAGCACGTAACAACAGTTGTGTTAATTGATTAGTTCAACTTGCTACATAAATATTTTCTAAAAGGATAGTGTGAGTATAAATAAGAAAGTGAACAAGATAGGTATAAACCTAAGCTTGGGGGAAGATTTAGGTATATAAGCTCGGAAAAAAAAATGAAAAGTGAAATGATGGCTTGTAGTGGATTGAGAAGAAATACTCTCCATAAACGCAAGTGTGAGATGGAGCGTAAAACACACTCACCAACCATCTCTTTAGTATAAAAAAAAGAAGAAAAAAAAAAGAAAAGAAAGAAAAGAAAAATTGAGTATGAATACCCTTCTCGGAACCGGAACTTGGTTATTTAGCTAATGCTAGAGTTTGTTTATCTGTGAATTTTTGAGTTTTTACTGCATGATTCCTGAAAAGAAATTGGTTATGTAGCTATGTTGATTAAGTATCGGTTGGCATGGGTGTTACGCACACACACACTATACTAATAATGACAGGGTTAGATTATAGAGTGATGGTCTTGCGGATGGAATTTTGTATGAAGGGTGTTTGTTTACTAATTTTTCTGAGGATGCATGAGTAAATCATTTGTATGGTTTTAATTCTGGATTCGTAGTTTAGATTTTAGTTGCATTGCATTTTTGCTCGAGGACAAGCAATGTTCAAGTTTGGGGGAGTTTGATGAGTAGGTTTTAACCTATGAATTATGTTTATATGGCTTGTTATCTTGGTAGTTTTTGAGTATTTTCATGTTATCTTTGATGGGGTTTGCGTTTGGTTGTAGGTAATTTGCTAACACCTTGAGGATATGTTGAACTTTCGGTCTACCTGGCGCGGAGCGCGCCGCATCACTAGGCTGGAGAGCGCGGACCGCGCTGTGGCGTGAAAGAGTTGCTGGCAGGCTGGTGCGGAGCGCGCGGTGGTAGTCTAAAATCCAGCGCGGACCGCGCTGGTGCGTGAACTGAATTTTGTTTTGTTTTTTTTTGCGAGCTAGACTCTGTTGGGCAGAACTTTGTGATGGAATAGGAGTCTTGGTTGGAGGAGTAAAAAGGCTATTAATAACAGATATAGAGAGGCGTTCAAAGAGGAGCTTATCTATCAAAGGGAGTAAGGATTGGAAAGAACGAAGAAGAGGAAAATTCACGAAGTTTCAGAATTAGAGGCGGAGAAGGGAGGTGTATCAATTTTCTTCTATAACTTCCTAGCTCTGTATTAGGGATGATGTTTCCTTTGGTTTATTTAGCATATTATTCGTTTATTATGGGCTAAATTATTTATTAGGCTTTTAACGGATCTCTAAGTGGAACGATGATTGTGAAACCTTGGTTTTCAGTTTAATATAGCTATTATGCAGTTTATCTATATTAATTTGAGCGTTAATTTATAAATTGCCTGATCAACAATTTTATGTGTGATTTGTATGAATTTGAGAGATGAAATATAAATCTAGACTTAATTAATATAGCATGTGTCATTAAATTTGTTGAGAGCAAATTAGTGATTATTGTTGAGATAGAGATATGCTGAACATCATATGTAATCTTGAAGAGGACTTGGGATTAAACCTTGCTTAATTGGAAGTTACTTAGAAATATAGTAACTTGATTAATTAAGGTGTTTGTTTAAATTCTATCTTAATTGTGGATTTGAGTCAATACGGTGTTAATTCATCGAGAGGTGATTAATACTACTTATGTGTTCTTGATTAATAAGCTGAAATGGTGAGTTAAACTGGAATAAGGTAATACAAATCAAAGGGGTGCTTAGAGTGAAGTTATTAGACTAATTCTCTATACTTGTTTGGACTTTCTTATTTGGTATTTGTGGTGATTATTTATTTTTTTTCTTTTATGATTGAGATACAATTTAATTCAATTGAAGATTGATTAGTTTAATAAAATTTGGATTAGAAGGAAATTGGTAGTTGCAAGGGAAATTTGTGTTAATCTCTGTGGGAACGATACTCTACTCATTACTTTATTACTTGTTGACCACGTACACTTGCGTGTTTTGCGTAACTAGATTTTACCCAACAATATTGACTTGGTGACTTAAAATATCCAACAAAATCAGCCAACACATCAGATTATACATTGCATCATGAAATATATATAGATTTGGGAGAGAGAAAGTTACTAAACTTAGCTTATTTTTCTTTCAAGCTCACACCAACTTCTTCTCTCTTTAGACCTCCGAATTTCACAAGTATTTTAGTCACATTTTAGCCCTCTAAAACATCTAGATCAGATTGGTAAGGCAAGATCAAAGCATATTCAAGAAAAGGTATAAACCCTAAGTTTCATTTTGATCTTGTATGCTTAATCAAAATTCATGTTTTTGTGTTTAGATTTGTGATAAAGAACGTTTTATGATGATCTAACATAGATCCACAGCATCAAAATGCTTTAAAATGGAGTTTTACAAAAATTGTCCAAGAACATAAATGTCGCCTGACAAGCTAATGTCACTGGCCGTAGGTCTCTTTCTATTTTTGATTTTTCTTGTTTTATGTTTTGGATTGGTAGTCTGGTATGAAGTTTGTGATATGAAAGTGAAATCACAGTCAGTTAAGGTCTAGATTTCATTTTTTTCGTGGTCAAAACCCATTGACCGGGCATGACCAGTCAGATTCTGGGTAACCCAAAAATGGTTTTCCAACGTCTGACAACTTTTTGCAAGGCCCAGATCTGACAGTTATGATGTTGTTTGTTGATGTTGTTGTAATGTATTTGTAGCCTGTTGTCTGGACTGTAGAACCATGCCTTAAGATCCTTTAAAATATCAACAGATCGAATAGAGAGGATGGTCAAAGTAGTCATCCGAGACTGATTTTGGGTTTCTGGAAAAAACCCATAAATCGTATGAGCAAGTTCTCTGACATCCTTTGACCGAGCTAAATGTGGATATTGTTTTGTTGTTGGACCGATCTGTTGCTTTAGTGACGTTCTTTGATAAAAGGACTATCGGTTTGAACCTTAAAAATACCAACTGGATGGACATAACCTATATTAAATGGAGCTAGAATATGCCTACTCGAGACTGCCTAGGTTTCTGGGTTACCCAGAAAACCCAGTACAGAACTGACAACGATATCAAAGGCTCGGATCTGGAATCTGGGTTATTGTTTGACCAAGATAGTGATTGATTATTGTAGTACTACATGTATACTACAAGATCAAAGATTAAGCATGCCTAGAAACGTGATAGACAAAAACTTAATCATGGTCAAACCTTGCCCCTTTCTAACTGAGCTGTCAGTGTTCGTGAGGCTCAAGAACACCAATAGCGACGTTAAGTGTCGCTATAGACCATTAGCAACTGTTTATTTAATTTTTAATTTCTAATTTTTCATAAATTAATTAAAAATAGAAAATAAATTATAAAAAATACAAAAATAGTTTTAAAAATTATTTTAAATTATGAAAAATAACTTTTAATAATTTCATATATTTTTCATTAATATTTATAATTATTTTAATATTAATGATAGTTAATTTATTTAATTAGTGTATTAAATAAATTAAAGAAAAATGATTTTAATATTATGAAAAATTATTTTAAATAAGAATAATATATTTAAAAATATTTTGAGTTATAAAATGTAACTTTTAATATTTTCAGAGAATTTTCATTAATAATTTAATATTAATGATATTAGATTTATTTAATTATTATATTAAATAAATAAGTTAAAAATGATTTTATTGATTTAAAAATTATTTTAAATGAGAATAAAGTGTTAGAAAATATTTTGAGTTATAGAATATAATTTTCAATATTTTTGGAGAATTCTCATTAATAAATTAATATTAATGATATTAGATTTATTTAATTATTATATTAAATAAATAAATTAAAAATGGTTTTATTGATTTAAAAATCATTTAAAAATGAAAAAAATGATTTAAAAATATTTTAAGTTATAATTAATGACTTTTAATATTTGAATGATAATTTCATTAATATTTAAATATTAATGATGATGATTTAAAAATAATTTTAATTATTTTAAAAATCATCTAAGTAGAATATTGATGATTTAAAAATAATTTAAGTTATTAATAATAACTTTAATATTTTGACAAGTATGTCATTAATTTTTTTATATTAATGATGATAAGATTTTTTTATAATTAAATAATTTAAAAATGATTCCGATGTTTGAAAAATTATTATAAATAATAATAATTGTTTATAAATTATTAAAAGCTTCCGAAAAATATTATAAACGACGATTGACTTATCTAATGTAATATTGAAGCTTTGAAATTTACTTGACAATAATTGTGTTAATTGTCGGATAGGGTGACCAAAACACCGAGAATAGACCGAAGTTTAACTAGACCAAACTAGTTAGACTTGATAAGTGTTTATATAGGTTATAAACACTGATGCGGCTATGTGGTAATGTGTCTAGGAGAAGATTGACTATGAATTATGGTGTTGTGTGTTATAAATTGTTATGCTAATTGTAAGACCGATATTATTGGTTATAGGTCTTTCGAAAGCAGATAAGTTTATTGTGTAGCTGTAAACAACGGATGATGCAAGTTTCCTAACTCAACCTTGAGTTATATTTGTTCAATTATTATGGTGGTTAATTATTGTTGATTAGACCACGTCCAATAATTTATTATTGATTATTCGCAGTTAGTGCATATTTATTAATTCAAATTGAATTAGTAATTCTGAGAATATACTTGTAGAATAACTGTTGTTGGATATTCACATCCGTAGAGGTTATTATTGATTTTAAATAGTACAGTTAAATTATGTCTATTGCTTAATCGTATTGAAACATGTCTTAGCTAATTGTTTTGGCTAGACAAACAATTGTTAAAACTTGATAGGTTCGAGAAGATAAGAGAATTCAATTATTATTGATAGATCGATGCCAATTATTTTGGCTAGATCGAAAAAGAAAACTTGGTAGGTTTGAGAAAAGAAGAGAAGAGAAGTGGTTAGATATTGAAATCATTGTATTTCGTTGTTAAATCAAATTCTGATTCAAAGACTGAGAAGAAAAACCTTTTTATATAAAGGGAACATATTTGGTTGTATATCGGCTATTGCGCGCGTTTTGAGTATTATGCATAATATAGGGTATAATAAAGCTGATCACTTGTTATACTTGTAGAGGGGTATGATTTAATCTTTATGGTTATCTGATACCCTTGCGTATATATCAAAGTAAATCTTTGATAGATACTTGAGAAGAGAAGTTCAAGATCCAATGGATCGCTCAACATAAATCTAGAAAATACTCCACTTTGTTATTTCGTAGAATTAATTCTTGATTATTCATTTGAATATCGTAGAAAACCTTGAAAGCGTTGTACCCTTTCATTATCAGATTATTGTTGCGTAGAATACGAGAAGACTTATTATTTATTCATATACATTTATCGTATGTCTTAACTTGCGGGGCAAACTTGTTGCTCACCCTTGCTAAATACAATATTTCAGCTAGGAACGAAGTGGCTGGAGATGCTGAGAAGAACAAAAGCAAAGGCCTGTCGCGGTAATAGTTTAATGAACATTATTATTATTATGTTGTTTTGTAAACCCTTTTTGTATATCTAAAGGGTAAGTTTGTAATGTTAAGGTTAGAGAACTTGGGACTAATGTATTAACAACATATGTTAATGTGATATGTATTACTATTTCTATATGAATGGGTAGTTAGATGTTATTATATTGTGGATCGTGAACACCAAACTTGGAGGTCAGGTAACCCGGATTTGGGGGTGTCACATTTATAACCTACAGCTTTGATAGCAACCTGTGATGTACCCAAATCTGGGTATTTTCCAACCCGATAGATGGTGCTACACAGTGCTACTGTTCACACATAAATTCAATTTAAATACTTCAAGATAGTGAATATGTCTACTATTTATTACATAATAATAAGTTCATTCCCAAGTTATTTGTAACCATTATATATGTTCTTTGTCATAATGTCAATTTTATACAAAAGTAATATTATTCTATTACAAGGATAACTATTTGTCTGCATTGGCCTTCCCTTTGTCCTTACCGGATCCTTTGATCCATTCATTTTTAGCTACAATTATACGGTTCAAGTAAGGATGAGCATAACTAGCTCAACAAGTATAACAATTATAGTAGAACAACATGCAAGAATCATATGAGTATATCTTCTATAACTGAACCGATAGTTATGAAGTATTATGAATAAATCAAAATTGCACTTCTCTTTTCTTTATAATATTTAATGATGAACACCATTAATTAAATCTTGAGTTTGGTCAAAGACCATGAACATTTCATGTGACGCCCCCCAAAATAGGTCCACACAACCCATCTTGGGTCACCAGAAATAACACTACAGACACTAACTTTTCTATTACAACTATTGATATGTCGTGCAAAATACGACGACAATACAAATACTGTAACGTATATAATACGACAATATTCATACTCAAATTATTACAATGCCATATAAAATACAGCAGTAAATATTTCAAGTCACCAAAGAAACTTGAGAAGATTTATGTCCTCCTCATTCTAATGAAGTGCATTTTGATGCTTTAAAATTCGAGTTCGCACCCCTCCCTATTTGGTTCACCAAATATAACTATTAAATGATGTATAAAAAATGTCACACACATTTTAAGTTTTTAGTACAATTATTATACCACACCGTTTCATAACTTGATTAGGATTGCGACTAATTCAAAACACCACTTTACACCCATGTTCTCTCTCTAGTCTCAACTACACTTTTATTACCTGAAAGGAGTGGTGAAGTAAAAGGGTGAGCACAAATAGCCCAGTAAAGAATATCATGACTTAAGATAATTAAATTATCAATAGCCTTCATCAGTAATAAATCAAATATTTAGAACATATGGTAGATAATAAAAGTTTTTAACCATAATTGCAGCGAAATCAACAATCCATTAGAAGAGTCAAGTAGAACATAATGTCTACTATTTTCTCCAAATTAAAAGTCCATCATCAATTTTTTATTCCTGTATCACTAATCAATAGTTCTTTGTTGTACCCAAGACAAAGAGAACTTTCACCACCTATTTTTACCTGAAACACAAAGCTCATGGTTATACCAAATCAAAGTTCATGTTTATAATTATTCCATTAAATTCATCTTTGCACTTCAGGACAAAGATATACAACTATAAAACTAATAATCAACAGTCCATATTTGCACATAAGCCAAAGATATACAACTATAAAACTAATAATCAATAGTCCATGTTTGCACATAAGCCAAAGAATACCACTATAAAACCAATAATCAATAATTCATCTTTGCACGTAAGTCAAAGATATACAACTGTAAAACCAATAATCAACAGTCCATCTTTGCACGTAAGCCAAAGATATACAACTGTAAAACTAATAATCAACGGTCCATCTTTGCACGTAAGTCAAAGATATACAACTGTAAAACAAATAATCAACAGTCAATCTTTGCACGTAAGCCAAAGATATACAATAATAAAACCAATAATCAACAATCCATCTTTGCACGTAAGCCAAAGATATACCATTGTAAAACAAATAATCAACAGTCCATCTTTGCACGTAGGCCAAAGATATACAATTATAAAACCAATAATCAACAGTCTATCTTTGCACGTAAGCCAAAGATATACAACTGTAAAACTAATAATCAATAGTCCATCTTTACACTACGGGCCAAAGATGACTTTTACCACATCATTTGTATATAACATTAGTCCATCTTTGCACTATGGGTCAAAGATGACTTTTACCATATTATTTTTTTGTAACATTAGTTCAAATTGCCAACATGATATCCAGAAAATCGATTAGAATTACTGATAAAACATAAAGTTCAAGTAATGTAAAGTTCTTGACTCAAAATAATAACTTAAGACCGAATAGAAATATCCAGGTCCAGATATTAGATGAAACACAAACTATTAATGATATTCTAATCATTTCAGGACTTTTCACCATTTAATGATAAACTGAATAAATGAATAATAATATCTTACCATAATATGGAGTATAAAAGAAAATGATATTCCTTTTACCATAAAAAAATGATACCCCTTACCATAATAATGATATCCCTTACCTTAACATGTGACTTGATTATGCTATTTGTGAAATTGATCAACTTAAAAAAAGCTTGCATTCCTTATCTACAATTGGAGTAACCTTACACTCAATAGAAATACTCACAATATTGTAGTAAAAGAATTTTATATTTTTAGTGTAGTGATGATGTGCGTTTAATTGCTCAACTGGGCAACCTATTTATACTGAAAATTTAGTAAACAACTAGCACACCCGCTTTGACCAAAAAACCAACTTGTACACGTTTTAAAAATAATTGAGTTGTGGTCCAGGCTACTTTAGAAAAAGTAGAGTGTTGGCAAGTCATGCCAAACTTACTTTTGTAAAAAGAAAATACTTGAACAAACATTTGCATATCATACTTATCTTTAATCAATACCTTTTATTCATCAATTATTTACACATTTTCAATTTTTCAACAATTATTCACAATTATTAACATAAACTCACAATACTCCCAACTGGTATAATTATATCATATCAAATAATATGAGTTACTGTGCAATAACTACTGTGACAATTATTGAATGAAAGATTGAGTGACTTCTTACGTAAGAATCAATAATATAAATCATTGTGCAATAATTACTGTGACAATTATTGAATGAAAGACTGAGTGACTTCTTACGTAAGAATTAATAATATGAATCACTGTGTAATATCGTGTGCTACTGTGGAATACTGTGTACTACTGTAGAATCACGTGTATTACTGTATTTTTATCATCAGTTTAACGGTAAAAGTTTTGCTATTATTTTTTATAAAAAGGTTATTTATGTCGCTTTTCCTATTCGACTGTTATTCTGTTATAGGGTCCACAAATGATTGGTTAATTTGACACCGTCATACGAATATTCTCTGACCAAACGAATATTTTATGACAACTTGCTTACTTCATATATTTTTCACATTTTTCGGATTATTCGATAATTTTTCATAATTATTTCTATTTATAAAAATTATCATTTAATCGCTTCAAAATAGAAATACTAACTCCACATACTTTTGTATCTTTAAAACATCATCAGTATTAATCTTATATTATTATAATATTTTTCCAGCAAATTTCATACTTTTCCACCATTCATAGAATTTTTCTATGAATTTTCTCTATTTTTAAACTAACTATAAATAGTTTAAAAATACAATAAATATTTATATTATTCAATAATTTTTCAAAAGTATCCAGAAATTATAAAATATTTCACCAAGTTTCATAATTTTTCATCATTCATAGAATTTTCTATGAATTTCTTCTTTTTTCAAACTAACTATAAATAGTTTAAAAATATAATAATTACTTATGCTTTTCAATAATTCATCAAAAATTTATAAAAATTCTAAACTGATATTATAAGATTTCTGTAAAAATATTTAAGCCCAAATATTTTTTTGATAATTTAATTATAATTTTCAATACTCAGAAACTTTAATAATTCATAATAATTAGCCCTTTTATCAGAAACTTACAGATCCTATGTCCCGTCCATGTGAAATTTAATTCTCTATAACTTTGTAGAAGAAATTTTTTTCAAATTTCGCCTTTAACATAGAGAGAAAGGCTTACCAAAAATTCTGCTACAAAACTTTCTAAATCAGTCACCTCTTAAAATTCATAACAAATCATACGTTAATCTTTAACGGTTCAAAATTTATGGACATATACTCAACTTATATATGTATAAAATATCTAAAAATTACAACGATCCAACAGTCGGATTAAAAATTACAACTCACGCAATAGAGCTTAAGAACAATGAATTTTCAGACTATGAGTCTTTCGTACCAATTTCATTCAAACAGTCACCACAAAAAATCCACAATAAATTTTTGGGTGATTCTAATTTTTGCGTTTAGCTTACTTCTAGGGCTTTCTTTTGATATATGGCTCATCTCCTAACTCGTTATACATAAAGAGTTATAGATTTTACAAAATCAAGTAGTAAACTAATTTTTCTAAAAATTTCTAGATTTTGTTCTTCTTGATTTCTTTCGTTTAATTCATTTTTATGCAAGTTTAAACCATTCAATAAATACATAAAAATGTACTCTTTATATAAAATCCATAAAAACTTAAATCTAAGAATAAATCAAAGATTTTTAAACATACATTTTCTTTTAATTTTCTTCTTCTTCTTTCTCTTCATATTCTCTCTCTCTCTCTCTTCTTTCTTCTGATTTCTTTCCGAGAGAGAATGGAATGAGTGGAGGAAGTCTTGAATTATTTTCTTTCTCTTTCCTCTCCTTTTCTTTCTTTCTTTCTTTTTCCTTTCTTTTCCTAACTTCCTTCCTCTTTTTCTCCTTCTTTTTCTTTCTTTTATTCTTCCATCCCCACATGTTCCCCCACCTCAATTCCCTATCCCACATTTCAGCCGCCCAAATGGGCTACTATTCAAAAATATATATTTCATTTCCTCTTTATTTACTCATTTATCCGATTAATTGTTCGTTTGACCATTTATCAATTTAACATTTTAAAATTTTAGAATAATAATCATAAATTAAATTAGACTTTTATTTCATAAAAGTCGGGGTCTTACATTTCATTCTTTCTTTCTTTGAAAAGGATAATCCGATACTAAGTTTGTAAGTCCGACATTTCTTACTAGCACATCTAGGTGATCGGCCTATAATACTCTATGTTGTACAACACTATTACATAAACGTATCTACTTTTAAGTTTTGGCAAACTTACGTGTCAGTCGATTTACGATAAAACATTTATTTATTTATACTCAGTCTTTCTTTGAATCAATACCAAAATAATTAGCACAAGATAACAGTATCAATAATATTTTGATAGATTATAAGGAAATCTATAAAATACTCTAAGTTTGGTCTAGCCGAAGTAAATAGCTTTGACTTCTTTGTTGAATCAATTCATTCATATCATACATGAATTATAAAGCTTGTCCAACATAAAGTATAGACAAGGGTTTAGAAAACTTGCCTTTGGCATCGTCTAGCGCTAATTCATTTTCTCTATGGATCTTTATAGGTTCTACATGTAATAATCACATAGTATATCATGTTAGGTCACATACAATCAATAAGTATTATCATTAACCTATCTTCTTCATCTTCTCAGTCTAACTATCCGCTTGTTTAATCTACTAACATTCATTAGGTTAGTTAACGTTCATTACAACTTTATAACATTTTATTGTTATAAATAACCTTATTCGTTTAATGTTTACGTACTTACATTTGAAGAAATCTCAAACATTCATTTGATGTAGATACGATTTACCGTATTACAAAACTTACCTTGTTTTTACATGTTCGTAACCTTTTGTTAACTTTTAATTGTTGAACTTAAGGTTTTAAATCATCATTTACGATGTTAATTTAAGTTTAAATAAGGCCATAATTCACCTTCAATCAACTTACCCTTATTTTATGTTTATATCTATTCCTCTCCGCCTTTGGTCTAGGACTGGCGATGCGGCGTCGTGTCCTATGTTAATTGTTGCACTGCAACGCATAACTCCAATAACTGGGATCCAGTTCTAGTGCTGCAGCACCCCAAATCCTTCACTGGGAGACGCTGCAGCCCCTCCCTTAAACCTTTGAAAAACTTTTCAATTTCTCAAGCCATTAATTTCCCGAGCTCGTAACTTGTTCGTTATAGCTCGAAATTAGTTCGTTAAAAAGTCATTATTTCATATATCTCATATACTTTAATTTCATTCAGAAAGAATAAGTTTTTGATTCCGTTAACAATAAATTTACTATTTAAATTTTCTATTATGCGTTCGTTAAGCGTTCTTGAACGCTTATATCTTGTTTTTGTGTTTTAAGTCGGCATTCGACCATTCTTGAGTCCGCGACTCTTAAATGCGAAGTTCTACAATACGCCATCGAAAACTAAGGTTTCCAAGTTAAACGATGACTTTTGAGTATCATTCCGGAAATCTTACGATTTCGACGATTATCGTCTAATCTCGTAAATTTCGCCATAACTTCGTTACTCTAGATTTTTACTCCACTCAAAATGGATTCATTCCATTATTCAAACATCTATCATCCTAACCAAACATATAGTATTTAATCCTATATATGATGGTTTTAAAGTTGTCCATCAACAACATGTGCTAAGTTTTCATATTTTCTTCATTACTTCTTACTCATTTGGTTATGATTCCACTTATAACATGGTTATTAATTTTTAATCCACTAATATCCATCCTTACTACTCCTTATGAGACAAGCTCCACTAATAATCACTTCTCTATCAAAATTCAAATTAAAGAGAGGAAGATTAAATGTTCAAGTTTTATTACCATTTGCGTTCTTGGCGTTCTTGAGTTTTAACTAACTCTTTCTTCTCTTTGATCACTTGTAAATACTCCTTTTTTTTCTCTCAATATATAGTTCTAGATGTTGGTGAAATCAAACAACCAACAAATGAAGACAACTCTCTCTTATTTATAGAATTTTAAAGTTTAGGGCAAAATGGTCTTCAAGACAATTGATGTTGGTTTATGCTTTGGTCACTTAGGTTATGGTATCCCATAATCACTCCCTCAAGTTTCCATAAAATTACATCACTCCCTCATCAATCACCATTAAAACCTAACAAACCACCATCTACCATCCATTTTGCACCAGCCACTTTTGTGTCATCAAAAGCATTAAATGCCACCTCCTTTGCTCCACTTCCTTACTATTCCACCAAGCTTCCAAGAGAAGCTTGGTCACCTCCCTTTGGCCGGCCACATTGGGCTTGTGGCGCCCCTATGGGTTATTACCTATCTGGTGATCCAACGGTCGATCCACGGTTTCGGTTCTTGGTTTGGGCTTAGGTTTAATTCAATGTGGGCCTAAACTTAGGCTTGAATTAAATTATCTTTGGGCTTTGATTAAGTTTTTCATTGAGTCTCAATCATCTTTCACTTGGGCTTGCCAAAGTTCACATTCAATCTTTACTAGTCCATTAATAATGGTTTGTGCTTTTAACGTATTATGCTCGTATTCTTCTAGTATACTAGTTCGTATAAAATTCATCTTATAAGTTGTATTATCTTTTGTATATACTTGTACAATACCTTATATTATATTAATATTTTTTTCCCGAATAATAACCTTTCTATTATACTTAATCATTATTTATTCAAATCTTCACTTTACCTAACATTCTCGAATTGAGTACGCAGACGAAAAATTGCGTTTGTCATAACTGAATTATTATTAGATAATCCATCTCTCCTTAAAATTCTATCATTACGTATTTTCTGAAAGTTCAAAAATAATTCTTGAGTAGATATGGATGAATAGTGTTTTTCAGAGAATTTCTCGGTAATCTTTTATTTTCGTCTTGAAAATTCACACACTTTATTTCTAGTATATAACCAAAATACTACAATCATACATGTCTTCTATGTTATAAAACGACCTTCATCTCACTTACTCGTTATAAATAACATATATTATAATTTTATTCAATATATATTCCAATAAATTTAATTTACATTATAATTTGATTTTCTCGGTTGTTAAATTCAATTGGGCCTAAGTGCTTTATTGGGAAGTAGTGCTATGCCTAATTTGCACCTATATACAAAGGGTTTAATTTGTATGAAAATTCAATTTTAATATAAGACATATAAAATGATGTTTTGAAAACAAGTTTTCAAACCCTTATGCTCACAAAGTAATTGAGGCTTTTGGTACTTCCATTTTATTTCGTATTTGGCTTGTTTTGATTTATTCTCGATTTGTGAAGCATCTTTGATAGAATAATATACATATAAGTGTCAGACTCCTTATGGTCTTGAAAGCCATCAAAGTATGTCCTTGCACCATACATATGATTTTTAAGCTAGCTGAACAACTGAAAAGGGTCCATCATTGGAACTAGATCTAGATCTGTCAGCTGGATCTTAGATCCCATGTCTTCTAGGCACACATAATATCATATGAATAGCCTGCATAGTTAAGATACTGAAATAAATAGATATTTAATCTAAACATCGCAAACTAAAGGATCCATCAGATAAATCCTTGCATGCACATAACCAAAGCTTCCAACTTCTCTAGATACAGATCTAGGGTCGGGCGGTTGCTTAATATCTATATTCGTAAGTAATATTATTTTCGTTCAATATTCGCAAATGATATTATTTTTGTTCAATATTCGTAAGAAATAATATTTTCTTTCATACTTTGTAGTATGTAAGTAATATTATTTGGTTTCATATTATTTATTCTACACTTATTTTTATAAGTATTACTTCTATACTCCTTAAAATTAGTATAATATCATTGAAATTTACGCTTCATCTAGTATTGTTTCACAAAAATATTTTTTTGAACATTCTTATTATATTTTAACCTTTTCATGTCGTAGTATTATTCATGGGCACTATTCATACATACGGCACTATTCATACATACTGTACTATTCACGGGATACTATTCATGAAATACTATTCACGAGGTACTATTCATTCAGGTATTATTCACCCGGGGTACTATTCACGATAAAAATTAATTTATTTTCTGTCCAAATTATTTTTGACACATGAATATTATTCTTGAATTTTACTCCACAAAGCAGTTATCATGTTGACAATTTGGACATTCTTAAACTCTAGATAAATTAAATTATAAATCATTAATATTTATCCTTGATATCACTTAATTGAATTCTTATATCATTGTCATCATCCTCATGCTTATATTATGGTGAAAGTCATATTTGGCCCGTAGTGCATAAATGGACTATTGATTGGTATGAATATGTTCAGGAATTATGTATTGTTATAATCATGACCCGTAATGTTACAAATGATGTGGTAAAAGTCCTCATTAGCCCGTAGTGCATTGATGGACAGTTGTTTGACATGATTATGACCATTGGTGATACTAACGAATATCCTTGGCCCGTAGTGCATGGATAATTCGTGGATGTGATATTAACGAATATCTTTGGCCAATAGTGCATGGATAATTTGATGATGTGGATTATTTATTGAGATGTGTTACAGATATAAAATATTGATGACGAACTTTTAAATCAGAGAAGATAGTAGATATCATGCTCTACTCGACTCTTCTAATGAATTGCTTGTTCCGCTACAGTTAAACTTGTTGTCTATTGTATTCTACCAGTTTTTATACTGTTGAAGGCTAATGATAATTTATTCTGCATTATCTTAGTCATAATATTCTTTACTGGGCTAGTTGAGCTCACCCTTTTCATTCATTGTTCTCTTCAGGAAATGAGAATATAGCTGGGACTAGTCGGGGAATGGAGTGATGGTCCAAGATGGTGGCTATAGTAGTCCTCACTATTATATAAAATAGTGTGATAATAATTGTAATGAGAAATCCATTTGAGTTTGCATATTGTCTACAAGAAAATATTTATTTTGAAAGTCAGCTATTGTGCTGCCGTATTTTACACGACAGTTGTATAAATTAAGTTTGTATTTGAATTCTATACCATATATTTGGCGACTCAGAATGGGTTGTGTATACCTATTTTGGGGGCGTCACTGTTGGTATCAAAGCTTAGGGATATAATCCCTGACAGAGATTTGAGGCTAGAACTAGGAGGGGTGAGATGGGTAAATCCTTCGCTAGTGTGTCCTACCTAAGCTTATTTGTTATTTAATTGGTCGGTCAGAATATAGGGATAATATGTGACATTTCAATTAACCCTTGTTTTGTGGTAGTGTTTAAGAATGACATCTGAAATTTTTGAGATAAACAATCATGGACATGAGACCATTGAGACACTACCAATCAATAACCAGGATAATATACATCAGGAATGCAATAATCCTCATGTAAACAATAACACCGACCAATTGACGAACGATGGTATGTTTAGGAGCTTTCTAGAATTTATGCAACAAAAAATGAGAAAGATTCATGTTCAAAATGCAGGTGGAATCAATGGCAACTCACGGCTGGTCACTGCAAAGCAATTCAAGGAGCTGGGACCGCCGGAGTTTTTGGGAAAGCCAGAGCCACATAAGGCAGAGACGTGAATTAAGCAGATCACCAAGATATTTGATGTCTTGGGATGCTCAGAAGAGCAAAAGGTTCCCTTCGCCACATTTATGTTGCGAGGAGAGACATATTATTGGTGAGAATCTGTAAAACGTACTCATCTTTTCGCACTGAAGATATCTTGGGAGAAGTTCCAAGAATTATTCAACGACTAGTACTTTCCAGAAAGTATTCGTCACATGAAGGAGATGGAATTCATCAAGCTGGAATAAAATAATATGACCGTATCGCAATACGAGGATAAGTTTACGGAGTTATCCTGATTTGCATCCCATTTGGTAGATAATGAGGAACGTATGACGCAAATGTTTCTGCTAGGTTTGAAGCTCGAAATTCATCAATACCTCATTTCTCACAAACTTTGTTTATATTCAGATGTTGTGAATAGGGCTCAGTTATTGGAGCGCGATAATGAGTCAGCCCAACCAAAAGGCAATGACAAACGACACGATAATAATTGTACCGGTGGCAACTGCGATCGGAACAATGATAACCATCGTGGAGGAAATTATCATGCCAGAAATTGTAACCACTTCGGTGGTAATCATGGCTAAGATAATTGGAAAGGTGAACTAAGTGGGAACGACTTTAAGAAGGGAAGATTCAATAATGACAACGTAAAGACGTCGGTAGCAACACCAACACCCGTTTCCAAGGAAAGAGAACGACAACCGGTCGTATGCTAAAGATGCAGAGAGGAAGGACACATCAGTCCAAACTATACGCAGCAACCCAAAGCGTGTTTTAATTGCGGAAGAGCAGCTCAATTTTGTCGTGTAGTGAATTCAAGTCCAGCTGGGATGGTGACACCAAAGGCTGTCCCAGACAAGTCAAAGTCGGTAGTTTAAGGGAAAGCGTTTTTTGTGACTTCCCAAAAAGCAAGGAACTCGAACGAAGTTATCACGGGTAAGCTAATCATAAATTCTTACAAATTCTATACCTTATTCGATACCGGTTCTACCCATTCTTTTATTTCACCTAATTATGTTCAACGTTTAAACTTGACTCCGAAGAAATTAGACTTTGACTTATCGGTTGAAACTCTATTGGGAGAAACCTTCGGTACATCCATCATTTATAAATCTTGTTTGATCTAAATCGACACTTTCACATTACCGGTTGATCTCATCTCTTTGAAAATACTTGCAGTTGATGTGATTTTAGGAATCGACTGGATAACTACTCATCATGCTAAAATTGATTATTTTTGTAAGTTTGTTAGCTTTCATATTCCTAACCAACCTGTTATGCGAATTCAAGCAACCAAATCACTAAAGTCAAACACTGTCATATCAAGCCAGAAAGCCATTCGTTTATTGAAAAATGGATGTCAAGCTTTCTTAGCCCATGTCACAGATTTAAACAAAAATACGTCAGTTTTGAATGATATTTCTATTGTTAATAAATTTCATGACGTATTTCCCAAAGAACTTCCTGGCCTACCCACAGTGTGTGAAATCGAATTTTGTATTGATCTTGAACCCAGTATAAAACCCTCAAATATTTCTTCACCCAGAACGAACGTTGTGACGCCCCCAAAATAGGTATACATCATCCATTTTGAGTCGCCAAATACATGGTACAAAATATAAATGCAAACTTAAATATATAACATGAGCTTTGAGTTTTAATACAAATATTATCTTCTAGATAGTATTCAAACTCAAAATAAGTCCTCAACATTATCACACTATTTCACATAATAGTGAGGACTACTAATGCACCATCTCAAACTATCACTCCATTCCCCAACTAGTCCCGGCTATGTTCTAATTTCCTGAAGAGAACAATAAAAGTAAAGGGTGAGCTCAACTAGCCCAGTAAGAAATATTATAACTAAGATAATGAAAAATAAATTATAGTTAGCCTTCAACAATGTTAAACTGATAAAATATAATAAACATCAAGTTTAACTGGAGTGGAACAAGCAATCCATTAGAAGAGTCAAGTAGAGTATGATATCTACTATCTTCTATGATTTAAAAGTTTATCATCTATTTTTTTACCGAGATTCAGCTCAATAAATAGTATCACAACCACGAATTATCCATGCACTACGGGCCAAGGATATTCGCGTTTCCACCAATGGTCATGATCATACCGAATAATCCCTGGCCATAATCATACCAACAACTGTCCATCAATGCACTACGGGCCATTGGGGACTTTTACCACATCATTTATAACATTATGGGTCATGATTATACCGAATGATTCCTGGTCATAATCATACCAATCAACAGTCCATCGACACACGTAAGCCAAATATGACTTTCATCACAATATAAGCATGAGAATGATGACAATGATATAAGAATTCAATTAAATGAAAGCAAATGATAAATTTTAAAGATTTATAATTTAATTTATCCAGAATTCAATAATGTCTAAATTATCAACATGATACTGCTTTGTGGACTAAAATTCAAGAATAATATTGTATCAAAAATGATTTGGACCGAAAAGTAATCAATTTTTATCATGAATAGTACTCTGGGTGAATAGTACCCTATGAATAGTATTTTAGGAATAGCACCCTTTGAATAGTACATTATGAATAGTACTCGTGAATAGCACTTTGTGAATAGTACCCCGTAAATAGTACCGTATAAATGAATACTACTCATGGATAGTACTCCGTCATGAAAAGGTTAAAATTTATCAAGAATGTGTAGAAAATATCCTTGTGAAACGATAGTAGATGAAGCACAAATTTTAAGGATATTCTACTAATTTCACGGAGTACAGAAGTAATACTTTAACAAAATGAGGGTATAATCAGGATTACGAGACGAAATAATATTACTCACATACTACAGAGTATGGAAGAAAATATTATTTCTTATGAATACTAAAAAACATAATATCACTTACCTCAAAAGAAGACTGGATACTGGAATAATGAAGTATTATACTTCTATTCTTCTTTCTCTCTATAGCTTCTCTCTCTATAATTGCTCTTGTGAGTCTTAGTGAATTGGTGAGAATGAAAGAAGAATAAGCTTCTATTTATAGGAAAATATAGTTTCGATAATTGCACATTTTGGGGCTCGAAATATTACAGTATAATACCTTCATCTTTTCTTTCCATTTTAACTTAGTCCTGCAAGTATTATAAAACTTGCACCACCTCCCCTAATAGTACATCATGTGAATCAATAGTACACACATGTGAAAAAAATAGTTACGGTATAGTACCTTCATCTATACCTCTATTTTTAATTTAGTCATGTAAGTATTATCAATCACACACCAACTCTCCTAATAGTGCATGCATGTGAATCAATAGTATATACATGTGAATAAATAGTTATAAGCATGTGAATTAATAACAATTAATTGCTCATTTTTCCGATTAATTACCCGATTGGTTAATATAACCTCTAAACATCAATTATTATCGAAATAACTGTCGATTTTTATGAACACTAATAATCCCAACACAATGAAAATATTAATATCATCTTTACTCAACACGAACTTATTCATCATTAATATTATAACTCATAATATTTAACAACTAGATCATTCCCAGGAAAGAGGGGGCTTTCCAATAAGGATTTCTCCATATTGGCACGCACTTAGGTGACCAAACCTCTCCTCGATAGAACTTTCTAGACATCATCAATATTACAAATAGTAATATGAATAACTTTTGTCGTCTCAATTATTGATTTAATAATAATAAATATATGCAGATGATATTGTGACAATAATTGAATCAATAATATGAGAGATATTATGCTGTAATTATTGTAGCAATAATTGAGTATAACTGAGTGACTTCTCACGTAAGCGTCAATAATCAATACCGTGTGCTACTATGCAACCACGCGTATTACTGTACTTTTACTACCGGGTAGTTCAATATTTTAACAGTAAAACTTTCGCTGTTATTTTTATAACAAGATATTTCTGTCGTTTTCTAATCACGACAATACTTTCGTTGTGGGGTCCACCAATGGTTGTGCCGTCATACACATATTCCCTTTTAAAACGAATATTCCCTGACCAATCAAATATTATATAACCACTTGCTTACTTTGCAAAATTTGTAAATATTACCCACAACTATAACATTATATCAAATCTACACCATAATATTCAAAAATATATTTCGAGAAAAATTAATCTTTATTCATAAAACTTGAGGTCTTACAACCTCCCCTTCTTATGAAATTTCATCCTCAAATTTAGGGTACGTATCTGGTATGTCGAAGAGGTGAGGATACCTCAACTTCATTTCAGATTCTAACTCCCAGGTCATTTCCTCAACATCGTGGTTTCTCCACAAAATTTTGACTTGAGGTATAACCTTGGAGCGTAGAATATGATCCTTCTTATCCAAGATTTTAACAGGTACCTCTTCATACGTTAAATCTTCTGCTATCTCGTCCGGTTCTAATGCAATAATATGGTTCAGGTCTTTCACATATTTAAGTAACATAGATATATAAAAAACGTTATGAACACGAGACATACTTGGCGGTAAGGCAAGTCTATAGGCCACAAATCATACTCGATTGAGGATTAAAAATGGGCCAATGAATCAAGGATTGAGCTTTCCTCCCTTTCCATATCTCGTAACTCCTTTCCATGGAGCAACATGTAATAACACATGATCTCCAATAATAAATTTCACGTCCTTTCGATGAAAATCGACATAACTCGTTTGTCGATCTTGTGATGTTTTTATACGTTGTCGAATCGTTTGAATCTTTTTCTTAGTCATACGTAACAACTCCGGTCCCAACAACATTGTTTCACCCACCTCGTCCTAGCATACTGGAGAACGATACTTTCTTCCATGCAACACCTCCAATGGAGCCATGCCAATTCTTGATTGATTATTTTTGTTGTAGGAAAACTCCACCAATGGTAAAAACTTGTCCCAACTTCCTTTGAAGTCATGGACATAGAGTCTTAATAAATCTTCAAGAGTTTTAATAGTCTTCTCCGACTGCCCGTTCGTTTGAGGATGATATGCCGAACTAAATCGTAAATCTGTGCCCATAGCTTTTTGCAAACTAACCCAAAATCTTGAAGTGAATTTTGGGTCTCGATCAGAAACTATGGATACTGGCATACCATGCAATTTTACAATCTCGTTTATGTATATACGAGCAAGACGTTCAACTGTATAACTTTCTCGTATCGATAAGAAATGAGCAGACTTGGTCAATCTATCAACAATGACCCAAATCGCATCTGTGCCTTAAGAAACCTTGGAAAGACCAGTAACGAAATCCATGGTAATGTGCTCCCACTTTCATTCTAGAATTTCAAGTGGTTGTAATGGACCTTTTGGCACTTGATGCTCCGCCTTGACTCGTTGACAAGTTAGACACCTTGAGATAAACCCCGCTATCTCTCTCTTCATATTGCTCCACTAAAATGTATGTCGAAGATCACGATACATTTTGGTACTCCCAGTATGGATTGCAAACGGTGTGTTGTGCGCCTCCATCAAGATTTTATACTTCAAGTCAGAATCGTTAGGAGCACAAAGTCTAGAGTTGACTCGAAGTATTCCTTCTTCATCGATTCTTGTTTCCGAAATAGCACCTTCTTGCACTTACTTCCTCATACACATCAGCTCTAGGTTTGTAGCTTGAGAAACTTTAACTTTATCGATCAAAGTCAGTTCTACTCGTATATTTGTCATCATCACGTGGGTCCCTGGAGTCTTTAACTATATCTCCATTCTTTGTAAGTCATACAAAATGGGTCTTTGTGATGACAATATCGCACTCGTACCCGCATATGATCTTTTACTCAATGCGTTAGCTACCACGTTCACTTTTCTAAGATGGTACTGAATTGTATGATCGTAATCTTTCAATAGCTCAAGCCATCGCCGTTGCCGCATGTTGAGTTCCTTTTGAGTGAAGAAATATTTGAGGCTTTTATGATCCGTATAGATCTCCACCTTCTCTCCATACAAGTAATGCCTGCAAATCTTAAGCATAAAAACGACAGCTGCCAACTCTAGATCATGAGTAGGATAATTTCACTCATATTCTTTGAGTTGTCGTGAGGCATAGGCTATGACTTTCCCATGTTGCATGAGAACACATCCTAACCCTTTACCTGAAGCATCACCTTAGATGACAAATCCCTTCGAGCCAGATGGTATTGTCAAAATAGGTGTTGAAATAAGTCTCCTCTTAAGTTCTTGAAAACACTTTTCACATTCCTCGCTCCAACCGAATTTTGTTTCTTTCCTAGTCAGCTGAGTAAATGGAGTAGCGATTCTAGAAAACCCTTCTACGAATCTTCGATAATAATCAGCTAAGCCGAGAAAGCTACGTACTTCGGTCACTGACTTAGGTTTCTCCCAGCTTTGAATTGCTTCAATCTTTGCCGGGTCAATAGATATTCTATGATTTGATACTACATGCCCAAGGAATGCAACTTCCTCAAGCCAGAACTCGTATTTCTTCAGCTTGACATAAAGCTTGTTTTCACAAAGCTTTTGGAGTATCATCCTCAAGTATTGCTCATGATTTTCACGGCTTTTGGAGTATATGAGGATGTCATCAATAAAGACAACCACAAAGTGATCCAAATATTCCATGAATACTCGGTTCATCATATTCATAAAGGAAGCAGGAGCATTAGTCAATCCAAAGGACATGAATAGGAATTTATAATGCCTGTACCGAGTTCTGAAAGAAGACTTTAGAATGTCATCAGATTTAATCTTTAACTGATGATATCAAGAACGAAGATCGATCTTTGAAAATAATTTGGCGCCTTGCAACTGGTCAAACAAGTCATCAATGCGAGGCAACGGGTACCTATTTTTGATGGTGACATGATTCAACTTCCGATAATCAATACAAAGTCACATACTTCCATCTTTCTTCTTCACAAATAGACTAAGAGCACCCCAAGGAGACATACTAAGACGAATAAAACCGATGTCTAACAATTCCTGCAATTGGGTCTTTAACTCCTGAAGTTCAATAGGAGTCATTCGATATGGGGCTTTGGAAATGAGTTTTATACCAGATTCAAGGTCTATATAAAATTTAATTTCACGCTCTAGGTGTTGGCCATGAAGTTATTCAGGGAATACGTCAGGAAATTTATTAACAATAGAAATATCATTTAAATCAGACGTATTTTTATTTAAATCCGTGACATGGGCTAAGAATGCTTGACATTCGTTTTTCAATAAACGAATAGCTTTATGGCTTTATATGATAGTGATCGACTTTAGTGGTTTGGTTTCTTGAATTCGCATAATAGGTTGGTTACGAATATGAAAGCTAACAACCTTATGAAAATAATCGATTTTAGCATGTTAAGTAGTTAACCAATCAATCCCTAAAATTACATCAAATGCAAGTATTTTCAAAGAGATAAGATCGACAGGTAACATGCGGTTACCGATTTGAATCTAACAAGACTTATAAACAGTGGATGTAATGAAAGTTTCTCCCAACAGAGTTTCAATAGATAAGTCACATTCTAATTTCTCCGGAGTCAAATTTAAACGTTGAGCACAAGTAGGAGAAATAAAAGAATGGGTAGAACCGGTATTAAATAAGGTATATACTTCGCTAGAGTTTCTTTTCTGTCCAAATTATTTTTGATACATGAATATTATTCTTAAATTTTACTCCACAAAGCAGTTATCATGTTCACAATTTGGACATTCTTAAACTCTCGATAAATTGAATTATAAATCTTTAATATTTATCCTTGATCTCATTTAATTGAATTCTTATATCGTTGTTGTCATCCTCATGCTTATATTATGGTGAAAGTCATCTTTGGCCCGTAGTGCATAGATGGACTATTGATTGGTATGAATATGTTCAAGAATTATGTATCGGTATAATCATGACCTGTAATGTTACAACTGATGTGGTAAAAGCCCTCATTGGCCCGTAGTGCATTGATGGATAGTTGTTTGGAATGATCATGACAATTGGTGATATTAACGAATATCTTTGGCCCGTAGTGCATGGATAATTCGTGGATATGATACTAACGAATATCATTGGCCCGTAGTGCATGGGTAATTTGGTGATGTGGATTATTTATTGAGATGTGTTATAGAGATAAAATATTGATGATGAATTTTTAAATCATAGAAGATAGTAGATATCATGTTCTACTTGACTCTTCTAATGGATTACTTGTTCCGCTGCAGTTAAACTTGTTGTCTATTAGTTTTCATACTGTTGAAGGCTAAGGATAATTTATTCCTCATTATCTTAGTCATAATATTCTTTATTGGGCTAGTTGAGCTCACCCTTGTCTTTCATATGTCTCTCTTCAGGAAATGAGAATATAGCTAGGACTAGTCGGGGAATGGAGTGATGGTCCAAGATGGTGGCTATAGTAGTCCTCGTTATTATATAAAATAGTGTGCTAATAATTGTAATGAGGACTCCATTTGAGTTTGGATATTGTCTACAAGACAATATTTGTTTTGAAACTCAGCTATTGTGTTGTCGTATTTTGCACGACAGTTGTATAAATTAAGTTTGTATTTGAATTTTATACCATGTATTTGGCAACTCAGAATGGGTTGTGTATACCTTTTTTGGGGGTGTCACACCGTGTATATCTCACATTTCTCCCCATATAGGTAATGCCTCCAAATCTTTAAGGTGAATACCACCGCTATGAATAGGATAAATTTTCTCATAATTTTTTAACTGTCGTGATGCATAAGCAATGACCTTGCCATGCTGCATGAGCACATAACCAAGTCCTCTATGTGAAGCATCACTATAAACTGTAGAATTCCTTGTATCATCAGGTAAAGATAATATAGGTGCTTCACTCAACCTTTTCTTCAGTCATTGAAAACTAATGTCACACTTCTCAGTCCACACGTACTTCACTGTCTTTCTTGTTAAATTAGTCAACGGAGTAGCTATCTTAGAAAAATTCTGGATAAATCTTTGATAGTATCCCGCTAACCCTAGGAAACTTCGTACCTCTGTTGGTGTTTTCGGTTGTTCCAAATTAATCATTGCTTCCACATTTGCCGGATCCATTGAAATTCCATTTTTTAAATAACGTGCCCTAAAAACTTCACTCTTTCAAGCCAAAATTCACACTTAGTGAATTTCTCTTATAAATTCTCCCTCCTTAGTGTCTCCAACACTAATTTTAGATGTTAAATGTGATCTTCTAGCGTCTTAGAACATACTAGAATATCATCGATAAACACAACAACGAACTTGTCCAAATATTGTTATGTTCATCATATCCATGAATGCAGCTGGTGCATTCGCCAACCCAAATGACATTACCAGAAACTTATAATGGCCATAACGAATCCTAAACACCGTCTTAGGAACATCCTCCTTCCTGACCTTTAACTGATGATACCTCGTTCGCAAATTTGTTTTAGAAAAATACCTTGCCCCTATTAACTTATCAAAAAGATCATCGATCCTGGGCAATGTGTACTTATTCTTTATCGTTAGCTTGTTCAAATCTCGATAGTCGATACAAAGTCGCAACGATCCATCCTTCTTCTTTACAAATAATACCAGTGCTTCATATGGCGAAACACTCGGTTGAATGTATTTCCTATCCAACAATTCTTGTAATTGAATCATCAACTCCTTCATTTCTACTGGCGTCATAAGATATGGTGCCCTTGAAATGAATTCGATCTCCCTATCCGGTGGAAGACCTGGTAATTCACTTGGAAACATATCCATGATATCTTTTACTATAGGTATTTGTTCCATTGTTGCTCTCACTCTCTAGGTATCAACAACATGACACAAATAACCTACACATCCCTTCTTCAACAATTTCCAAATTTATGTTATGGTAAGACAACACGAATGTCCCGGTGATTTACTACCGTAAAATACTACCTTAGGCTGCTTCAAAGTTTGAAGCAAACTTTCAGGTAGTAACCCTAATTGTCTAACAAATTCACATACTATAAAAGAACAAATAGCACCTGAATCAAACAACACATAAGCATTTACATTATTGATTGGGATAATACCTGCAACTACATCTCCCGACGCAACTGCATCCTGAACCATCATATTAATGGTCCAGGCCATCGGTTTACTCGACTGAGCTGGATCACTAATAGCTAACTTACCACTATTAGCGCCATTATTACCATCCACCCCCTTCTTCGGGCAGTTCTTCGCTATGTGGTCAGTTGATCCATATACGAAGCATCCACGGTTCTTCTTTGGACTTGGACAATTAGGAAAAATATGCCCTTCTTATCCACAATTATAACACACAGCTTTACCCTTGAGATAGACTCCTAAATAAGTCTTCTGACAGTTCTTTTATGCCTCCATCCTTTTCTTGGGATCCCCTTGTTTCGCTCCAAGATTCCCAGAGTTAAAAAAAACCTTCATCTTCTGTCCGTTTCCACTCCCGCTGGCTCCCTCAGTCTTCACTCCCCCATCTACTTTACTCTTATTCTTCTTCTCCCTGTGGTATTGGTTCAAAGCCTCACTACCACCCTATGCGATTATTGCCTTTTTCCAGAATTGTTCCAAAGGAATTACTTTGAAACACTGATATCCGGATATCTCCGTGCCTTTCTCAACTTTGTATCCACCTGATATGGAGCAAATCTCACTAGTTCATTAAACTTGACAACATATTGGGGAACGGTCATATCCCCTTGTTTCAGTTCCAAGAACTTCGTCTCCGTCCTATCCCGCATACTCGTGGGGAAATAGTTATCGAAGAATATCTCCTTGAACCGTGTCCACATTTCTACCTTCGCTCTAGCCCTAGCCTGGTTTGCCTACCACCAAAAGTTTGCCTCTCCCTTGATCATATAGGTGGCAAAAGAAGTCTTTTGCCCCTCTTTGGCATTTGTAATAACAAATGCCTTCTCAAAAATTTTCACCAAAGTTTGGGCTTCTATAGGGTCCGTAGTTCCTTTGAACTTCGGCGGACCTACACTCTTGAAATCCTTAAACGTAGTAGAACGTACTATCACAGGATTAACATGTATATTTGCAACATTTCTATTAAAGGTAGCTGTTAATAAGTTAACAAACTCTTGCATCGGGTTAATTGGTCTCCCTTCTGGTTGATTCACATTAGCTTCCTGATTTCATTGTTTTCTTCTTGGCGGCATATTTCTGTTAACATGAATAACAGTTCGTTATTACTTTCCTTTTTTATTAATTAGTCATTATTTATATTTAATTAACAGTAACTCAAACTCATTGCAAAACATGTTCAATAAAGTTCTTATATTGATATGTTTCCTTCTCTGTAGTATAATACTACATCGTTCACCATTACATAGTCTTAACTAATTACATTACGTTCCCGCAATTACTTTCCAAAAATTGGGATTTACAAAAGACTAGCCTTTAATTATACAAAAGTGGGTTTAACGTCTCTACATAGATATATAATATTTACATATCTATACCTATTATAGTTATTACTAGATTACATCTGCCTAATTGCATTTGGATAATCTGCGTCAGCAAGACTAGTCACCACATCCCGACTAATCGTATGTCGAGTCTGCCCTGCCTCCATGGGATACTCAGCAACTTGTCACTGATAATCCTCATGTGAACTCCTATGAATATAGGACATCTTCCTAATCTTCTGCCCCTTGGCCTTTAGCTCCTTCTTAAGCTCAAGGTCTCATGTTTCAGCTATTGGACCTTGTCCTTGGCCGATACTTTCTCGTCGTACTCAACCTCCCAAAATGTCTCCATATCCCTCATGTCCTCCAAGATGTCATGGACCTCCTCCTTCCGCTCATTCACCTATTTACCTAATTAAATATTCCTATCCAACACAATCATGAACAACACCTTCATTGACTCCCCTAATGTCATCTCCTCTGTAGGTATTACCGTATTAAACGATACTACCTCTACCTCCTCCTCGAACATTTCGTCAAATAAGGATGTAAACCCTACGTTCTCAGAATCCTCTGATTAATCCACCACAACTTTTAGCACCTCGGCTACAAGTGTCGGTAAAATCTCTATCTGGTTCACTGACTCCTCAGTAACCACATGGATATCCCTATACATCACATTCTCTACTGACATCAATAATAAAATATAATATATTGATTAGTACACAACATCAGAATATTATAAACACATATCACATTCAATGCATTCTAGAGTTAACTTCATCTTTTTTTAATTCTTCTTGTAATGAATTTCCTAAATTCATCGATTAAAAACTCAACATAAGTTTAATTACTTCTAACTTCTTCAACTTTTCTTAAGGTTATAGCATAATGTTATTCCCCCCCTTAAGTTTTACTGTAATAACCCTGAATTTCGAATAATCCGAATTTTACGAATAATTTTTTTTTATTAATATTAATATTAATTATAAATTTTGTGACAAGTATCTGTGGTATGAGTCTCGAGAAGGGGTCAATTTGAGTATTGACTAATAAATTAAGTGTAGAGTTATGCTTAACGGAGAATAGAAACCCTAACCCTAGTCGCGGATAGAGATTCAATAGAAAATATAATTAAAATAATTATATTAATGAGTATGTTGTTGTATTGTATAGAGTTATTGATCAATGATTGATCAGATAAGGTTTAAAATTAGTAAACCCTAATATGGGATTAGAAATCCTAATCTCAAATTCAGAAACCCTAATTAAAAGCCAGGAAATCCTAATTTTAAATTCAGGAATCCTAAACCCTAATTAGGAAACCTTAATCCTAATTAGTAAGCCCTAAAGTGATTAGTAAACGTTACTATAATTAGGAAACCCTAATTATACTTTCGAAATATTAGTTTCTATTTAAAACCCTAATTACATTTTTGAAATTCTTAATTTTCTATTTTAAAATCCTAATTAGAAAATTCTAGAATTAGAGTTTGTAAAACCTAAGGATTAGAATCTAAGGGGTAAACCCTAAGGGTTTGGACATTTGACCATAAAGCCATTAAGTTTAGAAGGAAAATGTCAAAAATGCTCTTTTTGTATATTATTAAGATAACTTGTGAAATTTGCTAACACCTTTAGTTGGTGACCCAGTATATTGACTTGGTGACTTAAAATATCCAACAAAATCAGCCAACACATCAGATTATACATTGCATCATGAAATATATATAGATTTGGGAGAGAGAAAGTTACTAAACTTAGCTTATTTTTCTTTCTTATTTTTCTTTCAAGCTCACACCAACTTCTTCTCTCTTTAGACCTCCGAATTTCACAAGTATTTTAGTCACATTTTAGCCCTCTAAAATATCTAGATCAGATTGGTAAGGCAAGATCAAAGCATATTCAAGAAAAGGTATAAACCCTAAGTTTCATTTTGATCTTGTATGCTTAATCAAAATTCATGTTTTTGTGTTTAAATTTGTGATAAAGAACGTTTTATGATGATCTAACATAGATCCATAGCATCAAAATGCTTTAAAATGGAGTTTTACAAAAATTGTCCAAGAACATAAATGTCGCCTGACAAGCTAATGTCACTGGCCGTAGGTCTCTTTCTATTTTTGATTTTTCTTGTTTTATGTTTTGGATTGGTAGTCTGGTATGAGGTTTGTGATATGAAAGTGAAATCACAGTCAGTTAAGGTCTAGATTTCATTTTTTTCGTGGTCAAACCCCATTGACCGGGCATGACCAGTCAGATTCTGGGTAACCCAAAAATGGTTTTCCAACGTCTGACAACTTTTTGCAAGGCCCAGATCTGACAGTTATGATGTTGTTTGTTGATGTTGTTGTAATGTATTTGTAGCCTGTTGTCTGGACTGTAGAACCATGCCTTAAGATCCTTTAAAATATCAACAGATCGAATAGAGAGGATGGTCAAAGTAGTCATCCGAGACTGATTTTGGGTTTCTGGAAAAAACCCATAAATCGTACAAGCAAGTTCTCTGACATCCTTTGACCGAGCTAAATGTGGATATTGTTTTGTTGTTAGACCGATCTGTTGCTTTAGTGATGTTCTTTGACAAAAGGACTATCGGTTTGAACCTTAAAAATACCAACTGGATGGACATAACCTATATTAAATGGAGCTAGAATATGCCTACTCGAGACTGCCTGGGTTTCTGGGTTACCCAGAAAACCCAGTACAGAACTGACAACGATATCAAAGGCTCGGATCTGGAATCTGGGTTATTGTTTGACCAAGTTAGTGATTGATTATTGTAGTACTACATGTATACTACAAGATCAAAGATTAAGCAGGCCTAGAAACATGATATACAAAAACTTAATCATGGTCAAACCTTGCCCCTTTCTAACTGAGCTGTCAGTGTTCGTGAGGCTCAAAAACACCAATAGCGACGTTAAGTGTCGCTATAGGCCATTAGCAACTGTTTATTTAATTTTTAATTCCTAATTTTTCGTAAATTAATTAAAAATAGAAAATAAATTATAAAAAATACAAAAATAGTTTTAAAAATTATTTTAAATTATGAAAAATAACTTTTAATAATTTCAGATATTTTTCATTAATATTTATAATTATTTCAATATTAATGATAGTTAATTTATTTAATTAGTGTATTAAATAAATTAAAGAAAAATGATTTTAATATTATGAAAAATTATTTTAAATAAGAATAATATATTTAAAAATATTTTGAGTTATAAAATGTAACTTTTAATATTTTCAGAGAATTTTCATTAATAATTTAATATTAATAATATTAGATTTATTTAATTATTATATTAAATAAATAAGTTAAAAATGATTTTATTGATTTAAAAATTATTTTAAATGAGAATAAAGTGTTATAAAATATTTTGAGTTATAAAATATAATTTTCAATATTTTTGGAGAATTCTCGTTAATAAATTAATATTAATGATACTAGATTTATTTAATTATTATATTAAACAAATAAATTAAAAATGGTTTTATTGATTTAAAAATCATTTAAAAATGAGAAAAATGATTTAAAAATATTTTAAGTTATAATTAATGACTTTTAATATTTGAATGATAATTTCATTAATATTTAAATATTAATGATGATGATTTAAAAATGATTTTAATTATTTTAAAAATCATCTAAGTAGAATATTGATGATTTAAAAATAATTTAAGTTATTAATAATAACTTTAATATTTTGACAAGTATGTCATTAATTTTTTTATATTAATGATGATAAGATTTTTTGATAATTAAATAATTTAAAAATGATTCCGATGTTTGAAAAATTATTATAAATAATAATAATTGTTTATAAATTATTAAAAGCTTCCAAAAAATATTATAAACGACGATTGACTTATCTAATGTAATATTGATGCTTTGAAATTTACTTGACAATAATTGTGTTAATTGTCGGATAGGGTGACCAGAACACCGAGAATAGACCGAAGTTCAACTAGACCAAACTAGTTAGACTTGATAAGTGTTTATATAGGTTATAAACACTGATGTGGCTATGTGGTAATGTGTCTAGGAGAAGATTGACTATGAATTACGGTGTTGTGTGTTATAAATTGTTATGCTAATTGTGAGACTGATATTATTGGTTATAGGTCTTTCGAAAGCAGATAAGTTTATTGTGTAGATGTAAACAACGGATGATGCAAGTTTCCTAACTCAACCTTGAGTTATATTTGTTCAATTATTATGGTGGTTAATTATTGTTGATTAGACCACGTCTAATAATTTATTATTGATTATTCGCAGTTAGTGCATATTTATTAATTCAAATTGAATTAGTAATTTTGAGAATATACTTGTAGAATAACTATTGTTGGATATTCACATCCGTAGAGGTTATTATTGATTTTAAATAGTACAGTTAAATTATGTCTATTGCTTAATCGTATTGAAACATGTCTTAGCTAATTGTTTTGGCTAGACAAACATTTGTTAAAACTTGATAGGTTCGAGAAGATAAGAGAATTCAATTATTATTGATAGATCGATGCCAATTATTTTGGCTAGATCGAAAAAGAAAACTTGGTAGGTTTGAGAAAAGAAGAGAAGAGAAGTGGTTAGATATTGAAATCATTGTATTTCGTTGTTAAATCAAATTCTGATTTAAAGACTAAGAAGAAAAACCTTTTTATATAAAGGGAACATATTTGGTCGTATATCGGCTATTGCGCGCGTTTTGAGTATTATGCATAATATAGGGTATAATAAAGCTGATCACTTATTATACTTGCAGAGGGGTATGATTTAATCTGTATGGTTATCTGATACCCTTGCGTATATATCAAAGTAAATCTTTGATAGATACCTGAGAAGAGAAGTTCAAGATCCAATGGATCGCTCAACATAAATCTAGAAAATACTCCACTTTGTTATTTCGTAGAATTAATTCTTGATTATTCATTTGAATATCGTAGAAAACCTTGAAAGCGTTGTACCCTTTCATTATCAGATTATTGTTGCGTAGAATGCGAGAAGACTTATTATTTATTCATATACATTTATCGTATGTCTTAACTTGCGGGGCAAACTTGTTGCTCACCCTTGCTAAATACAATATTTCAGCTAGGAACGAAGTGGCTGGAGGTGCTGAGAAGAACAAAAGCAAAGGCCTGTTGCGGTAATAGTTTAATGAACATTATTATTATTATGTTGTTTTGTAAACCCTTTTTGTATATCTAAAGGGTAAGTTTGTAATGTTAAGGTTAGAGAACTTGGGACTAATGTATTAACAACATATGTTAATGTGATATGTATTACTATTTCTATATGAATGGGTAGTTAGATGTTATTATATTGTGGATCGTGAACACCAAACTCGGAGGTCAGGTAACCCGGATTTGGGGGTGTCACATTTATAACCTACAGCTTCGATACCAACCTGTGATGTACCCAAATCTGGGTATTTTCCAACCCGATAGATGGTGCTACACAGTGCTACTGTTCACACATAAATTCAATTTAAATACATCAAGATAGTGAATATGTCTATTATTTATTACATAATAATAAGTTCATTCCCAAGTTATTTGTAACCATTATATATGTTCTTTGTCATAATGTCAATTTTATACAAAAGTAATATTATTCTATTACAAGGATAACTATTTGTCTGCATTGGCCTTCCCTTTGTCCTTACCGGATCCTTCGATCCATTCATTTTTAGCTACAATTATATGGTTCAAGTAAGGATGATCATAACTAGCTCAACAAGTATAACAATTATAGTAGAACAACATGCAAGAATCATATGAGTATATCTTCTATAACTGAACCGATAGTTATGAAGTACTATGAATAAATCAAAATTGCACTTCTCTTTTCTTTATAATATTTAATGATGAACACCATTAATTAAATCTTGAGTTTGGTCAAAGACCATGAACATTTCATGTGACGCCCCCCAAAATAGGTCTACACAACCCATCTTGGGTCACCAGAAATAACACTACAGACACTAACTTTTCTATTACAACTATTGATATGTCGTGCAAAATACGACGACAATACAAATATTGTAACGTATATAATACGACAATATTCATACTCAAATTATTACAATGCCATATAAAATACAGCAGTAAATATTTCAAGTCACCAAAGAAACTTGAGAAGATTTATGTCCTCCTCATTCTAATGAAGTGCATTTTGATGCTTTCAAATTCGAGTTCGCACCCCCCCTATTTGGTTCACCAAATATAACTATTAAATGATGTATAAAAAATGTCACACACATTTTAAGTTTTTAGTACAATTATTATACCACACCGTTTCATAACTTGATTAGGATTGCGACTAATTCAAAACACCACTTTACACCCATGTTCTCTCTCTAGTCTCAACTACACTTTTATTGCCTGAAAGGAGTGGTGAAGTAAAAGGGTGAGCACAAATAGCCTAGTAAAGAATATCATGACTTAAGATAATTAAATTATCAATAGCCTTCATCAGTAATAAATCAGATATTTAGAACATATGGTAGATGATAAAAGTTTTTAACCATAATTGCAGCGGAATCAACAATCCATTAGAAGAGTTAAGTAGAACATAATGTCTACTATTTTCTCCAAATTAAAAGTCCATCATCAATTTTTTATTCATGTATCACTAATCAACATTTTTTTGTTGTACCCAAGACAAAGAGAACTTTCACCACTTGTTTTTACCTGAAACACAAAGCTCATGGTTATACCAAATCAAAGTTCAAAGATATACAACTGTAAAACTAATAATCAACAGTCCATATTTGCACATAAGCCAAAGATATACAACTATAAAACTAATAATCAATAGTCCATCTTTGCACATAAGCCAAAGAATACCACTATAAAACCAATAATCAATAATTCATCTTTGCACGTAAGTCAAAGATATACAACTGTAAAACCAATAATCAACAGTCCATCTTTGCACGTAAGCCAAAGATATACAATTGTAAAACTAATAATCAACAGTCAATCTTTGCACGTAAGCTAAAGATATACAACAATAAAACCAATAATCAACAATCCATCTTTGCACGTAAGCCAAAGATATACCATTGTAAAACAAATAATCAACAGTCCATCTTTGCACGTAGGCCAAAGATATACAATTATAAAACCAATAATCAACAGTCTATCTTTGCACGTAAGCCAAAGATATACAACTGTAAAACTAATAATCAATAGTCCATCTTTACACTACGGGCCAAAGATGACTTTTACCACATCATTTGTATATAACATTAGTCGATCTTTGCACTACGAGTCAAAGATGACTTTTACCATATTATTTTTCTGTAACATTAGTTAAAATTGCCGACATGATATCCAGAAAATCGATTAGAATTATTGATAAAACATAAAGTTCAAGTAACGTAAAGTTCTTGACTCAAAATAATAACTTAAGACCGAATAGAAAGATCCAGGTCCAGATATTAGATGAAACACAAACTATTAATGATATTCTAATCATTTCAGGACTTTTCACCATTTAATGATAAACTGAATAAATGAATAATAATATCTTACCATAATATGGAGTATAAAAGAAAATGATATTCCTTTTACCATAAAAAAATGATACCCCTTACCATAATAATGATATCCCTTACCTTAACATGTGACTTGATTATGCTATTTGTGAAATTGATCAACTTAAAAAAAGCTTACATTCCTTATCTACAATTGGAGTAACCTTACACTCAATAGAAATACTCACAATATTGTAGTAAAAGAATTTTATATTTTTAGTGTAGTGATGATGTGCGTTTAATTGCTCAACTGGGCAACCTATTTATAATAAAAATTTAGTAAACAACTAGCACACCCGCTTTGACCAAAAAACCAACTTGTACACGTTTTAAAAATAATTGAGTTGTGGTCCAGGCTACTTTAGAAAAAGTAGAGTGTTGGCAAGTCATGCCAAACTTACTTTTGTAAAAAGAAAATACTTGAACAAACATTTGCATATCATACTTATCTTTAATCAATACCTTTTATTCATCAATTATTTACACATTTTCAATCTTTCAACAATTATTCACAATTATTAACATAAACTCACAATACTCCCAACTGGTATAATTATATCATATCAAATAATATGAGTTACTGTGCAATAACTACTGTGACAATTATTGAATGAAAGATTGAGTGACTTCTTACGTAAGAATCAATAATATGAATCATTGTGCAATAATTACTGTGACAATTATTGAATGAAAGACTGAGTGACTTCTTACGCAAGAATTAATAATATGAATCACTGTGTAATACTGTGTGCTACTGTGGAATACCGTGTACTACTGTAGAATCACGTGTATTACTGTATTTTTATCATCAGTTTAACGGTAAAAGTTTTGCTATTATTTTTTATAAAAAGGTTATTTATGTCGCTTTTCCTATTCGACTGTTATTCTGTTATAGGGCCCAAAAATGATTGGTTAATTTGACACCGTCATACGAATATTCTCTGACCAAACGAATATTTTATGACAACTTGCTTACTTCATATATTTTTCACATTTTTCGGATTATTCGACAATTTTTCATAATTATTTCTATTTATAAAAATTATCATTTAATTGCTTCAAAATAGAAATACTAACTCCACATACTTTTGTATCTTTAAAACATCATCAATATTAATCTTATATTATTATAATATTTTTCCAGCAAATTTCATACTTTTCCACCATTCACAGAATTTTCTATGAATTTTCTCTATTTTTAAACTAACTATAAATAGTTTAAAAATACAATAAATATTTATATTATTCAATAATTTTTCAAAAGTATCCAGAAATTATAAAATATTTCACCAAGTTTCATAATTTTTCATCATTCATAGAATTTTCTATGAATTTCTTCTTTTTTCAAACTAACTATAAATAGTTTAAAAATATAATAATTACTTATGCTTTTCAATAATTCATCAAAAATTTATAAAAATTCGAAACTGATATTATAAGATTTCTGTAAAAATATTTAAGCCCAAATATTTTTTTGATAATTTAATTATAATTTTCAATACTCAGAAACTTTAATAATTCATAATAATTAGCCCTTTTATCAGAAACTTACAGATCCTATGTCCCGTCCATGTGAAATTTAATTCTCTATAACTTTGTAGAAGAAATTTTTTCCAAATTTCGCCTTTAACATAGAGAGAAAGGCTTACCAAAAATTCTGCTACAAAACTTTCTAAATCAGTCACCTCTTAAAATTCATAACAAATCATACGTTAATCTTTAACGGTTCAAAATTTATGGACATATACTCAACTTATATATGTATAACATATCTAAAAATTACAACGATCCAACAGTCGGATTAAAAATTACAACTCACGCAATAAAGCTTAAGAACAATGAATTTTCAGACTATGAGTCTTTCGTACCAGTTTCATTCAAACAGTCACCACAAAAAATCCACAATAAATTTTTGGGTGATTCTAATTTTTGCGTTTAGCTTACTTCTAGGGCTTTCTTTTGATATATGGCTCATCTCCTAACTCGTTATACATAAAGAGTTATGGATTTTACAAAATCAAGTAGTAAACTAATTTTTCTAAAAATTTCTAGATTTTGTTCTTCTTGATTTCTTTCGTTTAATTCATTTTTATGCAAGTTTAAACCATTCAATACATACATAAAAATGTACTCTTTACATAAAATCCATAAAAACTTAAATCTAAGAATAAATCAAAGATTTTTAAACATACATTTTCTTTTAATTTTCTTCTTCTTCTTCTTCTTTCTCTTCATATTCTCTCTCTCTCTCTTCTTTCTTCTGATTTCTTTCCGAGAGAGAATGGAATGAGTGGAGGAAGTCTTGAATTATTTTCTTTCTCTTTCCTCTTCTTTTCTTTCTTTCTTTCTTTGTCCTTTCTTTTCCTAACTTCCTTCCTCTTTTTCTCCTTCTTTTTCTTTCTTTTATTCTTCCATCCCCACATGTTCCCCCACCTCAATTCCCTATCCCACATTTCAGCCGCCCACATGGGCTACTATTCAAAAAAATATATTTCATTTCCTCTTTATTTACTCATTTATCCGATTAATTGTTCGTTTGACCATTTATCAATTTAACATTTTAAAATTTTAGAATAATAATCATAAATTAAATTAGACTTTTATTTCATAAAAGTCGGGGTCTTACATTTTATTCTTTCTTTCTTTGAAAAGGATAATCTGATACTAAGTTTGTAAGTCCGACATTTCTTACTAGCACATCTAGGTGATCGGCCTATAGTACTCTATGTTGTACAACACTATTACATAAACGTATCTACTTTTAAGTTTTGGCAAACTTATGTGTCAGTCGATTTACGATAAAACATTTATTTATTTATACTCAGTCTTTCTCTGAATCAATACCAAAATAGTTAGCACAAGATAACAGTATCAATAATATTTTGATAGATTATAAGGAAATCTATAAAATACTCTAAGTTTGGTCTAGCCGAAGTAAATAGCTTTGACTTCTTTGTTGAATCAATTCATTCATATCATACATGAATTATAAAGCTTGTCCAACATAAAGTATAGACAAGGGTTTAGAAAACTTGCCTTTGGCGTCGTCTAGCGCTAATTCATTTTCTCTATGGATCTTTATAGGTTCTACATGTAATAATCACATAGTATATCATGTTAGGTCACATACAATCAATAAGTATTATCATTAACCTATCTTCTCCATCTTCTCAGTCTAACTATCCGCTTGTTTAATCTACTAACATTCATTAGGTTAGTTAACGTTCATTACAACTTTATAACATTTTATTGTTATAAATAACCTTATTCGTTTAATGTTTACGTACTTACATTTCAAGAAATCTCAAACATTCATTTGATGTAGATACGATTTACCGTATTACAAAACTTACCTTGTTTTTACATGTTCGTAACCTTTTGTTAACTTTTAATTGTTGAACTTAAGGTTTTAAATCATCATTTACGATGTTAATTTAAGTTTAAATAAGGCCATAATTCACCTTCAATCAACTTACCCTTATTTTATGTTTATATCTATTCCTCTCCGCCTTTGGTCTAGGACTGGCGATGCGGCGCCGTGTCCTATGTTAATTGTTGCACTGCAACGCATAACTCCAATAACTGGGATCCAGTTCTAGTGCTGCAGCACCCCAAATCCTTCACTGGGCGACGCTGTAGCCCCTCCCTTAAACCTTTGAAAAACTTTTCAATTTCTCAAGCCATTCATTTCCTGAGCTCGTAACTTGTTCGTTATAGCTCGAAATTAGTTCGTTAAAAAGTCATTATCTCATATATCTCATATACTTTAATTTCACTCAGACAGAATAAGTTTTTGATTCCGTTAACAATAAATTTACTATTTAAATTTTCTATTATGCGTTCGTTAAGCGTTCTTGAACGCTCATATCTTGTTTCTGTGTTTTAAGTCGGCATTTGACCATTCTTGAGTCCGCGACTCTTAAATGCGAAGTTCTACAATACGCCATCGAAAACTAAGGTTTCCAAGTTAAACGACGACTTTTGAGTATCATTCCGGAAATCTTACGATTTCGACGATTATCGTCTAATCTCGTAAATTTCGCCATAACTTCGTTACTCTAGATTTTTACTCCACTCAAAATGGATTCATTCCATTATTCAACATCTATCATCCTAACCAAACATATAGTATTTAATCCTATATATGATGGTTTTAAAGTTGTCCATCAACAACATGTGCTAAGTTTTCATATTTTCTTCATTACTTCTTACTCATTTGGTTATGATTCCACTTATAACATGGTTATTAATTTTTAATCCACTAATATCCATCCTTACTACTCCTTATGAGACAAGCTCCACCAATAATCACTTCTCTATCAAAATTCAAATTAAAGAGAGGAAGATTAAATGTTCAAGTTTTATTACCATTTGTTCTTGGCGTTCTTGAGTTTTAACTAACTCTTTCTTCTCTTTGATCACTTGTAAATACTCCTTTTTTTTTCTCTCAATATATAGTTCTAGATGTTGGTGAAATCAAACAACCAACAAATGAAGACAACTCTCTCTTATTTATAGAATTTCAAAGTTTAGGGCAAAATGGTCTTCAAGACAATTGATGTTGGTTTATGCTTTGGTCACTTAGGTTATGGTATCTCATAATCACTCCCTCAAGTTTCCATAAAATTACATCACTCCCTCATCAATCACCATTAAAACCTAACAAACCACCATCTACCATCCATTTTGCACCAGCCACTTTTGTGTCATCAAAAGCATTAAATGCCACCTCCTTTGCTCCACTTCCTTACTATTCCACCAAGCTTCCAAGAGAAGCTTGGTCGCCTCCCTTTGGCCGGCCACATTGGGCTTGTGGCGCCCCTATGGGTTATTACCTACCTGGTGATCCAACGGTCGATCCACGATTTCGGTTCTTGGTTTGGGCTTAGGTTTAATTCAATGTGGGCCTAACCTTAGGCTTGAATTAAATTATCTTTGGGCTTTGATTAAGTTTTTCATTGAGTCTCAATCATCTTTCACTTGGGCTTGCCAAAGTTCACATTCAATCTTTACTAGTCCATTAATAATGGTTTATGCTTTTAACGTATTATGCTCGTATTCTTCTAGTATACTAGTTCGTATAAAATTCATCTTATAAGTTGTATTATCTTTCGTATATACTTGGACAATACCTTATATTATACTAATATATTTTTCCCGAATAATAACCTTTCTATTATACTTAATCATTATTTATTCAAATCTTCACTTTACCTAACATTCTCGAATTGAGTACGCAGACGAAAAATTGCGTTTGTCATAACTGAATTATTATTAGATAATCCATCTCTCCTTAAAATTCTATCATTACGTATTTTCTGAAAGTTCAAAAATAATTCTTGAGTAGAAATGGATGAATAGTGTTTTTCGGAGAATTTCTCGGTAATCTTTTATTTTCGTCTTGAAAATTCACACACTTTATTTCTAGTACATAGCCAGAATACTACAATTATACATGTCTTCTATGTTATAAAACGACCTTCATCTCACTTACTCGTTATAAATAGCATATATTATAATTTTATTCAATATATATTCCAATAAATTTAATTTACATTATAATTTGATTTTCTCGGTTGTTAAATTCAATTGGGCCTAAGTACTTTATTTGGAAGTAGTGCTATGCCTAATTTGCACCTATATACAAAGGGTTTAATTTGTATAAAAATTCAATTTTAATATAAGACATATAAAATGATGTTTTGAAAACAAGTTTTCAAACCCTTATGCTCACAAAGTAATTGAGGCTTTTGGTACTTCCATTTTATTTCGTATTTGGCTTGTTTTGATTTATTCTCAATTTGTGAAGCATCTTTGATAGAATAATATACATATAAGTGTCGGACTCCTTATGGTCTTGAAAGCCATCAAAGTATGTCCTTGCACCATACATATGATTTTCAAGCTAGCTGAACAACTGAAAAGGGCCCATCATTGGAACTAGATCTAGATCTGTCAGCTGGATCTTAGATCCCATGTCTTCTAGGCACACATAATATCATATGAATAGCCTGCATAGCAAAGATACTGAAATAAATAGATATTTAATCTAAACATCGCAAACTAAAGGATCCATCAGATAAATCCTTGCATGCACATAACCAAAGCTTCCAACTTCTTTAGATACAGATCTAGGGTCGGGCGGTTGCTTAATATCTATATTCGTAAGTAATATTATTTTCGTTCAATATTCGCAAAGGATATTATTTTTGTTCAATATTCGTAAGAAATAATATTTTCTTCCATAATTTGTAGTATGTAAGTAATATTATTTGGTTTCATATTACTTATTCTACACTTATTTTGATAAGTATTACTTCTATACTCCTTAAAATTAGTATAATATCATTGAAATTTACGCTTCATCTAGTATTGTTTCACAAAAATATTTTTTTAAACATTCTTGTTATATTTTAACCTTTTCATGTCGTAGTATTATTCATGGGCACTATTCATACATACGGCACTATTCATACATACGGTACTATTCACGGGGTACTATTCATGAAGTACTATTCACGAGGTACTATTCATTCAGGTACTATTCACCCGGGGTACTATTCACGATAAAAATTAATTTATTTTCTGTCCAAATTATTTTTGACACATGAATATTATTCTTGAATTTTACTCCACAAAGCAGTTATCATGTTGACAATTTGGACATTCTTAAACTCTAGATAAATTAAATTATAAATCATTAATATTTATCCTTGATATCACTTAATTGAATTCTTATATCATTGTCATCATCCTCATGCTTATATTATGGTGAAAGTCATATTTGGCCCGTAGTGAATAAATGGACTATTGATTGGTATGAATATATTCAGGAATTATGTATTGTTATAATCATGACCCGTAATGTTACAAATGATGTGGTAAAAGTTCTCATTGGCCCGTAGTGCATTGATGGACAGTTGTTTGACATGATTATGACCATTGGTGATACTAACGAATATCCTTGGCCCGTAGTGCATGGATAATTCGTGGATGTGATATTAACGAATATCTTTGGCCCATAGTGCATGGATAATTTGATGATGTGGATTATTTATTGAGATGTGTTACAGATATAAAATATTGATGACGAACTTTTAAATCATAGAAGATAGTAGATATCATACTCTACTCGACTCTTCTAATGAATTGCTTGTTTCGCTACAGTTAAACTTATTGTCTATTGTATTCTACCAGTTTTTATACTGTTGAAGGCTAAGGATAATTTATTCTGCATTATCTTAGTCATAATATTCTTTACTGGGCTAGTTGAGCTCACCCTTTTCATTCATTGTTCTCCTCAGGAAATGAGAATATAGCTGGGACTAGTCGGGGAATGGAGTGATGGTCCAAGATGGTGGCTATAGTAATCCTCACTATTATATAAAATAGTGTGATAATAATTGTAATGAGAAATCCATTTGAGTTTGCATATTGTCTACAAGACAATATTTGTTTTGAAAGTCAGCTATTGTGCTGCCGTATTTTACACGACAGTTGTATAAATTAAGTTTGTATTTGAATTCTATACCATATATTTGGCGACTCAGAATGGGTTGTGTATACCTATTTTGGGGGTGTCACTGTTGGTATCAAAGCTTAGGGATATAATCCCTGACAGAGATTTGAGGCTAGAACTAGGAGGGGTGAGATGGGTAAATCCTTCGCTAGTGTGTCCTACCTAAGCTTATTTGTTATTTAATTGGTCGGTCAGAATATAGGGATAATATGTGACATTTCAATTAACCCTTGTTTTGTGGTAGTGTTTAAGAATGACATCTGAAAATTTTGAGATAAACAATGGAGGACATGAGACCATTGAGACACTACCAATCAATAACCAGGATAATATACATCAGGAATGCAATAATCCTCATGTAAACAATAACACCGACCAATTGACGAACGATGGTATGTTTAGGAGCTTTCTAGAATTTAGCCATTCTAGCTCAATGGTTACAGTTTTATAACTTTTGAACCGGTTAAGAGTTAGATATGGCTAGATTTAGATAAATATAGTCCACAAATTTAAATATTACAGCTTTACATTGAATGAACAATTAAAACTGATATTTAATCACAGTAAAACAATTAATATATATATATATATATATCAAAGAAAATAAAGGCTTTGGATCAGAAAAGATCTTAAGTGTGTAGCGAGGAAGGCTTTAAACTGCTTTTGGAACTTGAAAACTCAGTTTTCACCAGTTAAAACTTGATATGTTGTAATATATATGTATACAAGTGTTTACAAAGAAGAATATCAAAGTTTGGAACACTTAAGAGCTGAAATGGGTGGAATTCCCTCTTTTTTTTTCTTTTTTTCTCTTCTTTTATGGCTGATGGGGGGTCTATTTATAGACCAAAATAGCCGCGGGTCTACCCGCAGCAGCCGCAGGTCTACCAGTGGCTGACCTGTGTTGACCTGGCCTCGTGGGTCCTGTTGTCTCAAAGTACATGCACTAAAACCAACGCACATTCTGTTTGAACCTTCATAACTTTCAATTTGGCAGTCCAATGGAGGCGTTTTATACCTTTCTGGAAAGTTCTTTTCGAGAGCTACGCAAGGACACAAGGCTTGCCTTTTTTCAAATTCGGAAGATGGGTCCATAACCAAAATGGCATCTTCGAGTCTTCGTAGGTAGTCCTTTGAGCTATTTTGTGTAGTTTGCCCTCAAAAGTGCTGTAATGGCTCTTTGTGACCCTATTTATAGTTGTATTTGATTTATTGAAGTTGACTTGTCAAAATGACCGTTTTTCCCTTCCGAGGGTTGTCTCCAAGGTTGAAGGGGTTTTTGCTTGTCCTTCGGGGTTGTCTCTAGGGTTTAATTGCTGCCAACTTTTCTTTTCTTTAAGATTAATCTCCAAGGTTGATTTGATGTTCCACAGGGATGTCTCTATGGTTAGATTTGATGTTGTGGTCCTCCAGGGTTATCTCTGGAATGTGAAAAATGAAGTTTTTGCCCTCCTGCATAGTTATTAATAGGAAAACAAAATTTCGGGTGTCTATAGATGCCCCTCTTTATTATGTTTATGCAATGCAATGGAATGAGCATGATAAAGATTACTAAACACTTGGAATATGACAAGGTATATTTAATGATGCAAATCACAATGTAATGAATGTTATGATGAATGTAAAAATGCAACCACATCGCAAATCGCATTTCACACTTCACATTTGGCCAATTGCAATTCCCAACTTGCACATCACATTTTGCAAATCACAAATCGCACTTCGTACATCACAAATCTCTTTACCATTACCATTTATTGTTGATGCCTGTGTTGGTGTTGACTCCAATGGTTTGATTTTTGTCTGTGTTATCGATGCTTGTTTGATGAAGATAAACCGAGACACTTTTTACATTTTTGTTGGGGATGATGTTATGAAATTACCAGACCCTTCCGGATGTATATGTTGGTAGTTTACAACGATGCCTACCTTACTAGTAGTCAACAACTATGCCTACCCTGGTGGTAGTTGACAACGGTGCCTACCCTGCTGGTAGTTGAAAACGGTGCCTACCCTATTGGTAGTTGACAACGGTTGATCAATGATCTGTCTCGATGCCTACTCGAACTGTAGTTTTTAATAAAAAAAATTCAAGTATGAGTATTTAATGTGTATGCATTTTTAACTCTAATGAGGATGCATGCTAAAATTTTTAATGGAGATGTACGTTGATATAGGGCGATTGCACATGTGTAGACCATGTATGTTATGATGATCTTAGGAGTCTATTGTCCTAGGTTGATGCACACGCTTAATTGACTTAACTAGATGTAGAAACATACCTCACCCTTTCCGAGGCGATTTGGAGTTTCTTTTAGTTGTTGGATGTTTGTGCCCTATTTCCTTATTCTTTTTATTCGCGACCCAGCTGGACTGATTATCTGGGTGCCGCTGACATACCTAGAGGGTGTTCCCTATTCTTTAATTGCCCTAATTTAAACTCCAGTGTAGAGGCCTCGACTTGTGAGTACTTGGCACAGGTTGACATATTTGATGGTGTAGATTTCATTCGCTAGACCTTTTGTCATTGGGCCTCTGCTTTTGAGTTAAAGACTCTCTTCAGAATTTTTCCCTTCTTTTGTTGTGGCGAGCTTATGTCACCGTGATTTCTTTCAAGAGTTCTTATTTTTCCTTTGATAAGAGACTTGATCCCGCTTTATACTCCTTCCATTTTTTGGAATCGGAAAATTCTCCAATCCTTTTGCATGTTGATGTTGCGGATTCGTATGAGAAACTCTCTTTGTTGACCAAGTCACGAGTGAGCAATATCCTGCACATCAAAAGAACAAAATGCACCAAAAGCTTAACGGCTCAGCCGTCAAGATTAGTATATTTTTGTGAATAAGGCATTTGAAGTAAAAGTTTATGAAATTGAATGAGTTATGAAATCGCAAGAAAATTTTGAAACATCCATGGTCATTATTCATGCGTAGGATTAGATTCAAAAGACTTATCTCCCTATATCAGATATACTTCATCTTTATCCTAGAAGTTATTCTTCGCAGAATTGACTTTATATGACACACACACTATGAGTGACACAACTCTTAGCAGGGGTTTCATTTCTATGTCTTTATAAATTTTTCTTGATTTTATTTTTTCTTTTTCTCTCTCTTCAATTGTCTCGTTTTATTTGGCTGTTCAGAGTTACCCATATAATGAGTTTTAGACTAATGACTCTTAAACCAGATGACTTTAGGGCACTAGTTGTTAAGATGTCCCTTCGGGTTTATTGGCTCGAGTAACAAAGGCCACACTTCGAGACAAGTCAAGTGGTCACTCTATTTGCTCCTTGCCTGAGCTCATGCAAGGTCTATTTTCTTAGGCTTAAATTACCCATGTAGCAAGTGTTGGGCCGGTTACTCCCAAACCAGACGACTTTAAGCCACCAGGTGTGAAGACACCCATCAGGCTTAATTGCTCGAGTAACCTAGACCACAATTTGGATCTGCTCAGGTCTTGCCTTCTTCTTCTTCGTAATGCTCATTTTGGTAGGCACCAAGTTACCCATGTAATGAGCGTTAGGCCGGTGACTCCCAAACCAGATGACTTTAGGGCATTAGGTGGAAAGATACCTTTCAGGCTTAATAACTCGGGTAACCTAGGCCACAATTCGAGACATTAGGCTGGCGACTTATCTTTTATCTTTTTATTAATTGCCATTATTTTTTCCATAGCTTCATACCCCACAACTAATGTGACGTCCCCAAAATAGGTATACACAACCCATTTTGAGTCGCCAAATACATGGTACATAATTTAAATACAATTTCATTTATACAATACGATAAAAACGTAGCTAAGAGTTTTAACACGAATATTATCTCATAGACAATATCCAAACTCAAATAGAGTCTTCATTACAATTATTATCACATTATTCTATAGAGTAATGAGGACTACTACAACCACCATCTCGGACCGTCACTCCATTCCCCGACTAGCCCCGACTATGTTCTCATTTCCTAAAGAGAATACTGAAAGAAAATGGTGAGCTCAACTAGCCCAGTAAGAGATATTATGACTATGATAATGCAGAATAAATGATTGTTAGCCTTCAATAGTGTTAAACTGATATAATATAATAAACAACAATTTAACTGCAGCGGAACAAGCAATCCATTAGAAGAGTCAAGTAAAGCATGATATTTACTATCTTTTATGATTTAAAAGTTCATCATCAATATTTTATCGCTGTAACACAACTCAATAAATAATCCACATCACTAAATTATCCATGCACTACGGGCCAATGATATTCATTAGTATCATAACCACGAATCAACCATGCACTATGGGCCAATGATATTCGTTATTATCATCAGTGGTCATGATCATACCAACAATTATCCATCAATGCACTACGGGGTCAATGAGGTCTTTTACCACATCATTTGTAATATTACAATTCATGATTATATAGATACATAGTCATAATCATACCAATCAACAGTCCATCTATGCACTACGGGCCAAAGACGACTTTCATCACAATATAAACACGAGGATGATGACAATGATATAAGAATTCAATTAAATGAGAGTAAGGATAAATTTTAAAGATTTGTAATTCAATTTATCCAGAATTCAATAATGATCAAATTGTCAACATGATACTGCTTTGTGGAGTAAAATTCAAGAATAATATTATATCAAAAATGATTTGGACAGAAAAAAAAATAATGTTTGTCATGAATAGTACCCCAGGTGAATAGAATCCAGTGAATAGTACTTCGTGAATAGTACTCCGGTATGAAAAGATTAAAATTTAACAAGAATATTCAGAAAAATATTATTGTGAAAATATACTAGATGAAACGCAAATTTCAAGGATATTCTACTAATTTCAAGGAGTATAGAAGCAATACTTTAACAAAATGAGTGTATAATTCAGAATCTAAAACGAAATAATATTACTTATAAACTATAGAGTATGGAAGAAAATATTATTTCTTACGAATATTGAACAAAAATAATATCCCTTACCTTAGTAGGAGAGTAATTCCGATTGGTATAGCGGAGATATTCTTGAAGAAAACTTGCACTATTTCCTACGCTCAAAGTATCCTTATGCTCAAAAGAAACACGCTCAATATTATAGAAGAAAAATTCTCTGATTCTGGTGTGATTTTCATTTCTAAACTAACCATCCTATTTATAGGAGAATGACAGGATACCATTTAAGAAAATAATCACAGACTGTGTAGGAAAAAAATCGTTCGGGCACAACTATCAGCACACCATTTGATTAGCCAATAAGAGAATACCCTCTTCTGAAGGTAATTAGAAATTGGAAGATATAGACCAATAGGAGAGCGCCCTTATTAACAAGTTAGTGAATAGTATTGAGCGTTTGGTTAATATTAACAAAACCAGCCAATCATAGAATTACCTCCTTAGAGGGTAATTGCGGCCACAAAAAAAAAGATACGCATCCTAAAAAAAACTAAATGAACAAACACTAATTTAAAAGGATAATTGAAAAAACATTTTCCACTCATTAATTATTTTTTCTTATCTTTAATCAACACGAACTTATTCATCATTAATATTATAACTCACAATATTAACAACCAGATCATTCCCAGGAAATATGGGGCTTTTTGATAGGGGCTTTTTCTTATTGGCACGCAATTAGGTGATAAAAACCCTTTCTAGACATAGTCAATAATGTAAATAATAATATGAATAACTTTGTCCTCTCAATTATTGTGCAGATGATATTGCGACAATAATAGTAAACCTTTTGCCGTTATTTTTATAAGAAGTTATTTCTGTCGTTTTCTATGACGCCCCCAAAATAGGTATACATCACCTATTCTGAGTCGCCAAATATATGGTACAGAATACAAATACAATCGTTAATATACGACAAGAGAGCTGTGAGTTTTAATACAAATACTGTCTTCTAGACAATATCCACACTTAGAATAAGTCCTCGTTACATTTATTGTCACACTATTTAACAGAATAGTGAGGACTACTAATACTATCATCTGGTCCATCACTCCGTTCCCCGACTCGTCGCAGCTATATTCTCATTTCCTGAAGAGAACAAAAAAAGAAAGGTTGAGCTCAACTAGCCCAGTAAGAAATATTATGACTAAGATAATGCAGAATAAATTATCATTAGCCTAAAACAGTGTTAAACTGATACAATATAACAAACATCAAGTTTAACTGTAGTGGAACAAGCAACCCATTAGAAGAGTCAAGTAGAGAATAAAATCTACTATCTTCTATGATTTAAAAGATTTTTCATGACTTTTATCGTTGGGACTCAGCTTAAAAAATAATCCACATCATCGAATCACCTTTGCACTACGACCAAGGATATTCTTTAGTATCACGACCATAATTATCCATGCACTACGGGCCAAGAATATTTGTGTATTCATTAATGGTCATGATCATGCCAACCACTGTCCATCAATGAACTACGGGCCAATTTGGACTTTTACCACATCATTTGTAACATTACGGTCATCATTATACCGAATAATCCCTGGTCATAATCATACCAAGTCCATCTATGCACTACAGGCCACAAATGACTTTCAACATAATATAAATATGAGGATGACGACAATGATATAAGAATTCAATAAAACAAGTTCAAGAATTAATTTATCCAGGAACCAATAACGTCGAAATTGTCAACATGATACTGCTTTGTGGAGTAAAATTCAAGAATGCTCGGAAGAATATTTTCATGAAAAGATACTGGATGAAGCGCAAATATCAAGGATATTCCACTAATTTCATGGAGTATAAAAGTCAAAACTTTAACCAACTGAATATAATAAAGAATGGAATAACAAAAGAAATCACCATGCATGCGATAGACCGCACAGACATGTTATTCCAACAGGAAAATAAATAATGGAACCAGGTCATGCGTAAACGCATCGACAAGATATTCCGATAAAATAAAAAATAATGGAACCAGGTCTGGCGTAAACGCACAGACAGGATATTCCGACAGAATAATGAATAATGGAACCAGGTCCGGCTTAAAATGCACAGACAGGATATTCCAATAGAATAATAGTAAAGACGGAACCAGGTCTAGCGTAAAATGCACAGACAAGATATTCCAACAGAATAATAATAAAGACAGAATAATAGAAGAATGTCACCAAGTATAGGATAGTCCGCATATACTGGTTATTCCAACAGAATAATAAAGAATGGAATAACAAAAGTTCTCTTCATGAATACAAAAGAAAATAATACTCCTTACGAGTACAATAAATAATATCCCTTACCGTAAAAGAAACTTGATATCGGAGTAGTGAAGTAGCAGAATACATTTCTTCTTTCTCTCTATAATTTCTCTCTCTAGAGTTTCAGTGAATTCGTAAGAAAATAATGAAGGAATAAGCTTCTATTTATAGAAAAATAGACTGCATAGTAACTAACTCATGAACGATCTAGATTGATTTACTTTAATCTGATGGTCCATATTTAAAGTAAAATCTTTTAAATAAAATATAATATATTTTATTTATAATCTAATAAAACGAATAACTTTATAAAAGATTTTATTATGCAAACACTATGCATAATAAAATATAATATATTCTAATTATTGTCTAATAAAATAGATAACTTTATAAAAGTATTCTATTTTATATAAATTTTTTTTACTATTAACCTAATAAAACGAATAACTTTATAAAAATATTCTGTTTTATATAAAAAGCTTTTCTGTTTTATTACATTAATAAAACCAATAAAACAAAACTGAGTGACTTATCACATAAGCATCAATAATCAATACCGTGTACTACTATGCAACCATGCGTATTACTGTACTTTTACTACCGAGTAGTTCAACAGTATTAATAATACAACTTCCGCCGTTATTTTCATAAAGTATTTTTGTCGTTTTCTCAATTCGACAATAATTCCGTTGTAGGGTCTACCAATGATTGTGTCGTCGTACGAATATTCCCTGTTAAAACGAATATTCCCCGACCATTCGAATATTATATAACAACTTGCATACTTTGTAAAATTTATAAATATTACCCACAACTATAACATTATATCAATTTCACTCCATAATATTCAAAAATGATATTTATTGAAAATTCATCTTTATTTATAAAAGTTGAGGTCTTACAACCTCCCCTTCTTATGAAATTTCGCCCTCGAAATTAGGGTACGTACCTGGTATATCTAAGTGGTAAAGATACCTTGACTTTATTTCAGATTCTAACTCCCAGGTCATTTCCTCAATATTGTGGTTTCTCCACAAAACTTTGACTTGAGGTATAACCTTGGAGCGTAGAATATGTTCCTTCTTATCCAAGATTTGAACATGAACCTCTTCATACGATAAATCTTTCGCTATTTTGTCTGGTTCTAACTCAATAATGTGGTTCGGGTCTTCCACATGTTTGCGTAACATGGATATGTGAAAAATATTATGAACACGAAACATACTTGGCGGTAAAGCGAGTCTATATGCCACAGTTCCTACTCGATCGAGGATTAAAAATGGGCCAATGAATCGAGGATTGAGCTTTCCTCTCTTTCCAAATCTCGTAACTCCTTTTCACGGAGTAACTCGTAACAACACATGATCTCCTATATCAAATTCCACGTTCTTTCGATGAAGATCAGCATAACTCTTTTGTCGATCTTCTGAGGTTTTTATATGTTACCGGATCGTTTGAATATTTTTCGTTGTCACACGTACCAACTTCGGTCCCAACAACGTTGCTTCACCAACCTCATCCCAGCATATTGGAAAACGACACTTTCTTCCATACAATGCATCGAATGGAGCCATGCCAATACTTGCTTGATAACTGTTGTTGTAGGAAAACTACACCAATGGTAAGAACTTATCCCAACTTCCCTTAAAGTCAAGAACACAAAGTCTTAATAAATATTCAAGAGTTTGAATAGTCCTCTCTGATTGTCCGTTCGTCTGGGGATGATATGCCAAACTAAATCGTAAATCCGTGCCCATAGCTTTTTACAAACTAACCCAAAATCGTGAAGTGAATCTTGTGTTTCGATCAAAAATTATGGATACTGGCATACCATGCAGTCTTACAATCTCATTTATGTACATACGAGCAAGACGTTCAAGTGTATAAGTTTCTCGTATTGGTAAGAAATGAGCAGACTTGGTCAATCTATCAACAATGACCCAAATTGCATCAATGCCTTGAGAAACCTTGGGAAGACCAGTAACGAAATTCATAGTAATGTGCTCCCACTTCCATTCTAGAATTTCAAGTGGTTGCAATGGACCTTTTGGTACTTGATGCTCTGCTTTGACTCGTTGACAAGTTAGACACCTTGAGATAAACAACGCTATCTCTCTCTTCATATTGCTCCACCAGAATGTATGACGAAGATCACGATACATTTTAGTACTCCCAGGATGGATTGCAAACGGTGTGTTGTGCGCCTCCATCATGATTTTATACTTTAAATCAAGGTCGTTAGGAACACAAAGTCTGGAGTTGACTCGAAGTATTCCTTCTTCATCGATTCTTGCTTCCGGCGTAGCACCTTCTTGCCCTTTCTTCCTCATATGCATCAACTCCGGGTCTGTAGCTTGAGCAGTTTTAACTTTATCAATTAAAGTCGATTCTACTCGTATATTCGCCATCATCACATGGGTCCCTAGAGTCTTTAACTCTATCTCCATCCTTTGTAAGTCATACAAAATGGGCCTTTGTGTTGATAATATCACACTCGTACTTGCATATGATATTCTACTCAATGCATCAGCTACCACGTTCGCTTTTCCAGGATGGTATTGGATGGTATGATCATAATCTTTCAACAGTTCCAGCCAACGTCGTTGTTGCATGTTGAGTTCCTTTTCAGTGAAGAAATATTTGAGGCTTTTATGATCCGTAAAAATCTCCACTTTCTCCATATACAAGTAATGCCTCCAAATTTTAAGTGCGAAGACAACAACTGCCAACTCTAGATCATGAGTATGATAATTCCTCTCATATTCTTTGAGTTATCTTGAGGCATAGGCTATGACTTTCCCATGTTGCATGAGAGCACATCCCAACCCTTTGCCCGAAGCATCACTGTAGATGACAAATCCCTCCGAGCCAGATGGTATTGTTAGAACATGTGCTAAAATGAGTCTCCTCTTGAGTTCTTGAAAACTCTCCTCATATTCTTCGCTCTAACTGAACTTTGTACCTTTCCGAGTCAGCTGAGTTAATGGAGTAGTGATTCGAGAAAATTATTCCACAAATCTCCGATAATAACCAGCTAAACCGAGAAAGCTACGTACTTCGATCACTGATTTAGGTTGCTCCCAGCTTTGAATTGCATCAATCTTTGCTGGGTCAACAGATATTCCATGACTTGATACTACGTGCCCAAGGAATGCTACTTCCTCAAGCCAAAACTCGCATTTCTTTAACTTGACATAAAGCTTGTATTCACGAATCTTTTGGAGTGTCAGCCTTAAGTGTTGCTCATGATCTTCACAGCTTTTGGAATAAATAAGGATGTTATCAATAAAGACGACCAAAAAGTGATCCAAATATTCCTTGAATACTCGGTTCATCATATCCATGAAGGCAGCAGGAGCATTAGTCAATCCAAAAGACATGACTAAGAATTCATAATGCCCGTACCGAGTTCTGAAGGCAGTCTTTGGAATATCCTCAGTTCTAACCTTCAGCTGATGATATCCAGAACGAAGATAGATTTTTGAAAAGAATTGTGCTCCTTGCAACTGGTCAAACAGGTCATCAATACGTGGTAATGGGTACCTATTTTTTATGGTGACATGATTCAACTCCCGATAATCAATACAAAGTCGCATACTCCCATCTTTCTTCTTCACGAATAGAATAGGAGCACCCTAAGGAGAAGTACTAGGACGAATAAAGCCAATGTCTAATAATTCCTGCAGTTGGGTCTTTAAGTCCTGAAGTTCAATAGGAGCCATTCGATATGGGACTTTGGAAATGAGTTTTGTACCGGGTTCAAGGTCGATACAAAATTTAATTTCACGCTCTCGGGGTAGGCCAGGAAGTTCTTCAGGAAATACGTCAGGAAATTCATTAACAATAGAAATATCATTCAAAACTAAAGTATTTTTGTTTAGATCCGTGACATGAGCTAAGAAAGCTTGACATCCATTTTTCAATAAACGAATAGCTTTATGGCTTGAGATGACAGTGATTGATTTTAATGGTTTGTTTGTTTGAATTCGCATAATAGGTTAATTAGGAATATGAAAGCTAACAACCTTACGAAAACAATCAATTTTTGCATGATGATTAATCAATCAATCCCTAGAATTACATCAAATGCAAGTATTGTCAATGAAATAAGATCGACAGGTAATGTGAGGGTACCGATTTGAACTAAATAAGACTTATAAATAGTGGATGTAATGAAGGTTTCTCCCAACGGAGTTTTCACAGATAAGTTAAAGTCTAATTTCTCCAGAGTCAAATTTAATCGTTGAGCGCAAATAGGAGAAATAAAAGAATGGATAGAACCGGTATCAAATAAGGTATAAACTTCGCTAGAGTTTATGATAAGCTTACCCGTGATGATCTCGTTCGGGTTCCTTGCTTTCTGGGAGGTCACAACAAATGCTCTCCCTTACACTACCGGTTTTGACTTTTTTGGGATGTCCTTTGGTGCCTCCATCCTAGCTGAACTTGTCTTCAGTGAACGACAAAATTGGGCTAGATGACCTTCTCTTCCACAATTATAACATGCTTTGGACGCATCACGCAGTTTGGACTGATGTGTCCCCCCCTCCGCATTTGAAGCATATGATCGGTGGTCATTCCCCTTCCTTAACCACGGGTGCTGGTGCTGATGTCTTTCCATCATTGTTGAATCTCCTCTTATTGAAATATCCATTCTTATTGTTTTGGCCATGATTACCACTGAAGTGGTTACCATTTCTGGCCTGCTGATTCCCTCCACGCTTGTTGTCACTGCTTCGATAACTGCTTTCACTGGTATTATCATTTTGCCTGTTGCTCTCTTTTGGTTACGTTGACTCGTTATCGCACTCCACTAACTGAGCCCTATTTACAACATATGAATACAAACACAATTTATAAGAAATAAGATGTTGACGTATCTCCAACTTCAAACCTCAAAAAACATTCGCGTCATTCTCTCTTCATTATCCACCAAGTGGGACGCAAACTGGGACAGCTCGGTAAACTTAGCTTCGTATTGCGACACGATCATATTATTCTGCTCTAACTTGATGAACTATACCTCCTTAATATGACGAATATTTTTGGGAAAGTACTTATCATTGAATAGTTCTTGGAACTTTTCCCAAGACATCTTTAGTGCAGCAGGTTGAATACGCTTTACCGATTCCCACCAGTAATCTACCTCTCCTCGCAATATAAAGGTGGCAAAGGGAACCTTTTGCTCCTCGGCTCATCCCAAGACATTAAATATCTTGGTGATCTGCTTTATCCATGTTTTCGCCTTAAGTGGTTTTGGTTCTCCAATAAACTCCGGTGGTCCCAGCTCCTTGAACTGTTTAGCGGTGACCGTCCGAGAGGTTTCAGTGTTTCCACCTATAGTTTGGATAGGAGCCGCTCTCGCCAGCTGTTGCATAAATTGCATAAAGCCTCTGAACATTCCATCATTCATCATTTGGTCAGTGTTGTTATTTGCATGAGGATTATCGCCTTCCTGATGCACATTATCCTGATTATTGATATGTGGTGAATCAACGGTCGCCTGTGCTCTATTGTTATTCTCAACATTCTCAGATGTCATTTTCAAATATTGCCATAAAACTAGGGTTAAATAACATATCACATATTATCTCTATACTTTGACCGGCCAATTAAATACCAAATAAACTTAGGTAGGTCATACTGGCAAAGGAATTCCCCGGCTCTCCCCTCCTAGTTCTAGTCTCACATCTTAGCCAGAGATCATATCCCTAAGCTTTGATATCAACTGTGACGCCCCCAAAATAGGTATACATCACCTATTCTGAGTCGCCAAATATATGGTACAGAATATAAATACAATCGTTAATATACGACAAGAGAGCTGTGAGTTTTAATACAAATATTATCTTCTAGACAATATCCACACTCAGAATAAGTCCTCGTTACAATTATTATCACACTATTTAACAGAATAGTGATGACTACTAATACTATCATCTGGTCCATCACTCCGTTCCCCGACTCGTCCCAGCTATATTCTCATTTTCTAAAGAGAACAATGAAAGAAAGGGTGAGCTCAACTAGCCCAGTAAGAAATATTATGACTAAGATAATGCAGAATAAATTATCATTAGCCTTAAACAGTGTTAAACTGATACAATATAACAAACATCAAGTTTAACTGCAGCGAAACAAGCAACCCATTAGAAGAGTCAAGTAGAGAATAAAATCTACTATCTTCTATGATTTAAAAGATTTTTCATGACTTTTATCGCTGGGACTCAGCTAAAAAAATAATCCACATCATCGAATCACCCATGCACTACGGCCAAAGATATTCTTTAGTATCACGACCACAATTATCCATGCACTATGGGTCAAGAATATTTGTGTATTCATTAATGGTCATGATCATGCCAACCACTATCCATCAATGCACTAAGGGCCAATGAGGACTTTTACCACATCATTTGTAATATTACGGTCATGATTATACCGAATAATCCCTGGTCATAACCATACCAAGTCCATCTATGCACTACAGGCCACAGATGACTTTCAACAGAATATAAACATGAGGATGATGACAATGATATAAGAATTCAATAAAAGAAGTTCAAGAATTAATTTATCCAGGAACCAATAACGTCCAAATTGTCAACATGATACTGCTTTGTAGAGTAAAATTCAAGAATGCTCGGAAGAATATTTTCATGAAAAGATACTGGATGAAGCGCAAATATCAAGGATATTCCACTAATTTCATGGAGTATAAAAGTCAAAACTTTAACCAACTGAATATAATAAAGAATGGAATAACAAAAGAAATCACCATGCATGCGATAGACCGCACAGATAGGTTATTCCAACAGGAAAATAAATAATGGAACCAGGTCATGCGTAAGCGCATCGACAGGATTTTCCGACAGAATAATAAATAATGGAACCAGGTCCGGCGTAAACGCACAGACATGATATTTCGACAGAATAATGAATAATCGAACCAGGGCCGGTGTAAAACGCATATACAGGATATTCCAACAGAATAATAGTAAAGACGGAACCAGGTCCAGCGTAAAATGCACAGATAAGATATTCTAACAGAATAATAATAAAGATAGAATAATAGAAGAATGTCACCAAGTATAGGGTAGTCTGCGTATACTGGTTATTCCAGCAGAATAATAAAGAATAGAATAACAGAAGTTCTCTTCATGAATACAAAAGAAAATAATACTCCTTACGAGTACAACAAATAATATCCCTTACCGTAAAAGAAACTTGATATCAGAGTAGCGAAGTAGCAGAATACTTTTCTTCTTTCTCTCTATAATTTCTCTATATAAAGTTTCAGTGAATTCGTAAGAAAATAATGAAGGAATGAGCTTCTATTTATAGAAAAATGGACTGCATAGTAACTAACTCATGAACGGTTTAGATTGATGTACTTTAATCTGACGGTCCATATTTAAAGCAAAATCTTTTAAATAAAATATAATATATTCTATTTATAATCTAATAAAACGAATAACTTTATAAATGATTTTACTATGCAAACACTATTCAGGCACTATGCAAATACTATGCATAATAAAATATAATATATTCTAATTATTGTCTAATAAAATAGATAACTTTATAAAAGTATTCTATTTTATATAAAAAGATTTTACTAGTAGCCTAATAAAACGAATAACTTTATAAAAGTATTCTGTTTTATATAAAAAGCTTTTATGTTTTATTACATTAATAATACTAATAAAATAAAACTGAGTGACTTATCACGTAAGTATCAATAATCAATACCGTGTACTACTATGCAACCATGCGTATTACTGTACTTTTACTACCGAGTAGTTCAACAATATTAATGGTAAAACTTCCGCTGTTATTTTCATAAAGTATTTTTATCGTTTTCTAAATTCGACAATAATTCCGTTGTAGGGTCCACCAATAATTGTGTCGTCGTATGAATATTCTCTGTTAAAACGAATATTCTCCGACCAATCGAATATTATATAGCAACTTGCGTACTTTGTAAAATTTATAAATATTACCCACAACTTTAACATTATATCAATTTCACTCCATAATATTCAAAAATGATATTTATAGAAAATTCATCTTTATTTATAAAAGTTGGGGTCTTACATTTTCTAACTCCGACAATAATTCAGTTGTTGGGTCCACCAATGATTGTGCCGTCGTACGAATATTTCCTGATAAAATGAATATTCCCTGACCAATCTAATATTTTATGATAACTTTCTTACTTTGCAAAATTTTGTAAATATTACCCACAACTATAACATTATATCAAATCCACACCTTATTATTCAGGAATAATATTTAGAGAAAATTAATCGTTATTCATAAAAGTCGGGATCTTACAACTAAGAATCAAGGCAATCGTAAAGTGCATACATGGATATGAGGTAAAGTTTATTCCAAAAGCTCTTTGAACTAGGATGTCGTGCTTAATCAAAATAGTTGAATAGTCTTAATTCTCTAATTATTCCCATGATTCTTGCTCCACAGATGCTAATACATGCAACTAAAGACCAAAATGGCATAAAGGAATGAAAAAGTCGCACCTCACATGTGGATTAAGAAAATTTTAATTGGAAAAGACCAAATGATCGTACCAGATTGCTAGTAAGATGATATGAAGGTTCATCGGATGATGATGGACCATGCTGATGGCGCTAACTGGTGTATTTTCCTTTTTAGGATGGTTGATGAATGCCCTAGTGTTGAGTTGTCGATATTTCTAAAATAGCCCCAATCTTATTTGATGTAAGGGTCCCAATATCGGGTTGTCGTCGATTTTGAAATTTCCCCAGCCTTGCTTGTTGCCTAGGGTAGTTGCTTTGACATATGGGCTGATAAGACGTTGAGATCGCAAGAGATTTTTTTACTTCTAGACCCATATGGTGAACATGTAATGGATATGGTCTTGGATAATTTGATGCCTTCAATTATTGTTTTTGACTTGTGGGCGCAATTGGCCTTGATAATTTTCTTTTGATTTGATGAAAACTTGTGATTGAGGGTGTCAATTCTTTGAAGGTCCTTGATGATGATCATGCTTGATATATCGTTGTGTTGTTGTTTTAACTTTGATGATTGATGTCGAGAGGCCTTCGGACTCCACTAAATTGGCCCTAAGATCTCAGCTTGGTTGGTGATGACTTCACCCGACTTTGATTTGATCTATAAGGTTTGATTTGTGGTCTTGATCTAGGGGAACAGATTATCGGGTATGAGATAGACTTTTCCATGATGGCCGCCCCCATACTTTTGTAGGTCAAAAGAGATTAAATCTTCTTGTATTTCATGGGTGATGAGTTGTTGACGAGTTATATCTTATGATGATGGCCATTTCATTCATGTTGCTAGTTGTCTTGATGTATCGTTGTCTCTGCCTTTCTGGGACTTGTGCCAAATTTGATGGAATGATATTGAGGTGTCGTTCTAATTCAGCTCGCTGATTTTAAGAGTTTAAGTTGAGAGGTTGAGTGTTTGGTTTTTTCTTTTGAGGGTTAGACCGCACCATAGATGACTGCCTATGTACTCCCATTGATGGGGGAGATCATGTCTTTTGTAGTTTAGGCTTTTCCTGAATCGTTGGAAACTGGTATTCTAGAGTGTAGTATTCTAGGTATTTGAAAGGTCTTTATTTTGATTGGTTTGATCGCACCATAGATGGCTACCTACGTACTTCTATGGATGGGGGGGTGATCAAGTCTTTCGTAGTTCAAGCTTGGTTGAAACCTGACTGGCTTGATTTTTGATTTTTTGATTTTTTTTGATTTTTTGATATTTACATGCATGGAAAATAAAAGTAATAACGCTAAGAAAGTGACAACGTCCCAACATTAATTCCTCGATGGGTTGGCTTCCCTTACAACTTCAACACCTTTTTCTTCATTTGGTCATTCACCTTTCTCATAGGTTTGAGAGGATTGAACTATGAAATCTCTCACAAATTGTTATTGTATTTCTCAAAAGGAACTTTCCTTTTTAGCTTTTTCCACACTAAGAAGGATTAATATTTCCTCCTCATCATCCATGAGGGTAGAATTAGGAATGTGGTTGCTAACTTTAGGCAACAAGATGTTTAATGGTGGCAGATGAATTTCCTTAGGAGACTTTCTTGTCTCCTTTGTCACTCCCAACATTAGGATCAGTCCACCTTGTGTTCTGCCAAGATTGGTGCTCATAGCCGTCACCTCCTTTGAACTATCTGTTTCGAGTGGATATCTTAAGCTCTTTATTTCCCTTTCGCCGTTTCTGGTCATGGGGATTTCCATCTTCAGTTCTCCATTTTCAATGAGATCTTGAATTTTATGCTTTAGAGACCAACATTCCTCAGTTGAATGTCCAGGTGAGTTAGAATGGTAGAGACAAATCTTGGTGGAATCATAACTTTTCATCTTGGGATTTACAGGGGCAGCAACTCAATAATCTTTCCTTCGCTTATCAGAAAGTGTAACATCTCTTCATTTAATTTGTTCAGAGGGGTGAATTTTCGATCTCTTTTAGAGGTTGTTTGATCTTTCTTCTTTAAGAATTTACATTCCCCCGAGCGATTTCTCTACTGATGAGATCTTCTAGTAATTTTATGATTCCAATTTTCATATCCTTTCAGCCTTATTTGATCTTCTTCAGTCTGCTGGATTATTTTGAAGGGAGATAAGCTTGAATTCTAGTTAACTTCTCTTTTCTCTTGTCTTTCTGATAGTTGAGTTAAAAACTGCCTTGTATCCTGATGTTGGCGCACTATCAACTTAGCTAGCAGATTTACTTGATTCTAGATTGTCTCTAATTTTTGCATTACTATCATACCCTCCTCCGAGTTTTCACACCCTAGGACATTTGTTCTGCTTCTTTAGGGGTATTCCTCCATCCTTCATATGCACTTACGATCTGGATGCATTTTAGCTCTTCCTGACCCGATTATGTTCACTCCCTCCGTATCATCCTGTAACAGAAGGTTTGTGTTGACATTTGGCTGGTGAGGTCGTTGGACCACAATACTGCCACTTTTAATCAAATTTTGAATTCTATGCTTTAAGGACCAACAATCTTATGTATCGTGTCCCAAAGACCTTGAATGGTAAGCACATCTCTGGCTTGGATTGTATCTTCTACTTTTTGAATCAAGAGGTGGAGCCAATTTAGTAATTTTCCTCTGGTTGATTAATAACTCCAATATATTTTCCAAGGAATTGCCTAGTTAAGTGAACACCCGATTTTTTGTTCTTTCAAATTTTCTCTTTTTATCCTGACAGTGGTTGAATGCGGCCTGTTGTTGAAATGACAGATTGTCTTGCTTTTTCTAAATGGGGGGGGGGGGGGGACCATGATTGGGTCTCCTTGTTGGCCTTTGTAAAATGAGGGATACATTTTTATCGCCTTTCTTGGGTATCTTTATGGGATTGCTCGCATAGTTGCCTGACTCTATATGCTCAGCGACTACTTCCAAGGTTGTGAGATCTTTAATCTTACTCGCTTTCAGTCCCATCTCTGTCATTTCTCCATGTTTGATCATATTTGAGAATGACTTTCCTATTCCAATTAGGATCCTCTCATAGTAAGGTACCTCTTAGATGTCTATAAAAGTCATCACTATTTCAATTTATAACATAGGCAGGCTGACCTGTGCTGCCAGACGTCTCCATCTTCGAGCATATTCTCGGAAAGACTCAATACTCTGCTTTTTGATTTTAGTCACTTGGTATCGATCCGGCGCTGTGACACCCCCAAATTCGGATACTTCATTCCCACAGGATTTGGTGCTCTCTATCAAAAATAATTACATCTAACTACCCATAATAAAGGATAAAGACATAAAATAATTTAAACAATAATCTTTCCCATTTAAGGGTTACATCATCTCAAAAACAATCCCCTTAAATTTTTGCATAAGTTTGCGAAATATATTATAAAATAAAACAAGTCTTATAACATAATTCATTTAAATAAATTTTCATAAATCTTCAACATTTGGACATCTTACCCTTTCCTTTGCTAATATATGGCTCATCGACCTTCTCAGCTTTAGCTGCATTGTTAATTGCAAGAGTGAGCAACCAATTACTCACTGATATAAAAAGTAGTAATGATAACAATATAAGAGTGAACAACAAATGCTAAATAATAATGAACTTGTTCTACGAATCAAAAATAGAAAACAAGTTCGAATTTAATATCTGAGGGTCTTAAGACCATGAACTATGTCCCTGGTGATTAGGTATTACTACCCCAACCTTAATAGTTATTTAGACTGTACAGACCCTACTTAACATACTTTGGGGGATCAAACCTTTGTACTATGTATTGTGCACAAGCATCTAAACGTTACACGTACAAAATCCCCTATATTAGGGTTGTTCGTCTCAACTTGAATTTAGAATTTCCGCAACTAAAGAAAGTTTAGCTCAGAACTAGCTTATCAATGGTTCTAGACTTTCAGAACACTATTCCATCAAAGATTAGTTCAATCAATAAGAGCTCACTTACCATTTAAAGGTTCAACACGATAATATAAAATTGAACACGATTATTTAAGTCAAAGTTTGAGTGATGACAATATACATTGGAATAGACATGGTATATATATGCAAAGAACTATATTCAAAAGAGTTAGAATAATCTCATTTGAATCAATGTTTTAAAATAGTATATGCTTTGAATAGCAATAACAAGAAATAGGAATGTGAAACTCGCTCGATATCACGAATTAAGTTACAAGAGCATATTCAACCATACATATGATAGAATTAATAGGTTTGCTCAACTTTAATATAGGATTTGCATAATGTTAATTTAGAACTAGAAAGCTTGCTTGACAATAACAAATATTGGAATTATGAAATTTTCATTCGCTATAAAGAGAATGAAGTTAGAGAACTTGCCTTATATGTAATCTACACTTATAATAATGAATGTCCACTAATTACCCTATATATGCCATTAGAATCACAATACCAATTAGTTATATTAATATTAACTTCATTAATTAAGTTTTCCTTTTAATAAAGTATATAATCCTTAACTTAACACTTAATTATCCTACTCATTCACGTAACATAAAACTGAATTCTCAATTATATCATAGTATACGACATGGTGATTGCAAACCAATTCCAATTCTCATGACCTCACATTCCAAACTCTCACAACTTATTAGTTCACAATTTATAGTTTCAACATTGTGATTACAACATGTTGTTATGTCTTATAACATGTTTTAGGGTCATTAAAATTAGTTAGGTTAGCATTTCCAAAGTTATACTGTTAGTAGCTCAACACTGGGTCTGACTAACCATTGGCGCGGCCGTGCCATGTCTCCCTTTGAATCCGGCGCGCCCGCGCTCGGCACCAGCTCCAGTTTTATAGTAACGTGAATTGAAGCTCTGCTTTTAACCAAAAGTTCTAATTTCTCCCAATTCCACAACAATTCCTTTAACCCAATAGCTACAAACTTACTGCAACATTGTTAAGCATATACATAACACTTCTAAGTAACAAAACAACAAAAATTATAAGGATTTAAACCATGTTTTTGTTGTTTTCTCCATTTTTAACACATTTAGTGAAATCAACCGCCAAATCCTTGTTTCTTAACCAAATTACACCATTCAAACTACGTTGTTTTTGTTTCTTAACATACTAACACAATCTAACATAAATTTGCAGATTACATCACATATTGAGCATGATATTTTGTACTTTCTTAAGCTATATTTCATACATAATCACTGTTATTTCAATTTCTTCCTACAAATCCCAATTTCACGTGTTTGATCATCAAATAGCACCTACATATGTTGATTAACAGATTGTAAACCATACATACTTGTATATATATCAATCCAACGTTATTAAGCAATTTATAGAAGATGATCATGGAAAATCAAAACAAATACATTAGAAGTAAAATATACCTTCAAACCCTAGTTGTATGCTAGCAAGAGATGGTGACCCTCTCTCAAAACCACTGTGTTTCTTCCTTCTCTAAAATCTCTATGTTTTCCTCTTTGTAATTCTATGTTATCTAGCCTTAGTAAAAATCACGCATAATATACACTGACTCTCTTTTTCCCCACGTACGTCAGGTGAAAAAACAAAAAGGCGTCAGTTAAAATAAATCAAAAGTCATAAGGCTGCGTTTGGTTACACACAAATTCCCCCATACTAGATTATTTTTATAATATTTACATTATATAGTTACTTTTTTCACACTTATTTTAGTTAATTTAAATGACTTACAATGGTAATTATAATAATTATAAATTCATTATAATTATACTTTATATTTGATAAATCGTTATATATCTAATTTAATTAATAAATTAGACCAAAACATCATTTTATTTAATTTACTTATTTTCTTAAATATTAAATAATTCATTTAATGTAATTATTTCACTAAATTAAATCTTCAAATAAAAATTATCATTATTCAATTTAGTTACTAAATTCTTGCATCATAATTTCATTAATTATTTATTTTTCTCAATAAATAAATTATTTAAAATATTTATTTATTTCAAAAAATATTTAAATTAAATTACAAATTTCTCGATCGTTACATCATTCTCTCCTTAAAAGGATTCTGTTCCTAGAATTACGACTCGATAAATTTATTCGTTACATTCTTCCCTCCTTAACAAGATTCTGTCCCCAGAATCTCTATACAAGATCAAGCAAACAACTGAGGATAATTCCTCAACATAACATCTTCAAGTTCCCACGTAACTTCCTCACTATTATGGTTCCTCCAGATTACCTTAATAGAAGGTATCACTTTATTCCTTAGTACTTGCTCTTTCCTATAAATAATTTGAACAGGAACTTCTTCGTATGTTAAGTCTTTCTCAAACTGTAACGACTCATATTCTATAACTTGTTTATAATCAGATTTGTATGGTCTTAATACTGACACATGGAAAATATTATGAATATGCACCAACTCTGGAGGTAAAGCTACCTCGTACGCCACTTCACCAATTCGTCGAAGTACTTCAAAAGGTCATATAAACCTAGGGCTTAATTTCCCCTTCTTGCCAAACCGAAATTTTCCCTTCCAGGGAGATACTTTCAAGAAAATATAACTACCGACATCGAGTTCCTCATCATGTCGATGTTGATCGACATATTTCTTCTGTCTATCTTGCCCAACTATCAATCTGGCTCGAATCACCTTGATGATTTCAACGGTTTGTTATACCAACTTTGGACCCAATAGTTGACGTTCACCTACCTCATCCCAGCATAACAGAGTTTTGCATTTCCTGTCGTATAACGCTTTGTAAGGCGGCATGCCAATACTCGTGTGATAGCTATTATTATAGGCAAAATCAACCAATGGTAGATGGTCATCCCGATTTTCCTTGAAATCCATGATACATGATCTGAGCATATCTTCTAGTGTTTGGATGGTTCTCTCACTCTGTTCGTCGATTTGAGGATGGTACGCTGTGCTTATTCTCAACTATGTTCCCAAGTATTCTTGTAGTCGTTTCTATAAATTAGATGTGAAACGTGGATCTCTGTCTGATATAATGGACACTGGAACACCGTGTCTTGAAACGATTTTCTTCACGTACAGTTTTTCCAACTGATCTAGGTTAAATCTAATTTTGATTGGCAAAAAGTGAGCCGACTTCGTCAGTCGATCGACAATCACCTAGATGGCATCGAAACCTTGTTGAACAGTTAGAAGACCTACCATAAAATCCATTGTGATATGCTCCCATTTCCATTCTGGTATCTCCAATGGTTGCAATAATCTGCTTGGCCTTTGATATTCAGCTTTAACTATCTGACACGTTAAGCACTTCACCATATACTCGGCCACATTCTTTTTTATATTCGGCCACCAAAAATGATGTCTAAGATCTTGGTACATCTTTGTACTCCCAGGGTGAATTGAATATCTTGAGCTATGAGCTTCACTCAGAATTTCTTCTTTAACTTCTGGTACTGGCGGAACCCAAATTATCCCTTCGAATCGAAGTAACCCTTCTGAATCGATTTTGAATTTGTTTTCCTCACCTTCAGGTACTTTTCTTTTTATCTTTTCACAATCTTCATCTTGAAGTTGTGCTTTCTTCACCTTATCTACCAACGTTGAATCGTTTCCCATCTGAAATAACTTTTCGTCAGATTTTGTTCGATATTGAATTTCTAACTCCATCTTAGCCATTTCCGACACTAGCATCTCCTAAGCAATTAACATCATTAACTTCTCCCGTCCCTTCCTACTTAAGGCATCAGCAACAACATTCGCCTTTCCGGGATGATAGAAAATCTCGCAGTCATAGTCTTTAATCAACTCCAACCATCTTCTCTGCCTCATATTCAAATCTTTTTGTGTAAAGATATACTTCAAACTTTTATGGTCGGTATATATCACACACCTCTATCCATAAAGATAATGTCTCCAAAAATTTATGCCAAATAACATAGCAGCCAATTTTAAGTTATGAGTTGGATACCTTTTCTCATAATCTTTCAATTGAAGTGATGCATACGCAATGACTATGTCATTCTGTATAAGCACACAACCTAGTCCTTTATGCGATGCGTCACTATACACCATAAAATTCTCTGTATCATCAGACAATGACAACACAGGAGCTGAACTCATCCTCTTCTTCAATTCGCAAAAACTTTCCTCACACTTCTCTATCCAAACAAGCTTAACCACCTTCCTAGTTAAATTTGTCAACGGGGTTGCGATTTTGGAAAAGTCTTGAATAAAATGCCTATAGTAACCCGCCAATCCTAAGAATCTTGTTATTTCTGACGGTGTCTTCGGCTGATCCCAGTTTATTACAGCTTCCACCTTTGATGGATCAACCAAAATTCCATCTTTATCAATAACGTGGCCGAGAAACTGTACACGTTCCAACCAAAACTCACAATTTAAAAATTTTGCGTACAACTTTTCTTTTCTCAATGTCTCCAATATCACTCGTAAGTGTTCAATATGTTCCTCCTTGGTCTTGGAATATACCAATATATCATTAATAAACACCACAACAAATTTGTCTAAGAATGGTTTAAACACCCTGTTCATCAAATCCATGAACGCTGCAGGTGCATTAGTTAAACTAAATAACATAACCAGAAACTCGTAATGACCATACCGAGTTCTGAACACTATTTTTGGTACATTCTTCGGCCTCACCTTTAGCTGATGATAACCACTTCTCAAGTCTATCTTTGAGAAATATATTGCTCCCTTCAAGTCGATTCTCGGTAATGGATACTTATTTTTAATTGTGACCTTATTCAATTCTCTGTGTTCAATGCAGAGCCGCATCGATCCATCTTTCTTCTTAACAAACAACACCGGTGCTCCCCATGGTAATACACTCGGCTGAATATACTTCTTGTCGAGCAACTCTTGTAATTGCACCATCAACTCTTTCATCTCTACCAGAGCCATTCTATATGGGGCTTTAGATATCGGGGCCTTTACTGGTACTAAACCAATCACGAACTCGATTTGTCGATCCGGCGAAAGACCCAACAAATCGTCTGGAAATACGTTTGCAAAATCTCTTACGATTGGTATCTCCTCTAACTTCGTACTCTTCTTTTGTGTATCGACTATGTAGGCTAAGTATCCTACACATCCTTGTCTCAACAACTTCTTAGCTTTCATCACCATCAGATAACTTGCTTGTCGAGGTGACTTGCTACCATAGAACACAACTTTTGACGGAGTCATATGGTTAACACATTTCCTTCGGCAATCAATTACTGCTCCATAATTGAATAACCAATCCATTCCCAGTATAACATCGAATTCCCCAAGTTTAATTGGTATCAAATCTACCATCATCTCGTGACCTTTTATAACCACTCTACAATTCTTATAAACAAATCTAACAGGAATCAATTCTCTATTTGCAATCTCTATACTCAAAGGATAATCTAGTTTTTCCTGCGGAAAATCTAAGTTCTAAGCAAATTCATCGAATATAAATGAATAAGTAGCACTCGAATCAAACAGTACATAAGCATTAATACCATTAATCGGAATGATACCTGACACCACATCCTTAGATTGAACCGCATCCTGCACGGTTATATTGAAAGTCCTCGCAGTAGGTCATCTTGACTGTCTTGGTCCAGTAATAGTTAATATTCCACCACCGTTGTTGTTTCCTTTTCCACCACTTGCAATTCCCGCTGGCTTGTTAGGGCAATCACAAGCCATGCGATCCTTCGAATTGCGGGTAAAACATGCTCCTTTCTTGGCTAAAACAGTTCGGGGCAATGTGTCCCTCCTGACCACAGTTGAAACACACCCACTTTCCCTTCAAACATACCCCAGTATGGTTCTTCCCGCACGTCGCACAAGCTTCAAACTTTTTCTTCTGCTGACTTCCTTGCTGTCCTCCCGCAGTCGAATTCTTGCTCCACTTCCTCTTCTGATTATTACTTCCAACGTTACTTCCACTAGCCTTTTTTTCATTCTCATTCTTCCTCTTCTTCTGTTCTTGATTGTACTTGGTCAAGGCATCGCTTCCACCTTCAGCGATAATTGTCTTTTCCAGTACAGCTGCAAATGTATTTAACTGGAACATTGAAACCTTGCTATAAAGCCAGGGCTTCAATCCTTGTTCGAACCCTCTCCTTTTACGCTCGTCAGTATTGACTTGATAAGTGGCAAACCTTGCCAAGTCGTTAAACTTCACAGCATATTCTGTCACCGTCATGGTTCCTTATTTCATATCTAGAAATTGTATGTCCATCTGATATTGAGAACTCGCTGGAAAGTACATTTCGAAAAACATCTCCTTAAATATATCCCATGCTATCACTCCTTGTCCCCCACGAACCTTATTTGCCTGCCACCAGTAGCTAGCTTCAGACTGTAGCATGGACGTTGCGAACACAGTCTTCTAATCCTTGTTAACTCTAGCAACATCAAACACTTTCTTTATTTCCATGATCCAGGTTTGGGCTTCAACTGGATTCATAGACCCTTGAAACTCTGGCGGTCCAACCGCTTTGAATTCCTTGAAAGTCGTGACCTGAGCTTACGGTTGATTCGCAAGTGCTCCCATTAACAAAGTTACCAACTGTTGAATCGGGTTAGCATTGGCCTCATTATTATTGTTAGTAGACCCCTCAGGAGGTGGTTGTTGTTGTGCTTGTCTTATTCTAGGAGGCATTTTCTGTTAAAATATACACTTACTAGTTCATTACTCAACTTCTTGAGTATTTGATGTTTAACTTAAACATTCTAAGATTAAAGTTACAACACATAACATTTCAAATAAACTTTGATATTTTATTCATTCATGACATTTTAAAACATAACAAAGATAGCATAACTGCTATTAACATCCACTTCCCTAAACTAGACAAAGTTTCAGGATTACATATTCTTACCATCCCTTTATTTATCTTAAAATAAGGGATTCACAACTTATTCATTCATATACTTAACCACATATTATTATTATTATTATTCTTATTCTTTCTATCTGACCATATTAAGACGTCGAGAGGCTTCTCTACGTTCATCCTCCATAATACGATACGTCATCCTACGATCCATCATGAACCACGATGAATCTTCAAACTGAGGTGGGTAATAAAAGACTCAATCCTGGGCCCTATCAATCGCATAATTAAAGGCATGATCCATTTCGTTCATTTTAGCTTTCCTCATTTGGACCTTAGCTTCAGCACGGTCTACACGATGAGCCGCCTTCATCCAAGCGTCCTCTGCTCTTGCATGCTTAGTCGATTCCTCTTTCAAGTCATCTTTTAACTTCTCCACATCAGTCTTCATCTTCTCGTTCACCGCCAACAAATCTTCATGCTGACCCTTAGTATGCACTAGATGTGACGCCCCCAAATCCGGGTATCTTCCAACCCGACAGATGGTGCTCCACTATACTAACATCCATACCATCATTCCATTTAAATACAACACGATGAAAGTAATTACTATATTCTTATTAAAATCAAAGTATAATCCTTCCCAGGTTCATAAACCGATTACATAGTTCATTATTCATAAGGTATAATACATACAAACTTACTAAACTATTACACAATGCCTAAGCATCCATCTTAGCTTTGCCCTTATCTTTCTTGGCATTCTCAGTACGTTCACCTTTAACTGCAGTTATATAATTCATGCAAGAAGTGAGCATGACAGCTCAGCAAGTTTAATCAAGGATAACAAGAATACCACATTCGTGAATTATATAACAATTCCAACCTAACTGAATAATAGTTATGAAGTATTATGAATCAATACTACCCTAACAGTATATAACATCAATTCCCAATGTATAGAATAGATTAGGAATTCTGAACCGGTCGATAGACCATGAACAGTAAATTTCAGTTTTCATACTTGAAAAGGAGTCCACAGCACTAAGGCCGTTCATCCGTATAACTTACGAGCACTTCTAGATGATCAGCCTATAGTACTCTATGTTGATCAACACTACATTCATTAAACGTATTTACGTTTAATATTTTTGGCAAACTCGCGTGCCCATCGAAATATCGATGAAAAATACTTTTGTTTGTTCATAGACAAACCTTACCTTCACATCCGTACCAATTACTTGGCATAGGATAGCGTTAACATTTCTATATAGAATGATATGGAAAATCATCAATCTATATCTTACGAATAGTCTAGCCGAGTTAAAATCGGGCATCGACCCTTTCTTTTACAACAAAGCTTGCAATTCAGTTCAATGAATCACATAAAACTTGGCTAACTTAGAAGTTAGACAAGCGTTAAGAAAACTTGCCTTTCAGCGTCTTCAAATAACTTACTCGACTGACCACATCCTTAACAGAATCTACATGATATATTCACATAGCACACCGTAATTAGCTATCAAATAACTATTCACATTGTTCCTCCAACCTTCTTTCTCTTCTATGTCTTTGTTAACATAATATCTTTATTAAAGTCAACATGACTTATTACCCTTCGTTCCGGTTTATCTCTCTATGGACGTTTTATTTACCGGACTTAACTTCATTGATAAAGTATTACTTCGTTCATTTTACATATTTTGTTTACTTACATTAGACTCCTAAGTTTCATATCATATACCTTAGTATAGGTAGTATAGGATTAGTCTTTATACATTCATTGAGTATATAAACTCAACTCCGATTGATCCCTAACCAATTGAAGTCAAAAGCATAACTTGGTCAACTTTTTCTTACTGCCGGCGCTGCGGCGCGGCACCTTGGCGCTGGGGCGCGGCACTTGCACAACATTGGCGCTGGGGTACAAGTTTACAGAGTGCTCGGCCAAGTCTGGCGCTGCGGCGCCACCATTTTGTACTGGTTTTGGCGTTGCGGCGCCGAGCCTGTGCATCAGTTGACAAACCAGTTTTAGTTTTCTAACGAAACTCCCGGCTTCCTAATTTGTTCGTTTTACATCCAAATTGACCCATTCAAATTCCTACAAGTCAGGAATTACACCCTTTACACGTTCATATAAGAATTCAACACTTTCGAATCCGTTAACTCATAATTCACTATTGAGTTCATTTTATATACGTTCGTAAACGTTAATGAGCGTTCAATGCTCGTTTTCTTCATTTTAAGTCGGAATCCGACGATTCTCGAACCCACGACTCTTAATCACCCTATCTCACGTGTCGATATTGAAAACCAACATTTTCAAGTCTCACGGCAACATTCGACTACAAATCCGGAATTTCTACGTTTTCGATGTTTAACATCTATTTTCGTAAAATTCGCCATAACTTCATTACTAATGTTCTCTAAGCCAAATCACATGGAATACTCCATGGATTTCATATCTACATCCTAACCAAGCAAGATGTAATTACTAACGGATTGATAGAGTCCAATCGTTTATAAATGATCAATCTCAACTATCCATATTTCCATGGTTCAAAACTATTTCAAACCTTATTATTTTTATAACCTCATGACTTATAGAGATTGAATCTATGGTAAGTCATCTTTAATCCCTCATACAAGGCGTATACCATCCCTCTATGATTCTTCAATATAAAAGACAAATAAAAAAAAGAAATGGAGATGAAAGATAAGGATTATACCTTAAGAACTCTTGGAAATTTCTTGGAAAAATATATGTATAAGCTTCCAAAGTGTATATTTGCAAGTGTAGCTCTCTTTTCTCTCTCAAATAATCTAAGATGGCAACTTTGAAAACTCTAAAATGCAACAACCTAGCTTCTTATTTATAGGAAATGAAAATAGAGGGCTTAATGGTCAATATACCCCCACCTCCTTACTATTCAAGTGTGGTCACCAAGTAAAACACTTGGCGACCAAGTCTTATACTTGAAGTCCACCCCAAGTGGCCAGCCCACCTCCCCTTTATGACATCCCATGGGTTGCTCCATGGGTTTTACCCATCGGGTGACCCACCGGTTCGACCCACGGTTCGGTTTTGTGAATTGGGCTTAATTAAATAAACATTGGGCCTTGACTTTGACTTAACCCACCTAACTCATCGGGCTTAGTTCTTCAATTAGTTGGACTAACTTATAACCCAACCCAAATGAATTAATCATTAAGTCATAACTTAATTCTATAATACGTATCGTATTCTACACGTATGATTCACGTATTCCTTTCGTATACCATAAGTACAATAAGCGTATTGTACCTCGTATTTACTTAACGTATTATACATAGGTACTAACTAGCACCACCAATTGTATAACACTTGAATAAAACCTAACGCCATTCCTTCTATGCATAATATTTCCTTCTCGGAAATCAATATACTCAACCCATAGGTTTTAAGTCCGCAGGCGAAAACTTCGTTTTTGCCATAAATTAAATATTATCAGATATTCCATCTCATCACGATATTCTATCATTACGCGTTTCTCGAAATTTCAAAATAATTCCTCGGACAGAAACGGCTGAATAGTGTTTTTACGGAAACTTCTTAGAAAATAATTATTATCGTCTTGGAAATTCCAAACAACTATTTCTACCACGTAGCCAGAATACTAACCACGTTAGCACATTCTAGGTCATAGAACGACCTTCACATAGTTTACTTCACAAAGAATTCAATTAAATTCATCTAATTCACATAATCAAATAAAAATTTAATTGTAATAAAAATTCGATTTTCTCGGGCGTTACACTAGATCCCACTCCGTGTTTCGAAGTCGTGAGTTGAGTTCCTGAATCTCTGCATCCTTCTGCTCTATCGTAGCGTGATGCATCTCAACTAACTCCTTCAGGTCCTCAACGTTGTCCTGTAATTTTATGTTACGGTCGTACAGTGCATCATACATCTCAGCCGATATGGAGTTTGGTGGAAACTCCACATGATCCTCTTCCTCATCATCCTCCTTTATGTCCTCAGAACTATCTTTCTCGGGATCGATCACATGCTCATCATCCTGGATCAACTGTTCCTGCATAACGTGGATATCCCATGGTTCGTCATCTCTAGGTACCTGAGGTATCACTTCCCTAGCTGGACTGGATCCTCCTTCGTTAGACATCCTGACAACAAAATATTAATAAATTTAATTTATTATATGACATTTTTCGATACTCGCGAGCACATAAGTTATTAACACATAGCACACAATGTCTTTTATTATTTAGCTTCAATGGACACCTTAATCCATTTCTTAAAACTCGATAAGAATTAGACACCTCTACGTTTTCTGTCTCCTTAAAAGTTACTTCCTAAGGTTTTCCCACCTAAGGTTCATAACCTAGAGCTTTGATACCAACCTGTGACACCCCCAAATCCGGGTACTTCATTACCACAGGATTTGGTGCTCACTATCAAAAATAATTACATCTAACTACCCATAATAAAGGATAAAGACATAAAATAATTTAAACAATAATCTTTCCCATTTAAGGGTTACATCATCTCAAAAACAATCCTAGGTAATCTACCCTTAAATTATTACATAAGTTTGTGGAATACATCATAAAATAAAATAAGTCTTGTAACATAATTCATTTAAATAAATTTTCATAAATCTTCAACATTTGGACATCTTGCCATTTCCTTTGCTAGTAGATGGCTCATCGGCCTTCTCAGCTTTAGCTGCAGTGTTAATTGCAAAAGTGATCAAACAATTGCTCACTGATATAAAAAGTAGCAATGATAACATTATGAGAGTGAACAACTAATGCTGAACAATAATGAACATGTTCTACGAATCAAAAATAGAAAACAAGTTCGATTTTAATATCTGAGGGTCTTAAGACCACAAACTAGGTCCCGGGTGATTAGGTATTACTACCCCAACCTTAACAGTCATTTAGACTATACATACCCTACTTAACATACTTAGGGGGATCAACCCTTTGTACCATGTATTGTGCACAAACATCTAAACATTACACGTACAAAATCCCCTATGTTAGGGTTGTTCGTCTCAGCTTGAATTTAGATTTTCCACACTAAAGAAAGTTTAGCTCGGAACTAGCTTATCAATGGTTCTAGAATTTTAAAACACTATTCCATCATAGATTAGTTCAATAAATAAGAGTTCGCTTTCTATTTGAAGGTTCAACACAATAATATAGAATTGAACACGATTATTTAAGTAAAAGTTTGAGCGATGACAATACACATTAGAACAGACATGGTATATATATGCAAAGTACTATATTCAAAAGAGTTAGAATAATCTCATTTGAATCAATGTTTTAAAATAGTATATGCTTTGAATAGCAATAACAAGAAATAGGAATGTGAAACTCGCTCGATATCACGAATTAGTTTACAAGAGCATATTCAACCATACATATGATAGAATCAATAGGCTTGCTCAACTTTAATATAGGATTTGCATAATGTTAATTTAGAACTACAAATCTTACTTGACAATAACAAATATCAGAATTATGAAACTTGCATTTGGTATAAAGAGAATGAAGTTAGAGAACTTTCCTTGTATGTAAGCTACACAAATAATAATAAATATTCGTCAATTACCCCATAAATGCCATTAAAATCACAATACCAATTAGTTATATTAATATTAACTTCATTAATTTAGTTTTCATTTTAATCAAGTCTATAATCCTTAACTTATGACTTGATTATCCTACTCATTCACATAACACGAAACTGAATTCTCAATTATATCATAGTATACGACATGGTGATTGCAAACAAATTCCAATTCTCATTACCTCACATTCCAAACTCTCATAACTTATTAGTTCACAATTTATAGTTTCAATGTTGTGAATACAACATGTTGTTATGTTTTATAACATGTTCTAGGGTCATTAAAATAAGTTAGGTTAGTATTTTCAAAGTTATGCTATTTGAAGCTCAACTCTGGGTCTGACTAACCACTGGAGCGGCCGCGCCAAGTCTCCCTTTGAATCAGGTGCGCCCGCGCCCAGAGGCAGCGCGCCCGCACCCAGAGGCAGCGCGCCTGCGCTCGGCACCAACACTAGTTTTATAGTAACGTGAATTGAAACTCTACTTTTAACCAAAAGTTCCAATTTCTCCCAATTCCACAACAATTCCTTAAACCTAATAGCTACAAACTTACTGCAACATTGCTAAGCATATACATAACACTTTTAATCAACAAAACAACCAAAATTATAAGGATTTAAACCATGTTTTTGTTGTTTTAACCATTTTTAACATATTTAGCGAAATCAACCGCCAAATCCTTGTTTCGTAACCAAATTACATCATTCAAATTACGTTGTTTTCGTTTCTTAACATACTAACACAATCTAACATAAATTTGCAAATTACATCACATATTGAGAATGAAATTTTGTACTTTCTTAAGCTATATTTCATACATAACCGTTGTTATTTTAATTTCTTCCTACAAATCCCAATTTCACATGTTTGATCATCAAATAGCACGCACATATGTTGAGTAATAGATTGTAAACCATACATACTTATATATATATATCAATCAAACGTTATTAAGCAATTTATGAAGATGATCATGGAAAATCAAAACATAAACATTAGAAGTAAAATATACCTTGAAACCCTAGTTGTATGCTAGCAAGAGATGGTGACCCTCTCTCAAAACCACTATGTTTCTTCCTTCTCTAAAATCTTTGTGTTTTCCTCTTTGTAATTCTATGTTATCTAGTGTGACGCCCCCAAAATATGTATACATCACCCATTCTGAGTCGCCAAATACATGTTACAGAATACAAATACAAACTGAAATATACAACATGAGCTGTGAGTTTTAATACAAATATTATCTCCTAGACAGTATTCAAACTCAAAATAAGTCCTCCATACATTTATTATCACACTATTTCACAGAATAGTGAGGACTACTAATGTAAACATCTGGACCGTCACTCCGTTCCCCGACTAGTTCCAGCCATATTCTCATTTCCTGAAGAGAACAATGAAAGCAAAGGGTGAGCTTAACTAGCCCAGTAAGAAATATTTTGACTAAGATAATGTAGAATAAATTATCGTTAGCCTTCAACAGTGTTAAACTGATAAAATATAACAAACATCAAGTTTAACTGTAGCGGAACAAGCAATCCATTAGAAGAGTCGAGTATAGCATGATATCTACTATCTTCTATGATTTTAAAAACAGTTTTTCATCACTTTTATGGTTGAGACTCAGCTTAATAAATAATCCACATCATCGAATCACCCCTGCACTACGGCCAAGGATATTCTTTAGTATCATGACCACAAATTATCCATGCACTACGGGCCAAGGATATTCGTGTATTCAACAATAGTTATGATCATGACAACAATTGTTCATCAATGCACTATGGGCCAATGAGGACTTTTACCACATCTTTTGTAACATTACGGTCATGATTATACCGAATAATTCCTGGTCATAATCATACCAAGTCAATCTATGCACTACGGCCACAGATGACTTTCATTATAATATAAACATGAGGATGATGATAATGATATAAGAATTCAATTAAATAAAAGCAAATGATAATTTTTTAAAGATTTATAATTTAATTTATTCAGAAATTAATAACGTCCAAATTGTCAACATGATACTACTTTGTGGAGTAAAATTCAAGAATAATATTATATCAAAAATGATTTGGACTGAAAAGAAATCAATTTTATTATTAATAGTATCTCAGGTGCATAGTAACTGAGCGAATAGTATCCCGTGAATAGTACTTCAGGAATAGTAACCCCGTGAATAGTACCCCAGTATGAAAAAGTTAAAACTTATCAAGAATAGTCAGAATAATATTTCCATGAAAAGATACTGGATGAAGCGCAAATATAAATGATATTCTACTAATTTCATAGAGTATAGAAGCCAAAACATTAACCAAATGAGTATAGAATTCGAAATCTGAAATGAAATAATATTACTTACATACTACAGAGTATGGAAGAAAATATTATTTCAAGTGAATATTGAACAAAAATAACATCCCTTACCTATAAAAGAAGAGTATTCCAACTAGTATAGCGGGGATATTCTTGAAGAAAACTTTCACTGTTTTCTACGCGCAAAGTTTTTAAAACTCGAAAGAAATACGGTCAATATTATAGAAGAAGAATTCTCTGATTCAGGTGTGATTTTCAATTCTAACTAAGCAACCTATTTATAGGAGAATAGAATGATACTATTTAGAAAAAAAATTCACGGATGCACAGTAAACAGGATTCACGGGCGCCGATCGTTTGAAAATTTTTTGAATTTTGATTTTTATTGCGCATTACTATGCAATAAAATATTCTAATAAAATAACAACTTTAAATAAAATAAAATATAATATATATATATATATATATATATATATATATATATGCATACCCTTATCCATGCCATTCCTTTCTCTCTCTTTTTCCATGCATGGCACACGTGACTAACATGTCACTCCCATTCCCACATCACCCATTTTCCCCCCATCCCACTTTAATGTTTATATATATATATATATATATATATGTATATATATATATATATATATATATATATATAACACACACTACTTTGAAAAAATGAGTAAGTGGGGGTCCAAATAATACGCCGAACTTTACAACAAATACCTCATAAAATTTTTTTCAATATTTTTAACAACATTTATTCATCATTATTATAACTCGCAATATTAACAACCAGATCGTTCCTAGGAAAGAGAGGGCTTTTCGATAAGGATTTTTCCCTATTGGCGCGCAATTAGGTAACCAAACCACTTCTTAACAGAATTTTTTAGACATTGTTAATTATGCAAATAATAATATGAATAACTTGTCATCTCAATTATTGATTTAATAATATATAAAATATCGACAATAATTGAATTAAATAACGTGAGATACCATGCATCAATTACTGTAGCAATAATTGAATAAAACTAAGTGACTTCTCACGTAAGCATCAATAATCAATACCGTGTGCTACTATGCAACCACGCGTATTAATGTACTTTTAATACCGGGTATCTTAACAGATAACGGTAAAATTTTCGCCGTTATTTTCATAAAAAGATATTTTTGTCATTTTCTCAATCCGATAATATTTTCGTTATGGGGTCCACCAATGATTGTGACGTCGTACGAATATTCTCTATTAAAATAAATATTCCCCGACCAATCGAATATAATAAAACAACTTGCGTACTTTGCAAAATTTATAAATATTTTCCACAACTATAACATTATATCAAATTCACTCATTAATATTCAAAAATGATATTTATAAAAAATTCATCTTTCTTTATAAAACTTGGGGTCATATATCTAGCCTTAGGGAAAATCACGCATAATATGCACTGACTCCCTTTTTCCCCATGTACGTCAGGTGAAAGAACAAAAAGGCGTCAGTTAAAATAAACCAAAAGCCATAAGGCTGCGTTTGGTTACACACAAATTCTCTTATACTAGATTATTTTTATAATATTTACATTATATACTTACTTTTGTCACACTTATTTTAGTTAATTTAAATGACTTACAATGGTAATTATAATAATTATAACTTCATTATAATTATACTTTATATTTGATAAATAGTTATATATCTAACTTAATTAATAAATTAGACCAAAACCTCATTTTATTTAATTTACTTATTTTCTTAAATATTAAACAATTCATTTAATGTAATTATTTCACTAAATTAAATCTTAAAAAAAAATTACCATTATTCAATTTAGTTACTAAATTATTGCATCACAATTTCATCAATTATTTATTTTCCTCAATAAATAAATTATTTAAAATATTTATTTAATTCAATAAATATTTAAATTAAATTATAAATTTCTCGATCGTTGTAAGCGCAATTTATGACTAGAAGTTGTATTGATTTAGGAAGGCGTGGGCCAATTCTTCCCAGTTGTGGGTTTTAGAGTTATCCAGTCAAGCGTACCAAGCTCTGGCTTCTCTAGTTAAACTTTTTTGGAATAACTTCATTCTGAGCTTTTCGTCCTCTACACAGGATCTGAGTTCTTTGATGTATACATTTAGATGGGTATAAGGGTCGCCTGCCCCATTATACTTTTCAAACTACGGGACTTGAAATTTCTCAGGAAATCGAGCCCCTATGAATATGCAAATATCAGAATAGGTGACACATCCATAGTTTCCAGTCCCTTTAATTAACTGGATGGTTTCCTCCATATGTTGGAATTTCTTTCTTATATCCCCAATTTCTCAGTCTTCCCTGAGATTTGTGATTTCAGGGGTTTTGTTTGTTCCCTCACTAGAGTGGGGTTTAGGTATTTGTACTTCCCTCTTTACGTCACCACTTTGATTGCCACCCTATGAGGAATCTAGTAGAGTGGGCTTTGTTTGTCCCTAATTACTTTTACTTTGTTCTTTCAGGAGGATAGCCAACTCTGCTATTTAATTCTTAAGACCCTCAAACTCCTTTCGAGGCACAGAACCTGATTCGTGTTGGGCACTTTCAGTTATATCGGTGGATAGGCCTTGTGCCTTCTTACATTATGATCTAGTAATGGGACCACTCTTACCTACAAGAAGAGTAGGTAGTTTAGTTTGATAAGCATGAACAACATATATTGATGCACCGTCTGTAGTTTTTATGATTTTTAATATTTTCCTGCAAAACAAATGTTAGTTGTTTTGCTGATAGGCTAACATAATATGATTTAATATATGTACAATAATAGCATTGATAGGGAATGGAAATAATATTCTCATTTTCTTTTCTTTTCTTTTTCTTTACATTTACATGGAGTCGTAATTTATATTGAATCAAAATTTTACATGGAATTGAAAGGGAAAGGCATGAAGAGACTCCCCTTCGCATTTGGTTTATCAAAGGTTGACCTATCTTAGGCTACTCTCCTGGCTTTTCGGCATGAAGGTCCCCAGATCATCGCAATTTACTAGATGGGAAGTTAATTCGATCTTTCAATTGGAGCGGATCTGAGTGGCGCCTTTCTTAAGCCTCACAGGATTAGTCTCCTTTGAGTCCAGTAATCAAACGCCGATGGGTTCGCCTCCTGGTGAAGGAATCACACAACATACATTCACATACAATGCGTCTCATCGTATATAATGATGACATTGTGTGAGGCACTAATATAAACTAGTAAAACATTTATTTACATCCATTCCATATAAAGACAACATCCATATAGAAGCAGACATGGACTTCATCCATAAGTCTTTGGGCTTGATCTCTGTATAGGCATCTCAACAAGCCTATTCAAGCATCTCTTTCGAAGAGTGCATCTCCGCTTAGATAGAACTTCATAGCCATTTTATGGATTCGCTTTCTTTCAGTTTGACTTGCCCCAACGGGCGTAGATCTATCTCGAAGATATTCTTTTATATCCTGATACCAAGGCTTATTAGTGGGAGGCAATTAATCTGATACTTCTCTAATGTAATTCCCATAGGTTGGTGCCTTTTGGCTTGCAAATTTGATATTCGGGATTCCTCTCCTTGTAGATATGTTGATTAAGGAAGCCAGGGTTTCTAATTTATCCGCAAAATCATTTTAATTTCGAGGAATGTGGATGAATGTTATTTCTTTGAACTCCATAGCTATCTTGATAACTTGCCAATGGTAGGGCAGCAAATGCAATTATTTGGTGTGATATACCCCGGTGGTTTGCTTGATGACCAACTCGGAATCTCCAAAAACTGCTAACCATTGGATACCAATGGATTGGGCCAGTTTCAATCCCATTATACAGCCTTCATGCACAGCTGTGTTGTTGGTGTTGACAAACTATAGCTTGTTGGACATGGGATATTATTCTCCCTTTATAGATACAAGAACTACTCTGCTCCTACACCTTCCATGTTTACAGCCCCGTCGAAGTACAGTTTCCATAATTGACCTGTATTTTCTCGATGGTTTTGCTTAATTGGCATTATTCCACCCTGACGGTGCTTCGGCCAATTAATTTGCAAATCCTTAACCTTTAATGGACTTTTTTGTCACGTAGATGATGTCGAATTGGTTACAGATTAATTGCCATTTGGATAATCAACAATTTAATATGGGCTTGTTGAATATGTATTTTAGAGGATCTATGCAGGATATAAGATAGTTTATGTTCCCATGAAGATAATGTTTTAATCTCATGGCAGTCCATGCTAAAGCACATCAGGTATTTTCAATTAAGGTGTACTTCTGTTCGGCGTTGCTAAATCTCTTGCCGAGGTAATAGATAGCTCTTTCTTTGCCTCTATCATATTTCTGTCCCAGCATACAGCCCATAGCATTGGCATTGACTTATATGTACATGAATAAGGGAACCTTGTCTCCTGGTGGTACCAAAACAAAAGCTTCCAACAATTGCTTCTTGATGTAGAGGAAGGCTTTTTGACATTCTTCACTCCATTTTTCAGAAGAATTTTTCCACAATAGTTTAAAGATGGGCTTACAAGTTGCAATGAGTTGGGAGATGAATCTGCTTATGAAATTGATTCCCCCGAGGAATCCCTATATCTCTTTTTCTATTTAGGGTACATGGATCTCAACGATGGCTTTAATCTTGGCAGACTCTAGCTCAATGCCCATGTTGCTTACTATGAATCCCAATAATTTGCTGGATTTGACACCGAAGGTACACTTGACTAGATTTAGCTTCATGTTATACTTTCAAAGCCGATTGAATAGCTTTCTGAGATGGTCGGCGTGATCATCTTCCTTTCTAGAATTAACGATGATATCATCCACATAAACCTCTATCTCTTTATGCATCATATAACGGAAAAGGGCCATCATGGCTCGTTGATAGGTAACACCAGCATTGATAAAGCCAAAAGACAAACACTTATAGTAGAATGTTCCTCGGGGGTCGGGGGTGGGGTTTGGGGGGGTGATAAAGGTTATTTTCTCTCTATCTTCTTCGGCAACCATGATTTGATGATACTCGACGAAACAGTCGATAAAAGCGTACATGTCAAACTGCGTCGTGTTATTTATTAGTATATGGATGAAAGGTACTACGAAGTTGTATTTGAGGCGGACTTTGTTTAAATCTTGGTACTCAACGCATACTCGTACCTTCCCTCTAGGCCTAGACATAGGAACTATATTGTGCATTCATTTAGGGTAGGTTGATACCATGATAATGTCAGCTTTAAATTACATGACAAATTCTTCTTTGACCTTTAGAATCCATTTAGGTTTTAGTCTCCTGAGTTTCTATTTAACAAGCTTGAATCCCTCTTTAATGGGCAGTTAGTGGATGAAAATGTCTGTAGACAGACTGACCATGCCTTCATGTGACCATGCAAATACATCTTGGAACTAAGTTAGGAGTTCAATCAGGTCAATCTTTAGTTTAGGGTAAGGTCGTTGCCTATCTGGATTTCTTTAGGATTTTTTGAGGTTTTGATATTGACGGTGGTTGTTTGATCAAGGTTTGGTTTGGGTTTATCTTCGACCCATTCTTTGATCTCCTTAAGCACCTCGTAGTCATCTATCTCCTCTTGATCGATCCCCATTAAGTCAAAGTCTAGCTCTACATCAAAGTTGTAGTCACCGCTGAGACTTGGCATTTCATCGGCAAGGCTAAACAAATCCAAACTTCGAGTTCTGAAAAAAATGCTTTCACTTATTATATGAAACAACTTAATAATACAAAGCATTAATGAAAGCATGACAAAAGTAACTGGTAGTACTATGCAACAAAAGTAAGCAGTATATAATAGCTACACTTGAAGGCAGATGAACTTTCTACCCTTTTACCCTTTTCGACAGATGCAAGGAGTGCAACTTCAATTGTCCAGAGTCAAGTCTTTGTTGACAGATGTTGGCTTGTTTTGGTGTTAACAAAATAGACACACACGTGCTAGTATGCACAGTCAACAAGTAATATAGATTAAGTAAAGTATCGTTCCCACGGAGAAAAGTAATTATCTCTAATATATCATGCAACAACCTTGTACCTATTTATGGCTACTTAAACGAGTGAATGTATTGTGATTTAAAAGACTAAAATGATTATCAACTAAAAATAACTAATTAACAAGTGAATGGATTCAAATTGGAAAGGTATGGGATCCTAATGTCACTTAATGCATCATCCAGATTATACACCTCTTGTTAAACCTAAATAATTACTATGGATTGCTAGTCTAGAGCACAAAAGTGAAACATAACTATTCTTCAATACACCATGCTCATATCACATAAAATCCACACAATAGATAGAATTCATATGAACATCAATATTACCTAACTCACTATATGTCTATGTAACTTACAAGTAATATTGATTTAAGTGCAAGCTCTCTCAAATGACTACACAAGGTAAGTCGGTATATGTCTATCCAGATTACGAATCACAAAACCCATCATATTCAAATTTTATGAACATATGCTAGCAAGGCCAAAATCTGAAGTTGTACTTCCTTTTTCAATTCCATACAAAGTATTAAGGTAGATGGTGATCAAGTATTTAAGCAATATACACAACCATGCTAGGCAATCCAAATACAATCAATTAAATATAACAAAGAGGCAGCTAGATCTAAACTAAAAAAAAAGATTCATTAGAATCCCATAATGGTGATTTGTTCATCTCTGAATCAATAACCATTATGGGATTTAAGCTAAGCATGACAAAATACAACGTAAACAAAGAAAGTTAAGAGAATAGAAAGCTGCAAATCTGATAAATCTATATCCAAAGTAAGTTTCCAAACTCAGTTCAATCCATAATCAAACCAAAATATAAATCCTCACAATCAAAAGCTACTAAGATCTAAAGAGAGAGGACAAATAGTAGAGTATAGCTAAGAACTCTCTTTATCTCTATAAAACCCTAAAATGGAATATAAAAACTGCTCAAAAGTATACCCCATAATTTGCAAATACACCCTTTTTAAGTAAAAATGCTACAACAGATTTTAAGTGAAAAGTCAACATTTGTTGAGTCCTGATTAGCGCGGCCGCGTGACCCCGTATGCTAATTGGGGCGCGGACGCGTTATGTTGGTTTATGGATTCTTCTTGGCGCGGGCGCTTTGCCTTTGTTCTTCATGATGGCGCAGCCGCGCGGCTAGACTTTTTTACAGTCTGCTGTAGTTCTTCTGCTGGTGCTTTGCTGCTACTTAGTTGCTACTTTCCTCTTCTTTCTTCTTTCACTTGACTTGCTCAGATGCCCTTCCCATATGCACATGACATGATTCATTCTTCAGTTCATCACATGCTCACCATCTTTGCCAACTCCAAGCCATTGCCATGCCTTTCGAGCTTCCTTAATGCAACCTACAAAACAAAGATCAAAAAATAAAATAACACTAAAATGCTTGAGATTAAGCCAAAATTCTAGCAAGTTGATAGCCAATATCTACTTATCAAATACCCACAAACTTGAACTATTGCTTGCCCTCAAGCAACAAACATAAATGCAAACTACATGCTATGCAACTATACTACCATGAAAATGAATCCCAAGATTTTCAGCCATGCTATGAATTCCAATAAGATGCGCCTCAGAGAAATAACAAGACTTATGACAAAGCATTAACTAAGCTAAAGTCATAAGGGCTTACAGTTCGAAAATCACAACCTTCTACAAAGATGTTGTGTGTGTGTGTTATAGTCACAAATAAGCTCAATAAGGGTAAAGATTCCACATGCTATACTTCTAAGGAAGAAAACTAAGGTTTTAAATCGAGAACTTTGAGCATAAATAAACCAACAACTAATTCAATCACATCAATACAAGCTAAGGTTCAATAAAGGGTTTATTCAACTTTTATTTACTCACGAAGGCGATTTTCTCACTTTCCCGCTATTATTATTTTATATTTTTACCATGGTTGTGCAATGTCTCATTCCCTTAGGCTTTTCAATGCTACCTTAGCGAGCTTTAAACCAATAACTCCAAAACCGTATAGGCCTTAGGGCGCTAGATGTAGAAATATCCCCTTAGGCGTAATGACTCAAAATAACAAAGTCCACAAAATAAGACTAGCCACGATGTTTATTCATCATTTTTTTAATACATAGCATGCATACCCAATGTGTTCCCCAAGTTTGACTCTTTATGTCTTTATAGTCATTACTCATTTTCTACAAAATTCTATCATTAAAAACAAAGTTTTCCAAAGAAGACAAGCATGTGCTAATTTAGCCAACAAGCAAATAATGGCATAGTCGTGCTACCCGGAAACATCAAAGTAACTGATATAGACAACATCATGTATGAAATTATAACTAAGCTTAAGTTATCAACTTAATTCAATAATCTATCACATTTCTATATCATCATTGGCCAAATTGGAATTCAATCGACTAAAACATGGGATTATGCTATGAAACACAACTACACATATACTAAATAGGCAAAACAAAAAGAAAACTGAAAAATTTTAATGCAAAATTTAACTAATAAATACTAATATGCAACATGCAATTAAAACTATATGCACTAAACTACTAAATACATCCTAATACCCCAAAATTTAAAATATTCATTATCCTCAATGAAGGTAAAGGGTAAGGAAACTCCCCTATATATCGGTATGGCCACCCGACTCGGGTGGAGAATCTGGTGGCAGGTATGGCAAGGCAGAACCAAACACAGGCCACTCCATAAGTGTCCCCTACTGAGAAAAAGCTTCAGCCAAAGCATGAGATAGCCCATTCACAAATGTTGAGAAGTCATCATACAAAGCATTCATCTTCCTCTCTAATCACCTCATCTTACGATCATGACTCTTTGTAGTGGCTGAAGGAGTGATAGTTGCCTCAGCTGGCTGTGGTGGAGGCACTGGTGCAGGAGTGGGTAGCATAAAGCCTTTGCCACGTGGATGTGTCGTGCCTCCAACCCAATCATCAAATTTCTATATGGTGGCGTGTGTGATGTCCTGACTAGGCGTCTGGACATGTTCGTCCTCCCAATCAACTCCAGCCTTAGCGTACAGATGCGTCACAACAGATGCATGTGGGATACTGCTAGTGGTGCTTACCCGCATATATCGCAACATGTTCTGATGGAGAGAGTGTCAAACATCAATGTATTTCCCGGTTATAATTCCCCACAGAATTATGTTGCTCTCAGCCAGAATGTCGTGCTGGTGAGTGGATGGCATCAGCTTTACACATATGAACAGATTCCAAGCTTTTGCATAACGGTTCAGTGTCGAGCTAGGAAAATTGGTGGGCGTATTTGTGCCCTGCTTATAGTTCCACCTTGTGCCCTGTAATACCCGAGAACTTCCACGTATTATTAAATGAATATATTAATGGAAATACTATTTATGTGAAAATAAGTGTTATTGTTTTATGAGCTGGTTAATGCAATTGATTCGTATTAGATCAATGCGTATTAAGAAGTTTGGTTTGACAATGAGGATTGTGAAATGCCTTGTGTGGCATATTGTGAAACTAGTAAATCCATTAAGCGAGTTAAAACGGGAGTTGGGAAGTATAATCGTGTTGAACGTGTGATATCATATAAGTAATAAAATACGCTCGTAGTCTTGTAGTAACACTTTTGTTGACATCAATGCAAGTCGTATATAACGGACCTAGCGATGAAAATTATTCGGGCTGAAGCTAAACCAGTCTTGGCACTGTCAAGGCACGGTGCAACTGCGCCGTCCCAGCAGTACAAACTGGCGCAACTGCGCCAGTTATCAGTTGGAGAAAAGTAATTTTTCCACTTTGGGAATTAAATGGAACAATTATGTGAAATATGTGACATTGATAAACCACGAATTAAAGTATGTTATGTCCGATAACGGAATTGTTAATCCATTAATTAATATTAATTAATTGTGGTGGAATATGGATTATTTGGTAATCAATTCGTAATGTACGATTATTATTATTTGCAATATATCTATAAATATAATAAGAATTATATCAATAATCAATAGTAATGAAAATCCATAAATTCATCAATGAAAAATGGATTAAATTATAGTAGTGGTAATTAATCGAGGAGGTGAATAATTTATTTACTTAACATAAATAAGTAAGTTATTAATATAATAATATTATATTTACAGTTATGAGCATGTGAGCAATAATACAAATATAACTATATAGTGTGGTGTGACATTTATGTGACGATATATTAAGTCTTATAAAATTAAATTGGATGAGGCAATGTGGTTAAACATATTGGAACTATATGTTATAAGTACATTATGAAAAGGTTGTCATTGCAGAAGGTGGCAGTGAGGCCTTAAGTCTATATCATAAGGAGAAGAAGAACAAGAACACCGGTAATGAGCATCGTGGAGGAAGCAGCAACGGAGGGAGTAATTCTAGAAAGAGGAAATAGGAAAGTAACAACAACAACAACAGAAACATTAATCAAGGTGGGAGTCACCAGGGAAACTTCAAAAGGACAACCGAAGCTTGCAACAAATGTGGAAGAAGTCATCGGGGGGAGTGCTGGAAGGGAAATAACACTTCCTATAACTGTGGCCAAGAGGAACATATATCGCCAAATTGCCCAAAGCTAAAGAAAATCAACGGATGTTTTGCTTGTGGATCGATAGAGCACCAGATAAAGGATTAGCCGAAGAAAGGAAGCGTTAGAGCTAGCGGAGGCCAGGGAGGAGGGAGCAAATTAATGATTGGTGGACTTGCGCAACCCAACTGATCGACCGCCCGAACCTTTAACATGATCGTCCAGGACGCAGTAGCTGTGAAGGACGTTGTGTCAGGTATAATCCCAATCAATAATATAAATGCTTATGTATTATTTGATTCGGGTGCCACATGTTCCTTTGTATCTAAAAAATTTGCTAGTAAAGTTAGTACACCTCGAGAACGTTTAGGAGATTCCTTGAACGTAGAAGTTGTGAACAAGGAAATAATCCCTATAGAATACATTTATCGAAATTATCGCGCAAACATTAGAGAACATGAACTGAGTGTAAACTTGATTCCTATTAGACTGGGAGAATTCGACGTAATACTGGGAATGGATTGGTTATATAATCATGCAGCGATAATTGATTGTCAGAACAAGTGTGTGAACCTTCAGACTCCGAGCAAGTCTAAAGTAGTGTTTCATGGTAGCTCATCGCTTAAGCAGTCGTGTTGTGTTACGATGATGCAGGCCAAGAAACTGTTAAGGAAATGATGTGCAGGTTATTTAGCTTACATCGTAGATACTCAGAAAAAGGAAGTAGAAATTAAAGATATACCCGTAGTGAATGAATTTCAAGACGTGTTTTTGGATGATCTGCCTGGTCTTCTGCCAGACAGAGAAATCGAATTCGTAATAGACTTAGCACCGGGAACGACACTGATTTCGAAAGCTCCATACCCGCATGGCGCCAGTAGAAATTAAGGAATTGATGATACAACTTCAAGAGCTATTAGATAAGGGGTACATTCAACCGAGTGTATCTCCTTGGGGAGCACCAGTGTTATTCGTTAAGAAAAAGGATGGATCGATGAGGTTCTGTATCGATTATCCAGAATTGAACAGAGTAACGATCTAGAACAGATATCCACTACCGAGGATAGATGACTTGTTTAATCAACTGAAGGGAGCGAAATGTTTATCGAAGATCAATTTACGAACAAGATATCATCAACTAAAAGTGCGGGATGAGGACATACCAAAGACTGTGTTTCGAACCCGTTATGGACATTACGAGTTTTTGCTAATGTTATTCGGTTTAACTAATGCTCCGGCAGCATTCATGGACTTGATGAATCGAGTTTTCAAGACATACTTGGATAAATTCATAGTAGTTTTCATAGAAGAAATTTTGATCTACTCGTAGACAGAGGAAGAACACACCGAACATCTGGAGATTATTTTGGAGGCACTATGAAAGGAGAAGATATATGCGAAGTTTACAAAATGTGAATTTTGGATGAAGAAGGTTCAATTCTTAGGCCACGTGGTGGATGAGAATGGAATCTCAGTAGACCCCGAAAAAGTCAAAGCAGTAAGTAGTTGGGAACAACCGTGAACACCGACGGAGGTGAGAAGTTTCTTAGGGTTAGCCGGGTACTATCGAAGATTTCTCCATAATTTTTCTAAGTTAGTGACCCCGTTGACTAATCTGACGAGAAAGACGGTGAAATTTGTATGGACAGACAAATGTGAAGAGAGTTTTCAAAGTTCAAGAAGAGATTAAGCGAGGCACCTGTATTATCCTTACCAGATGATACGGGAGGATTTGTGGTGTATAGTGATGCATCGCATAGAGGACTGGGCTGTGTTCTGATGCAGTATGGCAAAGTCATTGCGTATGCGTCACGATAATTGAAGGATTACGAAAAATGATACCCTACTCATGACTTAGAGTTAGCGGCAGTAGTTTTTGCGTTGAAAATATGGAGACATTATTTGTACGGAGAAAAATGTGAGATATACAAGGACCACAAAAGTCTAAAATATATCTTCACACGGAAGGAGTTGAATATGTGTCAGAGAATGTGGTTAGAATTAATCAAAGATTATGACTGTGAGATTCTTTATCACCCGGGTAAGGCAAACATAGTTACCGATGCTCTGAGCAGGAAAGGGAGGGAGAAATTGTTTCAACTGATAACTCAAGAGGAGTTAATAAGAGATATGGAGAAATTGGAAATAGAAGTGAAGGGACCCAAAAGGTTAGAAGAGAAATTATTTGTAATGGAAGCTTGTCCGACATTGTTGGATAGAGTGAAAGAAGCACAAGAGAAAGATGAAGAATGTGAGAAAATTAGGAGAATGATCACGAGAAATGAGGAAGAAAAATTTTGAATAGATAAAGACGACATCTTAAGATTCGAAGGGAGAGTGTGGGTATCGGCGGTAACCGAGTTAAGAGTAGAGATTTTGCACGAGGCACATAATACGACATATTTCGTTCATCCGGGAGGCACTAAAATGTACCAAGACTTGGGGTAACATTTTTGGTGGCCCAATTTGAAACGGGAAGTTGCAGAGTGCTTTAGTAGGTGTTTGGCTTGTCAACCCGTAAAAGCAGAGCATCAACGGTCGAGTGGTTTACTACAACCATTGGAAATACCGGAGTGGAAATGGGAGTATATTATGATGGACTTCGTGATAGGACTTCCAGTCATGCAGAAAGGTTTGGATGCCATTTGGGTTATCGTGGATCGATTTATAAAGACCGCACATTTTCTACCAATTAAGATCCGCTACAGTTTGAAACAGTTAGCCAGTCTGTACGTAAAGGATATTGTCTCACGACATGGAGTGCCAGTATCGATTATTTCTGACCGAGACCCGCGTTTCACGTCAAAATTATGGAAAAACTTGCAAGAGAGGATGGGAACACAGTTAAGGTTAAGTACTGCTTATCATCCTCAGACAGGCGGACAAAGTGAGCGAACGATACAAACGCTAGAGGACATGCTTATAACTTGCGTGATGGACTTCAAGGGAAATTGGGACGACCACCTACCCTTAGTCGAATTTGCGTATAATAATAGTTACCATGCGAGTATCGGTATGCCACCGTACAAAGCTCTTTACGGAAGGAAGTGCAGAACGCCATTATGTTGGGACAAAGTCGGGGAATGACGAATACTCAGACCAGAGTAAGTACAATAAATCGTGGACGTGGTGACAATAATAAGGGCTAGACTAGTGGCAACTCAAGATCGCCAGAAAAAGTATGCAGACTTGCATCGACAAGACTGAGATTTTGAAGTCGGCAGTATTGTATTCTTGAAGGTATCTCCATGGAAGGGAAAGATCCATTTCGGCAAGAAAGGGAAACTGAGTCCAAGATTCATAGGATCGTTCGAGATACTCAAGCGAGTAGGTGAGGTAGCATACAAAGTTTTATTACCACCTGAGTTAGAGCATATCGACAATGTGTTTCACATATCCGTGTTGCGTTCGTACAAGCCTAACTACAAGCACGTGATTTCTTATGAACCCATTCAAGTGGAGAAGAACTTAGCATACGAAGAAATTCCTGTCTAAATTCTTGATAGGAAAGAACAAACTTTGAGAAATAAAGTTATTTCTTCTATAAAGTACTTTAGCGTAACCACGATGTCGAGGAGGCAACGTGGGAGTTAGATGATAGGATGATGAGGGATTATCCCCATCTATTTGTGTAACCTTGTAGCAATTCTGGGACGGAATTTTTATAAAGGGGGGAGGATGTAATACCCGAGAATTTTCACGTATTATTAAATGAATATATTAATGGAAATACTATTTATATGAAAATAAGTGTTATTATTTTATGAGTTGGTTAATGAAATTGATTTGTATTAGATCGATGCGTATTAAGAAGTGTGGTTTGACAATGAGGATTATGAAATGCCTTGTGTGGCATATTGTGAAACGAGTAAATCCATTAAGCGAGTTAAAACGGGAATTGGGAAGTATAATCGTGTTGAACGTGTGATATCATATAAGTAATCAAATACGCTCGTAGTCTTGTAGTAACACTTTTGTGGACATCAATGCATGTCGTATATAACGGATTTAGCGATGAAAATTGACACGGGCTGAAGCTAAACCAGTCTTGGCACTGTTAGGGCATGGCGCAGCTGCGCCGTCCCAGTAGTACAAACTGGCACAGCTTAGCCAATTGACAGTCGAAGAAAAGTAATTTTTCCACTTTGGGAATTAAATAGAACAATTATGTGATATGTGTGACTTTGATAAACCACGAATTAAAGTATGTTATGCCCGATAACGGAATTGTTAATCCATTAATTAATATTAATTAATTGTGGTGGAATATGGATTATTTGGTAATCAATTCATAATATACGATTATTATTATTTGCAATATATCTATAAATATAATAAGAATTATATCAATAATCAATAGTTATGAAGATCCATAAATTCATAAATGAAAAATGGATTAAATTATAGTAGTGGTAATTAATCGAGGAGGTGAATAATTTACTTACTTACCATAAATAAGTAAGTTATTAATATAATAATATTATATTGACAATTATGAGCATGTGAGCAATAATACAAATATAACTATATAGTGTGGTGTGACATTTATGTGATGATATATTAAGTCTTATAAAATTAAATTGTATGAGGCAATGTGGTTAAACATATTGGAACTATATGTTATAAATACAATATGAAACGTGTATGTAACAATAAGCATGTGGGTAGACATTAACACAAAATGTATATGGATTATATGTATATTACATAACACCTACTAACTTGAAATGTTTAGTCATATTGTGACATAAGGTTATAATATGATTAAATGAGTGGTAAAGATAATTATGGAACTACCCGGACAATAATATCTGACTACATTATTTTATTGCGTATATTTAATGTACATGGACAATGTGATGTGAGTGTATACTTTATCCCTAAAATTCCTAATATGGTAACAATTATACATTAAGTTTTCATTGTACGAAATTAAGTAAACCAAACCAAGCCTAGATATCATGAATGCTGGGATTTTCTCTCTTATCCCATAATAAGTGTCACCAAGTATAATGAACAGTAACTTGAAGTTATATTACGTAAACTTTCTAGCTGCTAATTCATAGGAGATCATTGCTAATCTAAGTGGCTAGTAAGGGTTGTTCAACTACTCTTCATGAACCTATGTGTCTTGCCATTGCATCATGGGCTCCAAAATTGTGTATAGTCAATGACTAGTCCATGCTTTCTCTATAAATTAAGTTTGAGTTCACATTTTCTATGTTTCTTGAATTGTTTGATAAATTGCTAGGTAGTAGAGTGAGAGCATTCTAGGACATTGGGAGTCCAATTAGTAGAAAGTTCGTTCATTTTGTAGAGGTATAATCCCATCCCTTGCTTCCCATTTTCAATTTCTGTTAAACAGAGTTCGTAAGTATTGAAATTTTAATTTCTTGATTTCATGAAAATAGATATTAATGAGGTTGGGTATGAGTTATATAGATGATATATGATCATATAAGCATGTTGCAAGTGATACATGAGTGTTTAGGAATGATTTTGTGAGTAAGTTCTGTGTTTGGGCTGAACAGTTGCCGAAGCCAACTGTTCTTGGTTTGAACCAGACACGGCGCAGCAGCGCTGGATTAACACTGAGGCGCAGCGTAGCTGCGCCGGCCTCTAAAATCAGTTTAAGCTTCTGTTTTGTAATCTGTTGTAGTATTATGACTTATAATAGCATGCAAGCTTGAGTAAGGGGTATATATAGAGATACGAACCTAGTGTGAGCATGTTAGACTAGCATTAGCATGATTAACGATAGTATGTAACTTAAAATGAATTTGAGAACGTTAGAAACGAACTTGACAATTATGAATGACATATTTGTATACTGACTTTGCAAACATGTTGGTATGGTTTAGAAATGCATAAATAAATCATTAGCTTGTGTTTATGTGCAACCATGAGCATCTTGAACTAATTTGTAAACTTTACAAATGAAAATACGACTTTTGAAACAAATGTTAATGCACTACTTTGGAAGATAGAATCTGACAATTGTGATCATGTTTGATGGCACTCTTAGACTCACTCATGTAGTATAAACATATATATACCATGCTTGTGTATAACATTTCAAGAAAAGCATAAACAAAGCCTATTTTCAACCATAGCAATGCTAATTGCACATGTGTGTTATGAACACTCATAAGCATGCTTAATATGAGTTATATGACTATCTTGTATGCTTAGAAGGCTAGCATGTTAGACTTGTGGTTTCGTGACCTTGAAGAGCCTTAAATTGTTGAAATAATCAAGTTAGGATTTTATTATGAAAGGAGGAACCTAGATTGACTTGAGGAGCATGAAAAGACCTTTAACATAACATATATAACATGTGTTAGAGTTTTGGTCAAGCCGAATAGAAACCACAAGGTAGTAGCTGAGTCTTGGCATCGCCAGTGGACTGCACAGTTGTGCCGGTCCTAGGCTTAGCCTTGGTGCAGCTGCGCCATGCAGCAGTCATGATTAAGTTCTATTTTTGGTCTGATGTTTGAAGCATGCCTATATGATGTATTTAACTTGTAATACATGACCAATATGCTAGGTAATGTGTTAAGAAGCATGCTACGTGATAGAGACAAAAGTTGATCATAATTTCAGAATGTTAAAGAATGTTTTTAATCAAGGCGTCTTGTAATCGTGATGATATAAACTGATTTTGTACCATATCTGCTTACGTGTATCATGTCAAGTTTAATTAAAGATTATGCTAGCTAATGAACATCTTGAACATATAATACGCTATAAATAAGATTCGAAAGTGCTAATTTCTTAACGGGGAAAAACAATGCTTAAGGCAAGTATCTGAACTACCTTCATATTGTGCAAGTTTCCTAAACTTACTCCAATTATTGTTGAGCAAGTTCTCTAATCTTACTCAAATCTATATTAAACAAGTAATCGAAATATCCTTATCTGTGCAAGTATTTTACTCTTGCGTACTTTAATCGATGAATATTGTAAGCTTATCTCATTGATCGAGCTATTGTGTTAAACTCTTGGAAAAATTGTTATTCATGTGAACTTGGTATTGTTCTTGAATATTGTGAAAGTGTCTATGCCATTTGATTCGGCTAGACTATATGCAAGTTTATAAAAACTGTCTAAACCAATTGATTGGTGCAAAAATCTTGAAAACTGAGTTAAACAACCCTTATGGTAAGGGGATTGTATGTTGTTGGAAACCCCAACACATGAGTATATTATTACTGTGGTGTTATGCGTAACGTGGAGTATTGTAGACTGATCATCTATATTACTTGATTTTTTTGGGTTATCAGTTTAATATTGGTATTTCTAGTAGATGTTCAATAGTCCTTGATGACTGCTCAGTATAAATTGTTTGACCAGTTGGATATAGTGATAGTCTTTGAATTCATATATATCTGTTGATTTATATTGAATTATCATTTTTATTCCAGGAATTGTTGATATTTATTATTCGTGATATTATTCCAAAACTCTATACTATCTTAGAGATGATACTTCGATATCCCAAAATTGTGTTATAAAACTTTTTACCCTTGTTGTATATTACTTGCTGGACAATTTGTGCTCATTCTTGCTTATTAAAACCTTTCAATTAAGGCAGAATAGGGAGGTGTCTCTTGAAAGGACAAGGGCAAGGGTAAGGCTACCGACTAGCTTGTCCCTTTTATGTTTAAATTTATATATAGTAAGACTATTTCCACACTATGTTTAAACTTAAGTAGGATTATATAATAAGTCTTTATTCGATATTATTATGTAATCTATTAAGTACTGTAGGTTGCGAGACTTGGGGGAATAATTATAATAAATCTTTGTATATTATTCTAAATTAGATCTTTCGTTGTGATTGTATGATTTTAGTTATTATGGTATTACCATGGGAACGTGATGAACCGAATTCGAGTGACCAAGTGGCGGTCGGAATTTTGGGGCGTTACATGCCCAGCACACATAAATCTGTTATCACCCTGTCCAAATCTGTCTCAAATCGCTCCGCCTCTACCCAATTTACTTGGCCAGTCGGAAGATTGGGAAAATTAAACACCTTCCAGATCGCCTGCGAACGATAATCAACTTGGAAGCCCCTAACGAACGAGATGCCACTCTGTGTCTCCTTGGCATTTACATAGAATTGACGAATAATTGCCATCGTAACGGGCACAGGACTGGCCACAACCCCAAGCCAGCATCTCTCTCTGATCATCTCTAGCATTTGGTCGTCTTCCCTGTCTGGCTTTAACCCCCATTCATTAACGAATATCTTTTTCAAAATCCTATAGTATTCAGTTTGTGCTGCTAGACTGATGAATTTAGTTAAGTCCACAATATCCTCATCCTGGCTACTATTGGAAGAGGATTCTAAGGTACGAGATCGAGCTTTCTTGGGTACCATCCTTTCTCCATGAGAATTCCCTTGAAAAACCTAACTTGCGAATGCAGGAGATGAGAACCCCCAACTGGTACTCTGTATGCTCTGAACAAACCCTAGAGAAACTGAAGATTAACCCCCAAACTTATTTGTGCAATAAGGGATGAAATTCTTCTGAATGTGGTGATATTGGGTGAGTTATATAAACCGAATAGGAGAGGAAATGGGAGAAGTTGTAGTGTAGTAGGAGAAGGAGTGTATACGATATAGCTCTGTAGACTTTTTGACTGAGGGACTTATGTTATAAGAGATGGGTCACGTTTTGAGGACATTAAATCTATCCGAATCCGCGCATAGGCGTGGGCAAGCAAGCTTTGGCTGTGAGGATGGCACGGGCGCGCTGAGCATAATTGCATACTAAAGCATGGCGCAGGCACTTCGTATTTAGCTATGGTTAAGGCATGGCCGCGCTGCCTTAAGATAAGCAATGATTTATTATCTGCAGCAGTAAGGGACAAGCAATAAATTGACATGCACTTTTTAACCTGCACAAATAGCATTAAAAAATTAGATATACTGATTCCAATATCAAAATTGAACTATGTAAACTGTATGTATGATGGTATCCTCAAAAATGCTATATATGTGATTCCTACCAAAAAGATATATGCAATAAGCTCCTACTCAAAATTGTTCAAACTTTCATGACTTTTAGAATTAAACAAGGAAGGAGGGGAATAATAGAGACATGTAACCAGAATTAAACAATAGGGGGAATAGACATGAGTAGTTAGAATTAAACAAGAGAGAGAAGTAGAAATGATGTATCTTGAATTAAACAAGAGGGAGAAGAGAGATGATGGGGTGCCTCCCATCGAGCGCTTGTTTATAGTTAATTAGCTTGACTATCCCTGCAATAGTCATGTTGTGGAAAGGATCGAGGTGACTTTCTGTCGATCGACTTCACCTCCATAGTAATGCTTCAACCATTGTCCATTCACTTTAAATGTCTTGTATAGGTATTTGTCAAAAATCTCAATTGCACCATGTGAAAACACTGTCTTTACTGTGAAAGTGTGACAACCCGAGAATTTGGATATTTATAGAATATTAAAATATTGAATTAAGGTTAAATAATAAACCTAGACATAAAATAAGTGAATGGATTTGAGATTTCCGAGAAGGAATTTTGTGAATTTAAAATTTCTGTGATGAATTATTCAGGATTAAGGGTATACGTGAATATATTCTGTGTATATAGTATTATATGTGTAAAGTATGTGGTTAAGGGTCAAGGGTTGACCAGACAGTAACAAACCCTAATATTATATTAAGAACGTCAGTGTTCAGTTAGAAAATTCTTACGAATTATAAGAAACCCTAAAATCGGTTCTGGAAACCCTGATTTCAGTTCCGGAAATTCGAAACCTTAATTCAAAAGTTGAAAACCCTAATTTGGGAATTCAAATGCAAGTATAAGGTTGAAGCGTTATAAATTATATTTAGTTAGGGATAACCCTAATTGATTTTTAGAAAACCCTAGTTTCTGGATTAGAAGCCCTAATTTATAATTAGGGAAAACCTAATTGTTAATTTAATAATTTTAATGTTAATTAGGAAACATTAATCCTAATATTCAAGTTATAAGTAATTAGAAAACCCTAATCTAATTAGGAAACCTAATTTCTAAATTAGAAAAATTATTTTTCTTATTTGAAACCCTAATTCTTGGGTTATAAATCCTAATGTACTATTTTGACCCCAATTGCTAAATTAGCAATTTTAATTAGGAAATAATAATCTTAATTACCAAGCTTTGATTATGATTAGGAAATCTTAATATAATTATAAGATCCTAATTATAATTTAGAAATTTTAAATTTTTTTATTTTGAAAACCAAAATTAGAAATTCTAGAATTTAAATTTTTAGAACCTTAGGTTTTAACCCTAAGGGTCAAACACCAAGGGTCCAACCCCTAAGGGTTAAACCCTAAGTGTTGGATCAAATGACAATTTTAGAATTAAAATTGTATGGACAATGACCACTGTGCCCTTTTTCATTTCTTTAATATGTTGCTTGTAGATCTAGACCTAACGTGAGTTGCTCACCAACCCTAAGCCTAGCATGTGACTTATATCTCACAACTTAGCAGCAAAATTAGCCAACATTCATTGCATCAAAGTTTATAATTAAGAAAGTAAGAAACATCTCTTACTTTACTTAGAAAAGCAACCTAGACATTCTCTCTCTTCAAACTTCGAAATTTAGAGTGAGAGAGTGAGATAAGATAAGCCAATATCAGTCCTTAACTTGCCAAGATCAAGAATCAAAAGTCAGAATCAAGGTCAAAGCATTAAAGGAGGTATAAACCCTAATTTTCAAAACCCTTAGATTTGATGTTAGATGTTATGATTTGTTGTTTAATGATGTGTAATATGATGTCTTTTAGTGGTATGGGTTGTTAAATCGCAGATCCATAACATCAAAATGCTCGAAATTTATGATTTTAGAAATCTGGAAAAATGTTGAAATATGGCCTGACAGCCATATGCCAGGACCCATAGATCTTTATATGTTTTTGATTTATTATGTTTTATGTTATAAATGTGTTCTATGTCAGGTGGACTATGATCTGGAACTGGAAACATGTTCAGATCATGTGTAGATTAGAAGCTATGAGTGGTCAAAGTCAGTTGACCGACCACGAAAACTGAAATCTGGCAGCCCAGAATTTCCAAATTTCGTATGACAAGTTTTTTTTTTGCCATGAATCTTGTTGTTGTTTGTTAGTTGGGCCAAGTTGATGTTGTTATGTTGTATTCTGGTATGAGAACTACATAATCAAACCTTTAGATCACCCAGAAAGTATATAGAATCAAAGATAATTAAGGTCAAACGAGCGTTGACTGACTGCCTTATGAAGAAATCTGGGAAACCCATATTTCTCAAGAACAGCTTCTGACCTCTAGTTTGACCGGCCCATATCTTACAAAGGTGATGTTGTTATGATGATCTAATGTTATATACTTGTACCCTGACATCCCTTCTACATGTTTGAACCTTTATAACATAATTAAAAAGTCCAGATTGTAAGATATAAGGAGCTAAGCATAGCACAATCAACTGTTCTTCATTTTCTGGAAAACCCAAAAATGAAGAACAGTGTTGTCAGAATTTTCTGCAGCTTAGAACTTACTTTTAAGTGATGGTTTGACCATGAACTCAGTTTCTAGTTGTATTATTACATGAATACTACATCATTAAAACTTTAGCCAGCCCAGAAACGTAATGAACAAGGATCTATCACTTGTCAAACATAGTAACTTGAACACTGACATGAAGCTCAGGGACAGGCTCAAGAACACCTATAGCGACGGTCTCTGTCGCTATAGGGCCCTTTATTAATTATTAATTTCTGAAAATTAATTATTTTAATAAATAAATCGAATTAATTAGTTTTAAATTATTAAAAATAAATAATCAATTACTAAAAATTATTTTAAAGTCTGAAAATTAGTTTTTAATTATTTTGAGTATATTTCATAAATATTTAATATTTTTGAAATATAAATGGTATTTAATTTATTTAATTAAAATATTAAATAAATTATTTAAAAATAATTTTAATACATGAAAAATTATATTATGGTATAAGAAAATATTTTAAGTTATTTTTAATGACTTTTAATATTTTGTGAGAAATTTCATTAATTAATTAATATTAATGATAATTAATTTATTTAATAAATATATTAAATAAATTATGAAAAAAATAAGATTAATGATTTAAAAATCATATAAAAATGATTTAAGTGTTATAAAAATATTTTAAGATATAATATATAACTTTTGATATTTTGTCATGAAAATATTAATATTTTAATATTAAAAGCAATTATCGGATAATGGATTTAATGGCTTAAAAATAATAAAAATATGATTTTAAGGTATTAAAAATACTTTGATATATTATAAATATATTATAATATTATGACATGAATTTCATTAATATTTGATAATAAATAAATATTAATGATAATAGAATATTGTGGTATTTAATTCATTTAAATACGAGTTTAATGATTTAAAATTCATGATAGATGATAATAATTATCTGAAAATTATTACGAGCTTGTGAAAAATATTTTGACTGATAATAAATTATCTTAGATAATGGTTAAGTGTCTAGACAAAGTTTAATTGAACTTAGACCCAAAATTTTGTCCTACTAGACCGTCGGGATGTTAGATTTTTGCCGAACTCGACTCTGACTGTAAAAGTTTGACTTGAGGATATGTTGTATGTGTGTTATAGACGGATATGATTATGTGATAATGTGTTTAGGTTATTTTAAATACTGTGATGATATTATTCTAATGTGTAGATCAGTATTATTTATATTAGGGTTTCAGACAAAGCTTATATAAATGCGTAACGGTATTCAACGGTTCAGACAAGTTTTTTTTTAACTCGACCTCGAGTTGTATTATTCAATTATAGTTATGGTTAATCATTTCTGATTGCCATATCTAAGAATTATTAAATTGCACCCTATGTGAGGACCCCAAACTCGGATACTTGAAACCCGAACTCAGTTCTTCACGATACCATTTCTATGAGCGGAATAATACTAATAATAATAACAATAATATAAAAGATCAAATTAATTTACATAATTATCAGAGTCTAACTCCCAAGTACGAAACCTTTAAACATTCATTACAACCCATGATAGATAATATATATCATAATTGTCTTAATAACATTAAACTATTACATAACATAGTAATTCGTTCATTCAGCAATCTTCCCTTTTCCTTTGTTCTTAGCAGAGTTCTCTGGTCGTTCGCACTTAGCTGAAAATATTTAAATTTAAGCAAGGATGAGCATTTGAGTGCCCAGCAAGCAATAACAATTATATATATATATAAGCTGAAAGGATTTAACTGTTTTCTTTGTACTATTCTTCTATAACAAGTCAATAGTTGTGAAGTATTCTGAACCGATGATAATAACATAACAACTCTCTTTCAAATTTTTGAAACTACATAATGACTATAACTGGGGTTATGGTGACATGTCATGAACATTGTTTTCATTTTCGAAAAGGTTAAACAGAAATTCATCTGTAAACCGTCATAACTTACGGGCACGGGGGTGATCAGCCCGTTATGCCCTGCATTGATCAATACTACATTGCTAGAACGATATTATCGTTCATCCTTTGTCCGCCGGAGCGCATAAAAATTTTCCCGTGTAGGGATGTTCATACCTGTCTGGGTTCTAAATCAAAGGTTTTATCTTGTTCAACAATAATCTATAATTCAATATATCTGTATACGGGTAATTGACAAAGGTATATCAACATGTGATTAAATACAATGATTATCCAAGTGGGGACACTTGTTTAACCATTTCTAGAAATTAACGAACAGAATATATATATCTGAATTATCGTATACTAACATGTTGATATTCAATGAGCTTATATAATATAAAGTTCATAATCTGTACAATAATAATATAGTTTAGAAACATTCTTACTCACATCCATTGCATAAAGAAAATGCAAAGGCTAGATACTTGCCTGAAGCGCTGCTTACAACTTGTAATTAAGATCTATCGCTTATCTCACGACCTATCATTAATAAGATAGTTCGTTCGATTAGAACAACATACTATAATACATAACACTGCTTATTGCAGTCAACACATAACCTAATCACATTAGCACCTACGTTTAATAACCATTGAATCACAAATAATCACTTATACAATCAAAATATCTAAGTCCAGATCAATTTCTGAAACATGTCGGTCTACCAACAATTTTATCGGGTAATTATCGAGTCTAAGACTCTATACTATAACTTAACATCAGTACGTATCAGTCATATTATTTTTAAATGACTCAATAAAATTTTAAAACATTTATTATAATTTATCATAAATTTTCAAACATTGGATTCATATTTAAATGATTTAAATACCAATCAATTCTATTATAATAAATATTTAATTAGTATTAAACTATTAATGAAATCATTTCCAAAATATTAAAGTTATGTATAATAACTCAAAATACTTTTAAAGTATTAATATTACCCTTAAATGATTTTTAAAATATTTAAAATTATTTTTAAATAATTATCATTAATATTAAAGTATTAATGTTCTATTTATCAAAATATTAAAAGTCATTATTCATAACTTAAAATATTTTTAATTCATTTATATCCTTTTTAAATAATTTTTAAATTAATAAAACCATTTTTAAACTATTTATTTAATATAATTATTAAATAAATTTAATATCAATAATAATAACTTAATAATCATTAATATTAAATTATTAATGAAATTATCCTTTAAATATTAAAAGTTATATTTTATAACTTAAAATATTTTTAAACACTTTATTTTCATTTAATATGATTTTTAATATAATAAAATCATTTTTAATTAATTTACTTAATTCATTTAGTAAATAAATTAATTACCATTAATATTAATTTATTAATGAAATTTATCATAAAATATTAAAAGTCATTAAAAATAACTTAAAATATTTTCTTATATCATAATATAATTTTTAATGATTTTTCTAATATTAAAATCATTTTTAAATAATTTATTTAATATTATAATTAAAGAAATTAAATACTTTTAATATTTCAAAAGTATTAAATATTTATGAAATATATTAAAAATAATTAAAAACTAATTTTTGGAATTTTTAATAATTTTTAATAATTTATTTTGTATTTTTAATAATTAAAAACTAATTTTTTTCTATTTAATAATTAATTTCCGAAAAATATTAAATAATCTGTCGCTAAAGACCACCTATAGCGACAGAACCGTCGCTATAGGTGTTCTTCATGTTCTTGAGCCTTCACAATGCAGTATCGCGTGTGCTACTTTGACCATCGATTTCTTAGTGTGTTTTGTGTTCCTGGACAGGTTGTTTGTCAGAGCTTGTAGTGCTAGTGTAGGACTACACGATCCAACAACAAACATAACCAAACATTTCATAATAAAGCAGATCTGATCGTCCAAAATAGCTGTCAGAGCTGTTCTTCATTTTCTGGGTTACCCAGAAATAAAGAACAGTTCGTGTAGCCATATTTGGGCTTCCACAACTTGAAATATGTGTAATGTTTTTATGATCTATAAGCTACAGTGTGTAGTAAGTATGTCAATGAAGAGATATAACACAAAATATCAACAAACTATCAACAGAATCGCTAGATATGAACCGGTCAACCATTGTCAGAAATAAACTTCTATCAATTTCTAGAAATTCCCAGAAATAGAAAATATGGCCGGATGGTCTACTTTGACCATCCACTACCTTTGACTCGTTTACTTTTAAGGCGATTTTAAGGTATAACCTTGTAGTACATATACCCAGCTACAACTTAGACACAACAATAAAACCAACAAATTAACACACTGACAGATCTAAGACCATCAACAACTTGTCAGACGCTAGTATACGGTTTCTGGGCTGCCCAGAAATGGCTCAGTCAATGCCGATCAACGACCTTTGACCGGTTATAACTTACAATCTACAACTGATCTAAGCCTGATTCTTGATCTAGATCAAAGCCAACATGGCAGACTACATATGTAAACCTTTAAACAACAAAAATAATACATGAACAAGGATCTGGGGCCACTGACATTAGTTGTCAGACCACAGTTTGAACATTTCCCAAATTTTTGAAAAACACCAATCCGAGCTTCTAAATGTTATGGATCTAATCATCTAGCAACCCAGATCATCATTAGACATCTTATATGACACATTTAACACAAAAAAAAACATCAAAGATCAGATCATGGACAGAAATTAAAGCTAGGATTTTATACCTTCTTGATCGATTTCTGATTTTGTGTTGCTGATTTGTTTATGGTGGACGTGGGGCTGTGTTTTGGGACTAAAATGCTAAGAAATTTCGTGGGTTTTAGTGAGAGAGACTCAAGGATGTGAGTTTGTGCAAAATAAGTGGCCAAATGAGATTTTTCTCTCTCCAATTCTATATATAGATGTTATAATGCACATGGCTGCTGAGATTACTTGTTTTGCTAGAGATTTTAAGTCTCTAAAAAGTCAAGGTTAGCTCACCAACTCCAACAACTCATACACTTGTCAAAATCCAATAATTCAAGAGGATAAAATGGTCTTTTTGCTTGGAAATTTAAGGGCAATCTTGTAATCATGCAAACCCTTAGGGTTTAGGGTTTGGGTTAAGGTTTAGGGTTTGGACCATTTATGTATAGAGTTCAATAAAAATTAAATTATAACTAAGTAATTATAATTAGGGTTTTTAAATAGAAAATTAGGGTTTTAAAAATATATTTAGGGTTTTCTTGATATTATTAGGTTTCCCCAATTTATGTATTAGGTTTCCTAATTAACATAATTATTTACTAAAATAATAATTAGAGTTATGATTTTAGCAATTAGGCTTTCAAATTAGAAATTAGGGTTTCTAATTTACAATTAGGGTTTCTAGATTATAATTAGGGTTTTACCTAATTAATCACTTAATACACAACATAAAACATATAACATAGTTATATAACAGTCTTAAGCTCACAATTGATGTTCAATTTAGAGTTTCCCTAAGTAAAATTAGGGTTTAACCAATTAATACTAGGGTTTTGAAATTAAACACCATAATTGACCAATTATCATCAATACGTACATGCAGTACATATTCATAGCACTGAAAAATTAAAATATAATTAATATTATATTATTATTCTCATACCTTGGTAATAATCCAAAATTAGGGTTTGGATACCATATTTGATTTATTCTTCCTATTTAACCTTAATAATTAAGGTAAAATAATTAACTTAATAACCTGTACTAAAATTCATATAATAAAATAATTATTATAATTATTCTAAAAATCAGTTCATATATTATTTAAATAATATATGATTATATATTTTCATGGAAAATAATTATTAAAATATTTCTACCATAAATTGATTATTATAAGTATATACTTTTTAATAATCAATAATTTTAAAATAAATTCATTTGTAAATAATTATGTAATAAATATATTTTTACTTACCACATAAATACGTATACACATAATCTTGTACAAATCCTCATCCTTAATAAAAAAAAAATTTATTCACAAAATTTCTTATTTATTTATATAGAAAATATCGGGTTGTTACATTCACCCTCCCTTATAAAGATTCCGTCCCCGGAATCACCGTTTTAAAGCCTATACATACACGGTCACATAGCGTACACAATCATTGTAAGTAAATCTCGATCAACTTTGATCGAACTGATCTTTAACTATTCACATGAAGCTTGTCTTTCTGATTACACAGAAAAATTGGTTTCTAACAGAACTCAAATTCCTCCTCAAAATTTCTTTATAAAATAATTTTACTATATATAGGAAAATCATGCATAAGAAAATAAAAAGGCATACGAATAATACCTGGAGTTCCAGTGCCAGTTGCTGCCGTATTCTGAACTGTCATGTTGTAGACCCTTGCCGTAGATTTTGTTGGCTTGCTTGACGAAGTCGGTCCTGTGATTGCTAACGTTCCACTGCCAGTGCCCATGTTCACACTTCCTGTCTCCACCCTCCTCTTTGGACAATCTTTCACCCTGTGCTCTGTCGATCCGCATATAAAATATCTACTATTCATCCTAGGATTGGGGCAGTTGGGAGAAATATGGCCCTCCTGTCCGCACTTATAGCAAACAAATTTTCCTTGCAAACACTCCCCCGAGTGATTCTTCCCACATGTCTTACATGGCACTATCTGTTTCTTAACACCTTCCCGTTTCACTTGTACACTTGTAAAACTGCTCACCTTCCTCTTACTATCACCACTCCTGCTCCCACTATTAATTTCCACCTTCCTAGCTCCTTCTATCTTACCCTTATTCTTCCTTTCCTTATTGTAAAGGCTCATGGCCTCACTTCCCTCCTCAGCTATGATCGCTTTCTCCATGAGTGCTGCGAATTTAGGAATTTGCAACGCCGCCACTTTGTTATAGAGCCAGGGTTTCAATCCCAGCTCAAACCTTCTAGCTTTCCTAGCCTCCGTATCAACTTGATGCGGAGCAAACCTAGCTAACTCATTGAATTTGGCGGCATATTCAGACACCGTCATATTCTCCTGCTTCAACTCTAAAAATTTAGCCTCCATCCTCGCCTGCATACTTGGTGAAAAATAATTTTCAAAAAACAAAATTTTAAATCTATCCCATGTGACTACACCTTCACATGCCCTAGCCTGATTCACTTCCCACCAAAAATTTGCTTCCCCCTTCATCATGTAAGTGGCAAAAGCAGTTTTCTGCCCCTCATCTACCCTAGCTACCGTAAACGCTTTTTCAATTTCCTTAACCCAAATTTGAGCTTCTACAGGGTCAGTTGTACCTTTGAATTCTGGTGGTCCTACAGCCTTAAAGTCTTTGAAGTTCGCTAAGCGGTTGCCCGGCTGGTTTCCAGCGATCGGTATTCCCTGTTGCATAGCCTGAGCTAACATGTTCACAAATTGCTGCATCGGATCTGGTTGTTGTTGTCCCTCAACGTTGTTGACAGATTCCTCTGCCCTTTGATTGCGAGTTCGACGTCTTGGCGACATTATCTGATTGAAAAAAAAATCATAATTTAACTTACATTCTAAACCTTATCACATAAGTTTAATATTTTAAACTTATTTCATCATTTCTCAAACATAGATTCATATTCATTTAACGAATATTTTACATAGCACAAAATGCTTTGAACTTCAGCTATCCCTTTATGACCACAAAAGTCGGGATTTACAGTCTTAACTTAATACAAAAGTTGGAAACATTACATTACACAAACATACTTATCATATGTATTATATTAAACACTCCTACACAACAGAACCTATACTACCTATTTATTACACCTTTTCCTTGGACATTCTCTCGCCTGATGACCTTCTATACCACAGACATAACATGCTCTTTTTTTTTGTAGTCAGGACAGTACGGAGTGGTATGTCCTTCATAGCCACAAAGATAACAAATTCCTTTCCATTTCTTCTTATTGGATTTTCCTAAATCATGGTCTTCTATCTTTCTTTTCCCCTTCTTATCCGGAGCTGCACACGATGTGTTGCTTGTAGCTCCCATCTGACCAATTTGGATTTTAAGCTTATCTTGTCCTTCCAATATTTCTATTAACGCTTGACGCAACTGACTATTCAACAGCCTTTCTATCTCCCACAGCCTTTCCAGAGAAGAAACCTTGTTCTTCAGATTCTGTACCTCTGTTGATGCTTGATCAGCTCCAACTTTAGTGTCTGAATCGCTATCTGTCAGCTCCACCATCTCCGGATCTCGTACTATGTTTTCTACGATAACCACATCGTCTGAGTTGTTTTCATCGTGAGCCTCTATTTCAGCTATCGGCTTCGATATTGGCTCCTTCTTTACGATCCGAGGGTAATCGAATCCTTTTTCACCTGACATCTACACACATAAATTATCCTAATTAGCATATAGTATATACACACAACAAATAAGAGTTTTATACAAGTTATCTTTTATTTAGTTTGACGATGAATTTAGTCAATTCATCACTTTTTAAACTCTATATGAGTTATTTATATTTTCAACGTTTCCCTCTGTTCTAAGGTTATAGCCTAAGGTCTAGCCCACCTAAGGTTTCTAACCCTATAGCTCTGATACCAACCTGTGAGGACCCCAAACTCGGATACTTGAAACCCGAACTCGGTTCTTCACGATACCATTTCTATGAGCGGAATAATACTAATAATAATAACAATAATATAAAAGATCAAATTAATTTACATAATTATCAAAGTCTAACTCCCAAGTACGAAACCTTTAAACATTCATTACAACCCATGATAGATAATATATATCATAATTATCTTAATAACATTAAACTATTACATAACATAGTAATTCGTTCATTCAGCAACCTTCCCTTTTCCTTTGTTCTTAGCAGAGTTCTCTGGTCGTTCGCACTTAGCTGAAAATATTTAAATTTAAGCAAGGATGAGCATTTGAGTGCCCAGCAAGCAATAGCAATTATATATATATATATATATATATATATATATATATATATATATATATATATATATATATATATATAGCTGAAAGGATTTAACTGTTTTCTTTGTACTATTCTTCTACAACAAGTCAATAGTTGTGAAGTATTCTGAACCGATGATAATAACATAACAACTCTCTTTCAAATTTTTGAAACTACATAATGACTATAACTGGGGTTATGGTGACATGCCATGAACATTGTTTTCATTTTCGAAAGGGTTAAACAGAAATTCATCTGTAAACCGTCATAACTTACGGGCACGAGGGTGATCAGCCCGTTATGCCCTGCATTGATCAATACTACATTGCTAGAACGATATTATCGTTCATCCTTTATCCGCCGGAGCGCATAAAAATTTTCCCGTGTAGGGATGTTCATACCTGTCTGGGTTCTAAATCAAAGGTTTTATCTTGTTCAACAATAATCTATAATTCAATATATCTGTATACGGGTAATTGACAATGGTATATCAACATGTGATTAAATACAATGATTATCCAAGTGGGGACACTTGTTTAACCATTTCTAGAAATTAACGAACAGAATATATATATCCGAATTATCGTATACTAACATGTTGATATTCAATGAGCTTATATAATATAAAGTTCATAATCTGTACAATAATAATACAGTTTAGAAACATTCTTACTCACATCCATTGCATAAAGAAAATGCAAAGGTTAGATACTTGCCTGAAGCGCTGCTTACAACTTGTAATTAAGATCTATCGCTTATCTCACGACCTATCATTAATAAGATAGTTCGTTCGATTAGAACAACATACTATAACACATAACACTACTTATTACAGTCAACACATAACCTAATCATATTAGCACCTATGTTTAATAACCATTGAATCACAAATAATCACTTATACAATCAAAATATCTAAGTCCAGATCAATTTCTGAAACATGTCGGTCTATCGACAATTTTATCGGGTAATTATCGAGTCTAAGACTCTATACTATAACTTAACATCAGTACGTATCAGTCATATTATTTTTAAATGACTCAATAAAATTTTAAAGCATTTATTATAATTTATCATAAATTTTCAAACATTGGATTCATATTTAAATGATTTAAATACCAATCAATTCTATTATAATAAATATTTAATTAGTATTAAACTATTAATGAAATCATTTTCAAAATATTAAAGTTATGTATAATAACTCAAAATACTTTTAAAGTATTAATATTACCCTTAAATAATTTTTAAAACATTTAAAATCATTTTTAAATAATTATCATTAATATTAAAGTATTAATGTTCTATTTATCAAAATATTAAAAGTCATTATTCATAACTTAAAATATTTTTAATTCATTTATATCCTTTTTAAATAATTTTTAAATTAATAAAACTATTTTTAAACTATTTATTTAATATAATTATTAAATAAATTTAATATCAATAATAATAACTTAATAATCATTAATATTAAATTATTAATGAAATTATCCTTTAAATATTAAAATTATATTTTATAACTTAAAATATTTTTAAACACTTTATTTTCATTTAATATGATTTTTAATATAATAAAATCATTTTTAATTAATTTACTTAATTCATTTAGTAAATAAATTAATTACCATTAATATTAATTTATTAATGAAATTTATCATAAAATATTAAAAGTCATTAAAAATAACTTAAAATATTTTTTATATCATAATATAATTTTTAATGATTTTTCTAATATTAAAATCATTTTTAAATAATTTATTTAATATTATAATTAAATAAATTAAATACTTTTAATATTTCAAAAGTATTAAATATTTATGAAATATATTAAAAATAATTAAAAACTAATTTTCGGAATTTTTAATAATTTTTAATAATTTATTTAGTATTTTTAATAATTAAAAACTAATTTTTTTCTATTTAATAATTAATTTCTGAAAAATATTAAATAATCTGTCGCTAAAGACCACCTATAGCGACAGAACCGTCGCTATAGGTGTTCTTCATGTTCTTGAGCCTTCACAATGCAGTATCGCGTGTGCTACTTTGACCATCGATTTCTTAGCGTGTTTTGTGTTCCTGGACACGTTGTTTGTCAGAGCTTGTAGTGCTAGTGTAGGACTACACGATCCAACAACAAACATAACCAAACATTTCATAATAAAGCAGATCTGATCGTCCAAAATAGCTGTCAGAGCTGTTCTTCATTTTCTGGGTTACCCAGAAATAAAGAACAGTTCGTGTAGCCATATTTGGGCTTCCACAACTTGAAATATGTGTAATATTTTTATGATCTATAAGCTACAGTGTGTAGTAAGTATGTCAATGAAGAGATATAACACAAAATATCAACAAACTATCAACAGAATCACTAGATATGAACCAGTCAACCATTGTCAGAAATAAACTTCTATCAATTTCTAGAAATTCCCAGAAACAGAAAATATGGCCGGATGGTCTACTTTGACCATCCACTACCTTTGACTCGTTTACTTTTAAGGCGATTTTAAGGTATAACCTTGTAGTACATATACCCAGCTACAACTTAGACACAACAATAAAACCAACAAATTAACACACTGACAGATCTAAGACCATCAACAACTTGTCAGACACTAGTATACGGTTTCTGGGCTGCCCAGAAATGGCTCAGTCAATGCCGATCAACGACCTTTGACCGGTTATAACTTACAATCTACAACTGATCTAAGCCTGATTCTTGATCCAGATCAAAGCCAACATGGCAGACTACATATGTAAACCTTTAAACAACAAAAATAATACATGAACAAGGATCTGGGGCCACTGACATTAGTTGTCAGACCACAGTTTGAACATTTCCCAAATTTTTGAAAAACACCAATCCGAGCTTCTAAATGTTATGGATCTAATCATCTAGCAACCCAGATCATCATTAGACATCTTATATGACACATTTAACACAAAAAAAAACATCAAAGATCAGATCATGGACAGAAATTAAAGCTAGGATTTTATACCTTCTTGATCGATTTCTGATTTTGTGTTGCTGATTTGTTTATGGTGGACGTGGGGCTGTGTTTTGGGACTAAAATGCTAAGAAATTTCGTGGGTTTTAGTGAGAGAGACTCAAGGATGTGAGTTTGTGCAAAATAAGTGGCCAAATGAGATTTTTCTCTCTCCAATTCTATATATAGATGTTATAATGCACATGGCTGCTGAGATTACTTGTTTTGCTAGAGATTTTAAGTCTCTAAAAAGTCAAGGTTAGCTCACCAACTCCAACAACTCATACACTTGTCAAAATCCAATAATTCAAGAGGATAAAATGGTCTTTTTGCTTGGAAATTTAAGGGCAATCTTGTAATCATGCAAACCCTTAGGGTTTAGGGTTTGGGTTAAGGTTTAGGGTTTGGACCATTTATGTATAGAGTTCAATAAAAATTAAATTATAACTAAGTAATTATAATTAGGGTTTTTAAATAGAAAATTAGGGTTTTAAAAATATATTTAGGGTTTTCTTGATATTATTAGGTTTCCCCAATTTATGTATTAGGTTTCCTAATTAACATAATTATTTACTAAAATAATAATTAGAGTTATGATTTTAGCAATTAGGCTTTCAAATTAGAAATTAGGGTTTCTAATTTACAATTAGGGTTTCTAGATTATAATTAGGGTTTTACCTAATTAATCACTTAATACACAACATAAAACATATAACATAGTTATATAACAGTCTTAAGCTCACAATTGATTTTCAATTTAGAGTTTCCCTAAGTAAAATTAGGGTTTAACCAATTAATACTAGGGTTTTGAAATTAAACACCATAATTGACCAATTATCATCAATACGTACATGCAGTACATATTCATAGCACTGAAAAATTAAAATATAATTAATATTATATTATTATTTTCATACCTTGGCAATAATCCAAGATTAGGGTTTGGATACCATATTTGATTTATTCTTCCTATTTAACCTTAATAATTAAGGTAAAATAATTAACTTAATAACCTGTACTAAAATTCATATAATAAAATAATTATTATAATTATTCTAAAAATCAGTTCATATATTATTTAAATAATACATGATTATATATTTTCATGGAAAATAATTATTAAAATATTTCTACCATAAATTGATTATTATAAGTATATACTTTTTAATAATCAATAATTTTAAAATAAATTCATTTGTAAATAATTATGTAATAAATATATTTTTACTTACCACATAAATACGTATACACATAATCTTGTACAAATCCTCATCCTTAATAAAAAAAAAATTTATTCACAAAATTTCTTATTTATTTATATAGAAAATATCGGGTTGTTACACCCTATGCATATGACATGTATTCATTAGGTATGAAAGGTTGATCACCTTCATTACCATTCGGTTCAGATAAATTTGTTTATATTAAATGCTTGTTCAGTCATAAAATTTGTTCGTGCTAATTCACAACTATATTATTGAATTATAGCCAGCTTATTATTCAAATTCTTTCAATCATGATATATCGTTAAATTATTGAACTTAAACTTGCTGGGCAAACTTATGCTCACCCTTGTTATATCATGATTAACATTGCAGATTAAGATGATTACGTCAGATACAAGGAAAGGTTAAAGACAGTTCCAGCTTTAGTATATGTGTGCAGCTAAATTTGTATAAGTATTGTATATTAATGTTGTTGTAAGTTAAATAAGTTATGAATTGTGTATTAAGTTAAGGTTATTCGACCTTGGGGAATAGTGTGTAATGTAATGTATAAACAATTTATGTTTACATCTTCCGCAGTAGTTGTAGAATGATTGTACCAGGTCCTTGGTGATTTAGGACCCAGATTTGGGGCCCTCATAGTTGGTATCAAAGCTGTTAGTTATGAACCTTAGGTAGGAATACCTGAGACTAATAACCGTAGTGATTAGGATAAGATCTAACTCACGTAGAGTTAGTTGGTCGGTAAGATTCAAAGACGAATCTCGGCGAGTTATAAGATATAGAGTTCCCTAACTCTGATAATAAAGTTGAACAGTAGTGGTGAATAGATAGAGTCTAAAAGACTAATAGTGCAGTGATAGAAGTTCAAAAAGTAAAACGATCAAGAAATAAAAATGAATAGTAATATATATGATGAGATCACCTAGTGATCGGATAAGGTTATAGTATGGAGAAGGATCAAGCGAATGATTGAAAAGTTTACAGCAAGATTGTTGTGTCTCAGTTGTGCTATGAATTAGTACATATTTTGGAAAGGATTATGAATACGAGTTGAATCAAATTCGTATTGAGAAAGGAGTTAAGATTAGGTGTGGATTTCAATTGAGGACTCATGTCAGTAGCTGAGTTGTAGGATTCCTAGTATGGGCGGGGAATTGTACGTGGTGTAACAACCACTTAGTTTTTGACACTGATAATCATTGAAATGTTTGTGTCGCACTATTTTCTATATGCATGTTAAGAGGGTGATTCATTTCTCATGTATATAACAAATAGATAGGTTATAGGTAGAGAATATAAGGTAAAGTACGAGTTCTTAAAACTCATACTTATGGTATGTTCGTAACTCATAGTTATATGAAATATTTATGAACCCCTCAGCGAATGGACGCCAAAGGTCTGACTAGGGTAAGTTCTTAAACTCCTATGATTGTGGAAAGTTCCTGAGCTCATAAGTGTGGTTTGATGAACTGGGAATAATCATGTGTGAATGGAGTATTGCGGATAATAGGAATAGATAGATTACTAAGCAACTGATCATTAGTGAAGGCAAAAGTTTTCCAAAACTCCTAGCTATGAATAGACTTCAAAATTTTGACATCAAGCTAAATACGCACTATGTGCTTTTTAATATATATATATATATATATATATATATATATATATATATATATATATATATATATATATATACTCGTAATAATTTTTGAAACGGTTTAAAGTATAGTCTATGTTATTTATTTCGGCTAGACGTAAATGATTTAAAATATCAAAATATATTTTTATTTATCACTTATGTACCGTGTAACCTAGTGCAGAGATGATAAAAAGTTGATAGAGTTATAAACACATGAATACTTAGTGTGAATTCGATCCAAAAATCATTATTCCACTATTGTATGATGTGTTATGACAAAGTCATACAATGATGGCATCCTCAAACGAACTTTTAAAACAGTACGACATCATGACGTCATTCTCAAAAATATTTTCAAAATTATAATTTGCCAACGGGGTTTGGCTACACCTAAATAATTCGATTGAATTGAATTATTGATATGAGTCTACGCTATTCGATTCAGCTAGACTAATGTTATGAAAACTCTAAGTGTTCATTGAAAGAAATTTCCTGAACCAAATTGTTTTGGTGCAGAATCCGATAAGACTGAGGTAAGAAAATTTTATGCGCCCAAGGCGGATAAGAGGAACAAGAAAATGGTTCCGACCAACACTACTTGACCAGTACATGACATAACTGGCTGAACACCCACTATGTCCATAAGTTATGACGGTTTGCGGATGAATTTCCATAAAACCTTTGTTAAAATGACAGACAATAGTTTATATGACTCCTCAGCACAATTTGAAATTTTTTACTCATGTGAGTGGTGTATTGGGTAGCATGTGATGATGTGTATGAATGGTGTAAGCTGTATGGACTATGGTGTAAGGTGTAAGGTAAATTTTGGGGATGAAATTTTTAGAAGAAGGGGTGAATGTGATAACCCGAGAATTTAGATATTTATAGAATAATAAAATATTGAATTAAGGTAAAATAATAAACCTAGACATAAAATAAGTGAATGGATTTGAGATTTCCGAGAAGGAAATTTGTGAATTTAAAATTTATGTGATGAATTATTCCGGATTAAGGGTATACGTGAATATGTACTGTGTATATGGTATTATATATGTACAGTATGTGGTTAAGGGTCAAGGGTTGACCAGATAGTAGCAAACCCTAATATTATATTAAGAACGTCAGCGTTCATTTAGAAAATTCTTACGAATTATAAGTTATAAGTAGGTTTTATACCTATTTATTGGATATCAATTCACGGGAATTATGCTCATCTCAAGTACATTTTAGCGTGTTTTAAGTGCATTTTCTGTTTAATTTGCATTACTTGTAATTAGGACCCCTCTGGTATGGAAATGCGGGAAATGGCATGATTTAGCATTGACATTTTGGTATGAGACTAGCGAAGGCATGGCACATGAATCGAGTGTAGATAAGGAGCTGAGTAATGATGGAGGAACAAGCAACAAACAACAGAAAAAATAATAAACCACAACATCAGATAGCAGTATGCAGCAGACAGGAGCGTCGCTACCACGTTGCTTGACATAGCAATTCTCGCGCGCCCGCGCAATAGGCAGGAAGAGACTGAAATTACACATCGCGTGCCCACACAGCTTAATCGTGCTCCCGCGCTGGAGTCTCGCGCCCGCGCCCAATTTGTATGGATATCACGCCCGGCCGCGCGCGTTATATGTAGCTGTTACTTGACTTTTGTTTTTGATTTTGATATGTGAATGTGTTTTCATTAAAAACTATCCTGGTTGGTACCAGACATTATCATGTACGTTTTTTGGAGTTTTTCATAAGGAAATTTGGGTTCCAAGCATAGAACTAATCCTAGAGGATTTGAGCATAAACTCAAGATTTTCTACATCTTCTCTTGAATTCAGTTATTATATAAGCATTTATTTTACTTTGCTGGAAATAATTGGAGATTTGGATAGCATCCAGAATTGAATTCTACAATTGGGTTTGATCAATTCTATTTTCTCTCTCTCTTGTGATATTTATTCTCAATGTGTTACTATAATCCCATAACGGGTTTAGGTTTAGAAATGAACTAAGCTCCATTATAGGATTATAACGGATTTTGATACGTAATCTATTATTAATTGCCTAATTGCTTGATTGCACATTTATCATTGTGATTTCTATTATGATTGATTGGACTGCATGAATGTTTGATCACCATTCATCTCATATGCTTATATGGAATTGAAAAATGATATGTGAGCATGGTTGTAGTCATGATAGCATGCGTTTATGAGGCTGAAATGTTTAGCTTCTTATTTTGTGAACCAGATAAAAATATATTGTTTCACCGTGTGTAGTAATATAAGGGCTTGTGCTTCAATTCAATATTACTACAATTTCATATAGAAATATAGTGACTTTGGCATTATTGTCGATTAAATGATTTCTATCGCAATGTGGATGTTATTTAAACAGGTCATAAGTCATTGGAAAATGATTATGTCTACATTTGTTCTCCTAGCTAACTTTCCATGATAAATGTGTGATTCTGCATGATAGCAATGTTTAGATGAAATATGAAATGAAGTTAGAATCCCATTCTTTCCAAATTTGATTTCATTAAATTAATCTTGAGTTTTATTCAGTAATTGAGTATAGGTTAATCAAAATTGTGAACTATTCGTTTAAGCATATAAAAATAGTGATACAATTGGTGTATGATAGTTTAATTTTAAAACATTTCTCCGTGGATCGATATTGTTCTTACTCTGTACTACTTGTTGACCCTTGTATGCTTGCATGAGTTAGAGTCTTTTTGTTAAGACTAAGAAGGAGGCAACAAGTTTTTGGCACCGTTGCCGGGGAGGGGCGTTTAATTTTATTATTATTATCATCAATTGTAAGCTAAATTGTATGACTTAAGCAATTCTAATCTTGTCTCATTTCTATTTTTGTATTTCTTTTAGGTACTTGCATTTAGTATATGCGCCCTCGATCCTCCAATCCTGAGTTAACACCTTTACAGGATAACATCAACGGTAGGGGTTGGAAATCAAGAGCACGTAGAAACATACAAGAAGAGTTAGAGACTACAACATCTAATATGACAGCCGCAGAACAAATAGAAGAGCAAGGGGATGAGCACATGGCTTTAAGAGATTATTTGATGCCGAATATTAATGGATTGCAATCAAGTATAGTCAGACTAGCGATAGCAGCCAACACATTTGAAATCAAGTCGAGCACTATTTAAATGGCGCAGAATTCGGTACAGTTTGGGGGTGCTACTACAGACAATCCTAATGAACACCTATTGAGCTTTATTGAAATATGCGACACTTTCAGATAAAACAGGTGACAGATGATGCTACCAGACTTAGACTGTTTCCATTTTTATTGAGGGATAAAGCTAGAAGTTGGCTTCACTCTTTACCTGCGGTATCTATCACCAAATGGGAGGACCTAGCACATAAATTCTTAGCCAAATTCTTTCCAATGGCTAAAACTGTAAAAATGAGGACAACAATTTCCCAGTTTGAGCAGCAACAGGGTGAATCATTATATGAAGCATGGGAGAGATATAAGGAAATGCTAAGGAAGTGTCCACACCATGGCATGCTGGATTGGATGATTATCAACACATTTTATAATGGATTGGGACGGTAGTCGAGACCGATTATAGATGCAGCGGTAGGAGCGCTATGGGCGAAGAGCTATGAAGAGGCCTATAATCTCATAGAGACGATGGCAGCTAATGATTTCCAAAACCCTTCGGCCAGAATGCCACAGCCTAAAGTTGAAGGTTTATTAGAAGTGGATGCTATCACTCAATTGTCGGCACAGATGGCATCCATGTCAAAGAAGATTGATTCATTGACAGACACCAAGGTGAAGACAGTTGCATTTGTGTGTGACACATGTGCAGGGTCACATGCAACGGACCAATGTGCTATCAGTTCAGAGTCTGTGCAATATGTGAGCAACTATAGGAAGGATCAAGGACAATTTCAGAACACATACAACTCCAACAACCGCAACCATCCAAATTTTAGTTGAACAAATAACCAAGGAAATCAACAGAATCAGTTTCAACCAAATAACCAATTTCAGTCACAGTCAGCTCAGCAACAGTTTGCACCAAGACCACCTTATCCACCTGGATTTTCTCAACAACAACATCATACTCCAACTGCACCTCAGCAAGGAAAGAAATCACAAATGGAGGAGATGATGATGAAGTACATGGCAAATACAGAGGTGATGATTAAAATCCAAGCAGTGGCTATTAAAAATTTGGAAACTCAAATGGGGCAAATAGCGAGCATGCTTAACAACAGACCCCAGGGTTCATTGCCAAGTACAACAGAGGAAAATACAAGAAGAGAAGGGAAGGAACAATGTCAGGCGATCACACTCAGGTCTGGAAAATAGGTTGTAGGAATCAACCAGACGCACCCGCGCCGTGTTTACAAAGGAAGGACGCGCGGTCGTGCAAGGGAGAAAATTTGCCTGCTGAGAAATTAAATGATGAAGATTTTGGACAAAAGCAGGAATGGGAGAATAAAGCAGGTTCAGTTAAGAAGCCTATGAATAAAATACCACTAGTTCACCCTCCGGTTCCTTATCCATAGAGATTGCACAAGCAGAGGGAAGACATGCATTTTAGTAAGTTCTTGGAGGTATTCAAAAAGCTGTAGATTAACATACCTTTCGCTGAGGCATTAGAATATATGCCTAGTTATGCAAAATTTGTGAAGGGTATCTTGTCAAGGAAGAAGCTATTAGAAGAATTTGAAATAGTGGCCTTGACAGAGGAATGTAGTGCAGTGCTTCGATGCAAATTACCTCCAAAGCTGAAATATCCGTACAGTTTCACAATACCATGCACAGTTGGGAAAATGAGCTTCAATAAATGTTTATGTGATATTGGTGCTAGTATTAATTTGATGCCCTTGTCAGTATTTAATTAGTTGGGGTTGCTAGCTCCAAGGCCGACAAATATTTTGTTACAGTTAGCTAACAGGTCGATCACTTATCCACAAGGAATTGTTGAAGATGTTTTGGTAAAAGTGGATAAATTCATCTTTCCAGCTAACTTCATCATTCTAGATTATGAAGAAGATAGGAGTATACCAATCATACTTGGAAGACCATTTGTAGCAACAGGAAGAACCTTGATAGATGATCAGAAAGGGGAACTTACAATGCTTATCCATGATCAGGAAGTTACTTTCAACATTTTTAAGCCAATCAAATTTTCAACAGACGAAGAGGAATGCTTCAAGGTTGATTTGGTGGACAAAGTGCTAAATGATGTAGTACAGAGTTTGGTGGATCATGAACCATTGAGAAGTGCTATTGCTAGAAATTCAGAATTAGATGATGAGGAATTTGAAGAACATATGCATTTCCTTGATACAACTCCTCAATTCAGAAAATTCTATATTCTTGTGGAGCCATTAAAGAAATCTGGAGAGTCATCAGTAAAATTGGAACCATCTCTTGAAACACCTCTAGAACTTGAATTGAAACCACTGCCTGATCATTTGAGGTATACATTTTTAAATGAAAATTCAAAATTATATGTGATTATTTCTTCTGCACTAACATCTTTTCAGGAAGAAAAACTGCTAAGAGTCCATACAGAGTTCAAGTCAGCTATTGGATGGAGTATAGCAGACATAAAAGGGATCAGCCCATCTTTTTGTATGCATAAGATCCTGTTGGAAGATGAGAGCAAGCCTTCAGTGGAACATCAAAGAAGACTTAATTCGATCATGAAGGACGTGGTAAAGAAAGAAGTGTTGAAATGGTTAGATGCAGGCATTATATATCCAATTTCAGATAGTTCATGGGTGAGCCCGGTACAGTGTGCACCGAAGAAAGGTGGTATGACCGTGATTTCCAATGAGAACAATGAGTTGATTCCGACAAGAACAGTGACGGGGTGGAGAGTCTGCATGGATTACCTCAGGCTTAACAAAGCTATAAGGAAAGATCACTTTCCACTGCCGTTTATCGATCAAATGTTGGATAGACTAGCGGGCCATGAGTTCTATTACCTTCAGGATGGGTATTCAGGCTACAATCAGAATGTTATAGCTCCAGAGGACCAAGAAAAGACAACATTTACATGTCCATATGATACTTTTGCTTTCAGGAGGATGTCATTTGGTCTTTGTAATGCCCCAATAACTTTTCAGAGATGTATGATGGCTATCTTTTCAGATATGGTGGAGCAAAATGTGGATGTATTTATGGACAATTTTTCAGTATTTGGGGATTCATTTGATCTCTATCTGGAAAATTTGGTCATGTTTTTGAGAAGATGCGTTGAGATAAATTTGGTATTGATTTGGGAAAAGTGCCATTTTATGGTACAAGAAGGAATAATTTTGGGACATAAAGTATAGAAGAAGGGACTTGAGGTGGATAGAGCTAAATTAGAAACCATTGAGAATTTACGGCCACCAACTTCAGTAAAAAGTGTTCGAAGTTTTCTAGGACATGCAGGCTTTTATCGCAGGTTCATTAAAGACTTCTCCAAGATAACTAAACTAATTTGCAATTTATTGGAGAAGGATGCACAGTTCAAGTTTGACGAGGATTGCGTGTTTGCATTTGAGCATTTGAAGAAGAGGTTAACTTCAGCACCAGTAATCACATCACCAGATTGGGACTTACCATTCGAATTGATGTGTGATGCCAGTGATTATGCTATGGGGGCTGTTTTGGGTCAGAGGCATGAAAAGATTTTTCATGTGATATACTTTACGAGCAAGACCCTTACTGATGGATAGTTGAACTGCACCACCACAGAGAAGGAATTACTGGTAGTTGTGTATGCTTTTGACAAGTTTAGATCGTATTTGATTGGTACAAGGGTAATAGTGTACACGGATCACACGATAATTCGACATTTAGCTGCAAAGAAGGATGCAAAGCCTCAGTTGATCAGATGGATACTTCTATTGTAAGAATTTGATTTGGAAATCAAGGACAGAAAGGGAATTGAGAACCAAGTGGTGGACCACTTATCTCGACTGGAGAATTCAAAAAGGGAGGCAGATAACAAGGTTATGATTAATGAATCCTTTCCAGATGAGTTGTTGTTTATGGTGAAAGGGGAAGTGCCATGGTTTGAAGACTATGTGACCTACTTGGCGAGTAAGATGATACCTTCTGACTTGGTTGGCTATCAAAAGAAGAAATTCATGCATAATGTGAAGTGGTTCATCTGGGATGAACCATATTTTTTCAAGCAATGCGCTGATCAGATGATAAGGAGATGTATCCCATATAATGAGACTGAGGGGATTTTGCAGGATTGTCATGCTTCTTTATATGGTGATCACTATGGTGGAGAACGAACAACGGCTAGAGTGTTACAAGTAGGATTTTACCGGCCAACGATTTTCAAGGATACTTACAATTTCGTACAAAGATGTGATAGATGTCAAAGAGTCGGGAACATTTCGAAAAGAAATGAAATGCCATTGAACACTATCCTCGAGGTGGAAATTTTTGATGTTTGGGGGATAGATTTCATGGGCCCTTTCCTTTCTTTATGTGGAAATCTTTACATCTTTCTAGCAGTGGATTATGTGTCAAAGTGGGTGGAAGTGGCAGCTCTTCCAACAAATGATGCCAAAGCAGTCCTCAAATTTTTACAAAGGAGTATTTTCACGAGGTTTGGGACTCCAAGGGTTATCATTAGTGATGATGGTAGTCATTTTTGTAATAGGTAGTTCATAACCCTCTTGGCTAAGTATGGGGTTAATCATCGCATTGCTACAGCCTATCATCCTCAAACCAATGGCCAAGCCGAAGTTTCCAATCATGAGGTCAAAAGAATTTTGGAGAAAGTTGTAAACCCCACAAGAAAGGATTGGTCCTTGAAACTTGATGACACTATTTGGGCATATAGGACTGCGTATAAAACTCTGTTGGGCATGTCACCTTTTCAGCTAGTTTATGAAAAAGCATGTCACCTTCCTATGGAGCTTGAGCATAAGGCATATTGGGCAATTCGGAAGCTAAATTTTGATTTGAAGGCTGCAGGAGAAAAACGCCTAATTTAACTTAATGAGTTGGATGAATTCTGACTACAGGCATATGAAAACTCAAAGCTATACAAGGAAAAGGTGAAAAAATAGCATGATCACAAGATCATATAGAGAGTGTTTGAGCTGGGACAAAGAGTTTTGCTGTTCAATTCCATACTCAAACTTTTTTCTGGGAAGCTCAAATCAAGGTGGTTAGGGCCATTCACAATGAAAACAGTTTTCCCACATGGTGTAGTAGAAGTGTTCGAGAAGTTTCCGGACAAGCCGTTTAAAGTGAATGAAAAGCGGCTGAAGCATTATTTTGGTGGCGAGGTGGACAGATAAAAAGTAACCTCAATTCTTTCTTCAACATGAGAAGTCGGAGATAGTCAAGCTAATTGACTATAAATTAGCGCTTGATGGGAGGCAACCCGTTATCTCTATCCTTAACTCTTATTTATCTATGTTTAAAGTATTTAGTTTCATGTTCCTGTTAGTATTCATAGTGTACTTTATGTTAAACTAGTAGTATGAGAGCTGACTGAGCGTATGATGAGACATAGGAGTAGTAGAGAAAGTATGGTGTTAGGATAGTCATGTATGCAAATAATCAATCCATGTTTTGATTTTGGAGGCATGATATCTAATGAAGATAATTACTGATTGAACAGGTGCATTGGAGTGGATTCATTACTGCTGTTATATGTAAGATGTCAATGCAGAATATAGGCTCGCACGGTCGTGCCATGAAAGTAGTGAGACACTGCGCGCCCGCGCCTGTGCAGAAAGAGTGATCGCGCACCCGAGCCATTTCCCTATTCAAAGACCGCGCGGCCGCGTGCGACACCAGACTTGGAATTTTTTTTATATTTAAAAACGTGTCTTGAACCATATCTGCTATTATTTGAAATAACAGAGAGCGTATTATTCTCTCCAAAATAGGCACGACTCTTCCTTTCCAAAACCGTTCCAAATTAAAGGTGTAACGCCTCATCTCCACGGCTTGATTATCGCATCGGTTCTCCTACCCACGTTCAACATCTACACTGATAAAACTAGGGCTTCAGTGGGTATGTGCAAAATAAGTTTGGGGGTTCTCTGTAAAGCGATAATATCACTCACGATTATATCAAGCAAACTTTCTTCTTCTTCATCAATTTCAAATGGGTCCTAAGCGTGCACGATCTTTCACTCCATCATCATCTTCTTCCAGTAGTCAAGACGAGGATACTGTGGATCATATACAATTTCTCAGTTTGGAGGTACAAATGGAGTACTACAGAATAGTGGCAAAGATATTTGTGAAGGAACGAGGCTTCAAGCCTAGGAAACAAGATTGACAACTGTGGAATATGATTCGAGAAAGGGGATGGGTAGGATTTACTGTAACCCCTACGCCTGCGTCCGTGTGTATTGTTCGAGAATTTTATGCTAATGCTGAAGATACTATGAGTGGTTTGTCAATGGTTCGAGGAGTTCAAGTGGATTACACCCCTTAATCAGTCAGGGTCGCTTTTAGAATACTCGATACTCCACCGACTGGAAATGATAATTGGGTCGAGTCTACCCGTTTTGAGACGGATTTGCACGAAGTCATCACTGACTTGTGCATTCCAGGCACTCAATGGACTTATAGGGCATGAACGGATCAGCCTCGCACTTTCCCATCCTCAGATCTGAATCGCTATGCAATAACTTGGAATTTATTCGTATGATCAAAGCTTGTACCTTCAACACATCAGCATGAAATCACAACTAAGAGGGCTATCATGTTGTGCGGGAATAGTCACAGGCAAATACATCGGTGTGGACTATCTGATTAATCAGAACATGTTATGTTACATGAGGGGGAACACTGCGGGAAGTATCCCACATGCGTCTGTAATTGCAAGTCTATGTGCACAGCAAGGAGTTCATTGGGATGATGAACAGATGCAAATGCCTAGTCAAGATATAACTCATGCAATGATTGCCATATTCGAGGATTGGGCAGGAGGCGTGCCACACCCTAGGGGAAAAGGTTTCATCCTTCAACCCGCATCCTCAGTGTCTCCACCACATTCTACACAGGAAATTGAAGCATGAACGTCAACACAAGCCACTTAAGCCACTGTTGTCCATGTTGACCGTCAGCTCCGAAGGTTGGAGAGAAAGGTTGATGCTATGTATGATAACTTTGCAACGTTTGATACGGGATTGACAAGGTTACTAGCAGAGGCGTTTGCACAACAGGGTACTACACTCGAGTGGCCACAATTTGGGACAGTCGTGCCATTTCCACCACCGGATTCACCACCTGAAGAGGGTGGTGCAGCAGATCAGTAGGGGAGCTCTTCTAACCCTATACCTTCATTCATTGGGACACTGAATATTTGAAGTTTGGGGGTATTGGGTAGTACTTAGTTGCATGTTAGCTTAATTTTTAATTTTGCAGTTTTGGCATGATTAGTTTGCATTTTATTAGTTAGTTGCATGTTAGTTTAAATTTTAATTTTGCAATTTTGGCATGATTAGTTTGCATTTTATTGTATTTTTTTAGTCATAATAATACGTGTTAGTTGCATTATATGTTTAGTTGCATGTCTCGCATTTCTAGCTATGTGGAATTTATGTCTAGCTAATGATGAATTTGAATATTGAAGGATTATTGAGTTTAATGAATAACATAAGCTTAGATATAACATTTTACATGATGTAATCCATAGTGCTGTTTAGATGCTTTCAGTTTGCACTGACGTGTTCACAAATACTTGTAGGCATAAGGGTTATGTGTTTTATTGTTGGATAGGAAATATGGTTTTAAAAATAGAATTGTGTAGAAAATGGACTTAAACTATGAAAACATTGATAATCAAGTTCTGGGAAAACATGGGTATGCTTATTATTATTATTTTTGAAAAAAAATAAAAATAAAAATAAATAAATAATAATCATAACTACCATGTTTAGTCTTGTTTTGGGGCCTTTGTTGCTTCAGTAAGTACGCCCGAGGGGATTGTCTTTACACCTAGCGCCCTAAGGTCTTTTATTGTCTGGGAGTCGTTGGTTGAAAGCTCGCTAAGGGATAATATTGTAGCCTAATGGAATGAGGCATTGCACAACCATGTGATAATATATATATATATATATATATATATATATATATATATATAGCAATAAACACCACGGAAAAGAGCAAAAATCGCCATCGTGGGTCATAATAAAGCAGTTTAAACCCATTGTTGAACCTTAGCTTGTATGGATATGTTAGAGTAGTCTTTGTTGCATTAGTATACATGAATCTTGATTTGGACTACAGTTTTCTGTTTCGAGCAGTTTAACATATATATTATGTGCTTTAATCAAGTTTTAGTGATCACAACACACACACTGCATCTTTATAGCATGTATAGGTTATTTGAGTGTATGATATTATATCTATAGCTCAGTTTGAAGTTTTATTCTTGAATCTGGATAATTCACTAAGGCATGTTGGATTGGATTTCTATTTTGGTTGAAAAAAAATGTGGGACTCATTTGCATCATAATCGAGTTGCATAGCATGTAGTTGCATTTTCAGTGTTTTATGGAGTATGCATTACTTAAGGGCTAGCAATAGTTCAAGTTTGGGGGTTTTGATAAGTAGGTTTTATACCTACTTATTGGATATCAATTCACGGGAATTAGGCTCATCTCAAGTACATTTTAGCGAGTTTTAAGTGCATTTTGTGTTTAATTTGCAATACTTGTAATTAGGACCCCTCTGGTATGGAAATGCAGGAAATGGCATGATTTGGCGTTGGCATTGTGGTATGAGACTAGCGAAGGCATGGCACATGAATCGAGTGCAGATAATGAGCTGAGTAATGATGGAGGAACAAGCAACAAATAGCAGAACAAACAACAAATCACTGCAGCAGAGAGTAGTATGCAGTAGACAAGAGCAGCGCGGTCGCGCTGCTTGACAAAGCAGTTCTCTAGCTCCCGCGCGATAGGCAGGCAGAGACTGAAATTACACATCGCGCGCCCACGCAGCTTAATCGCGCGCCCGAGCTAAAGTCGCGCACCCGCGCCCAGTTTGTATGGAGATCACGCGCGGCCGCGCGCGTTATATGCAGTTATTACTTGACATTTGATTTTGAATTTGAAATTTGAATGTGGTCTCATTATAAACTATCCTGGTTGGTACCAGATATTATAAAGTACGTTTTTAGGAGTTTTTCATAAGGAAATTAGGGTTCCAAGCATAGAACTAATCCTAGAGAGGATTTGAGCATAAACTCAAGATTTTCTACATCTTCTATTGAATTCAGTTATTATATAGGTATTTATTTTACTTTGCTTGAAATTATTGGAGATTTGGATAGCATCCTGAATTGAATTCTACAATTGGGTTTGATCAATTCTATTTTCTATCCCTCTTTTGATATTTATTCTCAATGCGTTACTATAATCCCATAATGGTTTTAGGTTTAGAAATGAACTAAGCTCCATTATGGGATTCTAACGGATTTTGATACGTAATCTATTATTAATTGCCTGATTGCTTGATTTCACATTTATCATTGGGATTTCTATTATGATTGATTGGACTGCATGAATGTTTGATCACCATTCATCTCATATGCTTACATGGAATTGAAAAATGACATGTGAGCATGGTTGTAGTCATGATAGCATGCGTTTATGAGGCTGAAATGTTTAGCTTCTTATTTTATGAACCAGATAGAAATATACTGTTTCACCGTGTGTAGTAATATAAGGGCTTGTGCTTCAATTCAATATTGCTGCAATTTCACATAGGAATATAGTGACTTTGGCATTATTGTCGATTATATGATTTTTATCGCAATGTGGACATTATGTAAACAGGTCATAAGTCATTGAAAAATGATTATGTCTACATTTGTGCTCTTAGCTAACTTTCCATGATAAATGTGTGATTGTGCATGATAGCAATGTTTAGATGAAATATGAAATGAATTAGAATCCCATTCTTTCCAAATTTGATTTCATTAAATTAATCTTTAGTTTTATTCAGTAATTAAGTATAGGTTAATCAAAATTGTGAACTAATCGTTTAAGCATATAAAAATAGTGATACAATTGGTGTATGATAGTTTAATTTAAAAACCTTTCTCCGTGGATCGATACTGTTCTTACTCTGTACTATTTGTTGACCCATGTATGCTTGCATAAGTTAGAGTCCTTTTGTTAAGACTAAAAAGGAGGCAACAATAAAAAACCCTAAAATCGATTCTAGAAACCCGAATTGTAGTTTTGAGAATTCGAAACCTTAATTCGGAAGTTAAAAACCCTAATTTGGGAATTCAAATACAAGTATAAGGTTGAAACGTTATAAATTATACTTAATTAGGGATAACCCTAATTGATTTTTAGAAAACCCTAATTTCTAGATTAGAAGCCCTAATTTATAATTAGGGAAAACTTAATTGTAATGCCCCCAAAATAGGTATACATCACCCATCTTGAGTCGCCAAATAGCTGGTACAAAATTCAAATACAACTTAGTAATACAACTGTCATGTAACATACGACAAAACATAAACCGGGAGTTTTAATACGAATATTATCTTCTAGACAGTATTCAAACTCAAATAGAGTCCTCAATACATTTATTATCACACTATTTCATAGAATAGTGAGGACTACTAATGCTATCATATGGACCGTCACTCCGTTTCCCGACTAGTCCCGGCTACGTTCTCAATTCCTAAAGAGAACAATGAAAGCAAAAGGGTGAGATTGACTACGTTCTACGGTGTCATTCGCTTTGATCAGTGCCACGCGGGAGGTGGACCGTATTGAAGAGTATTATTGGGGTTCCTACACCTTCGCCTACTTCCTCAGGGGAATGCGCATGCGTTCGTAGGGCTTGACCGAGGCTTGGCTAGGATTTTACACGTTTCTGCTGGTGAGTATTTCTCTTTTGATTTTCCATGTATAGGTTAAGAGTGTTCACTGACAACAGATGTTTGCCTTTGTGTTGGAAATTTTGGGCCTATGAGAGGCTTCCATGTTTGCGTCTTGTGAGCGTGTTAGGTTTAGACACCTATCCACGAGGACGGCGATGGCATCACTCCATTTTGTCAGAGGTTCCTGTAGCGGTGGGTTTCACCCATTGTCGCTTACAGTTGGAGCTATTAATAGCCGATGTTATCACTTGGGTTCCCTATTCTGGGGAACATTGACCGTTGGATTTGAGGATGGATTCCCGACTGGTGTCGAGCATGTGATATCCACCCGTAAGATTCCTCTATTCACAAATGGAGGATGGGAGCTCTATTTAGGAGAGTGTATTATTAGGAGCACCACAGGAGAGATTCATGTACCAATCTTGCCTTATGTCAGGCGTTATTGGTCTGTGTTACAGTCACCTGCCGATGATAATCCATTGATGGGTATGGACGGATATGCTTTGTTAGAGGGTTCACATACTCAGGATTTATTCCATGACTGGTGGTCCCCTCGTACCATTGGAGCCCAGACCCGCGCCACTCAATTTATGGGGGATATGGATCCTAGATCCTTGATGATGGCGAATTGGCTGACCTGTGTCCGAGATCTGACTCATTTTACACAGATTAATCATTTGACCCGGCAGTTGGACCGGGCACATTTTTTCATCCGACACTTGGGTAGAGATCCTTCAGAGGCTGATAATTTTTAACCTTCCAGCTCAGGCGCTAGCCCCTCAGGTGACCCATATGGCTTTGTCGGTGCAGATCCTCCCTTGTATAGGCCTGACATCCCTATTGATAGAGATCCAGTGACTCAGGAGGAGTTACATCAGGTCGACAGGATTGATGATGTAGATATTGACACCATTATATTCTTCTGATGTGTATTTTAATTATCTCTTATGATAGGCCTCTGTTAGATATTGGGTGACTTTGCCCCATTCTAGTTATATATTTTGATAGGCCTATGTTAGTAGTAGGGCGTTTGTGCCCCATTTCCCTATATTTTTAGCTGTACAGAGATGATGTATATAGATGATGATGTACTTAGGAATGTATGTACTGTTTTCCATTCCCTACATCATATTACCATCTATTATCTGTCATGTATGTATTATGTTATGCATATGTATGTATGTCCGGAGATATTTAGCATTGACCCCTGGATGGTCTTGTGATACGGCCTACACAGATGTCTTCTTTGACAGTCAGCCGCATAGATCATACCCCACCAGTATTTGTAGCTTCCCGTCTGAAGTCGTGGTACCATAGTATGTCGCCAACAGATAGGGTGACTGTAGATCAGCTATTACAACATTCTATAACCCTTTTGATGTTTCAGGTTTTCGCAGGCTTTGTGGAGGGTATGCTAGAGAATTGGATACCATAGAGACAGGTTATCCAATTTGGTATCTAGGAGTTAACTCCTACTTTGGAGGAGTATGAGCAGTTGAGGGCCCTACCCTTAGATAGACCTTGCGCTCATATGGCTGTCAGAGATATGCGCCGACAGTTTATGACCCTCACCGGGTTATGGCGTAGAGTAGTAGAGGATGAGATTACATCCGGTCATGTATTACCACAGCGCTTCCTGATAGACAGATTTGGCTCGGTGGACAGCTACGCACGACATTCTGGGGATTTCACCTCACCAGAGGATCAGTGGCATTTGGCCTTAGTGGATGTACTCGTGATGTGCGTGGTGGCATATGTGTACATGACACGGTATATGGATGAGATGGACATAGATGTCATCATGGCAGTGAGAGCTCTCAGGGAGGGTCATACCATCATCCCGATGATTGTGGTGGACACGTTGAGGTCAGCCATGTTTTGCAATACCTACCCTGCAAGGGTCTTTACAGGTAGTTCGGTCATGTTATACGTGTCGTTTATGTAACACTTGAGACCGATTGGCACTTTTCGCCGACACGGGTACTGCTTCACCCTTGATATAGCTATGTCTTACTCCTTTCAGCCATTAAAGTGTACAGACGCTATGTCGTGGTCGGTATTCTTGGCAGGGATAAGAGATCTGTTTCACATTGTACCGTTTTCAAGGCTCAGATCACCCTATAGCTTCATTACTCACGCTCCTGACATGGTTTATCTCCCTTTGCCTGGTTTGAGGGGCATGCCTACCTACCACCCACTGGCCGTGATGTCACAATTTGAGCAGTTTCAAAACTTTCATCCTTTTGAGGTGGCATTAGGTCAGCGTTTAGCTTCTCGCCATTTGTCAGCAGAGGACTGATCCCGGGTGTATTCTTATTGGGATCAACGTGAGATAGCTGCTTTTTCTATTAGGCATCTGGGCTGTTCGCCAGAGTATTTTGCATGGATGGAGACAGAGACTTCACCGGCTGCGGCAGTGTCTAGAGTGTCGAGTATTGATTTAGATGGTGGAGAGCCCATGGAGGACGTTGATTCCCACACTGAGGATGAGCCATTCTCTAGGTTGCCAGTAACTCTTTTAGATTCTCCCAGTACTAGCACTGTCGTGATCCAGCATTCAACACAGTAATTCGAGCAGAGTCTTCATCTGATGACCTTTGAGAGGGACCAGGTTAGAGCCTTGATGTTGACCGCTCTTGATGGGAGAGATGCCGCTCTATTAGAGAGAGAAGATGACATAGCACATAGAGATACTGCTATTGAGCAGTGACATGAGGCCAGATCAGCCAGAAATGTCGTGATAATTGAGCGGGATGTCCCTATATCTGCCCGGGATGTAGCCGTTACAGATAGTACCACAGTGAGGTCCCTTACTACTGGTATGATTGTAGAGATGAGTACGTACATTGATGAGCACAGTGTCACCATGCAGGTGGCTGTAGATATTTTAGCTCGTATGGATATCCTCGTGTAGGAGACCACATCGTTACCTCCTTCTTCTGATAGAGATGCCATGTTGGGCTTAATAGCTCGCATATACTTTGATTTGTAGATGATCTTGTATTTTCCTGCACAGACTAGCTTAGCCATTTTGTTATGCACAAATCATATGTAAATATCAAACAATATTATATATAGTAGGGAAATATATATTTTTTATCACTTCCCTTTTAGTTATGCCTTGTTGCTTGCTTGATATTTGCCTGTTTCTTTAGGGCTTGTGATCTTGATGTATTCTAAATTCCTCCTTGATGGATGGACATTGAGATGTCTCCGGATATTTCAGAATGGATCTTTGATCTGTGTGTTTTTTGTACCACTTTTGGTGTCTTGGGACTGGTTTCTATATGGAGATGTGGAGAGGAATGTGACTTTCCTCTCCGAGATCGACGCACCACAGATGGTCGCCAGTACTCCTATTTAAGAGGAGCCCAGTTAGTTTCATCTCTTATGGATTAGTGTTTCTCTTTGAGGAACAACCGCAACTTAAATGGTCGCCAATCCTCCCATTTAGGGGGAGGTCAGGTAGTTCCATCCCTTTGGTCTGAAGCTGATGAAATGTGATGTATTAAAGGTTGATCCCAGTACCGCTGACAAGTGTTTGTGTTTCAGTAGGGGGTTAGACCGAATCATGACTGACTGCCTACGTACTCCTGTTGAAGAGGAGATCAGGTCTGCGTAGTCCAAACCTGATGTAAGAGGTTCAACGCTGTATGTGGCAAAAAGGGTGTAGAGATATTTTTGTTGTTTTTGCTTTTGTAAGGAAAAGGGTGTAGAAATATTTTTGTTTTATTGCAACCGGACCATATAAAATATGGCTGCCTATGTACTCCTGTGTATCAAGGAGATCAGGTCGGTGTAGTTCGCCCTACGTTCAAGACAGTTTGTAGCCAATGAAAAGTTTGATCCCATGTTCAGGACAAACTATTGGTGAGAAAGTTTAATCCCATGTACAAGACAAACTGCGAGTGTGAAAAGTCTTATCCCTAGTGGGGTAAAACTACGAGTGTGAAAGGTTCAATTCCTGGTGGGATAATTGGAGTTGAGCAACAAAACCAAATGAAGAGAAAGATCTAGCGATCCACAACCAGTCTGCTGGTTAGAAAATGTGTTTGTCCCTAATGAGGTAGATGAGTATGAAGAAAAGTTATATGTAGTGAAGGGTTAGAAAACCTGAAATGACTGGGGATCTGGTGATCCAAAACCATGATGTTTGCTTGATGATAACCTCAGACATAGTACCATTTCACGGTGTCCGAATTGATAAGCTGTGGAAATTCATCGCCATCCATTTCCTGTAACCTGAGAGCACCTCCTGTCAATATCTCCTTAACAATAAACGGGCCTTCCCAGTTCGGGGCGATTTTTCCCTTAGACTAATCTTGGTTTTAAATGATCTTTTTCAAAACCAAGTTGTGTTGTTTAAACTGCCGTAGCCAGACTTTTTTGTTATAGGACCTGGCTATCCTTTGTTGATATAACTGACTGTTGAAGTTAGCAGCGGCACGCCTTTCGTCTATTAAAGAAAATTGGTCATACCTATCTTGAACCCATTGGTCTTCATCCAGCTGAGCGTCTATCAACACTCTGAGGGATTCCATTTCCACTTCTATAGGGAGCACTGCCTCCATCCTATAGGCTAATGCATAGGGGGTTGCCCTAGTGGAAGTGCGCATTGATGTTCTATAGGCTAACAAAGTCAGAGGCAATAAGTCAGGCCACCCTTTATGGTTGGTGGACATCTTCTGCATGATCTTCTTGATGTTTTTGTTAGCCGCTTAAACAGCACCATTCATCATTGGATGGTAGACGACGGAGTTGAGATGTTTGATGTGGAATTTACTACACAATTCTTCCATCATTTTGTTGTTGAGGTTTTTAGCATTGTCTGATACAATTACCTCTGGTTGTCCATATCGACAAATGACATTGTTTTTAATGAAAGCAATGATGACTTCTTTGGTAACCCTGGGGAAGGAGACTGCTTCTACCCACTTGGTAAAGTAGTCAATCATGGTGAAAATAAACAGATGCCCATTACGGGCTTTAGGCTCAATGGGCTTGATCACGTCCATTCACCACATTGAGAAGGGCCAAGGCAAACACATATTGTGGAGCTCCCTCAGAGGGGCGTGGATAGCATTCCCATGAATTTGGAACTGATAATATCTCCTGACGTGGTCCTCACAGTCAGCCTTGAGAGAGAGAGCCAGTAATGCCCTGTTCTGAGGATTTTCTTAACAAGTAGGGGGCCACTCATGTGTGGGCCACATACTCCACCATGGATCTCATCCATGAGCCTCTGACCTTGGTCCTTGTTTAGGCATCAGAGGAGACCTAATGTTGTATCTCTTTTATAGAGTGCATCCCCGCTCAGGTAGAATTTCATAGCCAGTCGATGGATCCACCTTCTTTCAGTTGGGCTCGCCTCAGCGGGTGTAGATCCATGTTGTAAGTACTCCTTGATATGTTGATACCAAGGGTGTTGGATGGGAGGTAGCTCATCTAATGCTTCCCTAATATAATTCCCATAGGTTGGTGTCTTTTGTTGGGCAAATGTGAGGATTGACATGTCTTCCTTGTCATGTATGTTGATCAAGGAGGCCAAGGTTGCTAGCGCATTTGCAAAATCATTCCTATTTCGAGTAATGTGGAGGAATGATATTTCTTCAAACTCCGAAGCCATCTGTAGAACCTGCCGATGGTAAGGCAACAAATATAGAACTTTGGTGTGATACATTCTTGTGGTTTGTCTGATTACCAACTTGGAATCTCTAAAGACAGTTAACCGTCTAATACCCATTGATTGGGCAAGTTTTAGCCCCATTATACATCCTTCATACTCAGCTGTGTTGTTGGTGTTGGCAAACTATAATTTGACGGCGACGGGATGCTGCTCCCCCGTAATGGTTACTAGAACTGCTCCAGCCCCAGAACCTTCCATATTTACAGCTCCATCAAAATACATCCTCCAAGATTGGCGTGCATCGTACTGATGGTGTTGCTGAATTGCCATTACTCCTTCATTGGGGAAGTATGTCTCCAAGGGTTTGAAATCCTCTGAAGGTGTGGCAGCCAGTTGATCTGTAATTCCTTGACCTTTAACGGACTTTTGTGTCACATAGACGATGTCAAATTATTGTAGGATCAACTGCCATCTGGACAGTCGGCAGTTCAGCATGGGTTCACTGAACACGTACTTGAGAGGATCCACGCGGGATATGAGATGGGTTGTGTGACCATAGAGGTAATTATGTAACCTCAAGGAAGCCCATGCTAAAGCACAACACGTCTTCTCAATCAGAGTGCACTTGTGTTCACTACTGCTAAATCTTTTGTTGAGGTAGTAGATAGCTTGCTCTTAGCCTCTATCGTCTTTCTGTCCCAGCATGTAGCCCATGACATTGTCACTTATGGATATGTACATGAACAGGGGAACATCATCCCTTGGTGGTACCAAAACAAGACCTTTGACTAGCTGCTCTTTAATTGTAAGGAAGGCCTTCTGGCACTCATCATTCCATTTCATGGAGGAGTTCTTCCTTAACAACTTGAAAATAGGCTCAAAGGTTGCTGTGAGTTGGGAGATGAACCTAATAATGAAGTTGATTCTTCCCAAAAATTCCCGTATTTCCTTCTCTGTATGAGGAATGGGCATTTCTGTGATTGCTTGGATTTTGGTGGGATCCAACACAATCTCCTTGTGGCTAACTAGGAATCCTAGCAACTTGCCTGATTTAATACCAAAGGCGCACTTGGCTGGATTCACCTTCAAGTTGTACTTACGCAACCTATTAAAGAGCTATTTGAGATGGTCTAGGTGGTCTTCCTCCCTTTGGGACTTGACAATGATGTCATCCACATAGATCTCTATCTCCTTATGCATTAAATCATGGAAAAGAGCCATCATGGCTCGCTGGTAGTTAGCTCCGGCATTGATGAGGCCGAATGAGAACCAACTATAACAAAAGGTTCCCCAAGGCGTGATGAATATAGTTTCCCACGATCCTCCTTAGCAACCATGATTTGATGGTACCCTGCGAAGCAATTAGCAAAGGAGTACATGTCGTATTGAGCAGTATTGTCAATGAGAATGTGGGTAAATGGCACGGGAAAGCTATCTTTAAGGCAAGCTTTATTCAGATCCCGATAATCCATGCAAACTCACACGTTTCCTCTTGGTTTAGGCACGGGGGCTATGTTTGATAGCCATTCAGGGTATGTAGACACCATGATGATGCCTGCTTGAAATTGTTTCACACTTTCTTCTTTAACCTTTAAACTCTACTCAGGTTTCAATCGCCTTAGCTTCTGCCTGACTGGCTTGAATCCCTCTTTGATGGGGAGGCGATGAATGACAATGTCAGTGGACAAACCCTCCATGTCTTTATGAGACCATGCAAACACATCCTGGAATTGGGTTAATAGTGTAACCATGTCATTCCTTTGGTTTGTAGTGAAGACTATACCAATCTGGAATAGTTTAGGGCTTTTTAAGGTTACGAGATTGAAGGAGGTGGTTTGATCAATGTTGGGTTTGGGTTTGTCTTCAACCCATTCTTTGATTTCCTAAGGTATCTCAATGTCCTCTTGTATTTCCATCAAGTCTAAGTCCAACTTTTTATCAAAGTTACAATCCTTGTGGAGAAAAGGCACCTCATCAGCAAGTATAGGCACATCTAAATTCAGAGTCTTGAAACAAAATATGCTTTCACTTAATATATATGAAAATGTTCAATCATACAAAGTGTTAGCATGTACTAACAAAACAACTGCTAATACTGTAGTGAAAAGTAAGCAGTTATTATTATCTACAGGGCAGAAGGAGTTTCTGCCCGTTTTACCCTTGTCGACCAATGAAAGGAGTGATGCTCCAATTGTCAAGGGTGAAGTCCTGATGGGCTGCAGTGATGGAGGGGCTGTCATCGTCCTCCTTCTCCTGAATGATGACCATTACGTCTGGGCAATCATCGTCTGGGGTGTATCTATTTGTATGTTCATCATGGATAATGATGCGTATGTTTGAAATTATTCGAGCGATGTCCTTTTTACGTCTCCATTCCTCTTCTTCCACTTTTGGATTTGGAACTAGTATTTCTTTCTCCTTTACCGATATCGGTTTAGGAAATAACATGGCCACTACATGGGCCGAGACATTTACCGGAGACCGTACAGACTCAGGAACTGTAGGTGGAGATAATCGTCGTGTGGCTAAAGTTGAAGGAATCTGTTTGTGCTTATGATGATTCCTGCGACTGGAACTAGAAGTATAGCCTAGTTCGTTTGTCCCTGTTTGACTAGGACATTGAATGGGACGCTTGATGCCCTAATGCTCTTTGCCCAACCCATGTCCAGGTTGATATCCCAACGACATCATTTCTTGAGTGGCCAACATTACTTCGGCATAAATTTGGGGTATGAGAGGGGGCGCCCCAATAGGATGGTAGTGAGTGTTGCTCACCTCCAGGGCATGGAAACTGACCGGCCCAACTTCTGAATTAAAGCTGATGAGTGGTATGTCACCTTGTTCAGGACATTTCGGCTTAGCGTTTACAGTGACTAGGCTATTGTTGATAATGTATTTAAGTTGTTGGTGAAAAGTGGAGGGGACTACCCCGGCCATGTGAATCCACGATCTTCCCAGAAGTAGGTTGTATCCTGTATTTATTTTGAGAATGTGAAAAGAGACGCAGAATGTATGTGGACCAATCACCACTGGCAGTTCAATCTCTCTGACAGAGTTTCGTCGAGATCCATCAAAAGCTTTGATAACTGTATGGTTGTTTTGGATCCGATTGAGATTGATGTTCATCTTCACCAATGTGGCATAAGGAAAGATATTCAGAGACAAACCTCCATCTATCAAGACTCCCCCTACCATATATTCGGAGGATAAAACTGCAATGTGCAATGACTTGCAATGACCGGTCCCTTCGAGAGGTATATCACAATCAGTAAAAGATATCACAATGTTGTTAAAAATGTGTTCCACCAGATGCTGGAATTTCTCAACATCTATTGACTTAGGTAATTGGGCTTCTTCCAAAACCCTGAGCAATACCTTCCCGTGATCTTCAAAAGAGAACACTAAGTCCAGTATGGAAACTTGATGCGGAGCTTCTCTTAAACTTAAAACCACCTCGACTTTAATATGGCCCATAGTACAGAGAAATTCTTCCACTTTCTCCATGGGAATCTTCCCCTTTCACTTGATGGTAGGCTTCATCACCCGTTGGGGAAGATACAGTGGATTATCCTTCGACACTGTAGCAGTTATGTCTGATGTGGATCCTTCAGCCCCTCCATAATTCCATGGAACTTTCTTTAGGCTGACAATAGGATATTGTGGCCTGAATGGCAAGATAATTGGCTATGGCGCAACCACTTTCAAAGGATTGCCAACTCCTTTGAGTTGAATTGGGTGGGTTGTATGTGAAGGAGTAGATGCATCTATCTCAGAAGACATGACTGCTGCGAGTTCCTTCCACTTTGTAGGAAACGCGTCTTCACTTTTTAGTATCACAACATCATCGTCTGCCATCTGTAGGACACCGCTGACAATTAAATTCAGAATAAGATGGCGGAGTGCCCAACATTATTGTGTGATGTGACCACGAGATTGGGAGTGATATTGGCACATCCAATTGAAATCAAACCGTCTTAAACGCGGGCTGATTGGAGGTAGCAGAGCTGTGATTCTTCCTTCATTTATCAGCATCCGCAGTATTTCTTCAATCGGTTAGCCTAGGTATGTAGATTCCCTTTTGTGGGCAAAATCCCGACGGGCTTTAGCACTTGCTCTTTTTGCAATTTTATCCTCTAGTGTTTCATTTTTTGGAGTATGTGGTGGAGGGTTTGTAACAAGAGGAAGCAGACTGGCATGCTTCTGACTAAATAATTGGCGGGTGGCTTGATGCTGATGTACCACCAGTTCTACCTATTAGTTAAGTTGCTCATGCAGAGCATTCATTTTTCGTTCCATTATATACTGTAACTTTGCATAGTCCCACTTGTCAGCACCATCCTTGCTGGCATGGGAAAATCCACCATTAAAATTGGAACTTTGTCCATTGCTCCAATTATAAGACCCCAAGTTATACGAATAAAGATTAATTTTTCTCAAAATATATTTTTGAATATTATGATGTGGATTTCATATAATGTTATAGTTGTGGGTATTATTTATAAATTTTGCAAAGTAAGCAAATGGTTATATAATATTCGATTGGTCGGGAAATATTTGTTTTAACAGGGAATATTCGTATGACGGCACAATCATTGGTGGACCCCACAACGGAAGTATTGTCGTAGTTAGAAAACGACAGAAATATCTTGTTATAAAAATAACGGCGAAAGTTTTACCGTTAAACTGTTGAACTACCCAGTATTAAAAGTACAATAATACGCATGGTTGCATAGTAGCTCACGGTATTAATTCTTGATGCTTACGTAAGAAATCACTCAGTTATACTCAATTATTCCTACAGTAATTGCTGCATAATATCTCTCATATTATTGATTCAATTATTGTCACAGTATCATCTACATAATATTTATTATTATTAAATCAATAATTGAGACGACAAAAGTTATTCATATTATTATTTGTAATATTGACGATGCCTAGAAAGTTCTGTCGAAGAGAGGTTTGGTCACTTAATTGCGCGCCAATAGGGAGAAATCCTTATTGGAAAGGCCCCTCTCTCCTGGGAATGATCTAGTTGTTAAATATTGTGAATTATAATATTAATGATGAATAAGTTCGTATTGATTAAAGATGAAATTAATATTTCCATTGCGTTGGGATTATTTGTGTTAGTGGACATCAATATTTATTTCGATAAAAAATGATTTCTGGAGGTTATATTGACCAATCGGGTAATTAATCGGATAAATGAGCAATTAATTGCTATTAGTTCACAAGCATATAACTTTTTGCTCACATAAATGGAACTATTGATTTACATGCATCGCTATTAAGGGAAGTGGTGCAAGATTGATAATACTTGCATGACTAAATTAAAAATGGAGGTATAGATGAAGGTACTATATTGGAATTATTTTTTTCACATGCATAGAACTATTTGTTTACATGTGTGTATTATTGATTCACATGATGTACTATTAAGGGAGGTAGTGCAAGTTTGATAATACTTGCACGATTAATTAAAAATGTAGGAAAAGATGAAGGTATTATACTGTAATATTTCGAGCTCCAAAATGTGCAATTACCGAAACTATATTTTCCTATAAATAGAAGCTCATTCTTCTTTCATTCTCACCAATTCACTAAGTCTCACAAGAGCAATTATAGAGAGAGAAGCTATAGAGAGAAAGAAGAAGAGAAGTCTGCTACCTCATTATTCCAGTTTTCAGTCTTCTTTTGAGGTAAGAGATATTATATTTTATTTCATACTCTGTAGTATGTGAGTAATATTATTTCGTTTCGTATTCCTGCTTATACCCTCATTTTGTTACAGTATTGCTTCAATACTCAATGAATTTAGTAGAATATTCTTGAAATTTGCGCTTCATCTAGTATCATTTCACAAGGATATTTTCTACACATTTTTGTTAAATTTTAATATTTTCATGCCGGAGTACTGTCCATGAGTAGTATTCATTTATACGGTACTATTCACGGGGTATTATTCACGAAGTACTATTCACGGGTACTATTCACGAGTACTATTCACGAAGTATTATTAACGAGTACTATTCATAAAGTACTATTCACGGGGTACTATTCCCAAAGTACTATTCATAGAGTACTATTCACCCAGAGTACTATTCGTGACAAAAAATTGATTTCTTTCCGGTCGAAATCATTTTTGATACAATATTATTCTTGAATTTTACTCCACAAAGCAGTATCATGTTGAAAATTTGGACATTATTGAAATATGGATAAATTAAATTATAAATCTTTAAAATTTATCCTTTGCTTTCATTTATTTGAATTCTTATATCATGGTCATCATCCTCATGCTTATATTATGATGAAAGTCATCTTTAACTTACGTGCATAGATGGACTATTGATTGGTATGATTATGACCAGGAATCATTCAGTATAATCATGACCCATAATGTTACAAATGATGTGGTAAAAGTCCTCAGTAGCCGTAGTGCATTGATGGACAGTTGTTGGTATGATTATGACCAGGGATTATTCGGTATGATCATGACCATTGGTGAAAACATGAATATCCTTGGCTCGTAGTGCATTGATAATTCGTGGTTGTGATACTATTTATTGAGCTGAGTCGTAGCGATAAAATTGATGATAAACTCTTAAATCATAGAAGATAGTAGATATCATGTTCTACTTGACTCTTCTAATTGATTGCTTGTTCCACTGCAGTTAAAGTTGATGTTTATTGTATTTTATCAGTTTAACACTGTTGAATGCTAACGATAATTTATTCTGCATTATCTTAGTCATAATATTTCTTACTGGGCTAGTAAAGCTCACCCTTTACTTTCATTGTTCTCTTCCGGAAATAAGAACATAGCCGAGACTAGTCGGGGAACGGAGTGATGGTTCGAGATGGTGCATTAGTAGTCCTCACTATTCTGTGAAATAGTGTGATAGTGTTAAGGACTTATTTTGAGTTTGAATACTGTCGAGAAGAAAATATTTGTATTAAAACTCAAAGCTCGTGTTGTATATTTAAGTTTGTATTTGTATTCTGTACCATGTATTTGGCGACTCAGAATGGGTGATGTATACCTATTTTGGGGGTGTCACAGCTGGTATCAAAGCTTAGTGATATGATCCATGACTGAGATGTGAGACTAAAACTAGGAGGGGAGAGACGAGAAATTCCTTCACTAGTATGACCTACCAAAGTTTATTTGGTATTTATTTGGTCGGGCAGAGTATAGGGATAATATGTGACATGCCAATTAACCCTTATTTTGTGGCAATATTTGATAATGGCATCCAAAAATGTTATGATAAGCAATGAAGCACATGAGACTGTTGAATCACCAACAATCAATACCCAGGATAATGTGCAACAGGAAGACAATAATCCTCAGGTAAACAATAGCACCGATCAAATGATGAACGATGGGATGTTCAGAGGCTTTATGCAATTTATACAACATCAGGCGAGAGCGGCTCCTGTTCAAAATGCAGGTGGAAACACTGGCAACTCTCGAACTGTCACCGCTAAACAGTTCAAGGAGCTGGGACCACCGAAGGTTATTTGAGAGCCAAAACCACTTAAGGCAGAGTTGTGGATAAATCAAATTGCCAAGATATTTGATGTCTTGGGATGCTCCGAGGAGCAAAAGGTTCCCTTTGCCACCTTCACGGTGTGAGGAGAGGCAGATTACTGGTGGGAATCTGTAAAGCGCACTCAACCTGCCGCACTGAAGATGTCTTGGGAGAAGTTCCAAGAACTGTTCAACGATAAGTACTTTCTCGAAAGTATTCGTTACATGAAGGAGGTAGAGTTCATCAAGCTGGAGCAGAACAATATGACCGTGTTGCAGTATGAAGCTAAGTTTGCTGAGTTGTCTCAGTTTGTGTCCCACTTGGTGGATAATGAGGAGAGAATGACACGGATATTTCTAAGAGTTTTGAAACCCGAGATAAGTCAATACTTAATTTCTCACAAATTATGTTTGTATTTAGATGTTGTAAATAGGGCTCAGTTATTGGAGCGCAATAACGAGTCAACCCAACCAAGAGAGAGTAGACGGCAAAATGATAATACTTGTGGTAGCAGTCATCGAAGCAGTGACAACAAACATGGAGGGAATCAACATGCCAGAAATGGTAACCACTTTGGTGGAAATCATGGCCAAGATAATAGAAGTGGAAATTTCAAAAAGAGGAGATTCAACAATAATGGAAAGACGGCATCACCAACACCTGTTGTTAAGGAAGGGAACGACAGCCAATCGGTAGTTACAAATGCGAAGGGGAGGGACATATCAGCCCGAACTATACGCAACAATCCAAAGTGTGTTATAATTACAGAAAAGAAGGTCACCTAGCCCGATTTTGTCGTGCAGTAAAGTCAAGTCCAGCTGGGATGGAGGCACCAAAGGCCGTCCCAGAGAAGTCAAAGAAGGTAGTTCAAGGGAGAGTGTTTGTCGTAACCTCCCAAAAAAGTGAGGAACCCGAACGAAGTCATCACGGGTAAGCTAATCATAAACTATAGCGAAGTCTGTACCTTATTTGATACCGGTTCTACCCATTTTTTTATTTCTCCTACTTGCGCACAACGTTTAAATTTGACTCCGGAGAAATTAGACTTTGACTTATCTGTTGAAACTCCGTTAGGAGAAACCTTCATTACATCCAATGTTTATAAGTCTTGCTTGGTTCAAATCGGTACCCTCACAATACCTTTCAATCTTATTTCATTGAAAATACTTGCATTTGATGTAATTTTAGGGATTGATTGGTTAACTACTCATCATGCTAAAATTGATTATTTTCGTAAGGTTATTAGCTTTCATATTCCTAACCACCCTATTACGTGAATTCAAGCAACCAAACCATTAAAATCAATCACTGTCATCTCAAGCCAAAAAGATATTCGTTTATTAAAAAAAGGATGTCAAGCTTTCTTAGCCCATGTCACAAATTTAAATAAAAATACGTCAGTGTTAAATGATATTTTTATTAATAATAAATTTCCTAGCGTATTCCCTGAAGAACTTCCTGGCCTGCCCCCAGAGCATGAAATTAAATTTTATATCGACCTTGAACTCGGTACAAAACCCATTTCCAAACCCCATATCGAATAGCTCCTATTGAACTTCAAGAGTTAAAAACCCAACTGCAGGAATTGTTAGACATCGGTTTCATTCGTCCTAGTACGTCCCCTTGGGGTGCTCCTGTTCTATTCGTGAAGAAGAAAGATGAGAGTATGCGACTTTGTATTGATTATCGAGAGTTAAACCATGTCACTGTCAAAAATAAATACCCGTTGCCTCGCATTGATGACCTGTTTGACCAGCTGCAAGGCGCCAAATTCTTTTCAAAGATTAATCTACATTCTGGATATCACCAATTAAAGATTAAAACTGATGACATTCCAAAGACGGCTTTCAGAACTCGGTACAGGCATTATGAATTCCTAGTCATTTATTTTGGATTGACTAATGCTCCTACTGCCTTCATGGATATGATGAACAGAGTATTCAATGAATATTTAGATCATTTTGTGGTTGTCTTTATGGATGACATTCTCATACATTACAAAAACCGTGAAGATCATGAGTAACACTTTAGGCTGATACTCCAAAAGCTTCGTGAAAACAAGCTTTATGCCAAGTTGAAGAAATGCGAGTTCTGGCTTGAGGAATTAGCATTCCTTGGGCACGTAGTATCAAGTCATGGAGTATCTGTTGACCCAGCAAAGATTGAAGCAATACAAAGCCGGGAGCAACCTAAATCAGTGATTAAAGTACATAGCTTTCTCGGCATAGCTAGTTATTATTAGAGATTCGTAGAAGGGTTTTCTAGAATCGCTACTCCATTAACTCAGCTGACTCGAAAAGATACAAAATTCGATTGGAGCGAGGAATGTTAGAAGAGTTTTCAAGAACTAAAGAGGAGACTCATTTCAGCACCTGTTCTGACAATACCATCTGGCTCTGAGGGATTTGTCATCTATAGTGATGCTTCGGGCAAGGGGTTAGGATGTGTTATCATGCAACATTAGAAAGTCATAGCCTATGCCTCTCGATAACTCAAGGAATATGAGAGGAATTATCCTACTTATGATCTAGAGTTGGCAGCTGTTGTATTCGCACTTAAAATTTGGAGGCATTACCTGTATGGGGAGAAATTGGAGATCTATACGGATCATAAAACCCTCAAATATTTCTTCACTCAAAAGGAACTCAACATTCGGCAACGACGTTGGCTTGAATGGAAGAGACTAGTCAGGAGCTGTAATAATGGGTGTCGTAGTCAATTTCCTCTTTAAATTCTCAAAAGCAGCTAAGCATTCCTCATCGAATCTAAAACGGAACATCTTTCTCTAGCAAACTGTACAGCGGCTTAGTGATCTTTGAGAAGTCCTTTATGAAATGGCGATAGAACCCCGCAGGACTAAGGAAACTACGGACCCCTTTCACAGAAGTTGGTGGAGGTAAGCTCTCAATAGTCTCCAGTTTTGCTATGTCCACCTCTAACCCTTTCGTAGACACTTTATGCACTAAGATAATGCCTTCATGTACCATAAAATGGCACTTTTCCCAGTTCAATACTAGATTAGTCTCAACACACCTTTTTAACGCCATCACCAGATTCTCCAATCATAAGTCAAAAGAGTCTCCAAATACTGAGAAATCAACCATGAAGACTTCCACGTTTTGCTCAACCATGTCGGAGAATATGGCCATCGTGCATCTCCGGAATGTAGTCGGGGCGTTGCATAATCCAAAAGACATCCTTCTAAAAGCAAAAGTACCACATAGACAAGTGAAGGTAGTCTTCTCCTGGTCTTCTAGGGCTATAACTATCTGGTTGTACCTCAAATAACCATCCAAGAAGCAATAGTAGTCATGTCATGCTAACCTATCCAACATTTGCTCAATAAATGGGAGAGGAAAATGGTCTTTCCTTGTAGCTTTGTTTAATCTGCGATAATCCATGCATACCCTCCATCATGTGACTATTCAGGTAGGAATCAATTCATTATTTTCAATGGACACAACTGTCATGCCCCCTTTTTTTGGAACGCATTGCACCGGGCTCACCCACGAGCTATCTGAAATAGGATATATGATTCTGGCATCTAACCACTTTAAGATTTCTTTATTGACAACCTCTTTCATTATAGGATTCAATCTTCTCTGTTACTCTACCGTTGGCTTACTATCATCTTCAAGAAGTATCTTATGCATGCAAAACGAGGGGATGGTCCCCTTGATATCCACTATAGTTCAACCAATAGTTGATTTGAATTCTCGTAGCACTCGCAATAACTTTTTTTCCTGACAAGATGTTAGTGCAGCAGTAATTATAACAGGTAACTTTAAAGATTCACCTAAAAATGCGTACCTTAGATGATTTGTAAGAGGTTTAAGTTCAAGATCAGGAGGCATCTCGACAGAAGGCTTAAGTCGATCTGATGTCTCCCCTATATGTTTGAGTGGTTCAATGGGAATCTTTAATTTTTGTATATGTAGTACTATGCTTAAAATTTTTACATACTCCACAACATCTGTATCCTCCAATTCAGATTCTCCCAGTATAGAACTCCCTAATGGATCAATGCTCATCAAATGTCCGGCCTCTTCATTTAATACTCTGTCGACTACATCGACCCGGAAGCACTCTTCTTCGTTAGTGGGGAACTTCATATCTTTAAAGACATTAAATGTGACCTCTTGGTCCTGGATTCTCATGGTGAGTTCTCTCTTCTATACATTTATGAGTGTTCACCCAGTAGCTAGAAAAGGTCTCCCAAGAATGATCGGTATGTCTTTGTTCTTTTCGTAGTCCAGAATAATAAAGTCGGTAGGAAAGATAAACTTGTCCACTTTCACCAAGACATCCTCTACGATACCTCTCGGGTATGTGATGGACCTATCAGCAAGTTGCGATGATATATTTGGCGGCTTAGGAGCCGACAATCCCAACTGTGTGAATACCGATAGAGGCATCAAATTTATACTTGCCCACAAGTCACATAAGCACCTAGTGAAAGATAATCTCCCAATGGAGCAAGGTATCGTAAAAGTGTATGGATCTTTAAGCTTTGGAGGTAGTTTTCGTTGCAACACTGCATTGCATTCTTCTGTCAAAGCAACTATGTGAGGCCCCCAAATCCGGGTACTTGAAACCCGAACTCGGTGCTTCACGATACCATTTCTATGAGCGAAATAATACTAATAATAATAATAATAATATAAAAGTCGAACTTAATTTACATAATTATCAGAGTCTAGCTCCCAAGTACGTAACCTTTAATACATTTATTACAACCCATGATAGCTAATATAATATCATTGTCATACTAAAGTTAACTATTACATAAGATAACATTCGTTCATTCATTCAGCAACCTTTCCCTTTAACCTGTTCTTAGCAGAGCTCTCTGGTCGTTCACACTTAGCTGAAAACATTTAAATTAAGCAAGGATGAGCATTTGAGTGCCCAGCAACTAATAGCAATTATATATATATATATATATATATATATATATATATATATATATATATAATCTGAAAGGATTTAAATATTTTCTTTGTACTATTCTTCTACAACCAATCAATAGTTGTGAAGTATTTTGAATTGATAATAATAACATAACAACTCTCTTTCAAATTTTTGAAACTACATAATGACTATAACTGGGGTTATGGTGACATGCCATGAACATTGTTTTCAGTTTCGAAAAGGTTAAACATAAGTTCATCTGTAAACCGTCATAACTTACGGGCACGGGGGTGATCAGCCCGTTATGCCCTGCATTGATCAATACTACGTGCAAGAACGAGGTATCGTTCACTCTGTCCGCCTTGGGCGCATAAAAGTTTTCCCGTGTAGGGATGTTCATACTTTTCTGAGTTCCAAATCAAATGTTTTATCTTGTTCAACAATAATCTATAATTCAACATTTATGTATACAGGTAATTGACAAAGGTATATCAACATGTGATTAAATACAATGATTATCCAAGTGGGGACACTTGTTTAACCATTTCTAGAAATTAACGAACAGAATATATATATCTGAGTTACCATATACTAACATGTTGATAATCAATGAGCTTATATAATATAAGGTTAATAATCTGTACCCTAATAATATAATTTATAAACATTCTTATTCATGTCCATTGCATAAAGAAAATGCAAAGGTAAGATACTTGCCTGATGCGCTGCTTACAATATGCAACTTAGTTTTATCGCTTATCTCACGACCTATCATTAATAAGATCGTTCGTTCGATTAGAACAATTTACTATAACACATAACACTGCTTATTGCAGTCAGCACATATCCTAATCACATTGGCATATACGTTTAATAACCCTTGAATCACAAATAATCACTCATATCTAATCAATTTATCTAAGTCCAGATCAATTTCTGAAATATGTCGGTGTACCGATAATTTTATCGGGTAATTATCAAGTCTAAGACTCTATTCTGTAACTCAATGTCTGTAAGTATCAATCATATTATTTTTAAATGACTCAATATAATTTTAAAACATTTATTATAATTTATCATAAATTTTTAAACATCGGAATCATATTAAAATAATTTAAATACTAATCAATTCTATTATCATTAATATTTAATTACTATTAAACTATTAATGAAATCATTTTTAAAATATTAAAGTTATTTATAATAACTTGAAATATTTTTAAAGTATTAAAATTACCCTTAAATGATTTTTAAAACATTTAAAATTATTTCTAAATAATTATCATTATTATCAAAGTATTAATGTTCTATTTATCAAAATATTAAAAGTCATTATTCATAACTTAAAATATTTTAATTCATTTCTATCCCTCTTAAATGATTTTTAACTTAATAAAACCATTTTTAAACAATTTATTTAATATAATTATTAAATAAATTTACTATTTATTAATAATAACTTAATAATCATTAATATTAATTCATTAATGAAATTATCCTTTAAATATTAAAAGTTATATTTTATAACTTAAAATATCTTTAAACACTTTATTTTTATTTAAAATGATTATTATAACATTAAAATCATTTTTAAACTAAATTATTTAACATAATTATTAAATAACTTTAATATCATTAATAATAATTAATTAATGAAATTTATCCTTAAATATTAAAAGTCATTAAAAATAACTTAAAATATTTTCTTATATCATAATATAATTTTAAATGATTTTTTAAATATTAAAATCATTTTTAAATAATTTATTTAATATTATAATTAAATAAATTAAATACTTTTAATATTCCAAAAATATTAAATATTTATGAAATATAATAAAAATAATTAAAAACTAATTTTCGGAATTTTTAATAATTTTTAATAATTTGTTTTGTATTTTTAATAATTAAAAACTAATTTTTTCTATTTATTTAATAATTTCCGAAAAACAATAAATAATCTGTCGCTAAAGGTCACCTATAGCTACAGAACCGCCGCTATAGGTGTTCTTCATGTTCTTGAGCATTCATAAGGCAGTTTCGTGGGTACCACTTTGACCATTGATTAAACGCTACCAAATCTGTTTCTGGACATGTTGATGGTCCGATAATGTAGTACAAGTACAAGACTACACGATCCAACAGACAACATCATCAAAACATGCTTAACTAACGAGATCTGGAGCCTTGAACAAGCTGTCAGAGCTGTTCTTCATGTTCTGGGTTACCCAGAATTGAAGAACAATTCGACTGCTCATATTTGGGCTTCCATAACTTGTGATCTAGGTGATGTTTTAGTGATCTAAAAGTTGCAGTGTATAGCCAACATGTAATAGAGTAGATCTATCACATTATATCACAATAACAACAACAGATCAAGCAGATACGATCCGGTCAAACCCCGTCAGAACTTACATTCATAAGCTTTCTGGGTTACCCAGAAAGCTTATGTTGTGATCCTCCTGCCTGGTTTGACCGGCCACTGTAATAATCCGGTTTGATGTTTAGGTGTTCTAATAGCAGTGTTTTGTAGTTAAACTAACAAACTACAACATGGTTACAAGAATAGAATCAAAACAAGAAACAACTAACAGATCATGGCTTGACAAAATCTTGTCAGGCACTGATTTTGAGTTTCTGGGTTACCCAGAAACTCTTTAGTCAAGCTCGGTCAACGGTATTTGACCGTTAATAACTAACAATATACCCATCAAATGACCTCGATTCTTTTTGAAAATTAAAGACAACGTTACAGACTATCAATAACAACTTAAAAACAACACAACCCATAAACAATCAAGGATTTGTGGCCACTGACATTCGTTGTCAGACCACAGAACCAAGTTTTTCCAGATTTTGCAAAAACTCAAATCCGAGTCTATAGATGTTATGGATCTAACATTTATCAACCCAGATCATCACTAGACACTACTAACAACATATTCTAACTTAAACATAACATCTAACAACCGAAAAATGGACAGAAATTGAAGTATGGTTTATACCTTTTCTTTGAAAAATTTTGATCTCAGGCTACTGATTTGTTGTAGCTGTTAGTGGGGCTCAGTTTTGTTACTGATCTAGCACTGAAAATTAGTGGGTTTAGAGAGAGAGACTTTGGTGGAGTGTTTGTGCAAAAATAGCTAGCAAAATGATTTTTTTTTCTCTCAATCCTTTTATACAACTTAGATTCATTGCATCTACATGCAAGGTGTCAAAAGAGATAAGCATTGGCTGATTTTAGGCATGTGCTATAGACCTAGGTTGATGAATTAGCAATCTAGGTTGATGAATATACAATCTAGATTATTAAATAAATACCATAAAGGGTATTTTAGTAAACTAATAAATATTTTAAGGGTATTTTGGTCTATGACACTTGAATCTAAGTTTTAATCACTAGAGTTTAATCCTTAATGTATCCCAAATAATTTCTAGGGTTTGAACAATTATATCAAAAGTTCAATAACAATTTAATTATAACTAAATAATTAAGATTAGGGTTTTTAATAAAAATTAGGGTTTTAAAAATATAATTAGGGCTTTCTTGATATAATTAGGGTTCTAATCATTATAATTTTAATTTACTAATTAGGTTTACTTTAATTAGTAATAAAATCTATCATACGCGTTATTATCCACAGTAACATAATTTCTGACTAATCAAAATCTCTAGTTTAGGTTTCCAATTAGGGTTTCTAATTATTTGAAATTCAAATATAACCTAGGATTTTAAATTTACAATTAGGGTTTCCTAATTATCATAACATTATGTAACACACAACATAAAGCATATAACACAGTTAAATAACAGTCTTAAACCCACAATTGATTTTCAAATTAGGGTTTAGCCAAATAATATTAGGATTTTGAAATTAAACACCATAATTGACGAACCATTATCAATACTAATATACTGTACATATTTATAGCACTGAAAATTTAAAATATAATTAATATTATATTATTATTCTCGTACCTTGACAATAATCCAAAATTAGGGTTTGGAATTCATATCTGATTTATTCTTCCTATTTAACCTTAATAATTAAGGTAAAATAGTTAACTTAACAATCTGTACTAAAATTCATATAATAAAATAATTATTATATTTATTCTAAAAATCACTCCATATATTATTTAAATAATATATGATTTTATTTTCATGGAAAATAATTAATAAAAACATTTCTACCATAAAAGTAATTATTATAAGAATAAACTTATATAATAATCAATAATTCTAAAATAAAATTATTTGTAAACATTTATGTAATAAATATATTTTTGTTTACCACATAAATACATAATATCTGGTACAAATTCTCATCCTAAAAAAAAAATTTATACGCAAAATTTCTTATTTATTTATATAGAAAATATCGGGTTGTTACAAACTATTTCATAATCCTCTAACTTTTTCTTTCTTGATGTTGGATAAAATATAATTACGCACAGCACGCAAATATACGTGGTCAATAAGTAATATAATAGCAAGTATAGTATCGTTCCCACAAAGACTAGCAAGAAATTAACTCTCACAATTACCAATTTTCTATTAATCCAAATTTTATTAAACTAACCAATTTCAAGTTTGTATTAACAATATTAAAAATATTAAAATCACAAAACAATCAACAACCCTAAAAATTGAATTTTTAAACAAATAATGGAGAATTAGACTTACGACTTCACTCTAAGCATCACTCTGATTATTATATATTTTTCCAGTTTAATTCACTATCCTAGTTTATTAATAAAGAACACGTATGTAGAACTAGCCACCTCTCGATGTACTAATACCTTATTAACTTAAATCCACAAATTAGATAGAATCAAGTTAAACACCTTAATCAACTAACTCACTATATCTCTATGTGAATTACAATTAAAGAAGGTTTAGGTTCAAGTTCTTTATCAGATTACATGCGATGTCAAGCATATCTCTACCCTAACATTCATCAAGATTCTGTTCATTCACAAAATTCAAGAACACATGATATATTAACTAAGTCTAGACTCATACTTCCTCTCTCGAATCCATACAAGTCCACTAAGAATTGTTAATCACGCAATTCATAAATTCAAGCATAAATTAATATAGATAAACTGAGGAATATCTTATTAAACTGAAAATCAAAGCAACATAATCATCGTTCCACTTAAAGATTTGTCATAAGCCTAAAAAGTACTTAGTTCATCATCAATGAAATAAAAACTGAATAAATTAAAGATAACATCCTTCCAATTACAAATATAAAACTAGATAAGAAGGATAATTCAAAACACCCTCCAAATGAAATCTGTCTCTTCACTTTGTTAATTTCATTCCGTGTTATTGATCTTGGTGTTTGATGTCCAATATATCTCTAATACATGCATTCTTATTGCAATCCCACGCCATTTAGAGTCCCAAGGCATTGCAATTACTTAAACTTGCGTTTTTGCAGCATTTGAAACAAAATAGATCACTGGCTGTCTCGAACCCCCGCCCCTGCGGGGGTATTAGCTTGGAAAGTACCCGCATCGACGGGCTTAGCTCCTGTTATCTGATTTGAAGACCCCCCGCCCAGGCGGGGGTGTAAGGCTAAAAAACGCCTGCCCCGGTGGGCTAGGCTCCTGTCAGTTGATCTTGTTTAAGCTCCAAACTTGCTAAATGTTCACCAAAATTGCACCTTTCTTGTTCACTTGCCACACCATCCAACCTACACACAAAATAACAATAAACAAGTAAAAATAAACATGCAAACAAGGAATTAACACCGATAAATCTTGAATTGGTACCCGATTCGCGGGTATAAAATCCACTTATCAAAATCTCCCAAACTTAAAACGTGCTAGTCCTCAAGAACAAAACAAACTAACATGCTATGCAATGTAATGCAATGATATGTAATGCTTCTAATGTATATGTCTATGAATCCAACAATATCATAAAATCAAAATTATTCATTCGGCCTTAGAGAAATCAAGCAAACACTACAACACTTAATATTGAAACCAGTCAATAACTTCTTATCAATCCTCAAATCATAAACCGTTATTATTGGCATAGTGTGTGTGTGCTCAACATTCATGCTAACTGATGCCAATACAAATTTAATACATAACAACTCTCTTAGATGACATTATACAGTGTAAACTCAAGAAATTCAAAAATAAGTTAGACCCAACTAAATTCAAACAATTAATAATATCGAGGGTCAACATGAGATACTTATGCTTCATTTTTCATTTACGGGGGCATTTTGCTCTTATTTCCCGTTTTATTCTCTCTTTTTTTATACACATATAGCTATGCAATGTCTTATTCCCTTAGGGTTTTCAATGCAACTTTAACGAGCTTTCGACCAACGACTCCCAGGCCATTAAGACCTTAGGACGCTAGGTGTAAAGATAATCCCCTCGGGCTTACAAACTCAAGTAACAAAGGCCACAAAACTAGACAAGCACACCACGGTGTTTATTCATATATATATTTTTTTAGATATAGCTTATAAACACCAAATATTCCCCCAAACTTAGGTTATTGTCTAACTTTAGCCATCACTACTTATTCTTGTCATTCTTTCATTCAAACTATCATTATCTTTTAGAGTCCCATTATGTATCAATTTAAACTCATCATTCCACGTAAGTTTTATTGACGTGCAAACCTTTTTATACCAGTGTCTAACATTCAAAAGAGTCAATTCATAACTCAAAATCACATCATAGTTCAAATATTGGGTACCGTATTTATCTACTTAATCACAATCTCATCATTGGGCAAAATAAAACTGAACTACACAACTGTTGGACATATGCAAAATAACGCAATACTAACTAAAAAAAATTTATTTTATTTTTATTTTTTTTATATATATGTCAAACATAACATAACTTGATGCAAAAATAAATAAAAACTATTTATGCTCCTAAGTTACTATACAACTACATGATTACATGAATGCAATATTTAAAAATCCTAAACTAAACAAATATGCAAACATGAAACTAAATCCCCCCAAACATGAAAATTGCAATGCCCTCATTGTATAGATATAGCAATAAATATGTGAGGACTTCCCTGCAATCGCCTAAGTCTGGGGTGGTGGTGCTGGTTGTTCTTCTTCATCAGAGTCACTTAGTGGGAACCTTGGCATTGGGGTTGGCTGCTGGTATGGGAATTGTGCATTGGGATTGAAGCTCTGGAGTGTCATATTCAATGAAGCGAAGAATATATTCATGGCATCGAACATGTGGTCCTGCCTCACTGCTAGTCTCTGCATTTCTCGTCGTGTCGCCTTATTTTCCTCAACTAGTCGTCGTTGAAGGTTCAGGAATTGAGGGCTAGATATGATATCGGGCTGTGGTGCCACCTCTGTTCCTTGCTCTCCCATCGTTGCATCTTCCTAAAACTCGTCATCATCTGAGATGTCTTTAGCGTCAGCCTCGTCCTCCGAAGTTGAGGGAAATACAAAACCTACTCCTCTAGGATGTGACTCGCCCCCAGCCCACACCGCATACTGCGCAATCATTCTGAAATCTAGTAGCTGAAGCGGCAATTGGGTGGTTTCATCATCGGACTATCTAACACCCGCTTTCCTACACAAGCCACAAATGAGTGATGGATGTGGCAAGCCGCCCGAGAAATTTCCTCGTAAGCATCGTCGAATTGAAAAACTTATTACCGCCCCTACATCGATGATGAAATCTTGCACAATTGCATATAAAAGTAATGCCTTCTCTTTGGTCACATAGGATGTGTGTGTGGTTGGAAATAGCTTGGCACACAGGAATGCATACCATATCTTCCCATATCTACTAAGATCCTTACTGTGAAATACAGTGCCTCCTTTTCAACCTTTGATCCATGTGGTTCCCGACTTAGTCATGTCCTTCAGAATAGCCTCAAAGTTAGGATCGTTGTCATGTAAGTGAACGTACTGGCAATGTCTTGGTACTCTTAACTGGTAGTATTTATTGATAGCATCGGCACTGAAAGGAACTTGTCTACCCTGCACAAAAGCGTTGAAAGGGGCGTTATCTTCGACGTTAGCGTAGAATTCTTTGACCACACTCACAACTACGGCCTTGGCCTCTTCCGTAAACTTATTCCAACCCTTCTGATATATTTGTTCCATCATTTCACTGTCGACATGATCTGGCTCCAAACCCTGCTCCGGTGTAAGTGCTTTTGTTACCATATAGTCGTAACGGTCGGCGGCGGTTGCACTTTTGAATTTTCGCCAATCAAATGTTCATGTTGGCGGTGTGGTTCTGGAACTCTCTCCACATTGCCTCTTTGATGTGGGTCTAGATGCCATTGAATTAGAATTAGTGAATTTCCACATGAATGCCCTCAAACTTCACTCAAGCCAATTATCGAACACTTGGCGTGCACGATGTTCAAACCTCCCAAACTTGATGATTTTGCTTCAACTATGGTGATAGGAATAGTGGAATTGGAAAATGACTTTCTCACTCTCAGTGTATCTCCAAAGTGGCTAAAAATTTTTGCTCAAACCCTAGCCTTGAACTTCTGAATATTGGAAATTGAGGGTGTTAGTGTGTGGGATGAAAGATTGGTTTGGTGAGGGGGTGGTTTTATAGAGATGGGATGATGTATAGAGTTGGGAAGTGGAGTAGTGGATTGAAGTAGTGGGTAGTTTAATTGAGTGGGTGATGGAGAGTTAATTCTAAAACGTGGGTAAAGAGTGGAGAATATGGATGGGAGTGGGAGTGTATTTGAGGAAGAAGTAGTGGTGGCAAACTGTTGTTACTGCCAAAAAATAATGGTTCAACTTCAGGACCCCCACCCCTGCGGGGGGTACTATGCCTTATAGGCCCGCACCAGCGGGCATAGGTTCTATCAACTAGAATTTACAACCCCCACCCCGGCTGGCATGTTAGGCTTGTTAGGGCCTACCCCGGCGGGCTAGTCTCATGCAATTGGACTCTGTTATGCTTATTTCTTCCTTGCTACTCCAATCAATGAGCATGTTAGGTTCCTGAAATACCATCAAACATAATTATGAGTAAATTTTGAGCTTTTAAGCATGGTGGAGAGATTATCGAGAACAATACAACTTAATAACTACTTAATGAACTTATTATAACCTAATTAGTCTCAACTATAATCTAACTAGAAAATGTACTAAGAATAAACGTAAGATTGGGTTGCCTCCCAGTTAGCTCTTGACTTTAAGTCTTTCAGCCCGACTACTCCCTGTTTATGGCTCGTCGGCAAGTGTGATTGCGATGATGTCCCAATTAGACTCGCCACCCCAATAATGCTTCAACCGTTGACCTTGAAAGTCTCCAATGGGTTTCTACTGTAGAGTTCAATGGCGCCATGTGAGAAAATTCTTTTGATGGTAAATGGACCCGACCACCTTGATTTTAGCTTTCCTGCCTCAACCTTGAGTTGAAAAATAGTATTGATTGGCCCGGCTCGAACGTTCTCTGCATTGTTTTCTTGTCGTGCCATTTCTTGACTTTTTCTTTATATAACTTAGAGTTCTCGTAAGCTTGAAGTCGGAATTCATCGAGTTCATTTAACTGAAGTAGTCTCTTTTCAACCGCAGCTGCTTGATCGAAATTGAGTTTCTGAATTGCCCAGTCGGCATTATGTTGTAAGTCGACATGTAGGTGACAAGCTTTGCCGTATAGTAATTAATATGGTGACTTCCCAATTGGTGTCTTGTAAGCCGTTTTGTAGGCCCATAGTGCATCATCCAATCTGAGAGACCAATCTTTTCGATTCGGATTCACTACCTTCTCCAAAATTCTCTTTACCTCCCTGTTTGAAACCTCATCTTGCCCACTTGTTTGGGGATGATATGATGTAGATACCTTATGGTTGACCCCATATTTTGCCAGAAGAGCTGTGAATGATTTGTTGCAGAAGTGACTTCCCTCATCACTTATTATAGCTCTAGGCATGCCAAATCTTGTAAAAATGTTCTTTTGCAAGAACTTAAGAACCACTTTGGCATCGTTAGTGGGGAGTGCCACTGCTTCAACCCATTTTGATACATAGTCAAACGCAAGTAAGATATATTGATTACTGAACGATGATGGAAATGGTCCCATAAAATCAATGCCCCAAACATCAAAAATTTCAACTTCCAAGATAGTATGTAGTGGCATCTCATTCCTTTTTGATATGTTTTCCACCCTTTGACATCTATCACAACTTTTAACAAACTGGTGAGCGTCCTTAAATATTGTAGGCCAATAAAACCTTGCTTGAAGAAATTTCGTTGCTGTTCTCTCACTTCTATAGTGTCCCCCGTATGCAGACGAATGACATTCATGCAATATACTATTCACCTCACTGTAGGGCACACACCTTTTAATCATCTTATCGGTGCACTGTTGAAATAGATATGGCTCATCCCACATATACCACTTGACGTTATGAAGGAATTTTTTTTTGCTGTTGTCGTGTAAGGTCTGGTGGAAGGATATTGCTCACTAGATAGGCAGCAAAATCTGCGTACCATGGAAATTCCGTATTGATCCTAAATAGCTGATCGTCTAAAAATGACTCATTAATTACATACCTATCCTCTTCCTTTTTACCTGGATTCTTTAGCCTTGACAAATGATCTGCAACTTGATTCTCCATCCCCTTTCTATCATTTATTTCCAAATCAAATTCTTGTAGGAGAAGTATCCATCTGATAAGGCATGGTTTAGCATCTTTTTTCAAAATTAAGTACCGAATAGCCGAGATGATTCTGCATTAGAACGCATTAGAACGCATTAGAACTTAAGTTGTCTTGATGCATATGCAATAACTTTATCATTCTGCATTAGAACGCATCTTAATCCTTTATGTGATGCATCACTATACACCATAAAGTTTCCTGTACTATCTGGTAATGACAACACAGGTGCCACACTTAAATTTTTCTTCAAATCTTGAAAACTTTCCTCACACTTCTCCTTCCAAACAAATTTTACAGCTTTCCTTGTCAAATTTGTTAACGGAGTGGCTATCTTGGAAATTTTTTGAATAAATCGTCTATAATAACCGGCTAGTCCCAAGAAACTCCTTACCTCCGAAGGTGTCCGTGGTTGCACCCAGTTAATTACAGCTTTAACTTTTTATGGATCAACTGAAATCCCATCTTTATCAATCACATGGCCCAAAAATTGAACACGATCTAGCAAAAATTCACACTTAGAGAATTTCGTGTACAACTTCTCCTTTCTAAGTGTCTCCAACGTCAGACATAAGCGTTGTGTTCTTCTTGAGATTTGGAGTACACCAAAATATCATCGATGTGACACCCCCAAATCCGGTACTTAAATTTCCACATGATTTGGTGTTCGCTATTCAAATATCATATATCTATCTACCCATAATAAATTAAAACATTAATAGATAGAAATCAATCCTCTCCTTAAGGAGTTACAACATCTGAATTAAATACATCAATCCCACATCATACTAACCTTAAATCTTAACTGCGAAAACATAAACAATTTATAGTCTTACACAACATCAACATAAGTCTTAACACATAAGTTCAACATCACATAAAACAACAAGTCTTCATCACTTGTTAATCTTTCCCTTACCCTTGCTAGTAGAAGGCTTATCGGATCTTTCGTTCTTAACTACAATGTTATTATTACGCAAGAGTGAGCACGATTGCCCACAAGTATAACAAGGAAATAACAATATAATAACATGCGAGTGAATCAAAGACTTCTGAAATAAAACTCAACTTTTAAATCAAGAATGAATAACAAGAATAAAAAGAATTCTGAGGGTCATAAGACCTTGAACTATGTACTAGGTATCAAGGGATATACTTCAAACCTTTAATAGTCATAAGACTATGGACTCTTCTTCTCGTACTTAGGGGGATCAGCCCTTAGTACCATACCGTGCATAATATCTTAACGCTAATGCATAAGTAATCCCTATACGGGGTTGTTCATCTCAGTTTGACATTAGAGTCCGCACCAAAGGAAGTTTGGTTTGGATAATTCAATAAGAGTTCTGAAATTTAGAACGTTCATCAACTATGGACTAGTCGAATCAACAAGGGTTCATTAGTCTAACAAGGTTCAACAATAAATGATATTTAAATTGAATAACAATCTTGAGAGGTATACAATAAGACAAGTATTGTATAACAAAATTATACTCTGAAAGATAACTAATCTTTAATATAACAAATTGAACTTGATTTAATAATAACGAGAGTTGCTCGAAGTAATTTATAAGATTGAACAATGATAACAAGTGGGGTTAGAAAACTTGCCTCGTGCGTAGATTACACGTTAATTATACACGTTCCTTGAATTAATCCTACATAACATTTTCATTCACAATAACAGTCAATTATAACGTAACTAGTCATCACAAGTTCATTCTTTTGTCTAAACTTTGGTTACGACTATACTAGTCAAATTACCACACTTATTGTCACATATTATACACTTCGGGAATAATAAGTTAACTATGTATTTAATAATTCAATTCACACGTAAATGCGTTATTGACATGTTAAGAATATATTTTAACATCCCATTATACTTTCAACTTATGTTCATTAATTTAGGTTACTATCACATTCATGGACTTAAACACTTTAAAAATTCTACTTCTGGATATTTTGGAGAGTGGCGTTGCGGCGCCACTGTCACGCTTACTTTCGGCGCTGCGGTGCGGCACGCGCTACTGCCAGGTTACTGGCGCTGTGGCGTGGCTCGCGCTGCGGCGCGGTTCTTGTGCCTACAGCTGGAGCTGCGGCGCGGCAAACCAGACTCAGAACCTGCAGTTCGCGAAAATTGCAGAACATGAAAATTTCTTAAATCAATACATGAAATTAAGCATACTCAGTCATTATTTTATACACATAACTATTACTTAACCCTTCTAGAATGATTTTAACATGTTAAAACACATAAATTGTAGAATTAAACCATGTAATTTACTGTTCTTGATGTTTTTGAAACCTTTGAACCCAAAAACATGAAAATCAACACTGCGGTTTCGTTATAACACTGAATCCTTTCATTTGAACTTTGTTCTCTTTATTTTATCATACATAATTACATACAAGTATAAATTTATGATACTACATATGATTAACGCATCAAATTTGGTACGTAAGGCCATATGGCCATATTTTATACTCTGTAATTTGGAGAAAGTATATATACGACATATATTTTTATGAAATTGATGATATGGAATATATGATATATAGTATAACATGTTATATTAAAAATCCTATCACATATATCACATAATCATACCCTTTTTCCATTTACAGAGGTTTTAACAAAACGTGAAGCCATTTTCTTATAAAACTTAAACAACGTAATTAAAAATTGGGTTTAAGAAATTACCCAAAGCGTAGATGAGTAGAGATGAAAACTCTTTTTCAAGTACTTCTTCAATCACAGAGTTTCTCACAAAAATCCTCTGAATTCTCTCTGACAATTCTCAAATTCTCTCTAACTATTTTCCAAACTTGGCATAAAAATGAAAATAAAGAAGACGTATACGATTTTATAAAAAGAAACTGAGCGCAGAGTGGTGGTCAGTTATCTAGTAATGGTTAACTACTCTCTACCTCCAGTAAGGCCTCGTTTGACAAGCCTTAAATGGCTCAAAACTATTTAATTTAATAAATCCTTTATACCATAGTTTAATAATGTCACGCCCATTTATACAATAAATCAAATATCTTATTTATTTTAATTTAAATAAAATATAATAATTTCACATTAATTCACATAGTAACATAATTAATTTTCTCATTTATTAATTATGTCAATTTATTAAATCTCTAATTAATTATTAAATTAATTAAAATAACATTATGTTTATTAAATATTTCATTTAATTCAATCAACTCACATAAATACATAGTCTGAGTAATAAATATTCTCCACATTAATTTAATAAATATCACTCATATAATTAAAGTAATCCATCACAACTTCATCAATTAATTATTTAATCTAATAATTAAATCATCGAGAAATATTTATTTAATTCAATAAATATTAAAATTAAATTACAAAATCTCGTTCGTCACATCTTTCCCACCATAAAAGGATTCTGTCCCTAGAATCACAACTCAATAATTTCGACCTGTTACATTCAATAAATATTAAAATTAAATTACAAAATCTCGTTCGTCATATCTTCCCCCCCTAAAAGGATTCTGTCCCCAGAATCATGACTCAATAATTTTGACCCGTTACATTCGATAAATACGACCATAAACTTATCTAAAAATGGTTTAAACACTCTGTTCATAAAATCCATGAATACTGCAGGGGCGTTGGTCAAACCAAAAGACATCATCCAAAATTCATAATGTCCATACCGAGTTCGGAATGTCGTCTTCGGTACATCCTCCTTCCTTACTTTCAATTAGTAATACCCACTTCTCAAGTCCATTTTTGAGAAATATCTAGCACCCTTCAATTGATCAAACAAGTCATATATTCTTGGCAATGGATATTTATTCTTAATAGTGACTTTGTTTAATTTCCTATAATCAATGCAAAGATGCATCGACCCATCCATTTTTTCACGAACAAAACTGGTGCTCCCCACTGTGACACGCTTAGTTGAATATATTTTTTGTCCAACAGCACTTGTAGTTATACCAACAGTTCCTTCATCTCTACTTGAGCCATTCTGTACGGGGCCTTCGATATCGGTGATGTTCCTGGAGCTAAGTCGGTCACGAACTCAATCTCTCTGTTAGACAAAAGTCCTGGCAAATCCTCCGAAAACACGTCTACGAATTCCCTAACTACTGGTATCTCTTCCAGTTTCACACCCTTCTTCTGAGTATCGACTATGTAAGCTAAATAATCTACACAGCCTTGACTCAACAACTTCTTGGCCTACGTAATCGTCAGACATCTCATTTGTCTAGGCGATTTGCTACCATAGAAAACTACCTTTGACAGAGTCATAAGTTTTACACATTTCTTTCGGCAATCAATTACCGCTCCATAATTGAACATCCAATCCATTCCCAAAATAACATCAAACTCTCCAAGTATAATCGAGATTAAATCTACCATCATGATATTCCCCTTAATATTCACCCTACAGTTCTTGTATACGAACCTAACAGGAATCATTTCCCTATTCGCAATTTCTATGTTCAAAGGGAAATTCGGTTCTTTACTAGGTAATCCTAACCTCTTAGCAAATTTATCAGATATAAACGAGCAAGTAGCACCCGAATCAAATAATACATAAGCATCAATATCATTGATTGGGATAATACCTGACACCACATCTTTTGATTGCATAGCATCTTACACAGTCATATTGAAGGTTCTGTATGTGGTTTTGTTTGATGATGGTGGTCTAGCAATGGCCCATGTACCTCCACTACTACCTTCCTTGCTTCCTGTCGTTTCTCTAGCTTTCTTCTTAGGGCATTCACGAGTAAAGTGATCCTTGGACCCGCACGTGAAGCAAATGCTCTTCACAGGTTGAGTGCAATTTAGGGCGATGTGACCCTCCTGGTCACAGTTAAAGCATGTGTGTTTCCCTATCAAGCACACATCCTTGTGAAATTTCCCGCATGTAGCACATGCTTTGAATTTCTTATTCTACTGGTTACCCTGCTGGTTTCCAGCACTCACATTCCCATTCCATTTCCTCTTCAGATTGTTGTTGCTGTTTCCACTACCACCACCACCATTTTTAATCTCCACCTCACTCTTCGTCTTTTTATGTTCCTAATTGAACTTTGTCACTGCTTCGCCCCCACCTTCAGCAAGTATTGCCTTCTCTATTACCGCTGCAAACGTCTTCAACTAGAACAGGGAGACCCTACTAAACAACCAGAGCTTCAGTCCCTGTTCAAACCTCTTCGCCTTACGTTTGTCTGTGCTGACTTGATATGGCGCAAACCTCATCAACTCGTTAAATTTCGCGGCATACTCAGATACCGTCATTGTTCCCTGTTTCAGTTCTAAAAACTGAACCTCTAGCTGACTCTTCAAACTCTCTGGGAAATTGGTTTCAAAGAATATCTTCTTAAACCTATCCCAGGTCATCACCCCTTGTCCTTCCCGAGTTTTATTGGCCTGCCACCAATAACTAGCCTATGCTTTCAACATAAATGTTGCAAAAGCAGTCTTCTAATCCTCCCATACTCTCGTAACATCGAATACTTTCTCTATCTCCATGATCCAAGTCTGTGCCTCGACTGGATTTATGGACTAACGAAATTCTGGTGGTCCAACCGCCTTAAAACCCTTAAACGTTGTACCTTAGTTCTGACGTTGATTCTGCAACACACCCGTTAGTAAAGTTACTAGCTGTTGGACGGGGTTAGCTTCGACATTGTCGTTATTGTTAGTTACCTCAGTGGTTATCTGTCGTGGTTGACGTCTAGGAGGCATTTTTTGTTTAATAAAAAAATACATTTATTAGATCATTATCCAATTCCTTTATGTAATTTCTACTTAACTTGCCCCCATAAAAGAAATTATCACATAACACATAACACTTTGAATAAAGTAAAATAATAACTTTTATTCATTCATAATCTGTTTGAAAAACATAAGAACAATAGCATCACTGCTATTTACATTACTTTCCTGAACTACAAAAGTTTCAGGACAACATCATCATCCTATCCCATCGATTAAATATCATTAGGGATTTACACATTATTTAACACCTTATTAAACGCATCACAGGTACATTCCCTACGATGTACTACTAAGATACTCCGTAGCCTTTCGACGCTCTTCTTCCATAATTCGGAACATTGTCCAGCGATCTAACACGTACGATGGTAGAGTCTCGAACTGAATAGGATAACCCATTACCCGATCTTGAGATCGATTAATCACGGCGTTGAATACGTTATCCATCTTCTCCATCTTCATCCTCTTTGCTTATGTGTCTCTTATTGCTATCCCGGTTCGTTGATACGCTTCCTCGTATGCGTCTTCAGCTCTTGTCCTCTTAGTAGTTTCTTCCTTCAGCTTGTTCTTCAGATCTGAAATCACCTCGATCAGTTGTTCATTCACTTCTTCAGTGTGTGTCAGCTTCTCTTTGACATTAGTCAAGCATTCATCTCGATCCTAGATCTCGTCGTCTTTCTGTGCCATCGAAGTCTGTTATTCAGCTACTATCTCTTGGAACTCCTCGACTGTATCCTGAAGTTCCACATTACGATCGTAGACTTCATCATACATACAAGCGGCTATCGAGTTAAATGGAATCTCTTCTTCCTCGTCCTCGTCATCCTCATTCGACTATGGCAGCTCAACGGGATCCTCCTCATCCGTTTCCACATCATCATCGTCATCTTCAACCACTGTGACCAACGGGGCTAACTCCCGTGGAAGTAGTTGTTCCCATACCACCTAAAAATCATGAGGTTCCTCCTCTCTAGGCATCTGAGGTCTGTCCTCCCTAGCCTGATTGGATTCTCCAACATTAGTCATCCTGACAACAAAATTTTTAAGTTTTAATTACTAATCATTACTACTCAACACTCACAAGCACATAAGTTATAATCACATAAGCATATAAGTGTTTCAATACTTCTTCCTTAAAACTCGATAAGAGCTATCACCACTATCTTTTGAAAGGTTACTTCCTAAGGCTTTCCCCCACCTATGGTTGTTAACCTAAGGATTTGATACCAACTTATGACACACCCAAATTTGAGTACTTCATTCCCTCAGAATTTGGTGTTCACTATATAAAAGCATTCATATCTAACTACCCAATCATAATAAAATTGCATAATAAACCTGTTCATACAGGATTACATTAATAAAAAAATCTCACATGTTATTTAACCTTTATATACAATCATTCAAATGCGGAAAATATATAAACTTCATTACAATCATTCAAACTAAGGTCTGATAATAAAATATCAAAATGATTACAAGTCTTCAGTACTTGTTCATCTTTCCCTTTCCCTTACTGGTGCTAGGTACGTCGACCATCTCAACTTTAGTTGTAATGGTTATATAAGCAAGAGTGAGCAAACAAGGCTCACTTGGAATAACAATAAATAAAACTTTTACATCATTTGCCAAATATTAGGCCCAATAGAACTGAACAACATGTTTTATTACATTCTAAAATATACAATTGAGGGTCTAATGACCACGAACCATGTCCACAGTTATAAGTACTCTTTCAACTTAAACTTTAACAGTCATAAGACTATAAGGACTCCACGTACTTAGGGGGGTCAGCCCTTCGTACAATGTATTGTGCACAAACATTTCAATGCTAAGCGTAAACCCCTAATAATAGCGTTGTTCATCTCATTATTTAGAGTATAAGTCCGCACCAAAGTAAGTTTGATTTGGATACGTTTTAAGGAAATTTAGAATTAAATGGTTATCAACTAAGAATTAGTTGATTGAAAGGAAATAACACTATGTTACGGAATAAACCATAATTGCATCAACATGGTGTACTAAGTTCATGCTTTAGGAATAATCTAATAGCGTAAGTACTGAATAATATAACCTACCTTGCTTTGAACAACATTAAGCTAAGGTTAAAATCTTAGAATTGAATATTAAGCATGCATAATAAGTAATAACTTGAACGATAAACTTGTTCATCAGAATAAAGATACTTGCATGCTAAAAATAACAAGTTTAGGTTTAGTAAAACTTGCACAATCATAATAATAGAACTAGCTCAACGAAAGTGTTGAGTTAGGAAAACTTGCATAATTATAATCGAACTAGAAACAATAACTTGTTCAACGAAACAAGTTAACAACAAGAATAATTTGATTAATATATTCGAGATAAGGTAAGTAAACTTGTACAATAAAAATAAACTTGCACAACAAAGGTTTTAGGTTTAGAGAACTTTCCTTGTGCGTTAGCTATAATATTAAAACTCACGTTCACCTACACATAGTATTAGCATTACAATATCTATTAGATATACTAACATCCATATTCCAAAATATCATTCACCTCTAGCTAAACTTGTTATTTTAGTATAAGTCTCACCTTACCATACACATTTCAGAATCACAAGTGTAATTTCATAACACTTATTCATTATTCACGAAGTTTCTTAAATCATAACATATCATTTTATAACATTCTAATTTTACATTTTAAAGTTACTAACCACATGATACTATTCTGTTTTAACCTTTAATTACATGTTTCTCACATTAACACATCACTAAACTAGGTTACATTAAAGTTTCAAAGTTTGCAGAATTAACAGACTTCACTAGGTCTGGCAGACTTGTGACACCCCTACATTCGGGTACCTCAATTCCACAGATTTTGTGTTCACTGTCCAATTAAGTCATAACTAACTACCCATAAACAAAGGATAAAATTAAACTCAAAAGTTTAAACAATCAATCTCCCATTAAAGGGTTACATAATCTAAAATAAATCCCAGGTCATCTAGCCTTTATTACAATCATCAGCGTAAAATTAAAACATGATCATAATTAAATCTATTACATAAGCTTCATAAAGAAAAGGTAAACTAAACGTCGTCTAATCAAGCATCGTGCCCTTGCCCTTGCTTGTAGAAAACTCTTCAAACTTTTTAACTTCATCTGTATTGTTTTGTGCAAGAGTGAGCAAATAATTTCCCACAAGAAGGATACTATACAATAACATTTAATGACTAACAATTAACTGAGCTTTCAATGGTAAAGTATTCTTACCGGAATAATAAACTTTAATTCAACAGCTATGAGTTCAAAGGAATAATGAACGTTTAAGTTAACAATAGATATCAACATCAAATAATACACTGAGGGTCATAAGACCACGAACTATACTCTAGGTTTTCAAGTATTTCAACTTTAACCTTTAATTGTCTAAAAGACTATAATCATCATCTATGTCCTAGGTTCACAGGTGTTTCTACTGTAACCTTTAACAGTCTAAACGACTATATGGACCATCATCCCGTACTCCATGTCATCAGCCCTTTGTACTATGTATTACGCAAATATTTTAACGTTATTGCGTAGCTCTAAAATAATCCCCTGATATAGGGTTGTTCATCTCAGCTTAGATTATCAGGTTCTGAACCAAAGGATGTTTGGTTGGGAATTAACTTCAAAGGAAAACTAGATCTTTAGAACTCTCATCAACCAAGTACTGGTTGAATCAGGTAGGGACCAATAATTATTCAAGAGTTTGAGTATAATATTTTCATGAACAAGGTATGTCGATAAATCAATAAGAGCTAGAGTATTAACGACTTCTAAATTGAACAAGTGTCATCATTGACAACATTCTTGCAAAATTGTGTGGGTACATAAGCAAACCAAAGGATGTTTGGTTTGGGTTGACTTCAAGGGTAATTTAGATTTTAGAACATTCATCAACTAAGGATTAGTTGAATTGGTAAAGAATCGCTAGGCAATTTAGAGTTCGGTACAATAATGTACGGTAGTGCAATGACATTGGAGAACGAAGATCAAACAACAGTTATTAGTAGCTGATTAAACACATTTCTTACAACAAAAGTACAGACTTTGAATAACCAAGGTAACCTCGTTTGGAATAAAGAAATAAAGAGTAATTAACTTGCTCAACAATAAATGAGGGTTAAAGAACTTGCATAACAATAAATTGCTCAACAAGAGATTAGAAATAGAGAACTTGCAAAAGTATATCATGACAGTGAAAAGTAACATTACTAAATAATAAAGTAGCAAATGTTAGGTAACTTGCTCAATCATAAGAATAAATTTACACAATGTAATAATAGAACTAGCTCAACAAAAGTGTAGAGTTAGAAAACTTGCCTCTCACGTAAGCTATAATATTAAAACTCACGTACTCCAATTAATGTCCTACACATACCATTATGATTATCACATCAATTAGCTATAAACATTAACCTCATAGATTCACAATACCTATCAGATATACTGACATACCATAATTTATTTTATTTATTATAATAAAATTCAAAATTCCTAAGCCATAAGGCTTTGTTTGGCAAAAACTCTTTGAAAATTAAAGACTTAATATTTTAAGCCTTGTTTGGTTAAATCAAGTTAAAACTCCTTTAATTTATTTTAATAAACAATTTAGTTTATAATATATAATCACATATTATTTATTTGGATTTCCATATTCGACAGTAATCAAATAATTTAATTACACATATTATATTTGAAATAAATTTTCCACTCAATAAAATATCACAAAATTATAACTTCATTATAATTCTATTTAATAATTTAACATACCCTTTTAAATTATTAAAGTTAAACAATAATATAACATCTCATGTTATTTACAACTCTCTAAATTATAAATTAAATTAATTTAGAATATTATTAATTCATAAATATTTAATAACAACAATAACATCAATAAAATATTTATTTCATTTAATAAATATTTTTAATTACAATACAATAAAATCTTGGAGTGTTACAAACACTTCGGTATTTTCCATGTTTTTTAACATCATCTATTCCATCTCAGATTTCTTTTCCGGTTGAGGGGCAGGAGCTGAATGATGTTGGTGTTGCTATTGCTGAGAGGGTAATAAGGTTTAGGTGTATACTGTTGATGAGACTGTTATGGTTGGTATTGTTGTTGAGGTTGGTGTTTTTGAGCATTTTGATTATTAATCCAGCTGAAGTTTGGATGGTTTCTGTTGTTGGGATGGTAGGAGTTCTAAAATTGATTATGTGGCTTTCAATATTTGCTGATGAACTGTACCGAATCTGTAGTGATAGCACATTGTTCTGTCTGGTGTGATCCTGTACATATCTCACATACGAAGGTAACTTGCTTAACTTTGTTTGCCAAAGCGTCAATTTTCTTCGCCATTGCTGCCATTTGGGATGATAGTGTCGTAATGGCATCCACCTCCAATAACCAGACAACTTTTAGTTGAGGCATTTTAGCTGTCAGATTTTGAAAGTCATTTGCCGCCATGGTCTTAATCAATTCATAGGCTTCCTCATAGCTCTTATCCCACAAAGCTCCTCCTGCACCGGCATCAATGATTGGCCTAGATTGCCATCCCAAACCCTTATAGAAAGTATTGATTATCATCCAATCTGGCTTCCCGTGGTGTGGACATTTCCTTAGCATCTCCTTAAAGCACTCCCAGGCCTTATACAACGATTCTCCCCGTTGTTGCTCAAACTGAGATATAGCACTCCTCATCTTCGCTGTCTTAGCCATTGGAAAGAATTTGGCTAGGAATTTATGTGCTAAATCCTCCCACATGGTCACTGATCCTGATGGTAACGAATGAAGCCAACTCCTTTCCTTGTCCCTCAAGGTGAAAGGAAATAGTCTAAGCCGCACCGCATCATCCGACACACCATTGTACTTGAATGTGTCACAAATTTTAATGAAACTTAGAAGGTGCTCGTTAGGGTCATCAGTAGCCGCACCTCTAAACTGAACCGTATTCTGAACCATCAGAATTGTCTCTGGTTTAATCTCTAAGGTGTTTGTTGCTATTGCTGGCCTAACTATGCTAGACTGTAGCTCATTTATGTTTGGTATAGAATAATCTCTCAAAGCCATGTGTTCTTCTGCCATTTTTGCCAATGTCTTAGTGTTCTCTTGTGTATTAGAATTACGTGTACTCGCTCTCCAAGCTTTCCTGTTGATATTATCCTACCTAGGTACCAAGTCAGAACTTTAAGATCGAGTGTGCATATACTCTCCACAAGTACCTGAAACACAAATAAAGGAAAAAAATAGAAATGAGATAAGGTGTGAATTGTTCAAGTCAGACAAATTTAACTTAAATTGACGATGACAATAATAAAAATAACAACTTATCCCTGGCAACGGCTCCAAAAACTTTTTGGCTTGTTTCAGTGTTAATAAAACAGACACACACGTGCAAGAATACACGGTCAACAAGTAATACAGAGTAAGTAAAGTATCGTCCCCACGGAGAAAAGTAATTATCTCTAATTTATCGTACAACAACCTTGTAGCTATTTCTTGATGCTTAAATGAGTGAATGTAATGTGATTTAAAAAACTCAAATGATTATCAACTAAAAATAACTAATTAACAAGTGAATGGATTCAAATTGGAAAGGTATGGGATCCTAATGTCACTTAATGCATCATCCAGATTATACACCTCTTGCTAAACCTAATTAATTACTATGGATTGCTACTCGAGAGCACAAAAGTGAAACATGACTATTTTTCAATACACCATGCTCATATCATATAAAATCCACACAATAGACATAATTCATATGAACATCGATATTACCTAGCTCACTATATGTCTATGTGACTTGCAAGTAATATTGATTTAAGTGCAAGCTCTCTCAAATGACTACACAAGGTAAGTCGGTAAATGTATATCCGGATTACGAATCACAAAACCCATCATCTGCAAATTTTATGAACATATGCTAGTAAGGCCAAAATCTGAAGTTGTACTTCCTTTTTCAATTCCATACAAACTATTAAAGTAGATGGTGATCAAGCATCTAAGCAATACACACAACCATTCTAGGCAATCCAAATACAATTAATCAAATATAACAAAGTGGCATCTAGATCTGAACTAAAAAATACGCTCCATTAGAATCCCATAATGGTGATTTGTTCATCTCTGAATTAATAACCATTATGGGATTTGAGCTAAGCATGAGAAAATACAATGTAAATAAAGAGAGTTAAGAGAATAGAAAGATGCAAATATGATAAATCTCTATCCAGAGTAAGCTTCCAAACTCAGTTCAATCAATAATCAAACCAAAATATAAATCCTCACAATCAAAAGCTACTAAGATCTAAAGAGAGAGGACAAATAGTAGAGTATAGATAAGAACTCTCTCTAGCTCTATAAAACCCTAAAATGGAATATAAAAACTACTCAAAAGTATATCATGTAACTTGAAAATACACCCCTTTTAAGTAAAAATGCTACAGTAGATTTTAAGTGAAAAGTCAACATTTGTTGAATCTTGATTGGCGCGACCGCGCGACCCATTATGCTAATTGGAGCGCGGGCACGTCATGCTGGTTTATGGATTCTTGTAGGCGTGGGCGCACTACTTTTGTTCTTTATTCTGGTGCGGCCGTGCATCTAGACTTTTCTATAGTCTACTGCAGTTCTTCTGCTGGTGATTTGCTGCTACTTAGTTGATGCTTTCCTCTTCTTTTTTCTTTCACTTGACTTGCTCAGATGCCTTTCCCATATGCACATGCCATGCTTCATTCTTCAGGTCATCACATGCTGACCGTCTTTGCCAACTCCAAGCCATTGCCATGCCTTTTGAGCTTCATTAATGTAACCTATAAAACAAAGATAAAAAAAATAATATAACACTAAAATTCTTGAGATTAAGCCCGAATTCTAGCAAGTTGATAGCTAATAAGTAGGTATAAAACCTACTTATCAATAGCTGTGATGAAGGGGTGGTCGATGTCCTCCTCCTCTTTGATGATGACCATGACTGAATTCACATCAAGGTCAGTACTTTTCTTTTAATGGATCTCCTTAGCCCTATTTATGTGAGGGATCAGGATTAGATATTCTAAATAGCTATCATCTAGGATATCCTTATTCATACCCTCAGTATGTGGTAGAAAATGCATCTTTGCCTATCAATCTTGCACTTCTTACAAGAACCTTTCATTCCTTTACTAATTTTTCCTTAACAGGAGTCTGGATTTCATTCTCACTAACCGGATTAACGTTACAAATCAACATTCCTAATACAACCACAGGGATTTTCCTTGTTGGTTTCACGAATCCTCCATCCGTGAGATCTGGTAATAAAATGGTGGATGTCTAAACCGTCTGATGCTTATGCAAGTTCTTGTGATTGGATACATAGCCTAATACAGCCTTTCTTGTCTGGCTAGATATTTGGATTGGATGTTTGATCCCTTGATGATTTTTCCCTAACCCATTGCCAAAACAGTAATCCAAAGACATCATTTCTTTACTGATAGACATCACTTCAGAAGAAATCTTTGGCTTTAAGGTTGGGGCCCCAATAGGTATATACTTAGTGTTGCTTACTTCGAAAGCTTGAAAACATGCTGGCTCAACTCCTTCATTGAGGTTGATCAAAGGCATGTCACCTTGTACATAGACTGGGTATTCTGGTTCAGTATTGATGGTGACCATTTCCATTGATGATGTATTTGACTTGTTGATGAAGAATGGATGGGACTTTGCCATATGAATCCACGATCTTATAACTGGCTAACTACTTCAGATTTGATTTGGACTACTCTTCATTCTTTCTAAAGTGTTTTAGGGATAGATGTTCAAGGAAGATCCTCTATCTATCAATACTCCTCCTATCACATACGCAGATGATATCACTACTATATGCAATGACCAGTTCCTTCCACTGGTATGTCGTCATCAGTGAAAGATATCACATTATTTTTTAAAATGTGATCTATCAAGTGACGGAACTTTTATGTATCCACAGCCTTAGGCAGATGTGTTTCTTCCAGCACTTGTGTTAAGATTTTGTGATGATCTTTAGAAGATAATACCAGGTCTAGAATGGATATCTGTTGAGATGTCTCCTTTAATCTCTGCACTATTTTGACTTCATTATGACCCATTTTGCTGAGGAATTCTTTAAATTTTTCCTCAAGCACTCTCCCCTTGGTTTTAGTGACTCTTTTTACGTTGATAAAAGGATACTCCGATCTAAATGGCGACATCAATGGTTATGGTGTAGCCACTTTTAAAGGATTCTTTCCTCCTTTGTCCCCCTTTCCTTGAATTGTCAGGGGTAATATAGGCAAATCTCCATCAGAGGATATAACCGCTATAATTTCCCTCCATCTCTGTGTTCCAAGAGGAAATATCTCTTATTCTTCAAATAGGGTATTACCACTATTTACCATTTACAGGTCACCGCTATCAATTATATTCTAGATCATGTGTCTAAGTGCCCACCAACTTTTTGTGTCATGACCAGGAGTGTTGGAGTGGTATTGACATATCCCAGTAGCATTAAACCTCTTGGTACGGGGATTGATTGGGGGTAACAGTTCTGTGACCTTCCTTTCATTGATCAGCATCTGTAGGATCTCCTCCATCGGTTGACCCAAAGGAGTTAACTTTCTTTTATCTGTATACTCTCGATGATCTTGGGATCTAGCTTTCCTTGCAAGTTTTGCTTCCCAAGTTTCATTCTCTTGGAATCGGTGTTGGTCCCTTGTTATAATGGAAAGGAGATTTTCTTGCCCCTAATTGATCAGATGTCGAGTTACTTAGTGCTGATATACCACCAGTTCTGCTAGTTGACCAATCTGTTCATTGATAGACTTCATTTCATGCTTTATTGAAGACCATCCTTTGGAATAACCTAACTCTGTCGGGATATTTTCTTGGGATGTTTCTCCAATGTATTGAAGGTATTTTGAAGTTTGTCTCCGTCCAATACAGATCATGTTTGCTCCCTCCTTATTGTGTTGAGGCAGAGGGCTATCTTGAACATTTAGTGGGTCTGGTGTTGTTACCACAATCTCACCACTGTCTATCAGGTCTTGGATCTTGTGCTTCAAAGACCAACATTCTTGGGTATCATTGCCTGGAGCCCCAAAATGATAAGCACATTTCTTGCTTGGGTTAAAATTCTTCCCACTTAGATTAGCTGGAGGAAAAAGATGAGCAATTTTCTTCTGTGTTGTCAGAAGCTTGAGTATATTCTTAAGCGAGTCCCATAAGGTTGTAAATGTCCTTCGACGTTTGGTATCTCCATTTCTTTGGAACGTAGGATTTGAGGGTTTAATAGATGTTTGGAAAGGGGAATAATTCTTTCTGTTCTACGATGTCCTCCACTTCCTTGGCTCTACAGCTCTTGAAAGTAGTATGCATACAAGTCAATCATTTTTGATGATAAAACATATACTTTGTAAATAATATTATTCATTTATTAATAAAAGTATTTATTTATTAAAGGCATTTAATTATCTACATGGTGTTGTTATTTATTATGTGATAAACTCATAGTTTTAAGTAATGCTTTTAGAATCATGATGAGATCATGCTAATGAAATCTAAATTCTTAGATAGCTTAAAAAACAAAAATGTTCCCAATCATTGGATTACCAAAAAGGAGATTAACGAATCTGAATAGATTGGTACATATGTTGCTTACTCATTAGATGAGGATGGTTGATCTCATGAACATTTGTGTGGAGAAACTAAAGCAAGTATGTATGTGTTTATTGGAGAATAAGTTCACTGAACGTGACTCGCTAAGGAATACCTAATGGAGTTTTACTTACTTGTCAATAGGAATTCATGTAGTGATAGTAGTACAAGTGATTCGTAGACTTGAGATCATCATAGTATCTTGTCTACGATAAGTTATACTTTGACATGTCTCTTAAGACCCTTAGGGTATATCAAAGGGTATGCTTGAGTGTAATGAGTTATATATAAAGATAATGAATGATCAATAAAGAATCTACCATTTCTAGTAAAAGAAGATAAATATCCTATGTGATTCGATAAATGACAACTCAGGAATATTTGGCCAAGGTGAAATGAAATTATAAAGGAGTTTCTAATTTGCATTATTTGGAGTTGTGCATTTGAGAATAGAAATATATATAATTAAATAAAATAAGACTTGATAGTAATTCTATGTCTTATATTTAATTTGGGCATTGTATGGTGGAAGAATTGAATTGTACGGTAATTATTTACTTAAATGTTCTTTTATGCTTAATGTTGAAATCTATATTATCCAGAAAGTCATTGATCGCTAAGGAGACTTATATTATTTATTTAAATAAATTAATAGTTTAATTTATTTATTTAAATAAGATTAGACTTGTTCTAATTGATTTATTCCAACGGTTTAATATGGAGAACCTAAAGGGTCACACCATAAAAGGAAGACTATTTGTTTAAGAAGTAAATGACATAATCGTAATAATATGTTAAGTGTATTTAATTTAAACTATGATGATAGAATAAATTAAATAACTTAATATTTATTATTTAATATTTTGAAAATATTAAATATAATTTAATAAAAGGAGTCTTATTATTATTATTACTATCATTATTAAGTTAATTCCTAAAGGGTTTAGAAATTAATTAATATAAATACTCTCATATATTCTTAATAAGATTAGGAGGCTAATTAATTAAAGGAGTTTAATTAATTATTATTAATAAGATTAGAAGCCTAATTAATTAAAGGAGTTTAATTAATTAAATCAAAATCATATTCCTAAATAGTTTATGAGGGTTACTTACATCTATAAATAAGAGGAGTTTTATTATGGGTAAGGGTGACACAAGTTACGCACTTTATTCTAGGAGTTGGGAGAGTACACATTTTCTATAGAGATAGAAAACTAAAGTTTTTCCAAATACCCTCTTCTTGATTTTTGTTCTTCCTTGGTGGATCACCTCTAGAGGCCAAACGCTTGGGTGGCTAACATTGATCAAAGGAAGGAATCCAATCCCCCGAATTCAAGGAGACTACGAGGGACTAGAAGTTGAACTCATACCTGAGGGAGCTTGATTCTACAATAGTATGAATCTGATTCTCCTTCTTCTTTGTTTTGATTGATAATTAAGCACAAAGCATGATCATGGTGATGGGTTATGTAACAATCTAGAATTTTTATATGTAAATTTAAATATTTATTGAATTAAATAAATATTTTAGTTGATGTGTTTATTGTTAAATAAATTTTTGTTGTGATGAACTGAAAGATTGAAAGTACTATAGTTAGGCATAAGATTTAACTAATGACGATTATGTCAACAAATGATCCTTATGAAAAGGATGAAGTGAGATTAAACCTTTGTGAAAGGTTGTAGGAATAAAGCATCCAGGTATGGGTGTGGTTTTAGAAATTTCGAGGAAAATTTTTTTTTAAGGTGAGAAGAATGTGACAACCTGAAAAATTGGATTGTCCAGATTTTAAGTTTAAAGAATTAGTTGTTAATAAAATAATTTTTTATTAATAATATTATGTGCTATGTGTTTATTAATCATTCTAGAACCTAGGATGATTATAAAATGGGAGGATTCTGGATACGAGCTAGACTGAACGAGTAAAAATTTTCAAGACAAAAATAAAAATTTTCTGGAAACAAAAATATTTCTGAGGAAAAAGATAAAATATACACTATTCACCCGATGAAACCCTAAGGGTTAGTGTTTGAATAACCTAAGCTTTTCTAAGAGATCGATATGTCGAAATGACATTTTGTCAAAAGATTTGACGATAATGTGTCGTGAAAAGTTAAGTTAGCCGATACAAGTTTTACTCAAAAAACGTGCAAAAATCGGATGAAATAAAAACGACGAAAAGTATTGTTATGTACTTTTCATTCGTTTAACTATGTTAGGGGAAAATGTGAAGGAAAACACTTTTCATCAAAAAGTATTTTTCAGTTTTTCGAAGTTCCGAAGAATGTGTAAAAGTAAATTTGTAAAGGAAAGACAAAATATCTAAAAATATTTAGATTTCAAGAATCGCAGTTTTTAAAACTCTCGGACGAATCCCAAAGGACGAAATAATGAAGCTTCCAAGAGAAGCTTCGCGAATAGTAAGGAGGTTAGTTAAGGAGGTGGAATAGTAACTTTGTGGGCAAAATGACTTTTTTGCCCCTAGCCTTGGTTTTCAATAAAAGGAGAACCTTAACTCATTTGTTGATTATTTTGAAAATCACCAACACTTAAGAGAGAGAGAGAGAGAGAGAGAGAGAGAGAGAGAGAGAGGAGAGAAAGGAAGAGGAGAAGCTAGCCCGCGTGTAAACTGTGACAGCCCTAAATCCGGGTCCCAAATCACCACGGATATGGTACAATTATTCTACAACTATTGCAAAAGATATAAACATAAATTGTTTATACAATAAACTTTACACGCTAATCCCCAAGGTCGAGTAACCTTAACTTATACACAATTCATAACTTGACTAACACATATCATTATTATCATACAAAACTATTACAAATCTAATCGCACACACTAACTTTAAGTTGGAAATGTCTTTAACCTTTCCTTGTATCCGACGCATTCGTCTCAATCTGCAATGTTTATTATGACATAGCAAGGGTGAGCATGAATGTAGCCCAGCAAGTTTAAATTTATTTAAGGATATATCATGATTGAAAGAATTTGAATAATAAGTTGTCTATAATTCAACAATATAATTGTGAACTAGCAGGAACACGTTTTATGATTGAATAAGTATTTAACATGAGCAAATATATCTAGACCGAATGGCAATGAAGGTGATCAGCCTTTCATACCTGACTTATACACGCAATATGTATAGAGTACAATTCTACAATGGCAATCAGCAATGATTATCCATAATCATATCTGAATGAAACAACTCTAAGTAGAGTTAAGTAAAACTTGTCTGAACCGTTGATTACCGCTATGCAATTTAATAAGCTTTGTCTGAAGACCTAATATATAAATAATATAAATATACAAATTAGAGTAATATCATCACAGTATAATACTATTATATATATAATTATAAAATCACCTAAACAAATAACACATAACCCTATCACTCCACGAACTACCTAAGACTCGGTATCAAGTCAAACTATTTAAGTCTGAGTTGAAACTAACACAAATCTGACATCTCGACGATCTAGTCGGACAATTCACGAGTTTAAGTTCAATTAAATTCTTCCTAACACATAAAAGTTATCTTAGATAATTTATTTATTAGACAAAATATTTTTCAATAGCTCACAAAAAATTTCAAATAATTTAATAGTATTTATTACATTATCTAATAGTATTAATCATTTAATAATATTCAAATCATTTACTAATATCATTAATTATTTAATAATATTTTAATCATTATCTAATATTATTAATCATGTAATAACATTTTACTTATTTCATAAATAATAAAGGTCTCACACATTTTAAGATATAAATATTTTACATCTTGAAGCTTAAATCCTTTATATTTTTTTTTAGAAATATCTTTTACCTTAACTTGCAAATTTGAGGTTTAAACAGCTAATACATAGCTTTTATAGTAAAACTCACTTTACTATAATATTTCTTTAATATAAATAATTTTTACATACATACTCCGTTGCATAAATCTCAGCTCAAAAACCACATTTTGAGCACCGAAAACCTCAAAATATAATTTTTACGATTAATACAATTTTTAAAAGTTTCTCGTTTTTTGTTGCACTACAAAATAATTTCATGAGCAACCATAGATTTTATTTCGCTTAAATATGTAACTTATATTTATTACATATTTTTATTACTTTATTTATACTCGAAAGAAAGTTTCTCTGCATAAAATATTACTTATAGACAAATCTCGCCCCTTAAGACTTTATTAGATTTATTATGACTTATTATTTTGCCAGAACGCGATTCGGAACGTCGAATGTCAAAGTCGCTCGACGTGCCGACGCTCGGCGTTCACTCAAATTTTAATCCTGACATGCATGCTTGCTCATTTTTAATTTTAAATCCTAAGTCATTTAACAGCGAATTTTTGGGCATAATTTTGGGAATGTTATAAACCTTATGTCATAGTATTTTAGAAAAATTTCTAACCGCGAAAACGAACAACAGAAACTATTCAAAACAGGGTTCTAAAATGGCTTCAGCAGCCAGCTGCAGAGCAGGCACCGGTGCTGTTGGGCGCTGCATGCAGCTGCTGCCCAGCAACTGCCGCTGCAGTACTTAGCGAGTAGCCCACTTTGCGATTTTCTCACGCCTTGCTTGTTTACCAGAAAATTCCCAACTTTGGATATGTTATACATGGTATACCAAAGTATTTTTAGAAAATATAACCCAAAAATTTCGGACCTCTTAGACAGCCTAAAACAGACCCCAAAAATGTCCATTCGCAACAGTTTTCATCTTTTTCCCAGATTTATCCTCTTTCGCTAAAATAGTCATAACTTTTTTGTTTTAAAACATTTTTAGGCGATTCTTGAGCCCACGCGAATTTAACTTCCGGGACTACACCTCTTCCTTACTGATGTTTTTCCAGATTCCAAACATATTAGCCCAAAAATTCTGTTCAATTGGACTGCACCACACTTGTTAGACAGTTTTGACACTACTACTTTGAAAATGTCATAACTCTCTCCTCTGATGTCGGATTTAGTCCGTTCCGGGAGTATATGGAAAGCTTATTCAGTGTACTACAACATATCAAAAGCCCAAATTTTTCTGGAACATCTAACTAATCCCGGAATTTCCTTTTTGTGGCAGCAGTCCACTAATTTATTTTATTTTTTTTAAGTTTTAAAAACTGTTTTGCTTTTCTTTCTTTTGATCAAACTTTTAACGCCTAAAATAGTTAGATCTACACATAACACACCATCTAACTAGTACATCTAGTGTTCTAATGTTCAATATCACAACTCGTGCTTTTGATTGAAGCCAAGCAAAATAAAATAAATAAACTTAGTTAAGATTAGAGGTTTTATACCTTTGCTTTGAGATCATCTTTCTTCTACTCCACAAGTAGGTAATGAACTTGATTAACATGGAAGATCAAACCCTATCTCTCTCCTCTTGTTTGGTCCGAACCTCTCTCCTCTCTCTTTTAGATTTTTTTTCTTGTTTTCTCTTTCTCTCCCCTTCTTCCTTTTCTCTCTTGCAAATATGTAAATGATGGAAGAGAAATTAAGTTTTTTTATTTGATTGTGTGGTGGAAGTTTATATATATAATTTGTATGTATATAATATCTCCCACAATCTTCATTCTCTCTCTCTTACGTTACTTGCAATCTCTTCCAAATATAGACTATTGATTTTATTTTATTTAGTCTAGGTGGGTTAGTAAAATAGCTTGCAAGGTGGCTTAAAAAAAATTAAATGCACATGTGCTTAATTTCTTTCATTTTGGCCGAACATCCCCCCTGGTTTTTTTTTTGGTCCATTTTAATTTTTATTATTTGGTTCATTTGCACATTTTTGCTTCTAGAAGTCTACACAAGTTTTGGGCTATCCATTAATTTATTTGGGCTCTTATTATATTTATCTTATACATGACCTCTTGGGCTAATTTAATAAACTAATTGTTCTTGAATTAATTTTATCTACAAGTCCAACACTAAAAATATAAATGGGCTTGTTTAATTACTTATTTTTCTTTCATTATTATCTCTTGAGCTTATGCTCATTATTATTAATATTCCCCTATTATTATTCATTAATAATATTAACTCACTCACATAACCCAATTAGACTTGTCTTATTCAAGTTTATTCAGTATTTAATTAGGGTTTACACCTTAAATTTATTTTCTAGATTATTAAAATATTTAGGTTAGTTCACTAACTTAATTAACGTATTAGTGAAACTTCATTTAAATATTATAGCATATTATTTACATAATCACTTAATCATCCATAATATATTACAGATTATTTAATATATTTATTTACAATGTACCACATAAATTCTTGGTTATTACACTTGAACATTAGGATTAAGGTTTCCTAATTTAGCAATTAGGGTTCCTAATTTTGAATTAGGGTTTCGAATTTTCGAAACTGAAATTAGGGTTTCCAATCTGATCGTTAAGGTTTTTTATCAATCGCTAGGGTTTTCTAACTAAACGATGACGTTCTAAAATAATATTAGGGTTTGACACTGATATAATTTATCTGGTCAACCCTTGACCCTTAACCACATTTTGAACACATAAATGACCATATACATAGATCATATTCACGTATACACTTAATCCTGAATTATTCACCAAAATCCATCGCAGAATTTTGAAATCCTCAAAATTCATTCTCAAAAATATCAAATACATACACTTATTTTCGGTCTAGGTTCTAATATTGAACCTTAAATTAATTAATTATGATTTTAAAATTTTTCTAAATTCTCTGGTTGTCACACAAACCTTGTCCAACAGAAGAAGATTAAAACAGAAAGGTAATCCAAAACAATGTCTAATATAGATTTTCTTTAAGTATTCTATGTCAATATACATAGCTTAAAGAAAATAAGAGAAGAAGATATTCAGAATGATTTCATATGGTTGAAATTATAAGAAAATGAAGTATGAAGAATTAAAGATTTATTGATAAAAGCTTTCTTAAGGAAATACGATTTTCGTAATGAATTTGAACGATTCGAATGAATCATATGAATGATTCGGTGAAATAATTAAGGGATGGTGTTTTATAACACCAAATTCCAAGAAAAAGTGAAATCATAATCAACATATTGATTAAAAATGAAGAACGAACGAAGAACGCGAAGAACACGAAAACGTTGTTGATGGACAAATTTAAAACCATCATAGTTTTAACTTGTTAATGGACAAGTTTAAAACCATTGCGTATAAGTTAGTTGCTTATTCCTTGGTTAAGAATGATAGAAACGTTCATGAAGAACGGATTAAACTTAGCTATAACAAAGTTATGGCGAAAATTTTGTAAAAGACGAGCAAAGAGTAGAATGTGTGTAAATAAATCCAAATGTGTAGGGTTTCATAAGAATGTTAGAAAACATAGAAAACGTGAGTCGTGGACTCAAGAACGACTGAATTCCAAGTTCGGATAACCGAATTACGGACGAACGAATGAAGAACGTTAATAACGTAAAACGAACGAATGATGAAATTTAAGTAAATTGAATGGCATGTTAATGGATATAGAATGAATTTCTATTCGAGGGAAGTTGGAGCGCGTGATGAGATTAATAAGATGTCTTTGGAACGACCTCGTTCTGAGTTATAACGAAGAAGTTACGAGATTACAAAGTAAGCGATTCATACGCGTTCCAACACTTAGAAAAAATGCTGGAAAAACTGAGTTTTTGAACTGGCGCCGTAGTGTTAGTTTGAACTAGAAATGGAGTGCCGCAGCGCCGACTCCGGATAATAGTTACTAGAGACTTGCGCTGCAACGCAGCAAAAACAAAGGGAACCGGCGCCGCAGCGCCGATGCAGGGCAAAACCCAGAGAAAAGCTTTTAACTGCTCAACTCCTGGGGGAAGTGTAAGGAAATATAATGAACATATAGTTCACATAATGTAACACTTAATCAAGTGATTTAAACCTTTAGTGAAGGTTGAACGAAAAGATTGAACTGGATTAAAAGATAAAGAATGTAAATGCAAAATACGTAACCAATGTCCGGGGACCGTAGTTTGAATAAAATGAACGTGTGGGATTGCTATGATTGTGATTCCTTAAACATTGAGTGCTAAGAGTGATGTATAGCATTTCGATGTTATGATGTCATAATGATAGATAAATGTAAAGCGTTTAAACGCTATAAACGCAACGTAGTTGCGATGAACGATCGGTCTTAGCATACAACGAACCGTATGGCTTCGACATTAAGAACGAATAATTAATGTGAGGTTCATGTAATGGATAACGAATGAGATGGATTAAAACCTTAGGTAATGGTTGAATGAGAGATTAAGAGATGAACATTGTGAACGCAAAATACATAAACGATCCTCGTGAATCATATTCCTGTCGTGCAAATGTTCTAAGTATACATTGGTTATATGACTTAAACGTTGACGAAGGTAGTAAGTAAGATATGAATTATCAAGAAAGCCGTAAAGAACGGTAATAAAATTAACGAAAGTCCGAGTGTGAGTCGGATAGAAAATGCAAGAATAAAATGTAAGTGTTAAACACTTTATCTGACGTAAGGTTGAGTGTACGCGAATATTAAACGGGTAGAACCTACACACGTGTATGGATTGATCGTAAGTTAATGAAGAATAATGATTAAACTTGTGAATGGTGAAGAGACTGAATTAATGTCAATGACGTATAATGTGAAGAAGCCGAGTTAAAGATTATAAATTAGATGATGTTCTGTGTCGAATGAATCGGACGTTATAAAAATGAGTAAGGTAATGTAAAATGTTTAACGCTATGAACGCATAATATTAACATTGAATGATTGTTCTAGGCATACAAAAGACTGTATAACTTAGACGATAAGGAATAAATCCCGAGGTATGGCATTTAGTTGCCAGAAAACTATAAGGAATGGGAAATCAACTTAACGAACGTTATAATTTTAATGGTTCGGATAAGTTAAGTTAAGTTTAGGTTGTGGTACAATTGTAATCTTTAATAGTTGACATATAGAAGCTGGGCTAAATAATTCCTTTAGAGAGCAGAGGTATATACGAAACTAGCAACCGATCTAACTCGTTGTGAGAGATAGTATAGATGAGATGGGAAACTAGTTTGTTGCTTGTTTGTGAGAAACCACTCAGAGTACCATGTTAAATACTAGTAGAAACTCGATGTGTGCTAAGTCCTAGAAAAGTTGTAAGAAGAAGATAAGAATGTAAATTATATAAGATGATGATCGTTGAGTTAAGACTTCTTCGTATGTCATAGCGCTGCAAACCAGTAAAGAAAGTTGGTCGCGTAAACTTACCTTATAAGAACGCGAACCTTAAGAAGTAAAGTTAAGTTTAAACCAATCTGTAAGCCAAGTATATGACTAATTGGTGTATGTGTTATTTCCTTATGTGATATGTAGGGATTGCGATGAGCAGTTCAATGTAAATTGTAAGCTGTAGTTCTGCGTAAGGTAAGTTTCCTAACTTCATTCACATTTTAAATGAATGCTAGTTTTTTAAACTTTCTCAGATGTTGAACTTAAGAAGTTTTATCTATGTGCAAATGCGTGATATTTGTATAAGGTGGTAGAATGTATGAGGCCTTGTGCCACAATTTTAACACTTCGGTGTTTCTATGAGATGAACTATTATGTGGTTGAATTGTTCAATATGGAAATGTTTTGTTTATATATGAACTGTTATTGTTAAATCTGTGCTAATGATTTTAGCCAGACAGAATGTGCATGAAAAAGGTAGAAGAAATAAAGTATTTCAAGGTGAATGTGACTAATATTTTAAAATGATAGGAATCAGAGTTTATTCATATTATTCAAGCAACTTCATAACCTTTGTTCAGTTATTAAAGTCTTAAAAGAATATTTAAATTCTTGAGGTTGTTTATTCAACTGTTATGACTTGTTGAGCAATTGAATGCTTACACTTGCTTTAAATGAAAATTATTTTCAGCGTACGAGTAGAAGAACTTAAGAATCTCGTAAAGATCAAGTTGACCGGTATCTAGAAAAAGTGTCATTTAGTATATAAATGAGTGTGAAGATCAAGCCAAGACTTGTAATGTAGAATAGTTTAATTAAACTATAGAATAGTTTAATAAAATGTTATATATCCTTGGTGGCGGATACAAGTCACTCTTATAAGTTGTAAAGAATAATGTAAATATCATTATTTTTAATGAATGATGTTATAAGGTTTTAGAACCGGAGATTTGAGAATGTATGTTGTTATATTTAGCTATATAATGATGTATGTTTGGAAGGAGATGTACTCACGATGTACGAAATCTGGGTGTGAAGATAGACCGAATTTTGGGACGTTACATTTGTTTAATTTGATTTTTTATTAATTAAATAAATAATTCATGAGTTGTGAGGAATTAACTTAATTAAGTGTAATATGTTAATTAAGTTGATATTCGGTAATTTTGTTGGTTGAAGTTAATTAAATTAAAAGAGTGGTGAATTAATATTATTTTTATTTAATAAGTTGTTGTTAGTTTTAATATAATTAAATTTGAATATAGAAATTTAATTGAATAAATTGTGACAATAAACTATATAATAAATGAGTTACTAAAATAAATTAAAAGTGTTTTAATTCAGTTTTTCCAAACAAGGCTTAAGGATTTCAAGTCTTTAATTTTAAATGGGTTTTACCAAACAAGGCTTAGGGCTTGTTAATCCTTATTTTGCAAAAGCCTTAGTAGCTTTTGAATTTTAAAAAAAATATAACTGATAAATTATTAAGTAGACATTATGGGTTTTGTCAGTTTTTTTACGTATTATAACAGTTTATATTATATTATATCAGTTATATTACGTAAAGTTAGAACAAAGAAAAGAAAAAAAATAGAGAGAAAATGGAGAAGAAGGAAGAAGAGAAGAGAGAAAGAATTTCTCTTTGAATTTGAGCAAGCAAAGAAGGATTCCATCATCTTCTCTAGATAAACTAACAACCAATGTATAATCTTAGTTTTTTTTAAGTTTTAGTTTTTTTTTTGTTTTTTTCTGTGTTTGAGTTTCATGAACAATTAGTTGAAAGTATTGGTTAAACATGTTAATTTGTTGATATAAACTGTTTTTATATGGTTTATATATGATTTAGAGTAATTTAATCCATGAGTATATTTTAATATGAAGAAAATCATATTACGGAGAATATATTGACGTACTTATGATATGGCCTATTTTGGAATAAAATTTATGTTCAATTCATGTTATAGTGAGTAAATTAATTTTTATTATATAAATATATGAAGAAACGAAAACAATGGGTTTTAAACAAATTGTTTTGGTTGAAAAACAGATTTATAGTAGTTTGTTTTGCTAAGAATGTCAAAAGGGGAAGAAATAGTAAAAATAGTGAATTTAAAGGGTTTAAGTTGGAATTTTGTGTAGTTTATGTTGTTAATAACATGTTAAAAATATTAGTTTATGCTTATGTAAAGTTTATGTGAATTATAAGTGTTAAATTTGTTTATAGAAAGAAGTTTTTAGGCAAATTTGACTTTATTTTGTGTTCTTCGCGAACATTGTCTGCGTAAAACTATGTCGCGGTGCCGTAGCACCGCAACGCCTGTTCTGTGGAGAAAAAGAGTGATGTAGTGCCACTCAGTGCCTGTGTTTGGGTACAGGCACTGCAGCACCGATTCTGTGAGCAAACAGAAGCGCTGCAGCGCCGAGATCGTTCTGCAGCGCCAATTTCAGGTCTTTTTACTGCGCAGTAGCGCCAGCCAGTGCTGCAGCGCCGGTCCTCAGTGCAAACTGAGGCACTGCAGCGCCAGTTAGCATTTTGGCCCATAAAATAGTGCTAATATAGTGTAATTTTATGACTATAAAATGTGATTAATCATATTGTAGTGTTGTTATAATACCAAATATGGAAATTATTATTAAGTAATTAATGAGTTATGTGATAACTGAAGATTTGTGTTATTGCATTAAAAGTGTGGTTTAATCATGTGGTTAAACCTAGTACCAAAAGGTTGTAAATGAAATAGATAATCAGTTATGTACCGTGAACATGTGGTAACTAATTGTGTTATGATGACATGTGTATAAGGTATTTGGGAACGTGAGTTATAACTGTTTAGCCTACTCGCAAGTCAAATTTCTTTACCCTATCATGCTTACAATTATGAAAGCTTCTTTACCCTATCTTGCTTACAATTATGCAAGTTTCTTTACCCTATCTTGCTTACAATTATGCAAGTTTCTTTACATTATCTTGCTTACAATTATGCAAGTTTTTTTACCCTATCTTGATTACAATTCTGCAAGTTCTTAAACCTTACTTCTTTACATTGAGCAAGTTTCTGAGCTTTACTTTTATATTAAGCATTCTTAAAATCTGTTAAGCAATGTTTTTGATCTCGTTTCCTTGTTGGAAATTGTAACATTAGCTTACCATGTTGTTCAAGCAAGGTTTATTATATCTTCTTAATGCTTTGAACTTTAATCTTAAAGCATGAGCTTGTTGCATTGCAGTATTCATTTATGTTTCATAACTACTTTGTATTACGTTTTTATTGAACCTTTACATTGTCATTGAATTTTTGATTAAACTAATCTTTAGTTAATGTACGTTGAACTCCAAATTACCCATGAAACTTATCCAAACCAAACTTCCTTTGGTGCGGACTCATATATTAAAACTGAGATGAACAATCCTGTTATAGGGGATTATTTATGCGAAAGCGTTAAGATGTTTGTGCACAATACATGGTACGAAAGGCTGATCCCCCTAAGTACGAGAAAGAAGGTCCATATAGTCTAAGGACTGTTAAAGGTTCAAGTAGAAATACTTATAACTTGGGACATAATTCATAGTCTTGTGACCCTCGGATGAATTTCAATATCAGTTCTTGATTGTCAATACTATAATATTGTTATTCAAATCAGTTAAACGTTTTCATTGCCAGTTATTGTGTTTTCTTTAAGTGAGCAATTGTGTTGCTCACTCTTGCATACATATAAACATTGCAGCTAAAGTTGAGAAGGTCGATGAGCCAACCACTAGCAAAGGGAAATGAAAGATGAACAAGTGTTAAAGACTTGTTAATTTATTAAAATTTATGTTTTCAGACTTGATTAAATTATGTGATGTAATTGATTAATTTTCTGAATTTGATGAATGTTTTAAGGTTAGGCAACCTATGATTTATCAAATTTAATTATGTAACCCTTTAATTGGAAGATTTATTGTTTAAATTTTATTAAATTTGTGTAGTTAGAAATGAATGTTTAGATAGTGAACACCAAATCTTGAGGGAATGAAGTACCCAAATTTGGGGTGTCACAGTTTGTATGAAAATTTTAAATTACATTTTATCATGCTTCTGCTATGTTTATATGATTTAACTGTATGATCACACTATATACAAACCTAACAGCTCTGATTCATCTTCTCTGGAGCTTCTCTAGCTCTTACAGTCTCTGGCTCTACGACTCTGACCATGATATATTCTCATCAGTCTCTAGTGATCTAATGAGGTGATACCAAGATTATATCGTTAATATTCCTTTCTCTTTGGACTTGGCAACGATGAACATTTCTCTATTCGTAGAGTTTTCCTTACTCTATGATCTCTCTTTATTAGCTCGATGTTCATCTTTGTTGATAATTCTTCTCATATGTAAAAGTTTAATGTGCGTCATTTTGACGCCCCCAAAAATAGGTATACATCACCTATCTTGGGTCGCCAGATACATGGTACAGAATTCAAATACAACTTACTAATACAACTGTCGTGCACAATACGACAAAATATAAACTGTGAGTTTGAATTCAAATATTATCTTCTAGAGAGTATCCATACTCAAAAGGAGTCCTCATTACAATTATTATCACACTATTACATAGAATAGTGAGGACTACTAATACTATAATCTGGTCCATCACTTCGTTCACCGACTCGTCTCAGCTATATTCTCATGTCCTGAAGAGAATAGTGAAAAAAAGGGTGAGCTCAACTAGCCAAGTAAGAAATATAATGACTAAGATAATGCAGAATAAATTATCATTAGCCTTCAACAGTGTTAAACTGATAAAATATAACGAACATCAAGTTTAACTGCAGCGGAACAAGCAATCCATTAAAAGAGTCAAGTAGAAAATAAAATCTACTATCTTCTATGATTTAAAAGGTTTTTCAACACTGTTATCGCTGAGACTCAGCTTAATAAAATAATTCACATCATCGAATCACCCCTGCACTACGGCCAAGGATATTCGTGTATCATGAATGGTCATGATTATGCCAACAACTGTCCATTAAAGCACTACGGGCCAATGAGAACTTTTACCACATCATTTGTAACATTACGGTCATGATTATACCGAATAATCCCTAGTCATAATCATACGAAGTCCATCTATGCACTACAGGCCACAGATGACTTTCAACATTTTATAAACATGAGGATGATGACAATGATATAAGAATTTAATAAAACAAGTTCAAGAATTAATTTATCCAAGAATTAACAATGTTCAAATTGTCAACATGATACTGCTTTGTGGAGTAAAATTCAAGAATGCTTAGAAGAATATTTTCATGAAAAGATACTGGTTGAACCGCAATTATCAAGGATATTCCACTAATTTCATGGAGTATAGAAGTTAAAACTTAACCAACTGAGTATAATAAAGAATGGAATAACAAAAGAAATCACCCGGCATGCGATAGACCGCACATACAGGTTATTCCAACAGAATAATAAATAATGGAACCAGGTCCGGTGTAAACGCACTGATAGGATATTCCGACAGAATAATAAATAATAGAACCAGGTCCGGCGTAAACGCACAGACATGATGTTCCGACAGAATAATAACAAGACAGAACCAGGTCCGGTGTAAAACACACAGACAGGATGTTCCAACAGAATAATAACAAGACAAAACCAGGTCTGGTGTAAAACACACAGACAGGATGTTCCAACAGAATAATAATAAAAATGGAACCAGGTCCGGTGTAAAACACAGAGACATGATGTTCCAACAGAATAATAGAAGAATGTCACCAAGTATAGGATAGACCGCGTATACAGGTTATTCCAACAGAATAATAAAAAATGAAATAACAACAGTTCTCTTCATGAAAAATAAAGAATAACACCCCTTACCGTTTTAAGGAAGAGCTGAAATAAGGAAGTAGTTAAGTAGCAGAATACTTTTCTTCTCTCTCTCTATAGTCTCTGTCTATAGTTTCTCTCTATAGAGTTCAGTGAATTCGTAAGAAATAATGAAGGAATGAGCTACTATTTATAGAAAAATGGAATGCATAGTAACTAATCCATGAACGGTCCAGATTGATTACTTTAATCTGACGGTCCATATGTAAAGAAAAATCTATTAAATAAAATATAATATATTCTATTTATAGAATAACTTTAATAAAGTATTCTGTTTTATATAAAAAGATGTTTCTGTTTTATTACGTTAATAATACGAATAAAACAAAACGTCATTATAGCTAAATAATTCATATTATTAACTGACAATAATTGAATCAAAATGAGTGACTTCTCACATAAGCATTAATAATCAATACCGTGTGCTACTATGCAACCATACGTATTACTGTACTTTTACTACCGAGTAGTTCAACAGTATCAATGGTAAAACCTCCGCCGTTATTTTTAATAAAATATTTTTGTCATTTTCTCAATCCGACAATAATTTCGTTGTGGGGTCCACCAATGATTGTGCCGTTGTACGAATATTTCCTGTTAAAACGAATATTCCCCGACCAATCGAATATTATATAACAACTTGCCTACTTTTCAAAATTTATAAATATTACCCACAACTATAACATTATATCAAATTAACTCCATAATATTCAAAAATGATATTTATAGAAAATTCGTCTTTATTTATAAAAGTTGGGGTCTTACAACCTCCCCTTCTTATGAAATTTCGCCCTCGAAATTAGGGTACATACCTGGTATGTCGAAGAGGTAAGGATACCTTGATTTCATTTCAGATTCTAACTCCCAAGTCATTTCCTCAACATCGTGGTTTCTCCACAAAAGTTTGACTTGAGGTATAACTTTGGAGCGTAGAATATGTTCCTTCTTATCCAAGATTTGAACAGGAACTTCTTCATACGTCAAATCTTCTGCTATTTCATCCGGTTTTAACTCAATAATGTGGTTCGGGTCTTCCACATATTTACGTAACATGGATATGTGAAAAACGTTATGAACACGAGACATACTTGGCGGTAAAGCGAGTCTATAAGCCACAGTTCCTACTCGATCGAGGATTAAAAATGGACCGATGAATCGAGGATTGAGCTTTCCTCTCTTTCCAAATCTCGTAACTCCTTTCCATAGAGCAACACATAAGAACACATGATTTCATATATCAAATTTCACGTCCTTTCGATGAAGATCAGCATAACTCTTTTATCGATCTTGTGAGGTTTTTATACGTTGCCGGATCGTTTGAATCTTTTCTGTAGTCATACGTACCAACTCCGGTCCCAACAACGTTGCTTCATCCACCTCATCCTAGCATACTGGAGAACGACATTTTCTTCCATACAATGCTTCGAATGGAGCCATGCCAATACTTGCTTGATAACTGTTGTTGTAGGAAAACTCCACCAATGGTAAAAACTTGTCCCAACTTCCCTTGAAGTCAAGGACACAGAGTCTATCAGAAACTATGGATACTGGCATACCATGCAGTCTTACAATCTCGTTTATGTACATAAGAGCAAGACGTTCAAGTGTATAAGTTTCTCGTATCGGTAAGAAATGAGCAGACTTGGTCAATCTATCAATAATGACCCAAATCGCATCTATACCTTGAGAAACCTTAGGAAGACCGGTAACGAAATCCATGCTAATGTGCTCCCACTTCCATTCTGGAATTTTAAGTGATTGCAATGGACCTTTTGGTACTTGATGCTCCGCTTTGACTCGTTGACAAGTTAGACACCTTGAGATAAACAACGCTATCTCTCTCTTCATATTGCTCCACCAAAATGTATGACGAAGATCATGATACATTTTGGTACTTCCAGGATGGATTGCAAACGGTGTGTTGTGCGCCTCCATCATGATTTCATACTTTAAATCAAGGTTGTTAGGAACACAAAGTCTGGAGTTGACTCGAAGTATTCCTTATTCATCGATTCTTGCTTCCAGCATAGCACCTTCTTGCACTTTCTTCCTCATACGCATCAGCTCCAGGTCTGTAGCTTGAGCAGCTTTAACTTTATCGATTAAAGTTGGTTCTACTCGTATATTCGCCATCATCACATGGGTCCATGTAGACTTTAACTCTATCTCCATCCTTTGCAAGTCACACAAAATGAGCCTTTGTGTTGACAATATTGCACTCGTACTTGCATATGATCTTCTACTCAATGCGTCAGCTACCACGTTCGCTTTTCCTGGATGGTATTGAATGGTATGATCATAATCTTTCAACAGTTCAAGCCAACGTCGTTGTCGCATGTTGAGTTCCTTTTGAGTGAAGAAATATTTGAGGCTTTTATGATTCGTAAAGATCTCCACCTTCTCCCCATACAAGTAATGCCTCCAAATTTTAAGTGCAAAGACAACAGCTGCCAACTCTAGATCATAAGTAGGATAATTCCTCTCATATTCCTTGAGTTGTCTTGATGCATAGGCTATGACTTTTCCATATTGCATGAGAACGCATCCCAACCCTTTGCTCGAAGCATCACTGTAGATGACAAATCCCTCCGAGCCAGATGGTATTGTTAGAACAGGTGCTGAAATGAGTCTCCTCTTGAGTTCTTGAAAACTCTTCTCACATTCTTCGCTCCAACCGAACTTTATATTTTTCCGAGTCAGCTGAGTTCATGGAGTAGTGATTCGAGAAAATCCTTCCACGAATCTCCGATAATAACCAGCTAAACCAAGAAAGCTACGTACTTCGGTCACTGATTTAGGTTGCTCCCAACTTTGAATAGGTTCAATCTTTGTCGGGTCAACCGATATTCCACGACTTGATACTACGTGCCCATGGAATGCTACCTCCTCCAGCCAGAACTCACATTTCTTCAACTTGGCATAAAGCTTGTATTCACGAAGCTTTTGGAGTACCAGCCTCAAGTGTTGCTCATGATCTTCACGGCTTTTGGAATAAATAAGGATGTCATCAATAAAGACGACCACAAAGTGATCCAAATATTCCTAGAATACCCGGTTCATCATATCTATGAAGGCAGCAGGAGCATTAGTCAATCCAAAGGACATGACTAGGAATTCATAATGCCCGTACCGAGTTCTGAAAGCCGTCTTTGGAATATCCTCAGTTCTAACCTTCAGCTGATGATATCCAGAACGAAGATCAATCTTTGAAAAGAATTGTGCTCCTTACAACTGGTCAAACAGGTCATCAATACGTGGCAATGGGTACCTGTTTTTGATGGAGACCTGATTCAACTCCCAATAATCAATACAAAGTCGCATACTTCCATCTTTCTTCTTCACGAATAGCACAGGAGCACCCCAAGGAGAAGTACTAGGACGAATAAAGCCAATGTCTAACAATTCCTACAGTTGGATCTTTAACTCCTGAAGTTCAATAGGAGCCATTCGATATGGGGCTTTGGAAATGGGTTTTGTACCGGGTTCAAGGTCGATACAAAATTCAATTTCACGCTCTGGGGGTAGGCCAGGAAGTTCTTCAGGGAATACGTCAGGGAATTTATTAACAATAGAAATATCATTCAAAACTGACGTATTTTTGTTTAGATCCGTGACATATGCTAAGAAAGCTTGACATCTATTTTTTAATAAACGAATTACTTTATGGCTTGAGATGACAGCGATTGATTTTAATGGTTTGATTGCTTGAATTCGCATAATAGGTCGATTAGGAATATGAAAGCTAACAACCTTACGAAAATAATCAATTTTTGCATGATGAGTAGTTAACCAATCAATCCCTAGAATCACGTCAAATGCAAGTATTTTTAATGAAATAAGATCGACAGGTAATGTGTGGGTACCAACTTGAACCAAACAAGACTTATAAATCGTGGATGTGATGAAGGTTTCCCCCAATGGAGTTTCAACAGATAAGTCAAAGTCTAATTTCTCCAGAGTCAAATTTAATCGATGAGCGCAAGTAGGAGAAATAAAAGAATGGGTAGAACCGGTATCAAATAAAGTATAGACTTCGTTAGAGTTTATGATATGCTTTCCCGTGATGACCTCATTCGGGTTCCTTGCTTTTTGGGAGGTCACAACAAACGCTCTTCCTTGCACTACCGGTTTTTACTTTTCTGGGACGGCCTTTGGTGTCTCCATCTTGGCTGAACTTGTTTTTGGTAAACAACAAAATCGAACTAAATGACCTTCTCTTCCATAATTATAACATGCTTTAGACGACATCGTGCAGTTTGGACTGATGTGCCCCTCCCCTCTGCATTTGAAACATATGATAGGTGGTCGTTCTCCTTCCTTAATAACGGGTGCTGGTGCTGACGTCTTTCCATCATTGTTGAATCCCCTCTTCTTGAAATGATCATTCTTATTGTTTTGGCCCTGATTACCACCGAAGTGGTTACCATTTCTGGCCTGTTGATTCCATTCAAGCTTGTTTTCACCGCTTCGATGACTGCTCTCACTGGTATTATCATTTTGCCGCCTGCTCTCTTTTGATTGCGTTGACTCGTTATCGCGCTCCACTAACTGAGCCCTATTCACAACATCTGAATACAAACACAGTTTATGAGAAATAAGATGTTGACGTATCTCAGGTTTCAAACCTCGCAAAAACATTCGCGTCATTCGCTCTTCATTATCCACCAAGTGGGACGCAAACCGGGACAACTCAGCAAATTTAGCGTCATACTGCGACACGGTCATATTATTCTGCTCCAATTTGATGAACTCCACCTGCTTCATGTGACGAACACTTTCGGAAAAGTATTTGTCATTGAACAGCTCTTGGAACTTCTCTCAAGACATCTTCAGTGCGGCAGGTTGAGTACGCTTAATCGATTTCCACCAGTAATCTGCCTCTCCTCGCAACATAAAGGCGGCAAAGGGAACCTTTTGCTCCTTGGAGCATCCCAATACATCAAATATCTTGGTGATCTGCTTTATCCATATTTCCGCTATAAGTGGTTTTGGCTCTCCCGTAAACTCAGGTGGTCCTAGCTCCTTGAACTGTTTAGCGGTGATCGTCCGAGAGTTTTCAGTGTTTCCACATATATTTTGGATAGGTACCGCTCTCGCTTGCTGTTGCATGAACTGTATAAAGCTTCTGAACATTCCATCATTCATCATCTGGTCAGTGTTGTTATTTGCATGAGGATTGTCACCTTCCTGATGCACATTAACAGTTTCATGTGCTCCATTGCTATTCTCAACATTCTCAGACGCCATTTTCTGATACTGCCACAAAACAAAAGTTAATTGATATGTCATATATTATCATTACATGATGACCGACCAATTAAATACCATACAAATAAACTTAGGTAGGTCATACTAGCGAAGGAATTCCCTGTCTCTCCCCTCCTAGTTCTATTCTCACATCTTAGCCAGGGATCATATCCCTAAGCTCTGATACCAACTGTGACATCCCTAAAAATAGGTATACATCACCCATCTTGGGTCGCCAGATACATGGTACAGAATTCAAATACAACTTACTAATACAACTGTCGTGCACAATACGACAAAATATAAACTGTGAGTTTGAATTCAAATATTATCTTCTAAAGAGTATCATACTCGAAAGGAGTCCTCATTACAATTATTATCACACTATTACATAGAATAGTGAGGACTACTAATACTATCATCTGGTCCATCACTCCGTTCCCCGACTCGTTCCAGCTATATTCTCATGTCCTGAAGAGAACAGTGAAAGAAAGGGTGAGCTCAACTAGCCCAGTAAGAAATATTATGACTAAGATAATGCAGAATAAATTATCATTAGCCCTCAACAGTGTTAAACTGATAAAATATAACGAACATCAAGTTTAACTGTCGCGGAACAAGCAATCTATTAAAAGAGTCAAGTAGAAAATAAAATCTACTATCTTCTATGATTTAAAAGGTTTTTCAACACTGTTATCGCTGAGACTCAGTTTAATAAAATAATCCACATCATCTAATCACCCCTGCACTACGGCCAAGGATATTCGTGTATCATGAAAGGTCACGATCATGCCAACAACTGTCCATCAATGCACTACGGGCCAATGAGAACTTTTACCACATCATTTGTAACATTATGGTCATGATTATATCGAATAATCCCTGGTCATAATCATACCAAGTCCATCTATGCACTACAGGCCACAGATGACTTTCAACATTTTATAAACATGAGGATGTGACAATGATATAAGAATTCAATAAAACAAATTCAAGAATTAATTTATCCAAGAATTAACAACGTCCAAATTATCAACATGATACTGCTTTGTGGAGTAAAATTCAAGAATGCTTAGAAGAATATTTTCATGAAAAGATACTGGATGAACCGCAATTATCAAGGATATTCCACTAATTTCATGGAGTATAGAAGTTAAAACTTAACCAACTGAGTATAATAAAGAATGGAATAACAAAAGAAATCACCCGACATGCGATAGACCGCACGGATAGGTTATTCCAACAGAATAATAAATGATGGAACCAGGTCCGGCGTAAACGCACAGACAAGATATTCCAACAGAATAATAAATAATGGAACCAGGTCCGGTGTAAAACACACTGACAGGATGTTCCAACAGAATAGTAACAAGACGGAACCAGGTCCGGTGCAAAACACACAGACAGAATGTTCCAACAGAATAATAATAAAAACAGAACCAGGTCCGGTGTAAAACACTAAGACAGGATGTTCCAACAGAATAATAGAAGAATGTCACCAAGTATAGGATAGACCGCGTATACAGGTTATTCCAACAGAATAATAAAAAATGAAATAACAACAGTTCTCTTCATGAATAAGAAAGAATAACACCCCTTACCATTTTAAAGAAGAGCTGAAATAAGGAAGTAGTTAAGTAGCAGAATACTTTTCTTCTCTCTCTCTCTAAAGTCTCTCTCTATAGTTTCTCTCTATAGTGTTCGGTGAATTCGTAAGAAATAATGAAGGAATGAGCTGCTATTTATAGAAAAATAGAATCCATAGTAACTAATCCATGAACGGTCCAGATTGATTACTTTAATCTGATGGTCCATATTTAAAGAAAAATCTTTTAAATAAAATATAATATATTCTATTTATAGAATAACTTTAATAAAGTATTCTGTTTTATATAAAAAGATGTTTCTGTTTTATTACGTTAATAATACGAATAAAACAAAACGTCATTATCGCTAACAATAATTGAATCAAACTGAGTGACTTCTCACATAAGAATTAATAATCAATACCGTGTGCTACTATGCAACCATACGTATTACTGTACTTTTACTACCGAGTAGTTCAACAGTATCAATGGTAAAACTTTCGCCGTTATTTTTAATAAAATATTTCTGTCGTTTTCTCAATCCGACAATAATTCTGTTGTGAGGTCCACCAATGATTGTGTCGTTGTACGAATATTTCCCGTTAAAACGAATATTTCTTGACCAATCGAATATTACATAACAACTTGCCTACTTTGCAAAATTTATAAATATTACCCACAACTATAACATTATATCAAATTAACTCCATAATATTCAAAAATGATATTTATAGGAAATTCGTCTTTATTTATAAAAGTTGGGGTCTTACAGTCATCATCTTCTTTATTTGAATGAACATGTCTTTTACACAACTATGAAATCTTCTCGTTGAGAAGTATCTGTTGGAGCATTTAAGGCGTAGATACTTTGATATCTATGATGTTGACTTTTTAAGGCTCTACGTCAGCGTACTTTCTGACTTAGGACTTGTCACATCAGTCAGTATCTTTTTTGGCTTTTCAAATAACTTTCTTTCAGCTAACTAGCTATTGGTTATATCTTTGTTGTCTTCCAAAAATATCTTTTGAAGTCTTGAGATCATCATCTTGCAACGTTCCATTTGCCAGTCTTATTGTCAGACCTGATATGAGCTGTACGATATGTTGTTGTTACAACAGTTATAGGATTAAGCCTTACGATTGGTTAGACCTCTAATGTTCTTTTATTCTTTTCACTATTATTAGTGTAGTGAGGGATGTCATAGTCCTTTGTTCTGAATCCTCATTACTACTAGAGCCTTTTATATCTTCTTCTACTTTTCGATAGCTTCATGATGCCTAACTTGGCTTTAACGGTTCTTCTCTGTTTTCTTCATGCTTTGGTTATATTGTGAAGTTGATAGTATATTGCAGAATGAGTTGTTCTCCTTTGTTCACAAGTACAGGCTGCTTCTTATACAATGACTCGATTATTCTACGATCTATTCTAAGTTCAGTGATCTGATAGAGTATCCTTGCAAAGGCTTTTAGACTTCTTCTGGGGATCTCTTTTTATGGGAGATATACTCAATTGTCATCAGAGTCTATTCTCTTGTCATCTCATCCTTCTTAAGTAATCTTTACTTTATGTCCATGGCATAAGCTGAGCTCAATGATCTCCTTTAATTTTCGTAGCCAACACTTCACATCTTTCTTAACAGTTTTGAAGTTAACTTTACGATCTTGATCTTACTGAATGATCTTAAATTAATCTTCAGATATTGTTTTCATTCAGTGTCTTCTTGGAATATTCCACAACCACTTTTTACTGAGCAATCTTTACTCTTCTGTCCATTGATTCTTCTAGCTGATTAAGAGATCTTGCCAAATGATTGTGACGCCCCCTGATTCAGGTACTTGAAACCCGAACTCGGTGCTTCGTGATACCATTTCTTTGAGCGGAATAATAACAATAATATAGATATCAAACTTAATTTACATATATGAGAGTCTAATTCCCAGGTACGCCACCATTAAACATTCATTACATGATAATTGATAAGTATCATTGTCTTGATAAAGTTTAACTATTATACAGAATAATCATAAAACTTATTCAGTCATCTTTCCTTTCCCCTTGTTCTTGCCTGAACCTTCAGGTTGATCACGCTTAGCTGAAAACATTTAAATTTAAAGCAAGGATGAGCGTTTGATTGCCCAGCAAGTAATAACAAACAATAAATATTAGCTGAAAGAATTAAATATTTTCTTTGAACGACACTTCTACAACGAATCAACAGTTGTGAAGTAAGCTGAAACAATTCTAAACATCATAACAATTCTAGTTCAAAGTATAAAACTACGTATTGGCTATAATTGGAGATCAGTCGACAGATTATGAACTTTGTTTTCAATTTTTGTTAAGGTTTAACAGAACTTCATCTGCAAATTGTCATAACTTACAGGCACGGGGGGTGATAAGCCCGTTATGCCATGTATTGATCAATACTATATGCAAGAACGAGATTATCGTTCATCTTATCCGCCTTTGGCGCACAAAAGTTTCCCACGTACGAGATGTTCATATTTAGTCGGGAATCTGAACCAAAATAATTCGATTGGATAACAATAAAGTTCTATCTTATTCAATAATATTTTTAAGTTTATGTATAGCCGAATCAAATAGCTTCAATGGCTTTTAAGTCAACGTATACATACTGGAAACCAATAAGTATGTATCAACATGTGATTAAATACAATGATTATCCAAGTGAGGACACTTGTATAACCATCTTTAGAAATTAATGAATAGAATAAATATCTGGATTATAAAATAATACTGTGTTGCTAAACAATGATTGTGACGCCCCCAAAATTAGGTATGCATCACCCATCTTGGGTCGTCAGATACATGGTACAGAATACAAATACAACTTACTAATACAACTGTCGTGTACAATACGACAAAACATAACTGTGAGTTTGAATACAATTATTGTCTACCAGAGACTATACAAACTCAAAAGGAGTCCTCATTACAATTATTGTCACACTATTTAATAGAATAGTGAGGACTACTAATACTATCATCTGGTCCATCACTCCATTCCCCGACTCGTCCCAGCTATATTCTCATTTCCTAACGAGAACAGTGAAAGAAAGGGTGAGCTCAACTAGCCAAGTAAGAAATATTATGACTAAGATAATGCAGAATAAATTATCATTAGCCTTCAACAGTGTTAAACTGATAAAATATAACGAACATCAAGTTTAACTGCAGCGGAACAAGCAATCCATTAAAAGAGTCGAGTAGAAAATAAAATCTACTATCTTATATGATTTAAAAGGTTTTTCAACACCGTTATCGCTGAGACTCAGCTTAATAAAATAATCCCCATCATCGAATCACCCCTGCACTACGGCTAAGGATATTCGTGTATTCGTTAATGGTCATGATCATGCCAACAACTGTCCATCAATGCACTACGGGCCAATGAGGACTTTTACCACATCATTTGTAACATTACGGTCATGATTATACCGAAAAATCCCTGGTCATAATCATACCAAGTCCATCTACGCACTACAGGCCACAGATGACTTTCAACATTTTATAAACATGAGGTTGATGACAATGATATAAGAATTCAATAAAACAAGTTCAAGAATTAATTTATCCAATAATTAACAACGTCCAAATTGTCAACATGATACTGCTTTGTGGAGTAAAATTCAAGAATGCTTAGAAGAATATTTTCATGAAAAGATACTGGATGAAATGCAATTATCAAGGATATTCTACTAATTTCATGGAGTATAGAAGTTAAAACTTAACCAACTGAGTATAATAAAAAATGGAATAACAAAAGAAATCACCCGGCATGCGATAGACCGCACAGACAGGTTATTCTAATAGAATAATAAATAATGGGACCAGGTCCGGCGTAAATGCACAGACAGGATATTCCGACAGAATAATAAATAATGGAACCAGGTCCAGCGTAAACGCACAGACAAGATATTCCTATAGAATATTAAATAATGGAACCAGGTCCGGTGTAAAACACACAGACAGGATGTTCCAACAGAATAATAGAATAATGTCACCAAGTATAGGGTAGACCGCGTATACAGGTTATTCCAACAGAATAATAAGAAATGGAATAACAACAGTTCTCTTCATGAATAAGAAAGAATAACACCCCTTACCGTTTTAAAGAAGAACTGAAATAAGGAAGTAGTTAAGTAGCAGAATACTTTTCTTCTCTCTCTCTCTATAGTTTTTCTCTATAGTTTCTCTCTCTAGAGTTCAGTGAATTCGTAAGAAATAATGAAAGAATTAGCTGCTATTTATATAAAAATGAAATGCATAGTAACTAATCCATGAACGGTCCAGATTGATTACTTTAATCTGACGGTCCATATTTAAAGAAAAATCTTTTAAATAAAATATAATATATTCTATTTATAGAATAATTTTAATAAAGTATTCTGTTTATATAAAAAGATGTTTCTGTTTTATTACGTTAATAATACGAATAAAACAAAACTTCATTATCGCTAAATAATTCATATTATTAACTGACAATAATTGAATCAAACTGAGTGACTTCTCACATAAGCATTAATAATCAATACCGTGTACTACTATTCAACCACATGTATTACTGTACTTTTACTACCGAGTAGTTCAACAGTAACAATGGTAAAACTTCCGCCGTTATTTTTAATAAAATATTTTTGTCGTTTTCTCAATCCGACAATAATTCTGTTGTGGGGTCCACCAATGATTGTGCCGTTGTACGAATATTCCCTGTGAAAACGAATATTCCCCGACCAATCGAATATTATATAACAACTTGCCTACTTTGCAAAATTTATAAATATTACTTACAACTATAACATTATATCAAATTAATTCCATAATATTCAAAAATGATATTTATAGAAAAGTCATCTTTCTTTATAAAAGTTGGGGTCTTACAACCTCCCATTCTTACGAAATTTCGCCCTCGAAATTAGGGTACGTACCTGGTATGTCGAAGAGGTAAGGATACCTTGATTTTATTTTAGATTCTAACTCCCAAGTCATTTCCTCAGCATCGTTGTTTCTCCACAAAACTTTGACTTGAGGTATAACCTTGGAGCGTAGAATATGTTCCTTCTTATCCAAGATTTGAACAGGAACTTCTTTATACGTCAAATCTTCTGCTATTTCGTCCAGTTCTAACTCAATAATGTGCTTCGGGTCTTCCACATATTTACATAACATGGATATGTAAAAAACGTTATGAACACGAGACATACTTAGCGGTAAAGTGAGTCTATAAGCCACAGTTCCTACTCGATCAAGGATTAAAAATAGACCGATGAATCGAGGATTGAGCTTTCCTCTCTTTCCAAATCTTGTAACTCCTTTCCATGGATCAACACGTAAGAACATATGATCTCCTATATCAAATTCCACGTCCTTTCGATGAAGATCAGCATAAATCTTTTGTCAATCTTGTGAGGTTTTTATACGTTGTCGGATCGTTTGAATCTTTTCTATAGTCATACGTACCAACTCCGGTCCCAACAACGTTGCTTCACCCACCTCATCCCAGCATACTGGAGAAAGACATTTTCTTCCACACAATGCTTCGAATGGAGCTATGCCAATACTTGCTTGATAACTGTTGTTGTAGGAAAACTCCACCAATGGTAAGAACTTGTCCCAACTTCCCTTGAAGTCAAGGATACAGAGTCTTAATAAATCTTCTAGAGTTTGAATAGTCCTCTCTGATTGTCCGTCCGTCTGAGGATGATATGCCGAACTACATCGTAAATCCGTGCCCATAGCTTTTTGTAAACTAACCCAAAATCGTGAAGTGAATCTTGGGTCTCGATCAGAAACTATGGATACTGACATACCATGCAGTCTTACAATCTCATTTATGTACATACGAGCAAGACGTTCAAGTGTATAAATTTCTCGTATCGGTAAGAAATGAGCAGACTTGGTCAATCTATCAACAATGACCCAAATCACATCTATACCTTGAAAAACCTTAGGAAGACCGGTAACGAAATCCATGGTAATGTGCTCCCACTTCCATTCTGGAATTTTAAGTGGTTGCAATGGACCTTTTGGTACTTGATGCTCCGCTTTGACTCGTTGACAAGTTAGACACCTTGAAATAAATAGCGCTATCTCTCTCTTCATATTGCTCCACCAAAATGTATGACGAAGATCATGAGACATTTTGGTACTTCCAAGATGGATTGCAAATGGTGTGTTATGCACCTCCATCATGATTTCATACTTTAAATCAGGGTTGTTAGGAACACAAAGTCTAGAGTTGACTCGAAGTATTCCTTCTTCATCGATTCTTGCTTTCGGCATATCACCTTCTTGCACTTTCTTCGTCATACGCATCAGCTCCAGGTTTGTAGCTTGAGCAGCTTTAACTTTATCGATTAAAGTTGGTTCTACTCGTATATTCGCCATCATCACATGGGTCCCTAGAGTCTTTAACTCTATCTCCATCATTTGCAAGTCACACAAAATGGGTTTTTGTGTTGACAATATCGCACTCGTACTTGTATATGATCTTCTACTCAATGCGTCTGCTACCACATTCGCTTTTCCTGGATGGTATTGAATGATATGATCATAATCTTTCAACAGTTCAAGCCAACGTCGTTGTCGCATGTTGAGTTCCTTTTGAGTGAAGAAATATTTGAGGCTTTTATAATCCGTAAAGATCTCCACCTTCTCCCCATACAAGTAATGCCTCCAAATTTTATGTGCAAAGACAACAGCTGCCAACTCTAGATCATAAGTAGGATAATTCCTCTCATATTCCTTGAGTTGTCTTGATGCATAGGCTATGACTTTTTCATGTTGCATGAGAACGCATCCCAACCCTTTGCTCGAAGCATCACTGTAGATGACAAATCCCTCCGAGCCAGATGGTATTGTTAGAACAGGTGCTGAAATGAGCCTCCTCTTGAGTTCTTGAAAACTCTTCTCACATTCTTCGCTCCAACCGAACTTTATATTTTTCCGAGTCAACTGAGTTCATGGAGTAGCGATTCGAGAAAATCCTTCCACGAATCTCCGATAATAACCAGCTAAACCAAGAAAGCTACGTACTTCGGTCACTGATTTAGGTTGCTCCCAACTTTGAATAGCTTCAATCTTTGTCGGGTCAACCGATATTCCACGACTTGATACTACGTGCCCATGGAATGCTTCCTCCTCCAGCCAGAACTCACATTTCTTCAACTTGGCATAAAGCTTGTATTCACGAAGCTTTTGGAGTACCAGCCTCAAGTGTTGCTCATGATCTTCACGACTTTTGGAATAAATAAGGATGTCATCAATAAAGACTACCACAAAGTGATCCAAATATTCATTGAATACCCGGTTCATCATATCCATGAAGGCAGCAGGACCATTAGTTAATCCAAAGGACATGACTAGGAATTCATAATGCCCGTACCGAGTTCTGAAAGCCGTCTTTAGAATATCCTCCGTTCTAACCTTCAGCTGATGATATTAAGAACGAAGATCGATCTTTGAAAAGAATTGTGCTCCTTGCAACTGGTCAAATAGGTCATCAATACGTGGCAATGGGTACCTATTTTTGATGGTGACATGATTCAACTCCCGATAATCAATACAAAGTCGTAAACTTCCATCTTTCTTCTTCACGAATAGCACAAGAGCACCCCAAGGAGAAGTACTAGGAAGAATAAAGCCAATGTCTAACAATTTCTGCAGTTGGATCTTTAACTCCTAAAGTTCAATAGGAGCCATTCGATATGGGGCTTTGAAAATGGATTTTGTATCGGGCTCAAGGTCGATACAAAATTTAATTTCACGCTCTTGGGGTAGGCCAGAAAGTTCTTCAGGGAATACGTCAGGGAATTTATTAACAATAGAAATATCATTCAAAACTGACGTATTTTTGTTTTGATCCGTGACATGAGCTAAGAAAGCTTGACATCCGTTTTTCAATAAACGAATAGTTTTATGGCTTGAGATGACAGCGATTGATTTTAATGGTTTGGTTTCTTGAATTCGCATAATAGGTCGATTAGGAATATGAAAGCTAACAACCTTACAAAAACAATTAATTTTTGCATGATGAGTAGTTAACCAATCAATCCCTAGAATCACGTCAAATGCAAGTATTTTTAATGAAATAAGATCGACAGGTAATGTGTGGGTACCAACTTGAACCAAACAAGACTTATAAACCGTGGATGTAATGAAGGTTTCTCCCAATGGAGTTTCAACAGATAGGTCAAAGTCTAATTTCTCTGGAGTCAAATTTAATCGATGAACGCAAGTAGGAAGAAATAAAAGAATGGGTAGAACCTGTATCAAATAAAGTATAAACTTCGTTAGAGTTTATGATAAGCTTACCCGTGATGACCTCATTCGGGTTCCTTACTTTCTGGGAGGTCACAACAAACGCTCTCCCTTGCGCTACCGGTTTTGACTTTTCTGGGACGGCCTTTGGTGTCTCCATCTTGGCTAAACTTATTTTTGGTAAATGACAAAATCGAGCTAAATGACCTTCTCTTCCACAATTATAACATACTTTAGACGGCATCGCGCAATTTGGACTGATGTGTCCCTCACCTCCGTATTTGAAACATATGATAGGTGGTCGTTCTCCTTCCTTAACAACGGGTGCTGGTGCTGACGTCTTTCCATCATTGTTGAATCTCCTCTTCTTGAAATGACCATTCTTATTGTTTTGGCCCTGATTACCACCGAAGTGGTTACCATTTCTGGCCTGTTGATTCCCTCCACGCTTGTTGTCACCGCTTCGATGACTGCTCTCACTAGTATTATCATTTTACCGACTGCTCTCTTTTGGTTGCGTAGACTCGTTATCGCGCTCCACTAACTGAGCCCTATTCACAACATCTGAATACAAACACAATTTATGAGAAATAAGATGTTGACGTATCTCAGGTTTCAAACCTCGCAAAAATATTCGCGTCATTCACTTTTCATTATCCACCAAGTGGGACGCAAACCGGGACAACTCAGCAAATTTAGCCTCATACTGCTACACGGTCATATTATTCTGCTTCAATTTGATGAACTCCACCTCCTTCATGTGACGAACACTTTCGGGAAAGTATTTGTCATTGAACAGCTCTTGGAACTTTTCCCAAGACATCTTCAGTGCGACAGGTTGAGTACGCTTAATCGATTCCCACCAGTAATCTGCCTCTCCTCGCAACATAAAGGCGGCAAAGGGAACCTTTTGCTCCTCAGAGCATCCCAATACATCAAATATCTTGGTGATCTGCTTTATCCAAGTTTTCGCTATAAGTGATTTTGGCTCTCCCTTAAACTCTGGTGGTCCCAACTGCTTGAACTGTTTAGCGGTGACCGTTCGAGAGTTTTCAGTGTTTCCACCTATATTTTAGAAAGGAGCCGCTCTCGCCTGCTGTTGCATGAACTATATAAAGCTTTTGAATATTCCATCATTCATCATCTGGTCAGTGTTGTTGTTTCCATGAGGATTGTCACCTTCCTAATGCACATTATCCTGATTATTGATATATGGTGAATCAACAGTCGCCTGTGCTCTATTGCTATTCTCAACATTCTCAGATGCCATTTTCAGATACTACCACAAAACAAAAGTTAATTGATATGTCATATATTATCCTTATATTCTGACCGACCAATTAAATACCATGCAAATAAACTTAGGTAGGTCATACTAGCGATGGAATTCCCCGTCTCTCCCTTCCTAGTTCTATTCTCACATCTTAGCCAGGGATCATATCCCTAAGCTCTGATACCAACTGTGACGCCCCCAAAATTAGGTATACATCACCCATCTTGGGTCGTCAGATACATGGTACAGAATATAAATACAACTTACTAATACAACTGTCGTGTATAATACGACAAAACATAACTGTGAGTTTAAATACAATTATTGTCTACTAGAGACTATACAAACTCAAAAGGAGTCCTCATTACAATTATTGTCACACTATTTAATAGAATAGTGAGGACTACTAATGCTATCATATAGTCCATCACTCCGTTCCCCGACTCGTCCCAACTATATTCTCATTTTCTGAAGGGAACAGTGAAAGAAAGGGTGAGCTCAACTAGCCCAGTAAGAAATATTATGACTAAGATAATGCAGAATAAATTATCATTATTCAACAGTGTTAAACTGATAAAATATAACGAACATCAAGTTTAACTGCAGCAGAACAAGCAATCCATTAAAATAGTCAAGTAGAAAATAAAATCTACTATCTTCTATGATTTAAAAGGTTTTTCAACACTGTTATCGCTGAGACTCAGCTTAATAAAATAATTCCCATCATCGAATCACCCCTGCACTACGACCAAGGATATTCATGTATTCATTAATGATCATGATCGTGCCAACAACTGTCCATCAATGCACTACGGGCCAATGAGGACTTTTACCACATTATTTATAACATTAGGGTCATGATTATACCGAATAATCCATGGTCACAATCATACCAAGTCCATCTATGCACTACAGGCCACATATGACTTTTAATATTTTATAAACATGAGGATGATGACAATGATATAAGAATTCAATAAAACAAGTTCAATAATTAATTTATCCAAGAATTAACAACGTCCAAATTGTCATCATGATACTGCTTTGTGGAGTAAAATTCAAGAATGCTTAGAAGAATATTTTCATGAAAAGATACTGGATGAAACCCAATTATCAAGGATATTCCACTAATTTCATGGAGTATAGAAGTTAAAACTTAACCAATTGAGTATAATAAAGAATGGAATAACAAAAGAAATCACCCGGCATGCGATAGACCGCATAGACAGGTTATTCTAACAGAATAATAAATAATGGAACCAGGTTCGGCGTAAATGCATAGACAGGATATTCCGACAGAATAATAAATAATGGAACCAGGTCCGGTGTAAAACACACAGACATGATGTTCCAACAGAATAATAACAAGACAGAACCAGGTCCGTTGTAAAACACACAGACAAGATGTTCCAATAGAATAATAATAAAAACGGAACCAGGTCCGGTGTAAAATACACAGACAGGATGTTCCAACAGAATAATAGAATAATGTCACCAAGTATAGGTTAGACCGCGTATACAGGTTATTCCAACAGAATAACTAGAAATGGAATAACAACAGTTCTCTTCATGAATAAGAAAGAATAACACCCCTTACCGTTTTAAAGAAGAACTGAAATAAGGAAATAGTTAAGTAGCAGAATACTTTTTTTCTCTCTCTCTATAGTTTTTCTTTATAGTTTCTCTCTCTAGAGTTCAGTGAATTCGTAAGAAATAATGAAGGAATGAGCTGCTATTTATATAAAAATAAAATGCATAGTAACTAATCCATGAACGGTCCAGATTGATTACTTTAATCTGACGATCCATATTTAAAGAAAAATCTTTTAAATAAAATATAATATATTCTATTTATAAAATAACTTTAATAAAGTATTCTGTTTTATATAAAAAGATATTTCTATTTTATTACGTTAATAATACGAATAAAACAAAACTTCTTTATCGCTAAATAATTCATATTATTAACTGAGAATAATTGAATCAAACTGAGTGACTTCTCACATAAGCATTAATAATCAATACCGTGTGCTACTATTCAACCACACGTATTACTGTACTTTTACTACCGAGTAGTTCAACAGTATCAATGGTAAAACTTTCGCCGTTATTTTTAATAAAATATTTTTGTCGTTTTCTCAATTCGATAATAATTCCGTTGTGGGGTCCACCAATGATTGTGTCGTTGTACGAATATTTCCTGTTAAAACGAATATTTCCCGACCAATCGAATATTATATAACAACTTGCGTACTTTGCAAAATTTATAAATATTACCCACAACTATAACATTATATCAAATTAACTCCATAATATTTAAAAATGATATTTATAGAAAAGTCATCTTTCTTTATAAAAGTTGGGGTCTTACAATGATCGAATAATTTAAGAACTTATATGAATACAAATGATTGGATACAAAATCGATAATAATAGAGTTAATAATTTGGCACAATGATCATATAATTCTGAAACTTTCTTACTCATGTACATTGCATAAAGTAAATGTAAAGTTAGGATACTTGCCTAGTCTGCTGCTTACAGTTACGCAACTTGGTTTTATCTTTTATACTGAGTCCTATCATTAATAAGATCATTCGTTCGATTAGAATAACATATCATAACATATATTACTGCTATTTCCAGTCAGCACATAACCTAATCACATTATCGCATAAGTTTAACAATCATTGGATCACAAACAAACACACATCTAGCCAAATTATCTAAGTCCAGATCAATTTCTGAAACATTTCGGACTACCGACGGCTTTATCGGGGAATTATCGAGTCTAACACTTTATTCTGTAATTCAATATTACTTTAGATATTTTAAATATCAGTCGTATTATTTTTCAGTGGCTTATAATAATTTTTAAATAATTATTATAATTTATCATGATTTTTTAAACACTTGAATCATTTTTATATGATTTAAATATTAAATAATTCTATTATTATTAATATTTAATTAATATTAAATTATTAATGAAACCATTGCCAATATATTAAAGTTATTTATAATAACTCAAAATATTTTTAAAATATTTTTATTACCCTTAAATGATTTATTAAAACATTTAAAATTATTTTTAAATAATTTCCAACAATATTTAAATATTAATGTACTATTTATCAAAATATTAAAAATTAGTTATTATAACTTAAAAATATTTTTAAACAATTTATATCCTTTTTAAATGATTTTTGAATTAATAAAATCATTTTTAAACTATTTATTTAATACTATTATTAAATAACATTAATATCATTTAATATTAAATTATTAATAAAATTTACCTTTAAATATTAAAAGTTATATTTTATAACTTAAAATATTTTAAAACTATTTATTTTTATTTAAAATGATTTTTATAATATTAAAATTATTTTTTATTAATTTATTTAATATAATTGTTAAAAAATCTAATATCATTAATATTAAATAATTAATGAAATTTGTTTAAAATATTAAAAGTTATATTTTATAACTTAAAATATTTTTAAATACTTTATTGCCATTGAAAATTATTTTTAATATAATAAAATTATTTTTAATCAATTTATTTAATACATTTAATAAATAAATTAAATATTAATAATATCCAAATAAATATAAATATTTATGAAAAATATGTTAAATTATTAAAAGTTAATTTTTATAACTTCAAATAATTTTTAAAATTATTTTTGAAATTTTTAATAATTAATTTCTATTTTTAAACAATTTTTAGAAAATAAATTAAATAAATTTAAAAAGTCTGTCGCTATAGCCTTTAGCGACAAAAAGCGTCGCCTTAGGTGTTCTTGGGCACCAAGAACATTCAAGTGAAAGTTTCGAGGTAACATGTTTGACCAACATTAATTTCCAATCTATGATGTTTCTAGACAAGGTAAATGTTAGATGTTGTAGTACTAATGTAATATAATAAGAACCAATAACAAACAAGGCCGTAACATGTACCAAATGCAAGATCTAAGCCCAAGAAACAAGTTGTCAGAGCTGTTTTTCATTATCTGGGTTACCCAAAAATGAAGAATAGTTCGACAAGGCATATTTGGGCTTCCACAACTTGTAATCCATGTGATGATTTTGTGATATAAGTGTTGCAGTGTGTAACCAACATGTCAAGGAAGAGATCTATCACAAAAAATCCATATAACAACAACAGAATCAACCAATCAAAGCCGGTCAAACTATGTCAGAGATCGCGATCTTGAGTTTTCTAGGTTACCTAGAAAACACAAGATGTGATCGTCTGGCCTACTTTGACCAGCCACTGTAATCAACTCATTTGATGATTAGGTGTTCTAAAGGCATGATGTTGTAGATCATATATCCTACTACAACTTAGATGCAACAAAAACAACAAAGAAACAACAACCAGTAAGATCAAAGGCCATAAACTTATTGTTAGACCGTTCTGGGTAAGGTCTGGGTTACCTAGATTTTGTCCAGTCATGGTTAGTCAACGGGCTTTTACCACCCATAACTTGCAATCTGTTCATGCTCTGACCTTGTTTCAAGTTCCAGAATACAAATCTCATAGCATATTACATGATCAAACCTTAAAACAACCAAAAACATAAACATATTGAGATCTATGAGGTCTGACATTCGTTGTCAGACAACATTTTTTCCAGATTTTGAAAAATATAAAATCCGAGCCTATAGATGTTATGGACTAACATCTATCATCCCAGGTCACTTAGTTATACTCCATACAACTTGTTTTAACACAAAAATCTAACATCTAACATAGGATCAAGGTTCAGATTTTAGGTTAGGGCTTTATACCTCACATTGATAATTTCGATTCTTGGCTTCTGATTTTGTTACGGGTGTTAGTGGGGCTAGTTTTGTGATTGATCTAGCAGTGGAATTTCGTGGGTTAGTGAGAGAGAGAGAGTTGGTTGAGTATTGGTTGAACAAATGAGATAAATGATGAACTTTCTCTCTCTTGATCAATATATATTACGTGGATGCAATGTATTTGGATGTTATAATGGCTGAAATGTTTGGTTTGTAGGCACATTGCTAGGTTAGAGTTGTTGAGCAACTACAAATAGGTCATGATCTACAAGTTAGCTCAAAATAATGCAAGAGGGGTGTTTATGTCATTTGGCTTGTGAATTTAATGGTCATTTTGTCATTTGTCCCAACCCTTAGGGTTTACAAAAATATAATTTATTTTGAAATTAGGTTTAAAAATGAAATTTTAGTTTCTAAAAATGAAAATTAGGGTTTCTTAAATAGATTAAGTTTCCTAATTACATTAGACTTGAAAATTAGGTTTTAAGGCCCACTAATTAGCATTAAACTTTATAATTTAACTATTAGGGTTTTAATTTAGCAATTAGGGTTCCTAATTTATAAATTAGGGTTTCTAACAATTAGAGTTTCCAAATATTAATTATGGTTTCTCTAATTAACATTAAATTCTATAATATGCAACATAAATCATATAACACAATTACTATACAATCTTGAATCTCCCATTTAAGTTTCAAAATAGGGTTAAACAAATTAATGCTAATGTTTGGTCATGATACAATATAATTGGCCAACCATTATCGGTCTACATATACAGTACATATTTATAGCACTGAAATATAGTTAATATAATATTATTATTCTCATTCCTTAGTCAAAATCCAGAATTAGGGTTTGAATTCCATATCTGATTTATCTTTTATATACATACTATTATTAATTAAGTTAAAATAATTAACTTAATTAATTTGAAATAAATTCATATAATAAAATAATTATTATAATAATTCTAATAATCATTTCATATATTGTTTAAATAATATAATAATCATACTTTCATGGAAAATAAAAAATAAAAATCATTTCTACTATCAAATTTATTATTATAAGAATATACTTTATAATGATTAATAATTCTAAAATAAAATTATTTGTAATTATTCATGTAATAAATATATTTTTATTTATCACATAAATACGTACGCTTTATATTATACATATTCCCACCTTTAAAATAATAATAAAAAAATTACGCAAAATTTCTTATTTAATTATATAGAAAATATCGGGTTATTACATTCACTCTCTCTTATAAAGATTTCGTCATCGGAATCACCGTTTTAAAACTTATACATACTAGGGTACATAGCATACACAGTCATTGCAAGTAGATCTCAATTATAATTGATCGAACTAATCTTTAACTATTCAGTATAAAGCTTGTCTATCTGATTAAACAGAAATTTGATTTCTAATAGAACTCAAATTCCTCCTTCAAAATTTCTTTATAAAGTAATTTATGATATAAAGGAAAATCATATATACGAAAATAAAATTTATTCGAATAATACCTGAAGTTCCATCACCAGCTGCGAAAATATCATGGACAGTCATGTTGAAGACTCTTGCAGTTGATTTTGTTGGTTTGTTGGTTGAAGTTGGTCCTGTGATCCTTAGAGTCCCGCTGCCTTTCCTAGTAGTCACATTCCCTGCCTCCATTCTCCTTTTCGGACAATCCTTCACCTTTTGCTCCATTGACCCACACATGAAACACCCACTGTTCATCCTTGGATTGGGGCAGTTGTGAGAGATATGTCCCTCTTGCCCACAATTATAACAAACAAATTTTTCTTTCAAATACTCCCAGAATGATTCTTTCCACAGTTCCAACACTGAACCACCTGCTTCTTCACACCTTCCTACTTCACCTGGATATCTCCAAAATTGTTCCCCTTCCCCTTTCCATTTCCACTCATACTCCCACTATTAGTTTCCACCTTCGCAGCTCCCTCGACTTTGCCTTTTCTCCTTTTCTCCTTATTGTAGAGGCTCATGGCTTCACTTCCCTCCTCGGCTATGATAGCCTTTTCGAAGAATGCTACGAATGTAGAGATCTGCAACACCGCCACCTTGTTGTAGAGCCAGGGTTTTAATCCCAGCTCGAACCTTCTTGCCTTCCTAGCCTCCGTATCAACTTGATGCGGAGCGAACCTAACTAATTCATTGAACTTTACGGCGTACTCTAACACCGTCATATTGTCATACTTTAGCTCTAGTAATTTTACCTCCATCCTCGCCTGCATACTAGCTGAGAGATAGTTTTCAAAAAACAAAGTCTTAAACCTAGCCCATGTAACTACACCTTCACCTGCCCTAGCCTGATTTGCCTCCCACAAAAAAATTAGCCTCCCCTTTCATCATATAAGTGGCAAAAGCAGTCTTTTGCCCCTCATCTACCCTAGCAATCACAAACGCTTTCTCTATTTCCTTAACCCAAGTTTGGGCTTCTACGGGGTCAATTGTCCTTCTAAATTCTGGCAGTCCTACAGCCTTAAAATCTTTGAAGTTTGCCAAGCGATTGTCTGGCTGGTTCCCCGCGGCAGGCATTCCATGCTGCATAGCTTGAGCTACCATATTTGCAAAGTTTTGCATCAGGTTTTGTTGTTGTCCTCCAGCGTTGTTGATAGATTCTTCTTCCCTTTGGCTCCGAGTTTGACGTCTTGGCAGCATTATCTAATAAAATAAAACATAATATATACTTTATTAACTTACATACTAAACCTTATCATATAAGTTTAATATATTAAACTTGTTTCATTACTCAAATATAGATCCATACTCATACAACGATTTCAAAATACTTTACATAGCATAACACATACTGTTATCCCTTTGTGACCACAAAAGTCGGGATTCGTTATTATAACTTATACAAAAGTTTGAGAATATTACATTACATAGACATACTTATCATAGAACACACATATATTTAAACAGTACGTATAATACTTATTCACTCCGCCTTTTTCTTGATCTTGGACAACCTTTCGCCTGATGACCTTCTATCCCACAAATAAAATAGACACCTTACTTCGGATTGGGATAATGAAGAGAGATATGTCCCTCATGTCCGCAATTGTAGCAAACATTTTCCCCTTTTCTGCATAAGCCTTCATGTTTCTTGTTACAGTTTGTACACTTTTCTACTTTGTTAGAGTTCCCTTGGTTGGAATTGGAATTTCCTATATCGCAGTCTTTTATCTTTTTTTCCTATTCTTGCTCAGAGCTGCACCCGATTTGTTATTTTTGGCTCCCATTTGATCAATTTAGATTTTAAGCTTATCATGTTCTTCCATTGTTTCTATTAACGGCTTTCGCAATTGACTATTTAACAACTTTTCTATTTCCCATAGCTTTTCTAGAGAAGAAACCTTGTTCCTCAGATTGTGCACCTCCATTGATGCTTGATCAGCTTCAACTTCAGTGTCCGAATCACTATCTGTCAATACTACCATTTCCAGATCTGGTACTACGTTTTCCACAATAACCAACTCATCAGGGTTGCTTGCACTGTGAGCCTCTATTTCAGCTATTAGCTTTGATATTGGCTCCTTCTTTACGATCTAAGGGTATCCTAATTCTTTTCCACCTGACATCTCCACACATAAATTATCCTGATTAGCATATAATATATACACATAGCAAATAATAGTTATTTTTTATTTTGGTTGATGATGAATTTATCCAATTCATCACCTTTTTAACTTTGTATGAGTTATTTGTATTTTTCACGTTTTCATCTGTTCTAAAGGTTATAGCCTTAGGTCTATCCCCAACTAAGGTTTCTAACCTAAAGCTCTGATACCAACCTGTGACGCCCCCAAATTCAGTTACTTGAAACCCGAACTCGGTGCTTCACGATACCATTTCTTTGAGCAGAATAATAACAATGATATAGATATCAAACTTAATTTACATATATCAGAGTCTAATTCCCAGTTACGCGACCTTTAAACATTTATTATATGATAATTAATAAGTATCATTGTCTTGATAAAATTTAACTATTACACAAAATATCATAAAACTTATTCAGTCAGCTTTTCTTTCCCCTTGTTCTTGCTTGAACCTTCAGGTTGATCACGCTTTGCTGAAAATATTTAAATTTAAAGCAAGGATGAGCATTTGATTGCCCAACAAGTAATATCAAACAATAAATATTAGCTAAAATAATTAAATATTTTCTTTGAAAGACACTTCTACAATGAATCAACAGTTGTGAAGTAAGTTGAAACAATTCTAAACAACAAAACAATTTTATTTCAAAATTTGAAACTATGTATTGACTATAATTGGAGATCAGTCGATAGACTATGAACTTTGTTTTCAATTTTCGATAAGGTTTAACAGAACTTCATCCACAAACCGTCATAACTTACAGACACGGGGGGGGGGGGGGGTGGTCAGCCCGTTATGCCCTGTATTAATCAATACTACATGCAAGAACGAGATTATCGTTCATCTTATCCGCCTTTGGCGCACAAAAGTTTTCCATGTACGAAATGTTCATACTTAGTCGGGAATCCGAACCAAAACAATTCGATTGGATAACAATAAAGTTTTATCTTATTCAACAATATTTTTAAGTTTGCGTCTAGCCGAATAAAATAGCTTAGATGGCTTTTAAGTCAACGTATACATAGTGGAAACCAATAAGTATGTATCAACATGTGATTAAATATAATGATTATCCAAGTGAGGACACTTGTATAACCATATTTAGAAATTAACGAACATAAAAAATATCTGGATTATACAATAATACTGTGTTGATAAACAATGATCGAATAATTTAAGAACTTGTATGAATACAAATGATTGGATACAAAATCGATAATAATAGAGTTAATAATTATATAGAAAATATCGGGTTATTACAATTATGCTTAATAGCTTCTTTAACTCCTTGTGCATTTCTATGTTTTCTTTGTAATTTTGAGTTCATTTACTTTCTTCACAAACTGATTTTCTATCTGCCAGATGGAGTGAATTCTACGATCGTATTATGTTGTGTAGACATGATGAATTTCTATGTGGAAATGAGTCTTGTATCTTTCAGATTAAGTTTTCACTTCATGAACTGAGTCTTTGTCTGTGACATGAGGTGAACTTTACTATCTTCTGATGTTGTACAAATAAGATGGATTCGGCGAAATATCTTCATACTGTGAATTTGCAGAGCAACCTTTCGATCAAAATCTTATCATCTATACAACAGATTTATTTCAACATATCAACCTTGTGACGCCCCTAAAATTAGGTATACATCACCCATCTTGGGTCGCCAGATACATGGTACTGAATACAAATACAACTTAATAATACAACTGTCGTGTACAATACGACCAAACATAATCTGTGAGTTTAAATACAAATATTGTCTTCTACAGAGTATTCATACTCAAAAGGAGTCCTCATTACAATTATTATCAGACTATTTCACATAATAATGAGGACTACTAATGCTATCCTCTGGACCATCACTCCGTTTCCCGACTCGTCCCAGCTATATTCTCATTTCCTGAAGAGAACAGTGAAAGAAAGGGTGAGCTCAACTAGCCAAGTAAGAAATATTATGACTAAGATAATGCAGAATAAATTATCATTAGCCTTCAACAGTGTTACACTGATAAAATATAATAGACATCAAGTTTAACTGCAGCGGAACAAGCAATCCATTAAAAGAGTCAAGTAGAAAATAAACTCTACTATCTTTTATGATTTAAAAGGTTTTTCAACACTGTTATCGTTGGGACTCAGCTTAATAAAATAATCCACATCATCGAATCACCCCTGCACAACGGCCAAGGATATTTGTGTATTCATTAATGGTCATGATAATGCCAACAACTGTCCATCAATGCACTACGGGCCAATGAGGACTTTTACCACATCATTTGTAACATTACGGTCATGATTATACCGAATAATCCCTGGTCATAATCATACCAAGTCCATCTATGCACTACAGGCCATAGATGACTTTCAACATTTTATAAACATGAGGATGATGAAAATGATATAAGAATTCAATAAAACAAGTTCAAGAATTAATTTATCCAAGAATTAACAACGTCCAAATTGTCAACATGATACTCCTTTGTGGAGTAAAATTCAAGAATACTTAGAAAAATATTTTCATGAAAAGATACTGGATGAACCGCAATTATCAAGGATATTTCACTAATTTCATTGAGTATAGAAGTTAAAACTTAACCATCTGAGTATAATAACGAATGGAATAACAAAAGAAATCACCATGCATGCGATAGACCGCATAGACAGGTTATTCTAACAGAATAATAAATAATGGAACCAGGTCCGGCGTAAACGCACAGACAGGATATTCCGACAGAATAATAAACAATGGAACCAGGTCCGGCGTAAACGCACAGACAGTATATTCCGATAGAATAATAATAAATAATGGAACCAGGTCCGGTGTAAAACACACAGACAGGATGTTCCAATAGAATAATAACAAGACGGAACCAGGTCCGGTGTAAAACACACAGGCATGATGATCCAACAGAATAATAACAAGACGGAACCAGGTCCGGTGTAAAACACACAGACAGGATGTTCCAACAGAATAATAACAAGACGGAACTAGGTCTGGTGTAAAACACACAGACAGGATGTTCCAACAGAATAATAGAAGAATGTCACCAAGTAAAGGGTAGACCGCGTATACAGGTTATTCCAACAGAGTAATAAGAAATGGAATAACAACAGTTCTCTTCATTAATAAGAAAGAATAACACCCCTTACCGTTTTAAAGAAGAATTGAAATAAGGATGTAGTTAAGTAGCAGAATACTTTTCTTTTCTCTCTCTATAGTTTCTCTCTCTAGAGTTCAGTGAATTCGTAAGAAATAATGAATGAATGAGCTGCTATTTATAGAAAAATGGAATACATAGTAACTAATCCATGAACGGTCCAGATTGATTACTTTAAACATACGGTCCATATTTAAAGAAAAATATTTTAAATAAAATATAATATATTCTATTTATAGAATACCTTTAATATAGTATTCTATTTTATACAAAAAGATGTTTCTGTTTTATTACGCTAATAATACGAATAAAACAAAACTTCATTATCGCTAAATAATTCATATTATTAACTGACAATAATTGAATCAAACTGAGTGACTTCTCACATAAACATTAATAATCAATACAGTGTGTTACTATGCAACCACACGTATTACTGTACTTTTACTACCGAGTAGTTCAACAGTAACAATGGTAAAACTTTCGCCGTTATTTTTAATAAAATATTTTTATCGTTTTCTCAATCCGACAATAATTCCGTTGAGGGGTCCACTAATGATTGTGGCGTTATACGAATATTTCCTGTTAAAACGTATATTCTCCGACCAATCGAATATTATATAACAACTTGCGTACTTTATAAAATTTATAAATATTACCCATAACTATAACATTATATCAAATTAACTCCATAATATTCAAAAATGATATTTATAGAAAATTCATCTTTATTTATAAAAGTTGGGGTCTTACAACCTCCCCTTCTTATGAAATTTCGCCCTCGAAATTAGGGTACGTACCTGGTATGTCGAAGAGGTAAGGATACCTTGATTTCATTTCAGATTCTAACTCCCAAGTCATTTCTTCAACATCGTGGTTTCTTCACAAAACTTTGACTTGAGGTATAACCTTGGAGCGTAGAATATGTTCCTTCTTATCCAAGATTTGAACAGGAACTTCTTTATACGTCAAATCTTCTGCTATTTCGTCCGGTTCTAACTCAATAATGTGGTTTGGGTCTTTCACATATTTACGTAACATGGATATGTGAAAAACGTTATGAACATGAGACATACTTGGCGGTAAAGCGAGTCTATAAGCCACAGTTCCTACTCGATCGAGGATTAAAAATGGACCGATGAATCGAGGATTGAGCTTTCCTCTATTTCCAAATCTCATAACTCCTTTCTACGGAGCAACACGTAAGAACACATGATCTCCTATATCAAATTCCACGTCCTTTCGATGAAGATCATCATAACTCTTTTGTCGATCTTGTGAGGTTTTTATACGTTGTCGGATCGTTTGAATCTTTTCTATAGTCATACGTACCAACTCCGGTCCCAACAACGTTGCTTCACCCACCTCATCCCAGCATACTGGAGAACGACATTTTCTTCCATACAATGCTTCGAATGGAGCCATGCCAATACTTGTTTGATAACTGTTGTTGTAGGAAAACTCCACCAATGGTAAGAACTTGTCCCAACTTCCCTTGAAGTCAAGGACACAGAGTCAATCGAAACTATGGATACTGGCATACCATGCAGTCTTACAATCTCGTTTATGTACATAAGAGCAAGACGTTCAAGTGTATAAGTTTCTCGTATCGGTAAGAAATGAGCAGACTTGGTCAATCTATCAATAATGACCCAAATCGCATCTATACCTTGAGAAACCTTAGGAAGACCGGTAACGAAATCCATGCTAATGTGCTCCCACTTCTATTCTGGAATTTTAAGTGATTGCAATGGACCTTTTGGTACTTGATGCTCCGCTTTGACTCGTTGACAAGTTAGACACCTTGAGATAAACAACGCTATCTCTCTCTTCATATTGCTCCACCAAAATGTATGACGAAGATCATGATACATTTTGGTACTTCCAGGATGGATTGCAAACGGTGTGTTGTGCGCCTCCATCATGATTTCATACTTTAAATCAGGGTTGTTAGGAACACAAAGTCTGGAGTTGACCCGAAGTATTCCTTCTTCATCGATTCTTGCTTCCGGCATAGCACCTTCTTGCACTTTCTTCCTCATACGCATCAGCTCCAGGTCTGTAGCTTGAGCAACTTTAACTCTATCGATTAAAGTTGGTTCTACTCGTATATTCGCCATCATCACATGGGTCCCTGGAGTCTTTAACTCTATCTCCATCCTTTGCAAGTCACACAAAATGGGCCTTTGTGTTGACAATATCGCACTCGTACTTGCATATGATCTTCTACTCAATGCGTCAGCTGTCACGTTCGCTTTTCCAGGATGGTATTAAATGGTATGATCATAATCTTTCAACAGTTCAAGCCAACGTCGTTGTCGCATGTTGAGTTTCTTTTGAGTGAAGAAATATTTGAGGCTTTTATGATCCGTAAAGATCTCCACCTTCTCCCCATACAAGTAATGCCTCCAAATTTTAAGTACAAAGACAACAGCTGCCAACTCTAGATCATTAGTAGGATAATTCCTCTCATATTCCTTGAGTTGTCTTGATGCATATGGTATGACTTTTCCATGTTGCATGAGAACACATCCCAACCCTTTGCTCGAAGAATCACTGTAGATGACAAATCCCTCCGAGCCAGATAGTATTGTTAGAACAGGTGCTGAAATGAGTCTCCTTTTGAGTTCTTGAAAACTCTTTTCACATTCTTCACTCCAACCGAACTTTGTATTTTCTGAGTCAGCTGAGTTAATGGAGTAGCGATTCGAGAAAGTCCTTCCACGAATCTCCGATAATAACCAGCTAAACCAAGAAAGCTACGTACCTCGGTCACTGATTTAAGTTGCTCCCAGCTTTGAATAGCTTCAATCTTTGCCGGGTCAACAGATATTCCACGACTTGATACTACGTGCCCAAGGAATGCTACCTCCTCCAGCCAGAACTTGCATTCTTCAACTTGGCATAAAGCTTGTATTCACGAAGCTTTTGGAGTACCAGCCTCAAGTGTTGCTCATGATCTTCACGGCTTTTGGAATAAATAAGGATGTCATCAATAAAGACGACCACAAAGTGATCTAAATATTCTTTGAATACCCTGTTCATCATATCCATGAAGGCAGCAGGAGCATTAGTCAATCCAAAGGACATGACTAGGAATTCATAATGCCCGTACTGAGTTCTGAAAGCCGTCTTTAGAATATCCTCATTTCTAACCTTCAGCTGATGATATCCAGAACGAAGATCGATCTTTGAAAAGAATTGTGCTCCTTGCAACTGGTCAAACAGGTCATCAATACGTTGCAATGGGTACCTGTTTTTGATGGTGACATGATTTAACTCCCGATAATCAGTACAAAGTAGCATACTTCCATCTTTCTTCTTCACGAATAGCACAGGAGCACCCTAAGGAGAAGTACTGGGACGAATAAAGCCAATGTCTAACAATTCCTGCAGTTGGATCTTTAACTCCTGAAGTTCAATAGGAGCCATTCGATATGGGGCTTTGGAAATGGGTTTTGTACCGGGTTCAAGGTCGATACAAAATTCAATTTCACCCTCTCGGGGTAGGCCAGGAAGTTCTTCAGGGAATACGTCAGGGAATTTATTGACAATAGAAATATCATTCAAAACTGACGTATTTTTGTTTAGATCTGTGACATGAGCTAAGAAAGCTTGACATCCGTTTTTCAATAAATGAATAGCTTTATGGCTTGAGATGACAGCGATTGATTTTAATGGTTTGGTTGCTTGAATTTGCATAATAGGTCGATTAGGAATATGAAAGCTAACAACCTTACGAAAATAATCCATTTTTGCATGATGAGTAGTTAACCAATCAATCCCTAGAATCACGTCAAATGCAAGTATTTTTAATGAAATAAGATCGACAGGTAATGTGTGGGTACCAACTTGAACCAAACAAGACTTATAAACCGTGGATGTAATGAAGGTTTCTCCCAATGGAGTTTCAACATATAAGTCAAAGTCTAATTTCTCCGGAATAAAATTTAATCGATGAGCGTAAGTAGGAGAAATAAAAGAATGGGTAGAACAGGTATCAAATAAAGTATAGACTTCGTTAGAGTTTATGATAAGCTTACCCGTGATGACCTCATTCGGGTTCCTTGCTTTCTGGGAGGTAACAACAAACGCTCTCCCTTGCACTATCGGTTTTGGCTTTTTTCGGACGGCCGTTGGTGTCTCCATCTTGGCTGAACTTGTTTTTGGTAAACGACAAAATCGAGCGAAATGACCTTCTCTTCCATAATTATAACATGCTTTAGACGGCATCGCGCAGTTTGGACTGATGTGCCCCCCCCTCCGCATTTGAAACATATAATAGGTGGTCGTTCTCCTTCCTTAACAACGGGTGCTGGTGGTGACGTCTTTCCATCATTGTTGAATCTCCTCTTCTTGAAATGAACATTCTTATTATTTCGGCCTTGATTACCACCGAAGTGGTTACCATTTCTTGCCTGTTGATTCCCTCCACGCTTGTTATCACCGCTTCGATGACTGCTCTCACTAGTTTTATTATTTTGTCGACTGCTCTCTTTTTGTTGCGTTAACTCGTTATTGCGCTCCACTAACTGAGCCCTATTCACAATATCTGAATACAAACACAGTTTATGAGAAATAAGATGTTGACGTATCTCAGGTTTCAAACTCGCAAAAATATTCGCGTCATTCGCTCTTCATTATCCACCAAGTGGGACACAAACCGGGACAACTCAGCAAATTTAGCCTCATACTGCGACACGGTCATATTATTCTGCTCCAATTTGATGAACTCCACCTCCTTCATGTGACGAACACTTTCGGGAAAGTATTTGTCATTGAACAGCTCTTGGAACTTTTCCCAAGACATCTTCAGTGCAGCAGGTTGAGTACGCTTAATCGATTCCCACCAGTAATCTGCCTCTCCTCGCATCATAAAGGCGGCAAAGGAAACCTTTTGCTCCTCGGAGCATCCCAAGACATCAAATTTCTTGGTGATATGCTTTATCTATGTTTCCGCTATAAGTGGTTTTGGCTCTCCCTTAAACTCCGGTGGTCCCAACTCCTTGAACTGTTTAGCGGTGACCGTCCGAGAGTTTTCAGTGTTTCCACCTATATTTTGGACTGGAGCCGCTCTCTCCTGCTGTTGCATGAACTGCATAAAGCTTCTGAACATTTCATCATTCATCATCTGGTCAGTGTTGTTGTTTGCATGAGGATTGTTACCTTCCTGATGCACATTATCCTGATTATTGATATGTGGTGAATCAACAGTCGCCTGTGCTCTATTGCTATTCTCAACATTCTCAGATGTCATTTTCAGATACTGCCACAAAACAAAAGTTAATTGATATGTCATATATTATCCTTATATTCTGATCGACCAATTAAATACCATGCAAATAAACTTAGGTAGGTCATACTAGCGAAGGAATTCCCCGTCTCTCCCTTCCTAGTTCTATTCTCACATCTTAGCCAGGGATCATATCCCTAAGCTCTGATACCAGCTGTGATGCCCCCAAAATTAGGTATACATCACCCATCTTGGGTCGTCAGATACATGGTACATATTACAAATACAACTATCGTGTATAATACGACAAAACATATCTGTGAGTTTGAATATAATTATTGTCTACTAGAGACTATACAAACTCAAAAGGAGTCCTCATTACAATTATTGTCACACTATTTAATAGAATAGTGAGGACTACTAATACTCTCATCTGGTCCATCACTCCGTTCCCCGACTCGTCCCAGCTATATTCTCATTTTTTGAAGAGAACAATGAAAGAAAGGGTGAGCTCAACTAGCCTAGTAAGAAATATTATGACTAAGATAATGCAGAATAAATTATCATTAGCCTTCAACAGTGTTACACTGATAAAATATAATAGACATCAAGTTTAACTGCCGCGGAACAAGAAATCCATTAAAAGAGTCAAGTAGAAAATAAACTCTACAATCTTTTATGATTTAAAAGGTTTTTCAACACCGTTATCGCTGGGACTCAGCTTAATAAAATAATCCACATCATCGAATCACCCCTGCACTAAGGCCAAGGATATTCGTGTATTTATTAATGGTCATGATCATGACAACAACTGTCCATCAATGCACTACGGACCAATGAGGACTTTTACCACATCATTTGTAACATTACAGTCACGATTATACCGAATAATCCCTGGTCATAATCATACCAAGTCCATCTATGCACTACAGGCCACAGATGACTTTCAATATTTTATAAACATTAGGATGATGACAATGATAAAAGAATTCAATAAAACAAGTTCAAGAATTAATTTATCCAAGAATTAACAGCGTCCAAATTGTCAACATGATACTCCTTTGTGGAGTAAAATTCAAGAATACTTAGAAGAATATTTTCATGAAAAGATACTGGATGAACCGCAATTATCAAGGATGTTTCACTAATTTCATGGAGTATAGAAGTTAAAACTTAACCAACTGAGTATAATAACGAATGGAATAACAAAAGAAATCACAATGGATGCGATAGACCGCATAGACAGGTTATTCTAACAGAATAATAAATAATGGAACCAGGTCCGGCGTAAACGCACAGACAGGATATTCCGACAGAATAATAAACAATGGAACCAGGTCCGGCGTAAACGCACAGACAGTATATTCCGACAGAATAATAATAAATAATGGAACCAGGTTCGGTGTAAAACACACAGATAGGATGTTCCAACAGAATAATAATAAGACGGAACCAGGTCCGGTGTAAAACACACAGACATGATGTTCCAACAGAATAATAACAAGACGGAACCAGGTCCGGTGTAAAACACACAGACAGGATGTTCCAACAGAATAATAACAAGACGGAACTAGGTCCGGTGTAAAACACACAGACAGGATGTTCCAACAAAATAACAGAAGAATGTCACCAAGTATAGGGTAGACCGTGTATACAGGTTATTCCAACAGAATAATAAGAAATGGAATAACAACAGTTCTCTTCATGAATAAGAAAGAATAACACCCCTTACCGTTTTAAAGAAGAATTGAAATAAGGATGTAGTTAAGTAGCAGAATACTTTTCTTTTCTCTCTCTATAGTTTCTCTCTCTAGAGTTCAGTGAATTCGTAAGAAATAATGAAGGAATGAGCTGCTATTTATAGAAAAATAGAATGCATAGTAACTAATCCATGAACGGTCCAGATTGATTACTTTAATCTGACGGTCCATATTTAAAGAAAGTTCTTTTAAATAAAATATAATATATTCTATTTATAGAATACCTTTAATAAAGTATTCTGTTTTATATAAAAAGATGTTTCTGTTTTATTACGTTAATAATACGAATAAAACAAAACTTCATTATCGCTAAATAATTCATATTATTAACTAACAATAATTTAATCAAACTGAGCGACTTCTCACATAAGCATTAATAATCAATACCGTGTGTTACTATGCAACCACGCGTATTACTGTACTTTTACTACCGAGTAGTTCAACAGTAACAATGGTAAAACTTCTGCCGTTATTTTTAATAAAATATTTTTGTCGTTTTCTCAATCCGACAATAATTCTGATGTGGGGTCCACCAATGATTGTGCCGTTGTACGAATATTTTCTGTTAAAATGAATATTCCCCGACCAATCGAATATTATATAACAACTTGCATACTTTGTAAAATTTATAAATATTACCCACAACTATAACATTATATCAAATTAACTTCATAATATTCAAAAATGAAATTTATAGAAAATTCTTCTTTATTTATAAAAGTTGGGGTCTTACAAACCTAACATTATTTGATCTTTCTAATTTAAGTTCTTGTACGTCAATTCTTTTGAAGAATTTTACAAAATTACTTGTACAAATATACATTAAGTACATGAAGATTTACTATGCGATCAATACTTCTTCTAGAGTAGTCTCTTTACAATGATCCTATATGACACCCCCTAATTTAGACACTCATATCTCGAATCCGGTGCATCACGTGCTAATTCTAGTATTATACTAAAATCATCAACAATGGAATAATAGAATAATTTACATTGTTATAACATAAATATTCTTGTCCCAAGGTCTCATGACCGTTACTACAACATTCCAATAATTAAACTTAAATATAAATTAATCATCCCTTAATACATAATTGTAATAATAATAATATTTCTCCTACTCTTAAACGACTAAAGCTATTCCATAGCCTTGCCCTTTCCTTTGTCTTTCCCTGAGGTACTACTTTGCCCTTCCTTAACTGCAATGTTTTTTGGAAAGCAAGAATGAGTAACAAATTTACCCAGCAAGTAATATAGCAATATGGGTCAACAAATATAAAGTTTGAATCTTAAGGGTTTAACAATAAATTATAGTTCAAGAATAACAAGAAGTATTAATAGTTCTCAATAAGTGTTGCTATGGACTGAAAGATATCAACAAGATTCAAAGGTTTAATCATTTCAAGGTTCAAGAAGAATGAACACTGAGCAGCCAGTAGGGACTAAGAACTCCCGCTAGAATTAATAGTATTATACTGACAATCCAATATAAACAAGTAACCTACGTTATGCATAACATTTAAACATGTTATTATGTGCGCATGTCGGTTCCCCGACAGATATATAATTTCCCATTCAATGAGGGTTGTTCATCTCAGTAGATTTATAAGAGTTCGCACCAAGTCAATTGGTTTGGATAGCTTTCTAACATATGATATTAGTCTAGCTGAATCAAATAGATTAGACAACTTTTAGTAACAATAAGTTTAATACTCGTAACATGAGTCGAGACATTAAAATCAATTTCTGATTATGGATAATAATGTAACGTCCGAGAAAAATCAGATTATTATGTGAATTAAATTTTATTTGATTATTTGAATAAAATGAATTTAATTGTTTATTAAAGTGAGTAAGTTGTTTAAAGGTCGTTCTATGACCTACGATGTGCAAATATGGTTAGGATTCTAGCTATGTGCTACAATTAAATGATTTGAATTTATAAGACAAAGATAAAAGTTTTTCGAGAAATTTCCGTAAAAACACTATTCATTCATTTTTGCTCGAGAATTAATTTTGAATTTTTGAGAAACGCGTAATGATATAATTCTAAGATGAGATGGAATATCCATTAATATTTCAGTTATGTCAAATGAAGTTTTCGCCCGCGGACTTATAATCCTAAGTGTTAGGGATAGTGAAATTTAAGAACTAATTGATCACGTATAATATGAATTGTTATTATACGTAAAGTATACGAGTATAATACTAGTTATTATATGAGTATAATATAAAGATTAGTACGACGTATAATACTAATATCGTACGACGTATATAAGAAGAGAATACTAGGATTATACGATAAGAATAGGACTAGTTCTTAATGCACTTTACCAATTGGACCTAGACTTTGTCAAGCCCAATTGGATGATGAATGAGTCCCAATGATGAATTATACCAACGCCCAATGTTAAATTAAATCAAGCCCAAAGATAGGCCCAATATGAATTAATTCTAAGCCCAAATCAAGAAACAAACCCGTGGGTCAAACCGATGAATCACCAGATGGGTAAAACCCATGGGGCAACCCATGTGGGTCCGCCAAGGACCAAGAGGGGCGGCCACTTGGTGCCCAGGAAAGGGAGATGGCTTGGTGAGGAAGAATGAAATAGTAAGCAGGTGGCCTCTTGAACATTTTACCCTCACTTTGGTCTTTCTATATATAGAAGCTTATGTTGGTTCATTTGGTTGTTTACCAAATATTTGAGCATATATTGAGAGAGAGAGAGAAGAAGAAGAAGAACTAATAGCAAGGAATCAAGAATCAAAGAACCTAAATAGTTCATAAACTAGCAAGAACGCGAAGAACACTGAGGTAAAAACACGTAAACTTAAACTTTCAATTTTTTCGATTAAGTTTTTATAAAGAGTATTAATTGGTGGAGCATGTCTATTCCGAAGGAATAAGGATCGCTATTAGTGATCAAAAATATTAATAAGCCATGTATAAGCGAGAATCATAATCGACTAAGTAAGCTTTAATAGAAGAAAACCATTAAAATGTTGAATTGGTTGTTGATGGACAAATTGAAAACCATTGGGTATAATTTAGATGCAAATTTCTTGGTTAAGATATAGTTAATTGACCAATGGATTGATTCCATTTGGTTTGGTGAAGAAATCTAGAGTAACGAAGTTATAACACAATTTACAAGATTGAACGATAATCGTTGAAATTGTAGGATTTCTGGAATGATAATCAAAAGTACTTGTTTAACTCGGAAACCTTAGTTTTCGATGGCGTATTGTAAATCATCGTATTTAAGAGTCATGGACTCAAGAATGGTCGAATTTCGACTTAAATCGAAGAAACGAGCTATGAACGTTCACGAATGTTTAACGAACGCGTAATAGAAAATTTAAACGGTAAATTTATTGTTAACGGTTTCAAAAACTTATTCTATCCGAATGAAATCAAAGTATGTGAGAAAACAACTGTTGAATGAGCCAATTCCGACTTATAAGGATCAAGTTACGGGCCCGGAAAGAAATCGAATTGAAAAAAAAACTTAAATTTTTTTCGAAGGCTCAGGGTCAGCGCCGCCCAAGCGTAGGAACATGTCGCCGTAGTGCTTGGACGGGAGGTTAGCTACTACTTTCCGGCGCCGTAGCACGACTTGTAAAGCTATAAATGATGCCGCAGCGCCCTTAAGGAAATTTTTTTTGATGCGGACATTTGTTAACTCAACTTTTTATGTAGTATCTATTGGGCATGTATATACTTAATATACGTGAAGAGACAATTCATAAATAACATATATAGTGATGATTTAAAGAATTAAACGTTGGTTAAAAGTATTTAAACGAATAACGTAAAATGCGAAAACATAAATTGTGAATCGTATTCGAATTTATCGCGCATCCTAAGGTTATACAGTAGAAATAGGCATCTGTGATACATGAATGATAAGAAATGACGATAAAACTTATGGAATTACTATACAGAGTCCGATATCGGTAATCCAGGGAAAAATGTGTCTGAGTTAGCGAACCAAGTAAGGTTTCAATTGTCATTGTAGTTAAACGATGATCGTTGAGTGTCGGTTATGACATATGAATGTTAATAAGCCGTAATAATTGATAAATAACTTGAAACGAATATTATTAATGAAATAATTTCAATTAAGTTATAGAAGAGAAAGAAGTTGGTAAAAACAACGTGAATAGATTGTTTGGTAGCTAATTTCAGTGTGCTATGTGAATATATCATGCAGAAATTGTAAAGGCCGAGAACAGTTAAAATTAAATTGAAGACGCTTGAAGGCAAATTTTCCTAACGCTTGTCTAACCTTCGTGTTAGTTAAGTTTCTAGGTTCATGTTATAACATGCATGAATTGTTTTACGAAACACTACTACAAAATAGTAAATAGACAACGCAGAAAAAACGTTGTGGTTTCAGGTAGAAAAACGTCGTGGTTAAGGGTGTTATCTATTTGACACCCTTACACAACGTTTTTAAAACGTTGTAGTTAAGCACAATACACAACGTTTTTTAGGAAAAAACATTGTAGATTTGTTATCCAAAAATTAGCAGATGCTTAAAAACGTTGTAGAAGATATGATTCCACAACGTTTTCTGGATAAAAATGTTGTTGTTTACTATATCAGATAACGTTTAGGCACAATTATACAACGTTTTTAAAATGTTGTAGATTGAATTGGAAAAAAAATAAAAAACTAAATTGTGGTTCACCTATATTACTAGTGCACCTGCAATGTACTAATGCCATAATATATAGCTGAAAGGTCTAAATTCTCATTTAAATTTAAAGCCAAAATGTATCAACCACTCAAAATACATCCCAATAATACCATTCAAAATACATCCCAATAATACATCCCTATTCACAATTTATTTTCCATAAGAACCACTTGTTTAAAAATGTAGACTAACAAACAAATGCTCTCTCAATAACTTTCCTTCACTGTTCACAACCTGTGCATATTACAGAAACCAAATCCGTGAACCTCCAAGATTCCAACTTCAAGTTTCCTACCAATCAATTAGCAACAACTTACATAAAGAAATGTAGATACACGCTAAAGACAAAAGTTCAACTATAGTAAAGCTTTATCAGAAACAAAAAAAAATAGTTAAAGAGATTGCAAAATAAAAAAAAATTATGTACCTGCAAAATATCATTCTCTCGATCCCTTGGTCTTTGGCACGTAACTTTCAAAAGAGTAGTAATTTTCTTATCATTTAATCTTTTGGTGCATCTCTGATCCCCCACAATCTTGCAAACCTGGAAACTCGATGGCATTAGATAAAAAAACTAATTGAACAAAGCAAATTCATTAATGCAATCTAGAACGCATGGACATGCAAAACAAAGCAACAAGAAGAAGAAAGGGGCTCCATTTGCCATACCACGCACATACAAGTATTCTAATAAAAAGGCAGGAAAATAATTGCCATACAACTTACTCCAACTATTGAGTATGTTAGCCATTAAAATCAAGAACAACCATATAAAATCATTATTTGAAATAATAGTATAAACACTTCTGCATTCTACACACTTTATAACCTTAAAAGTATAGAACAGACTGCTATATCCCTTCCCAAACTTCATAATCAGAACCAAAAAATAGACACAATCTCATAACACCAAAATGATTGGAAGTCAAATAATTTCAGCTTAGTTACCTCTCGAGAGATGAAAATTTCTGGAAATCCAAAATCCATATAAGCTCGGTAAGAATAATAGCTGTAGAGAGAATTAACGAACCTCAACTTCCATATCATAAAAATAAAAATCAATAAACAGAGTTATTACATGATAATAAATTAATTAATTAAGTCAACATATATAGCAGAATATTAATGAGTAAAAATAAGTAGCACATCGACCATTGTTATGAAATAGGCAAGGCCACCAGTTTGTTTTGACCTTATGTGATTTTCTTTATAACTCAGTAGGCAAGGCTTTCTTGATTTGAATAGAAAACGAAAGGAAGAAACACTATGTTTGCTAAAGGAGCAAGGATAGATGAATAACAATCTTAAATGGAAACAGAAACACTATATACTTAAGGACAAAATTACCTATCAGATGTTACAAGAATGATAGGCAGACATCTCTCATTGGCACCCAATGCAATTATTATCCAGATTAGACTGTCATGATACATTGATGCAAAGACTGTTGAATCGTCTGCTAAATCCACATTCTTAAGGACATCGATAGTGTTTATCACCAATTTGGGCTATTCAACATGGCCAGAAAAGAGGATCAAGATAAAATCCACAAATTAGATCACTATAAGCAACCAAAAACTAATGAACCTAATAATTCAAGTTTAGTCAGTAGTTCATGTTTCTAATTCAATATTTACTTGAAAGTTATGTTATCGTGGAACAGATACATTTCTTAGTTCAATAGTCCACCTTCTGCAGTATTCAGCTAAAAAAGATACTTGAATTTCTGCAAAATATACCTGAAAGTAATCAATTTCAGAAGTTCAGCTGTGCTAAAATCTAGAAATAAAAATATTCAAATGAAGTTCAGAAACTTAACAATATTAATCGGCATATGGAACTAGACTATGGCCATTTTTACCTCCACTACGGCCATTTTTACCTCCACTACAGTGGAATCAACTCAGATCTAGTAGTGATGATTCAAAGTATAAAAACTTCAAGTATAGGTGCATGTCGACATCGGACACTACAAAACTTGGACCAATAATTTGGACAGTCTTCTTGCTCCTACTCTATTCCTTTAGGCTGGGAAGGGAGAAAAAGAATATAAATACTAGCTTCGACCGAATGGGGACATACACGATCGTATGTAATTTTTTACACATTAGCTTAAATTCTTAACAAGGCCAACTGGGCCAAATTTTTCGGCAATTGGAGGTAAACATCAGAAGTCAATAAATGAATTTCACCTTATGGTCTCCTTATGTTCTGCATCATCATCCAACATGATCAACTTTGGTGGAGAATTATATGCATAATGAACCTTCATAGATGGGAACTTTTCCTTTTCTTCTTCAATGAAACCAACAATTTCAGGATAGAAATCCAGTTTCCTCATGCAAACCTCTAGAACTGCACCAGAATAAATAACTTGCAATTTCACTGGAGAGTTAGTTACAAAATTTGTTCACTTCTATGAAGTAAGAACTGAACCCTATAGAAATTAGATTGTTAGCAAAATCAGAGTACTGCTTCAATATTTTAATCAATAAATTAACCAGAACACATGTTAAACGAGCCAAAGAATTTCCACAATTTAACCAGGATGACCAGTAAGGCTAAACAAACAGCACAATAATTTGAATGTCCTCAACCAAAAAAAGAAAGGAAAGAGAGTGGAATAAGTACTGTGATCTACTTCCACAAGATAGAAATTCATGTAGTCAAAACAAAACATTCGATATACATAGCTAGATCATTCGATACGGTCAGTCACTACACTAAAGTATTTGCATTACCATTCGACAATGATGCAACCACTGAAACAAAAAAGAGGTTGCCATCTGCTGTATCACCCATTCCTAGAACTTATGAACAAAGAGATTCCAATTACATTCCTAAGTAGTGCAAAACATTCACAACATCCCACATTAGAAGCAATCTGGAAAACTCACAAAGATATCATCATCTCCTGCAAAAAGTTCGACTCCACTCACAAAATCAAACACATAGTCAAATTACCAGCAAACAAATTTTTTTAAAAAAAATAAAAAATGGAATGGCGCTCGAACAAATATAACACAGAAAAAAAGTTACCTAATTATCGAATCATCGACAGAGATTCACACTATCTAAAATTATAACAATCAAAAAGAAGAAAAAGAAACAAAAACAAACAAACAAACAATAGTTAATACTAAGCCTAAAACACAAATTAAAGACAAAAGAAAACGTACCTGACAATTCCAAGTTCGTCGTGAGTCTGAACAATTTACCCCCTCCACCGCTCCTAAAATCCCCTACCGACTGATTCCGCCTCATATCAGATGCAGATCTAAACCCTCCGTCATCAAAATTAGGGCTTGACTTGGTGTGACAACCCGAAAATTCGGTTTGTCCATAATTTAAGTTTAAAGAATTAGTTATTAATAAAATAAATTTTTATTAATACTATTCTGTGCTAAGTGTTTATTAATCGTTCTATAACCTGGAATGATTATTTATAGGGAGGATTCTTGCTATGAGCTAGATTGAACGAGTAAGAATTTTCAAGACGAAAATGGAAGTTTTTCGGGAATAAAATTTTTCCAGGGAAAAAGACGAAATAAGCACTATTCATCAGTTTCTGCTCGGAGATTTATTTTGAAATTCCGAGAAGTTATAGATTACGTTTAATTCTGAGACGTGATGGAATATTCAATAATATTTCAGTTATGGCAAAAACAAAGTTTTCGCCTGCGGATGAAAAACCTAAGGGTTAGGGAAAGTAATTTCTGAGAATTTTAATGAGTACGTGTAATAACGAGGGTTATTATGAATGAGAGATACGAGTATAATACTAGTTATTATACGAGTATAGTACGAAGATTAGTACGACGTATAATACGAATATCGTACGAGTGATATACAAAGAGAATACGAGAATACGATAATGGAATGTGTAGAATACGATTAGTCTTGATGGACTTTGAGTTCATGGACTTTGTAGAATCCAATTGGACTTGGATTATGTCAAGCCCAATGATTTGTGAAATCAAGCCCAAGTCAAGCCCAATAAGAATTAGGGTTAAGGCCCAAACCAAGAAGATAAACCGCGGATCGAACCGATGGGTAAACGGATGGGTAAAAACCATTGGGACAACCCATGGGATGACCCATGGGCATGTGGGCCGGCCACTTGGCCACCAAGTAAGGGGGTTAGGAGGGGAAATAAGTAAATTGCCCTAGCCTTGAAAATCTATAAATAGAAAGCTAAACTTTCATTTTCTAGGATTTTGAAAATCCTAGAACGAGAGAGAGAGAGAGAGAGAGAGAGAGAGCTCGGTTGGGAGAGAAAGAGGAAGAGATTGAGCATGAATGCTCGGATCAAAAGTGGTCGAGAAAAAGAAAAGCTCGCAAATCGTCGGCTTTGTCTAACGGAAGAGGATTAAAGAAGAATGGTAATCCGAACCCTAGTTCTTCTAATTTTCTTTAAGTTTTTATGTTCAAAAACATAACTTAATGAGAATAAGGAGTAAAAGATATTGAGAATGATTTCATGTGGTTGAAATCATGCGAAATGAAGAAATAAGAATTTGAAATTCATTTTTTAATTTTTTTAAGGAAGTATAAGATTCGTAAAGATTTTTAGCGCTCCGAATAAATTTTATGAATGAGTAGGTCAGATAAGTAAGGAATGATGTTCTATAACATCAAATTCCAAGAAAAAGTAGAATCGTAATCCAAAATATCGATTAAAAAATGAAGAACACGCGAAGAACACGAAGAACGTTGTTGATGGACAAATTTAAAACCATCGTAGTGTAATTGTTGTTGATGGACAAGTTTAAAACCATTGCGTATAAGTTAGATTCTTATTGTTTGGTTAAGAATGTTAGAAACGTTCATGAAGAACGGATTAAAACGGAGCTATAACGAAGTTATGGCAAAATTTCGTAAAAGACGAACGAGAATTATAAAGTTAGAAAATGAACTCGAATGTGTAGGGTTTCATAAGAATGTAAGAGAACGTATAAAATGTGAGTCGTGGACTCAAGAATGAACGAGTTCCGAGTTCGGATGACCGAATTACGGACAAACGAACGAAGAGCGTTAAAAACGTTAAAATGAACAAAGAGTGAAGATTAAGCCAATTGAATGACATGTTAACGGATTAAAAATGAATTTCTGTCCTTATCTAATCGAAGTACATAAGATAAGGAAGAGAATGGCTTTGGAACGACTTCGTTCAGAGTTATAACGAAGAAGTTATGAGATTTCGAAATCGACATCTCAAGCTTGTAAAAGACTTAGAAAATTTTTCTAGGTTTCATGCTCGGCGTCGCAGCGCGAGTCGTCCCTTGGAGGCCGGCGCCGTAGCGCGAGAGCGGCCATAACCTTCTGGAGAGTGGTACCGTAGCGCGAGAGATAACAAAGGACTTGGCGCCGCAGTGCCAGGCTGGGAAGAGAAGAGCGAGAAGTAGGTCACGCCGCAGCGCGAGTGGAAAGAAAGGACACAGCGCCGCAGCGCTAGTGCAGGGAAATACCCAGAAATGAGATTTTAACTGCTCAATTTCTCAGGGGATGTGCAAGAAAGAAGTATGAACATATAGTTCACGTAATGTAACACTTAAGTAAGTGTATTAAACCTTTAATGAAGGTTGAACAGAAAGATTAAACGAGATTAAAAGAAGGTGAACGCGAGTTACGTAACCGATGTTCGGGGACCGTAGTCGCGATAAGCGAACGTGATGGATTACTATGATTGTGATTCCTTAGACGTTGAGTGATGAAGGTAACAAGTAACATTTCGATGTTATGACATGGCATTGTAAGATGAACGTAAAGCGTATAGACGCTGTGAATGCAACGTTGTTGCGAAGAACGATCGGTCTTAGCATACAACGAACAGTATGGCTTTGACATTAAGAAAGAATAATGAACATGAGGTTCATGGGATGGATAACAATCGAAAGAGATTAAAACCTTGAATAAAGGTTGAATGAGAGATTAAGCGAAGAGCAACGTGATTGAATGCATAAACGATCTTCGTAAATCGTATTAGCGTTTGATGAACGTTCTAAGTATACCCTAGTTGTATGACTTAGACGTTGATGAAAGTAGTAAGTAAGATACGAATGTTATCAAGAAAACCGTAAGGTAATGAAGAATGTTGATTAACCATGAACGGTGAAGAAACTAAATTGAAGATAATAACATATAACGTTAAGAAGTCGAGTTAATAAGTATAACTTGGATAAACGTTCCGAGTGGAAGGAACTGGACGTTTTAAGGTATGAGTAAATTCATATGAAATGGTTAACGCTATGACCTCATAGTATTGACATTGAATGATCGTTCCGAGTGTACAAAAGACTGTATGACTTAGACGATAAAGAATGAATCCTGAGGTATGGCATTTAGTTGCCAGAAAGCCGTAAGGAATATGAATTTAACTTAACGAGCATTATAGTTTAATAGTTCGGATAAGTTAGATGAATTTAAGTTGTGGTTCAATTGTAACCTTTGATGGTTGTCATATGGACTACTAGCAGAGGAGCGATATGTGCTGAGTCCTAGAGAATTATATGAAGAAGATAAGAATGTAAATCATCAAAGATGATAAATGTATGAATAAGACATCTCAGTATGTCATAAAGCCATAATCTGGTATAAGAAGTAAAGTTAAGTAAACCAATGCGTAAGTCAAGTATATAACTAATTGGTGTACGTGTTATTTCTTTATGTGTTATATAGGGATTTGGAATGAGCAGTGCAGCGTAAACTATAAGTTGTCGCTGTGCGTAAGGCAAGTTTCCTAACTTCATTCATATTTTAAATGAATGCTAGTTTCTTAAACTTTTCAGATGTTGAACTTGAGAAGTTCTGTCTATGTGCGAATGTGCGATATTTGTATAAGGTGGTAGAATGTATGAGGCCTTGTACCACAATGTGAGCACTTCAGTGTTTCTATGTAATGAACTGTTTTGTGATCGAACTGTTCAATACAAGTATGCTCGGTTTATTCATGAACCGTTATTGTTAAGTCTATGCTGATGATTCTAGCCAGACAGAATGTGTATGAAAAAGGTAGAAGAATGAAAGTATTTCAAAGTGAAAGTGAGTATGGTTTTAAGATGATAGGAATCGAGATTATTCTTATTATTCAAGCTGCTTCATAACCTTTGTTCGTTTATTAAAGTTCTAAAGAAATGTTTGAATTCTGAACTTGTTTGTTCAAACTGTGATGACTTGCTGGGCAATTGAATGCTCACACTTGCTTTAAATGAAAAACATTTTCAGCGAACGATGTTAGAAAGAACTTAAGGATGTAGCGCCCCCGGACCGCCGCGGATCCGGTTCGATCATTCTATATAACTGTAACTGTTTGCGGAAGATATAAACATAGATTGTTTATACAGTACACTTTACACACTATTCCCAAAATCGAATAACCTTAACTTATACACAATTCATAAACTATCTGACATATAACACATTATCAAACTATACCATTACAATCTAGCTGCACATTCTATCCCAAGATGAACTTGGCATTATTCTTTTTCCTGTATCTGAAGCATTCGCCTTATCTGCAATATTTATCATGATATAGCAAGGGTGAGCATGAAAGTTGCCCAACAAGTTTTAAAACAATTTAAAGATATATCATGATTGAAAGAGTCTGAATAATAAGCTGGCTATCCTTCACAATGTATTTGTGAGTTAGCATGAACAAAATTTTGACTGAACAAGTATTGAACAGGAACAATAATATATCTAGACAAACTGGTAATGAAGGTGATCAGTCTTTCATACCTGACTTATACATGCAAGATGTACAGAGTACAATTCAACATGGCAATCAGAGATGATTAACCATAAGTATAACCGAATGAACAACTCTTAGTAGAGTTAAGTAAAAGGAAACTTGCCTGAACCATTGATTACCGTAACGCAATATAATAAGCTTCGTCTGGGACCTAATATTAATAATATAGATTTCCAATATTAGAATAATACCATCACAGTATAAAATGACCTAAACACATTACCACATAATCCTATCAGTCTATTATACACATAAGACATAGCATCAAGTCAAACTATTGCAGTCTGAGTTGAAACTGGCACAATTCTATCATCCCGACGGTCTAGTCGGATGATTGACGACTATAAGTTTAATTAAACACCACTTAAACGCATATACATATATTTCATACACAAAAAATATTTTTCCATAATTTTCCAACTTCTTTTAATATTTTTCAAAAATCGTTTTTAGTTAATTCCTTAAAAAATTAGCTACCTCGTGCCTAACTCCAAAAATTCCCATATCTTGGCACAATCTTATACATGTTAACGTGACACTCCAGTTTAAATTTCGTGGGCATCGGAGTTGTACAACTCCAGTTATAGCCATTTTCGTCGGAAAATCACAAAAATTGAAATGGTCATAACTTGGTCATTTTAAGTCGGAATGAGCTCATTTTTGGACACGAGGTACTTAATACCATATATTTTCATGTCCCAAAAGGCCAGAATTTTTCTGGCAAATTAAGTGGCCGAAACAGCCCTTACAATTTCTTTCGCAGCTTGTTTTCGTTATTTTGCAGCTTTGGAGTCCTTTGCTAAAACTAGTCCATACGGAAATCTACGAGTCTAATTTGGGCCCACTTGGTATCGTTAGAACCGTGACTTCCCGAGCTACGTTTTAGACTCAAGAAACAGTCCATTTGGCCCAGTATAGCACCCTGAAAACAGGCCACTACCGACTGACCATTACATGCCTTGTAAACATTTTCAGTTTTGGAACTTTTTATAGAAACACTTGTATTACGAGATCCACAACTCCAATTGAGGCCTGATCAGACTCGTTGGATCCGTATCTTCTTGAACTACAATTTTCATTTATCAAACACCAAATTCCAATCTGTCCAGGTGGCGGAAATCAGGCCCAAAGTGACTGGTCAGCAAGGTTTTCGTTAACAGTTTTCATCTTTTTCCCAGATTTACCTTCTTTCGCTAAAACAGTCATAACGTTTTCGTTTTAAAACATTTTTTAGGCGATTCTTGAGCCCACGCGAAGCTAACTTCCGAGACTACAACTCTTACCTACTGATGTTTTTCCAGATTCTGAACATATCAACCCAGAAATTCCGTTCAAGTGGACTGGACCGCACTTGTTGGACAGTTTTGACACTACTACTTTGAAATGTCATAACTCTCTCCTCCGATGTCGGATTTAGTCCGTTTCAGAGTTTATGGAAAGCTTATTCCGTGTACTACAACATATAAAAAATCCAGAATTTTCTAAATAATCTAGCTAACCCCGAATTTTCATTTTTGGATCAGCAGTCCACTAGTTTTTCGAACTTCTCGTTTTGGCATCCAAAACTCGCCTCGACTCGTTCCAACACAACTTTCTTTACAAATAAGTCTTATTTAACATAATTAGACTCGTCTAAGGTCTCAGCTCCATATCTCTAATTACAATCATTAGAACTCATTTACATAATCAATTTCAAGCCAAAATAAACGTAGTAAACTAACTAGTTTATTAACAAAACTAACTAAACTTCAAAAATTCAAACTTTAACTAACAACTAAATACAATATTTAAATAATAACATTACAAAAAATTAAATATGAAACATACCTGAAAATACGAATTCGACAAACTGAATACGTACTCGACCAAGATTTAACTAAGGAGATCTTTATAAAAAGTCCTCCCACAACAAAGCATTTCTCAAAATTGGATGCCTTATTGTTGGTGAATGAAACAAAGGCCAAGCCCTTCTATTTATAGGTTTAGAAAAGGGTGAAGTTCTCAATTTAGTCGATATGGGACTTGGTTTATACTATTTTTTCATATTTTTAACATGCTAAGTGTATTAATTCATTACGAATTCGTTTCTTAACCATTTCGATCCGTTCAAGTTGCGTTGTTTTCATTTTATAGCGGAGAACAACAATCTTCCATCAATTTAAAGTTTCAATCACGAATTTATCATCAATTTTAGTCTCAAAGTACACCAAAATACACATTATCATCAAAACCCAAATTCATCTTCTTTAGCATAAATACATGAATTTGAATTCTTAAAAAATCGTTTTTAGATGACCATTATTAAATTATAAAATCTAATAACATATATAGCATCATAACCCACAAATTCATTAACCAAAACTACAATTTTTAAAAGAAACTCAAGAACACATAACACACACGAATCTAGGAGGTCTGACATATGGCTGTCAGACCACATTTTTCTACTTTTCCAGATTTTTGAAAACATTAAATTCGTGCATCTAGATGTTATAGATCCTTGATCTAACAACCTAGATCACTTATAGACACCCTATTACACAACTTTAACCAATCAATTGCAACACCTAACATCAAATCGTAGGATTTCAAAATTTTAGGGTTCTTACCTTTTTGAACTTGATTTTTGATTTCTGACTTCTTGATCTGTTCTAGGCTTGCTATGAACTGATCTTAGCTTCTCTCCTCACCCTCTCACACTTCCATTTCCCGAATTCTAGAGAGAGGATGGCTTGAGAGAAAATGAAATGGTAAGTAATTTTTTTTTCTCTCTCTTTAATCTTATAAAATGTAACAATGAAATGATTTGGATGATGCTAGTGGACTGATATGTTGGAGATATGTCACATGGACTAGAATTATTGCCCAACTCAATTATTTTGCTAGATTCCTCCAACAATGCTCAAATAATATAAAAGGGTAAAATGGTAATTTCCCTTTATTTCTAGAATTTCCTTTTAATGTAATGGCAATTTGGACAATTAGTCAAACCCTTAAGGTTTAGGGTTTGGTTTAGGATTTAAGTCAATTTAGTACTTAGGGTTTGAAACCCTTAGGGTTTGCACAATTAATTTTCTAAAATTTCTAATTTAAATTTTAAAAATATGAAATTAATATTTCTAAATTATAATTAAAATTTTCTAATTATATTAAAATTTCTTAATCATACTTTAATTAGGATTAATAATTCCCAATTAAATATCGCTAATTTAGCAATTAACCCAAAATCGCGGATTAGGGTTTTCAATCCACTAATTAGGGTTTTTAATACCGAAATTAGGATTTTATAAATTCAAAATTAGGGTTTTGCTAATTAACCAAACTTTACCCTAATTAAAATTATAAGTATTTACACTTACGTCATTAAGCTCCCGATTTAGGGTTTCATGTACCGAATTAAGGTTTCGGATTCTCGGAACCAAAATTAGGGTTTCTAGAACCGATTTTAGGGTTTCTTGTCAAACGCTAGAGTTTTCTAACTGAACGTTGACGTTCTTAATATACGATTAGGGTTTGACTTTGATAAAATTTATCTAGTCAACCCTTGACCCTTAACCACATTATATACACATAATCGCTGACTATACTCACGTATAGACTAAATCCTGAATAATTCTCCAAAAGAAATTTTAAATTCTCAAAATTTTATCCTGAAAATATCAAACACATACACTTATTTTCTGTCTAGGTTCTATTTTTGAACCTTAAATTAATTAATAAAAATTTTAAAATTATTCCAAATTTTCGGGTTGTCACATTCACCCCTTCTAAAAATTTCGTCCCCGAAATTAACCTTACACCATATATCATGCACCGTACACCATTCACACATCATTACATACTGCCCAATACACCACTTACAAGAGTAATATTTTAAAATTATACTGAGGAATTACATAAATTATTTGTCTGTCATTTTCGTAAAGGTTATAGGAAATTCATCCACAAACCGTCATAACTTACGGACATAGTGGGTATTTAATCCAATATGTCCTGTACTGGCCATGTACTTCTGGTCGGAACAATTTGTTCCTCATATCCGCCTTGGGCGCATAAACTTTCTTTCCTCAGTCTAATTATAAGATTCCGTACCAAAATAATTTGGTTCGGAAAATTTCTTTCAATGAACACTTGAGTTTTCATTAACATTAGTCTAGCTGAATCGAATAGTATAGACTCATATCAATAATTCAATTCGATCGAATTATTTAAGTATAGCCAAACCCCGTTGGCAAATTAAAATTTTAAAGAAAATATTTTCGAGAATAACGTCATGATGCCGTACTGTATTACCAGTCCGTTGAGGATTTCGTCATTTTGTGACTTTGTCATACTACATCATACTCTAGTGGGCTGACGATCTTTAGATCACATCCGACACTAAGTAATTCTGCATTGATAACTCCATCATTTTTATCATCTCTGCACCAGGTTACATGGTACATAAGCGATAAATAAAATAAATTTTCGATATTTTAAATCATTTGCGTCTAGCAGAAATAAGTAGCATAGACTGTACTTTAAACCGTTTCAAAAATGATTACGAGTCTACGTATATATTTATATATTTTTCAAAAGCACATAGTGCGTATTTAGCTCGATGTCAAAATTTCGAAGTCTAGCATAGCTAGGAGTTTTAGGAAAACTTATGTCTCCACTAATAATCGTTTGCTTAACAGTCTCTGTTCCTATTATCCTCAATACTCCATTTGCACACATCTATACCCAGTTCGTCAAACTACACTTATGAGTCCAAAATTGACACAATCACATGAGTTTACGAACTTGTCCTAGTCAGACCTTTGGCGTCTATTCGCTGAGGGGTTCATAAACATTTCATATAACTGTAAATCAAGAATGTCACTAAGTATAAACTTTAAGAACCCGTACTTAGCCTTGTATCCTCTATATATGACCTATCCATTTGTTATACACACGAGAAAGGAATCACCTTCTTAACATGCATATAGCAAATAGCGCAACGCAGACATTTCAATGATTATCAATAACAGAAACTAAGTGGTTTTTACACCAAGTACAATTCAGCTCCCATACAAAGAATCATACAACTCAGTTGCTGTCATGAGTCCTCAATTGAAATCCCCACCTAATCTTAACCCCCTTTTTCATACGAATTTATTCAATCCGTATTTATAATTCTTCCCTGAATCTGTACCATTCACACAACAATCTTGCTTTAAAATTTCCAATCATCAGATTGATTCTTTCTGACTGTCACAACCTTATCGGATCACGGAGTGATCTCATCGTATATATTACGATTCAATTTTATATCTTGATCGTTTTGTTTTACGATCTTCTATTTCTGCACTTCCAGTCTTTTAGACTCAATCTATTCATCACTGTTGTTCAACTTTACTATCAGAGTTAGGGAACTCTGTAACTTTACAACTTACCGAGATTCATCTTTGAATCTTACTGACCAACTAACTCTATGTGAGTTAGATCTTATCCTGATCACTGCGGCTATTGGTCTCAGGTATTCTTACCTAAGCTTTATAACCAACAACTTTGATACCAACTGTAGTGCCCCCGGACCGCCGCGGATCCGGTTCGATCATTCTATATAACTGTAACTGTTTGCGGAAGATATAAACATAGATTGTTTATACAGTACACTTTACACACTATTCTCAAAATCGAATAACCTTAACTTATACACAATTCTTAAACTATCTGACATATAACACATTATCAAACTATACCATTACAATCTAGCTGCACATTCTATCCCAAGCTAAACTTGGCATTATTCTTTTTCCTGTATCTGAAGCATTCGCCTTATCTGCAATATTTATCATGATATAGCAAGGGTGAGCATGAAAGTTGCCCAGCAAGTTTTAAAACAATTTAAAGATATATCATGATTGAAAGAGTCTGAATAATAAGCTGGCTATCCTTCACAATGTATTTGTGAATTAACATGAACAAAATTTTGACTGAACAAGTATTGAACAGGAACAATAATATATCTGGACAAACTAGTAATGAAGGTGATCAGCCTTTCATACCTGACTTATACATGCAAGATGTACAGAGTACAATTCAACATGGCAATCAGAGATGATTAACCATAAGTATAACCGAATGAACAACTCTTAGTAGAGTTAAGTAAAAGGAAACTTGTCTGAACCATTGATTACCGTAACGCAATATAATAAGCTTCGTCTGGGACCTAATATTAATAATATAAATTTCCAATATTAGAATAATATCATCACAGTATAAAATGACCTAAACACATTACCACATAATCCTATCAGTCTATTGTACACATAAGACATAGCATCAAGTCAAACTATTGCAGTCCGAGTTGAAACCGGCACAATTCTAGCATCCCGACGGTCTAGTCGGATGATTGACGACTTTAAGTTTAATTAAACTTTACGTAAACACATCTATATATATTTCATACACAAAAAGTATTTTTCCATAATTTTCCAACTTCTTTTAATATTTTTCAAAAATCGTTTTTAGTTAATTCCTTAAGAAATTAGCTACCTCGTGCCTAACTCCAAAAATTCCCATATCATGGCACAATCTTAAACATGTTAACGTGACACTCCAGTTTAAATTTCGTGGCCATCGGAGTTGTAGAACTCCGGTTATTGCGATTTTCGTCGGAAAATCACAAAAATTGAAATGGTCATAACTTGGTCATTTTAAGTAGGAATGTGCTCATTTTTGGACACGAGGTACTTAATACCATATATTTTCATGTCTCAAAAGGCCGGAATTTTTCTGGCAAATTAAGTGGCCGAAACAGCCCTTACAATTTCTTTCGCAGCTTGTTTTCGTTATTTTGCAGCTTTGGAGTCCTTTGCTAAAACTAGTCCATACGGAAATCTACGAGTCTAATTTGGGCCCACTTGGTATCGTTAGAACTGTGACTTCCCGAGCTATGTTTTAGGCTCAAGAAACAGTCCATTTGGCCCAGTATAGCACCCTGAAAACAGGCCACTACCGACTGACCATTACATGCCTTGTAAACATTTTCAGTTTTGGAACCTTTTATAGAAACACTTGTATTACGAGATCCACAACTCCAATTGAGGCCCGATCGGACTCGTTGGATCCGTATCTTCTTGAACTACAATTTTCATTTATCAAACATCAAATTCCAATCTGTCAAGGTGGCGAAAATCAGGCCCAAAGTGACTGGTCAGCAAGGTTTTCGTTAACATTTTTCATCTTTTTCCCAGATTTACCTTCTTTCGCTAAAACAGTCATAACGTTTTCGTTTTAAAACATTTTTAGGAGATTCTTGAGCCCACGCGAAGCTAACTTCCGGGACTACAACTCTTACGTACTGATGTTTTTCCAGATTCCGAACATATCAGCCCAGAAATTCCGTTCAAGTGGACTGGACCACACTTGTTGGACAGTTTTGACACTACTACTTTGAAATGTCATAACTCTCTCCTCCGATGTCGGATTTAGTCCGTTTCGGAGTCTATGGAAATCTTATTCAGTGTACTACAACATATAAAAAATTCAGAATTTTCTAAACAATCTAGCTAACCCCAAATTTTTATTTTTGGATCAGCAGTCCACTAATTTTTCGAACTTCTCGTTTTGGCATCCAAAACTCGCCTCGACTCGTTCCAAGACAACTTTCTTTACAAATAAGTCTTATTTAACATAATTAGACTCGTCTAAGGTCTCAGCTCCATATCTCTAATTACAATCATTAGAACTCATTTACATAATCAATTCCAAGCCAAAATAAACGTAGTAAACTAACTAGTTTATTAACAAAACTAACTAAACTTCAAAAATTCAAACTTTAACTAACAACTAAATACAATATTTAAAATAATAACATTACAAAAAATTAAATATGAAACATACCTGAAAATACGAATTCGACAAACTGAATACGTACTCGACCAAGATTTAACTAAGGAGATCTTTATAAAAAGTCCTCCCACAACAAAGCATTTCTCAAATTTGGATGTCTTATTGTTGGTGAATGAAACAAAGGCCAAGCCCTTCTATTTATAGGTTTAGAAAAGGGTGAAGTTCTCAATTTAGTCGATATGGGACTTGGTTTATACTATTTTTTCATATTTTTAACATGCTAAGTGTATTAATTCATTACGAATTCGTTTCTTAACCATTTCGATCCGTTCAAGTTGCGTTGTTTTCATTTTATAGTGGAGAACAACAATCTTCCATCAATTCAAAGTTTCAATCACGAATTCATCATCAATTTTAGTCTCGAAGTACACCAAAATACACATTACCATCAAAACCCAAATTCCTCTTCTTTAGCATAAATACATGAATTTGAATTCTTAAAAAATCGTTTTTAGATGACCATTATGAAATTATAAAATCTAATAACATATATAGCATCATAACCCACAAATTCATTAACCAAAACTCCAATTTTTAAAAGAAACTCAAGAACACATAACACACACGAATCTAGGAGGTCTGACATATGGCTGTCAGACCACATTTTTCTACTTTTCCAGATTTTTGAAAACATTAAATTCGTGCATCTAGATGTTATAGATCCTTGATCTAACAACCTAGATCACTTATAGACACCCTATTACACAACTTTAACCAATCAATTGCAACACCTAACATCAAATCGTAGGATTTCAAAATTTTAGGGTTCTTACCTTTTTGAACTTGATTTTTGATTTCTGACTTCTTGATCTGTTCTAGGCTTGCTATGAACTGATCTTAGCTTCTCTCCTCACCCTCTCACACTTCCATTTCCCGAATTCTAGAGAGAGGATGGCTTGAGAGAAAATGAAATGGTAAGTAATTTTTTTTTCTCTCTCTTTAATCTTATAAAATGTAACAATGAAATGATTTGGATGATGCTAGTGGGACTGATATGTTGGAGATATGTCACATGGACTAGAATTATTGCCCAACTCAATTATTTTGCTAGATTCCTCCAACAATGCTCAAATAATATAAAAGGGTAAAATGGTAATTTCCCTTTATTTCTAGAATTTCCTTTTAATGTAATGGCAATTTGGACAATTAGTCAAACCCTTAAGGTTTAGGGTTTGGTTTAGGATTTAAGTCAATTTAGTACTTAGGGTTTGAAACCCTTAGGGTTTGCACAATTAATTTTCTAAAATTTCTAATTTAAATTTTAAAAATATGAAATTAATATTTCTAAATTATAATTAAAATTTTCTAATTATATTAAAATTTCTTAATCATACTTTAATTAGGATTAATAATTCCCAATTAAATATCGCTAATTTAGCAATTAACCCAAAATCGCGGATTAGGGTTTTCAATCCACTAATTAGGGTTTTTAATACCGAAATTAGGATTTTATAAATTCAAAATTAGGGTTTTGCTAATTAACCAAACTTTACCCTAATTAAAATTATAAGTATTTACACTTACGTCATTAAGCTCCCGATTTAGGGTTTCATGTACCGAATTAAGGTTTCGGATTCTCGGAACCAAAATTAGGGTTTCTAGAACCGATTTTAGGGTTTCTTGTCAAACGCTAGAGTTTTCTAACTGAACGTTAACGTTCTTAATATACGATTAGGGTTTAACTTTGATAAAATTTATCTGGTCAACCCTTGACCCTTAACCACATTATATACACATAATCGCTGACTATACTCAAGTATAGACTAAATCCTGAATAATTCTCCAAAAGAAATTTTAAATTCTCAAAATTTTATCCTGAAAATATCAAGCACATACACTTATTTTCTGTCTAGGTTCTATTTTTGAACCTTAAATTAATTAATAAAAATTTTAAAATTATTCCAAATTTTCGGGTTGTCACATTCACCCCTTCTAAAAATTTCGTCCCCGAAATTAACCTTACACCATATATCATGCACCGTACACCATTCACACATCATTACATACTGCCCAATACACCACTTACAAGAGTAATATTTTAAAATTATACTGAGGAATTACATAAATTATTTGTCTGTCATTTTCGTAAAGGTTATAGGAAATTCATCCACAAACCGTCATAACTTACGGACATAGTGGGTATTTAATCCAATATGTCCTGTACTGGCCATGTACTTCTGGTCGGAACAATTTGTTCCTCATATCCGCCTTGGGCGCATAAACTTTCTTTCCTCAGTCTAATTATAAGATTCCGTACCAAAATAATTTGGTTCGGAAAATTTCTTTCAATGAACACTTGAGTTTTCATTAACATTAGTCTAGCTGAATCGAATAGTATAGACTCATATCAATAATTCAATTCGATCGAATTATTTAAGTATAGCCAAACCCCGTTGGCAAATTAAAATTTTAAAGAAAATATTTTCGAGAATAACGTCATGATGCCGTACTGTATTACCAGTCCGTTGAGGATTTCGTCATTTTGTGACTTTGTCATACTACATCATACTCTAGTGGGCTGACGATCTTTAGATCACATCCGACACTAAGTAATTCTGCATTGATAACTCCATCATTTTTATCATCTCTGCACCAGGTTACATGGTACATAAGTGATAAATAAAATAAATTTTCGATATTTTAAATCATTTGCGTCTAGCAGAAATAAGTAGCATAGACTGTACTTTAAACCGTTTCAAAAATGATTACGAGTCTACGTATATATTTATATATTTTTCAAAAGCACATAGTGCGTATTTAGCTCGATGTCAAAATTTCGAAGTCTAGCATAGCTAGGAGTTTTAGGAAAACTTATGTCTCCACTAATAATCGTTTGCTTAACAGTCTCTGTTCCTATTATCCTCAATACTCCATTTGCACACATCTATACCCAGTTCGTCAAACTACACTTATGAGTCCAAAATTGACACAATCACATGAGTTTACGAACTTGTCCTAGTCAGACCTTTGGCGTCTATTCGCTGAGGGGTTCATAAACATTTCATATAACTGTAAATCAAGAATGTCACTAAGTATAAACTTTAAGAACCCGTACTTAGCCTTGTATCCTCTATATATGATCTATCCATTTGTTATACACACGAGAAAGGAATCACCTTCTTAACATGCATATAGCAAATAGCGCAACGCAGACATTTCAATGATTATCAATAACAGAAACTAAGTGGTTTTTACACCAAGTACAATTCAGCTCCCATACAAAGAAAAATACAACTCAGTTGCTGTCATGAGTCCTCAATTGAAATCCCCACCTAATCTTAACCCCCTTTTTCATACGAATTTATTCAATCCGTATTTATAATTCTTCCCTGAATCTGTACCATTCACACAACAATCTTGCTTTAAAATTTCCAATCATCAGATTGATTCTTTCTGACTGTCACAACCTTATCGGATCACGGAGTGATCTCATCGTATATATTACGATTCAATTTTATATCTTGATCGTTTTGTTTTACGATCTTCTATTTCTGCACTTCCAGTCTTTTAGACTCAATCTATTCATCACTGTTGTTCAACTTTACTATCAGAGTTAGGGAACTCTGTAACTTTACAACTTACCGAGATTCATCTTTGAATCTTACTGACCAACTAACTCTATGTGAGTTAGATCTTATCCTGATCACTGCGGCTATTGGTCTCAGGTATTCTTACCTAAGCTTTATAACCAACAACTTTGATACCAACTGTAGTGCCCCCGGACCGCCGCGGATCCGGTTCGATCATTCTATATAACTGTAACTGTTTGCGGAAGATATAAACATAGATTGTTTATACAGTACACTTTACACACTATTCTCAAAATCGAATAACCTTAACTTATACACAATTCTTAAACTATCTGACATATAACACATTATCAAACTATACCATTACAATCTAGCTGCACATTCTATCCCAAGCTAAACTTGGCATTATTCTTTTTCCTGTATCTGAAGCATTCGCCTTATCTGCAATATTTATCATGATATAGCAAGGGTGAGCATGAAAGTTGCCCAGCAAGTTTTAAAACAATTTAAAGATATATCATGATTGAAAGAGTCTGAATAATAAGCTGGCTATCCTTCACAATGTATTTGTGAATTAACATGAACAAAATTTTGACTGAACAAGTATTGAACAGGAACAATAATATATCTGGACAAACTAGTAATGAAGGTGATCAGCCTTTCATACCTGACTTATACATGCAAGATGTACAGAGTACAATTCAACATGGCAATCAGAGATGATTAACCATAAGTATAACCGAATGAACAACTCTTAGTAGAGTTAAGTAAAAGGAAACTTGCCTGAACCATTGATTACCGTAACGCAATATAATAAGCTTCGTCTGGGACCTAATATTAATAATATAAATTTCCAATATTAGAATAATATCATCACAGTATAAAATGACCTAAACACATTACCACATAATCCTATCAGTCTATTGTACACATAAGACATAGCATCAAGTCAAACTATTGCAGTCCGAGTTGAAACCGCACAATTCTAGCATCCCGACGGTCTAGTCGGATGATTGACGACTTTAAGTTTAATTAAACTTTACGTAAACACATCTATATATATTTCATACACAAAAAGTATTTTTCCATAATTTTCCAACTTCTTTTAATATTTTTCAAAAATCGTTTTTAGTTAATTCCTTAAGAAATTAGCTACCTCGTGCCTAACTCCAAAAATTCCCATATCATGGCACAATCTTAAACATGTTAACGTGACACTCCAGTTTAAATTTCGTGGCCATCGGAGTTGTAGAACTCCGGTTATTGCGATTTTCGTCGGAAAATCACAAAAATTGAAATGGTCATAACTTGGTCATTTTAAGTAGGAATGTGCTCATTTTTGGACACGAGGTACTTAATACCATATATTTTCATGTCTCAAAAGGCCGGAATTTTTCTGGCAAATTAAGTGGCCGAAACAGCCCTTACAATTTCTTTCGCAGCTTGTTTTCGTTATTTTGCAGCTTTGGAGTCCTTTGCTAAAACTAGTCCATACGGAAATCTACGAGTCTAATTTGGGCCCACTTGGTATCGTTAGAACTGTGACTTCCCGAGCTATGTTTTAGGCTCAAGAAACAGTCCATTTGGCCCAGTATAGCACCCTGAAAACAGGCCACTACCGACTGACCATTACATGCCTTGTAAACATTTTCAGTTTTGGAACCTTTTATAGAAACACTTGTATTACGAGATCCACAACTCCAATTGAGGCCCGATCGGACTCGTTGGATCCGTATCTTCTTGAACTACAATTTTCATTTATCAAACATCAAATTCCAATCTGTCAAGGTGGCGAAAATCAGGCCCAAAGTGACTGGTCAGCAAGGTTTTCGTTAACATTTTTCATCTTTTTCCCAGATTTACCTTCTTTCGCTAAAACAGTCATAACGTTTTCGTTTTAAAACATTTTTAGGAGATTCTTGAGCCCACGCGAAGCTAACTTCCGGGACTACAACTCTTACGTACTGATGTTTTTCCAGATTCCGAACATATCAACCCAGAAATTCCGTTCAAGTGGACTGGACCACACTTGTTGGACAGTTTTGACACTACTACTTTGAAATGTCATAACTCTCTCCTCCGATGTCGGATTTAGTCCGTTTCGGAGTCTATGGAAATCTTATTCAGTGTACTACAACATATAAAAAATCCAGAATTTTCTAAACAATCTAGCTAACCCCAAATTTTTATTTTTGGATCAGCAGTCCACTAATTTTTCGAACTTCTCGTTTTGGCATCCAAAACTCGCCTCGACTCGTTCCAAGACAACTTTCTTTACAAATAAGTCTTATTTAACATAATTAGACTCGTCTAAGGTCTCAGCTCCATATCTCTAATTACAATCATTAGAACTCATTTACATAATCAATTCCAAGCCAAAATAAACGTAGTAAACTAACTAGTTTATTAACAAAACTAACTAAACTTCAAAAATTCAAACTTTAACTAACAACTAAATACAATATTTAAAATAATAACATTACAAAAAATTAAATATGAAACATACCTGAAAATACGAATTCGACAAACTGAATACGTACTCGACCAAGATTTAACTAAGGAGATCTTTATAAAAAGTCCTCCCACAACAAAGCATTTCTCAAATTTGGATGTCTTATTGTTGGTGAATGAAACAAAGGCCAAGCCCTTCTATTTATAGGTTTAGAAAAGGGTGAAGTTCTCAATTTAGTCGATATGGGACTTGGTTTATACTATTTTTTCATATTTTTAACATGCTAAGTGTATTAATTCATTACGAATTCGTTTCTTAACCATTTCGATCCGTTCAAGTTGCGTTGTTTTCATTTTATAGTGGAGAACAACAATCTTCCATCAATTCAAAGTTTCAATCACGAATTCATCATCAATTTTAGTCTCGAAGTACACCAAAATACACATTACCATCAAAACCCAAATTCCTCTTCTTTAGCATAAATACATGAATTTGAATTCTTAAAAAATCGTTTTTAGATGACCATTATGAAATTATAAAATCTAATAACATATATAGCATCATAACCCACAAATTCATTAACCAAAACTCCAATTTTTAAAAGAAACTCAAGAACACATAACACACACGAATCTAGGAGGTCTGACATATGGCTGTCAGACCACATTTTTCTACTTTTCCAGATTTTTGAAAACATTAAATTCGTGCATCTAGATGTTATAGATCCTTGATCTAACAACCTAGATCACTTATAGACACCCTATTACACAACTTTAACCAATCAATTTCAACATCTAACATCAAATCGTAGGATTTCAAAATTTTAGGGTTCTTACTTTTTTGAACTTGATTTTTGATTTCTGACTTCTTGATCTGTTCTAGGCTTGCTATGAACTGATCTTAGCTTCTCTCCTCACCCTCTCACACTTCCATTTCCCGAATTCTAGAGAGAGGATGGCTTGGGAGAAAATGAAATGGTAAGTAATTTTTTCTCTCTCTCTTTAATCTTATAAAATGTAACAATGAAATGATTTGGATGATGCTAGTGGGGCTGATATGTTGGAGATATGTCACATGGACTAGAATTATTGCCCAACTCAATTATTTTGCTAGATTCCTCCAACAATGCTCAAATAATATAAAAGGGTAAAATGGTAATTTCCCTTTATTTCTAGAATTTCCATTTAATGTAATGGCGGTTTTACACAATTAATTTTCTAAAATTTCCAATTTAAATTTTAAAAATATGAAATTAATATTTCTAAATTATAATTAAAATTTTCTAATTATATTAAAATTTATTAATCATACTTTAATTAGGATTAATAATTCCCAATTAAATATCGCTAATTTAGCAATTAACCCAAAATCGCAGATTAGGGTTTTCAATCCATTAATTAGGGTTTTTAATACCGAAATTAGGATTTTATAAATTCAAAATTAGGGTTTTGCTAATTAACCAAACTTTACCCTAATTAAAATTATAAGTATTTACACTTACGCCATTAAGCTCCCGATTTAGGGTTTCATGCACCGAATTAGGGTTTCGGATTCTCAGAACCAAAATTAGGGTTTCTAGAACCGATTTTAGGGTTTCTTGTCAAACGTTAGGGTTTTCTAACCGAACGTTGACGTTCTTAATATACGATTAGGGTTTGACTTTGATAAAATTTATCTGGTCAACCCTTGACCCTTAACCACATTCTATACACATAATCGCTGACTATACTCACGTATAGACTTAATCCTGAATAATTCTCCAAAAGAAATTTTAAATTCTCAAAATTTCATCTTGAAAATATCAAACACATACACTTATTTTCTGTCTAGGTTCTAATTTTGAACTTTAAATCAATTAATAAAAATTTTAAAATTATTCCAAATTTTCTGGTTGTCACAAAGGATTCCATAAAGATCAAGCTAAGCGGTATCCAGATGAAGTTCCATTCAGTATGTGAATGTGTGTGAAGATCGAGTGAAGACTTGTAATGTAGAAAGATGAATTAAACTATAGACTAGTTTAATGAACTGTATGTATCCTTGGTGGCGGATAAAAGTCACTCTTATAAGATGAAAGGAATAATATAACTATCATTATTTGTAATGAGAAGGGTTATAAGGTTTTGAGAACCTGGGAATTGAGAATGTATGTTGTTATATTTAACTATATAATGACGTATGATTGGTAAGAAGTGAGACCGTGACGCACGGAGTCCGGGTCTGAAGGTAGACTGGATTTCGGGGCGTTACACTTGGTATGAGAGATTTAGGCTGATTCCGGTCCTAAAATCTCCCACCGACTGATTTCGACTGATTCTGCCATTAGATGCAGTTCCTATGCGCGATTAGGGCTTGACTCGGTATGAGAGATTTAGGCTCTTGTATAAGATATTAAGGGTGGATATGAGACATTTAGGGAGAGAGATATGGCTGGGAATGAGATTTAGGGAGTTAGATATGGCTGGGTACGAGATTTACCAGAGTGGACTGGGAGAGTTTGAGGACTTCGAAAAGGAGAAGGAACAAATGAAAACCTCTATGTTTTTTTTTTCTTACCCGACTCCCAGCGCAAAACTCCGTGTTTTTCTAAAAGATAACGTTTTGTTTAAAAAAAACTTTATAACCTTAAATAGATAACGCTTTTTTATATGTTTTTACAACGTTTTGTTAAAAAACGTTATAAAAAAAATACCACAACGTTTTTTATAAAAACGTTGTGGTTTAAGTGGTCTATTTACTACTTTGTAGTAGTGAAAGAGTCGATGCCAGTTTTAACTCGGCTAGACAAACCATAAGAATTTGATTGATTTGTTTACAAGCCTTTCGATATAGTATTGATAACAATATCTTATGCGATTTGTTTGGTACGAATTCAAAGGTAAGCATGAGTATGAATAAACAAAAGTGTTTTACATCGATTATTCGGCGGGCACACGAGGTTGCCAAAACTTAAATGTAGATACGTTTAACGGATGAGTGTTAATCAACATAGAGTACTATAGGCTGATCACCTAGAAGTGCTCATAAGATATATTGGACTTACAGACTTAGTGTCGGGTTATCCTTTTCATGAATGAAATGTTGAGTTTGTATATAGAGCAAATATGCAATCAAATTACACAAAAGGTGCGAAAGCATGATAAAATGGAATTTAAATTTTTCATACAAACCCATCACCAAAATCATACTATGTGCATAATTATCAATCAAATAGAAAAGAGATGGAGAACAGATTCATACCCTTGTAGAAACTAGCTTCCTCCGGTACGAGTTCACCTCCAATCCTTTTCGCGTTCAACTTCAATCCACCGGGTTTGATTCATTCCTTTTATCAACGTTAGCCACCCGAGTGTTTGGCCTCCAGAGGTGATCCACCAAGAAAGAACAAAGATTCAAGAAGATGGATGTTTAGCCAAACACTAGTTTTCTATCTCTATAGAAAAAAAGCGTACTCTCGAACAATTGGAATCGTGTATATTCTTCCTACCCTGATATCTGATATAAGACTCATCTTATAAAGATATTAGTTAATCTTTCTAATCTAATTAAAAATTAGGGTATTATTTAATTAATTAAATTCCTTTAAATAATTAGGCTCCCTAATCTTATTAGGAATAATTAATTAAACTCTTTTACTTAATTTACCTCCTAATCTTATTAAGAATAAATGAGCGTACTTATATTAAATTAATTCCAAACTCCTTTAAGAATTAAATAATAATAATAGTAATAGTAATAATAAGACTCCTCTTACTAATTTATATTTAATATTTCTAAAATATTAAATAATAAATAATAAGTTATTTAATTTATTCTATCACCGTAGATTAAATTAAATACACTTAACTTATTATTACGATTATTTCATTTACTTCTTAAATATATATTTTTCCTTTTGTGGTGTGACCCTTTAGGTTCTCCATATTAAACCGGTTGTGAATAAATCAATTAGAACAATTCTAATCTTATTTAAATAAATAAATAAAAATATTAATTTATTTAAATAAATAATATTTATTCTACAATAGGGATAAGCCTCCCTAGCGATTAATGACTTTCAAGATAGTATAAATATTAACATTAATCATAAAAGAACCTTAGAGTATATAGTTACCATACAATTCAATCCTTCCACCTTACAATGTCTCAATTAAATATAAGACATGAAATTACTGTTAAGTCTTATTTTATTTAATTATATATACTTCGATTCTTAAATTCACAACTCCAAATAAGGCAAATTAAAAACTCCTTTCTAATTTCATTCTACCTTGGCCAAGGACTCACTACTACAAATTACTAAATAAACAACGCTTAAACCATAACGTTTTTTATAAAAACGTTATGGTATTTTTTTCACAACGTTTTAAAAAAAACGTTGTAGATATATATGAAAAAACGTTATCTATTTAAAAGGGCATTTTTTTTGTTTTAACTAGATAACGTTTTTATTTAAAAACGTTGTTTATCAGACAAAACATGGAGCTTAAAAAAATGTAAAAGTGAAAACACGGAGCTTAAAACGTTTCCTATACTTTAATTTCATTCCCTCCTTACTTTTCCCCTAATTTTCCCCCGATCTGATATTCCCTCCTTCCCATTTTTCACACAAAATCTTTTAATTTCTTTTTCGCCACCGCTCTAAGCTCCAGCCATAGATCGACAATGGAGTAAAACTTCTGCATCTGGAGAATAGGGATCCAGTTCAGCCGCCGCCGGTGAATGGACGCAAACGCTTGTGAATCGGGATCCAGAGCGCATCTATTATGGCCTTCACAGCAGCTCTATTGAATTAAAGCCGTCTTTGGTTGTAGCCTTAGCTACCAGCACCGACGACTCTCAAGTCACTGCCGCTCGAGAAGACGGTTCCCTTGAGACTTGGAATATCTCCCCCGGCTCAGTCGGTTGGAATCGTCAGCTAGTACACACCTACTCCTTGTTAGGTTTTCTTCCTATGTGTTTGAGATTTATTTGGTATTTATTTTTCTATGTACAGACTATACATGGAGACCCTAAATCGAGAGGTTCATCCTTGGTTTGGTTTCTCTACCCGCCAAACAACGATTCAAACCCTAACTAGTCAAATCGTCCCCCGAAGGAGACGATTTTGCTCGATGGTTGCAATTTTAAGCACTGGCTTGTTGTTGTCGAGAAACCTGAGGGTGAACCCACAAGAAATGAGATCATCGATAGTTACATCAAAACCCTAGCTAAGGTTATCGGGAGGTATTATTTCTAAAATTTTTATTGGCGTTAATTTTCTTTGATTATTAATTTTCTGCTTTATATCTCTTCAGATGGGTGCGAATATTATAGTGAAATAGTTTCCTATCCGTTAAGACATATTGTATATGATTAGATGATTCTTCTTTAACATTCATTATTTATGTTTCTTGAAACTGTGAAGTCAATATTTCTAGCTGGAACACAGTTCTTCTTTAATCTTCTTTAATTGCACGGATTCAACACCCTTACATTGTTGAGTTTAAGGAAGCATGGGTGGATAAGGTGTGATGCTTTTGTTTTTCTACAAATATCAACTCCTATGCATTTCTGATTCCTCAATTCTTATCTACCTGCTATTCTGTTCTTGAGTTAGAATATTAGAGCTATTGATGACAATAATGTAATTTAGGTTTCATTTACTGCACAAGATGGTTGATTTAATGTACATATGAATTTTGGTTTTATTGCATGATTGTACATTTCCAACACGTGTGGCATCCTCTATTTTGGTATTGGGTTCCTTGATAATTTTTGATATATGATGGAATGATGTTGCAGACTGAGCAAGTTCTCAATTATGCTACACTTGTTGTATGTGTCTGTAATTTTTTCTTTTAGAAAGATTCCAAAAGAGTTTTCTAGTTGATTATAGATGTTCCTATTCCTTATGGAGTATTTTTACCCCTTTAGGTTGCCTTCTAAACAATCCATGTTTCGGCATGAATATATAAAGCACCAAATGGTTCAAGCCTTTCTCATTTTGGATATATAGAGTATCTAACTTGAATATTTTGGGTCGGGCACTTTACTCATTATGCTTCCAAACTGATTGCCATAATTTTATTTTTTAGGAATCTTAGCCACTTGTCCAATTTAGTTTTGATTGATGAAATTGATGTTATGTTGGAGGACAAATCAAGTTAGAGAGAGAGAGAGGCCTATTATACAAGGTTCAAGATTGTTGCACTCATGAATCAATGGATTCCATTATGGCCATTAGCATATATAAACTCTTGGTAAAAAAATCCATGGATTCTACTTCCATTGGTTTAATACAGGTCTAACCTCAAAACTATAATTTGTTTTGCATGGATACCCATGCCACTAATATTACAATAACCTTTTAGCATATGTAATCAGATGATTATGACAATGCAGACATTATATCAGAAGTGCAAGTTGGTGCATGGAGATCTCAGCGAATATAACATACTTCACTATGAGGTGAGCCTCTATATCATTTACATCACTTATTGCAGTTTATACATTATTTATTGCACTTCATATTTGGGACAATATTACGAAAATCTATTTATCCTCTTTGCCAGGGTCACTTGTATATTATTGATGTTCCACAATCAGTTGATCTCGACCACCCTCATGCACATAATTTCCTTCGTGAGGATTGTGTTTATGTTTCTGTGAGTTTTTCCACAAAGATTCATGGTTTTGTTTTGAATTAGATAAGAGAAGGAAATAAAATAGTTACTTGCAATTAATAATGATTGCTCGTTTGAGGGAGTGATGCCATGCAGGACTTCTTCAAAAAACATGGTATAGCTGTTATGACAATTCGGGAATTGTTTGATTTCATAGTTGATCCTTCTATCAATGATGATTCTGTGGACTGTTATTTGGAAAAGGTACGAGCCATATGTAGATATTTTCACTTCCAAATCTTTATGTCATGCAGTTTTTCTGAATATTGGAGTGATTTAAATAAAAAATGTCCAGGCTCAACAAAAAATTTTGGCCAGAGGAGATGTGATTTCCTTGGAGGATGAAATTGCAGACTCTGTGTTTGTGCAGGTAATCTGTACACCCACACTATATTATCATGTTTATTAATATTATATGTAAAAGTTTATTTCCTTTATTATACTTATATCTTTGTTACCATATATTTAACTTGTGATATATTTTGGCGTGAATATATTTGATTAGTAAGCGACACGCCCAAGGAATTGCATCTCTTTATTCCAGGGAAAAAATCTCAATGTCTGATGGGTGTTGCATGAGATTTATATTTGTTTAATTTAACAAAATTATTACTTATTTAATTTTTCTGTGTGTTTTGAAGTCATATATTCCAAAAACACTAGATGATGTGAAGCATGCCGAAGAGGATATACAACAAATTATTAGTGGCAAGGACACTAGAGATATGTACTACCAAACTATCACGGGGCTTAAGCATCTTGCCAAGGCTCAACCTTCACCAGCAAAGGAGCAGCTGCAGCAGGAAGGATATCTTATCCCAGTGCCAGCAACTGCTCCATCTGGGCATTCTAGCTCACATGAAATTGAATCAGAGGATGAAACGGTTGAAGGTGAAGATAGTTTAACCGACCTAGAGGGATATGTTTCTAATGTAAGTTGTCATGGACCCCTCCCTGTACAATAGGAACTATAGTGGAACTTGCACTTCTTTCTCTTTTAGATAGTGAATTTGAGATGCATATATGGATAGTTTGGTATATATTGTGGATGTAGTAATGTGAAACTGTAAACGAATGGTATTTATTGGGATGTATTTTGAATGGTTGATACATTTTGACTTTAAAATTAATTGAGAATTTAGACCTTTTAGCTATATATCATGGCATTAGTATATTGCAGGTGCATTGGTAATGTAGGTGAATCACAACATTTTTTTCTTTTTTTTAATCTACAACATTTTAAAAATGTTGGGTAAATGTGCCTAAACGTTGTCTGATATACTAAACAACATTTTTATCCAATAAATGTTGTGGAATCATACCTTCTACAACGTTTTTAAGCATCTGCTAATTTTTGAAAAACAAATCTATAACATTTTTTTCCTAAAAAATGTTGTGTATTGTGATTAACTACAACGTTTTAAAAACGTTGCGTAAGGGTGTCAAATAGATAACACCATTAACCACGACGTTTTTCTGACTGAAACCACAACGTTTTTTCCGCGTTGTAGTAGTGACTACTGGGTTGTCATTTATCGAATCGCGTAGGACATTTCTCTTCTTTTACTAGAAGTGGTGGATTCTTTATTGATCGTACATTATCTCAATGTACAACTTATTATACCCAAGCATACCCTTTGATATACCCTAAGGGTCTTAAGGAATAAGTCAAAGTATAACTTATCATACACAAGATACTATAATGATCTCAAGTTCAAGGATCACTTGTACTACTATCACTATAGAAATTCCTATTGACAGATAAGTAAAATTCCATCAGGTATTCTTCAGCGAGTCGCGTTCAGTGAATTTATTCTCCAATAAGAACATACATACTTTCTTTTAGTGTCTCCACACAAATGGTCATGAGATCAGTCATCCTCATCCAATGAGCAAGTAACTTATGTACCAATCTATCTGGATTCCCTAATCTCCTTTTTAGTAATCCATCGATTGTGAACATTTTAGTTTTTAAGCTATCTAAGAATTTAGATCTCATTAGCATGATCTCATCTTAATTCTAAAATCATTGCTTCAAACTATGGGTTTATCACATATTATTAAAAACAGCACCATGTAGATAAATTAAAGCCTTTAATAAATGAATACTTTTATTAATAAACGAATAAGATTGTGAGACCCCGAATTTTATGAAATAAAAGTATTCAATTTTTCTATTTTGGTAAATAGTTAAATTGATAAAAGTTTAAAGTTAAGGGTGATATGTGAAAATTTTTCAAAGTAGACAAGTTGTTATAAAATTATCGGTTACTATTTACTCTAGTATTGTTCACTCGAGTATTTGGGACACTTTTTGTCTCAGAGTACTATTCACGAGTTACTATTCACGGGTTACTATTCACCTAAATTACTATTCACCCGCATATTATTCACTCGGGTATTTGGGGTATTTTTCGTGTCAGAGTACTATTCACGAATTACTATTCACGGGTTACTATTCACCCGATTACTATTCACTCTAGTATTGTTCACTCGGGTATTTGAGACACTTTTTGTGTCGGGGTACTATTCACAGGGTACTATTCTCGAAGTAATATTCACGGGGTACTATTCACCTAAAAAATATATTTTTTTCGGTCTAAATCATTTTTGGGTACAATATTATTCCATGAGGAGATGTGCTAATTTTTCATACCGTTGGTTGAAATTATAATAGAAAATCAATATAGATCGTTGGTTTAAAGTTTTAATAGTAAAATCTTTTTATATAAAATAGAATACTTTTATAAAGTCATTCTATAAATAGAATCTTTTATATTCTATTATGCATAGTAAAATCTTTTTATATAAAATAGAATACTTTTATAAAGTTATTCTATAAATAGAATATATTATATTTTATTATGCATAGTGTTGCATAGTGCCTACATAGTATTTTGCATAGTAAAATCTTTTTATATAAAACATAATACTTTTATAAAGTTATTCGTTTTATTAGATTATAAATAGAATATATTATATTTTATTTAAAAGATTTTGCTTTAAATATGGACTGTCCGATTAAAAGTAAATCAATCTGGACCGTTCATGATTTAGTTACTATGCAGTCCATTCTCCTATAAATAGAAGCTCATTCCTTTATTATTTCTTATGAATTCACTAAAACCCTAGAGAGAAAAACTATAGAGAGAGTTCTTCTTCAATAATCTTGAGCGTATTTCTTTAGAGTTTAAGAAAGTTTTGAGCATAGTACAAGTTTATTCGAGTATATTCTCGCCCTACCAGTCGGAATACTCTTCTTTCAAAGGTAAGGGATATTATTTGTTGTACTCATAAGGGATATTATTTGTTGTACTCGTAGGGGATATTATTTGTTGTACTCGTAAGGGGTATTCTTTCTTTCTTATTCGTGAAGAGAACTTCTGTTTTTCCATTCTTTATTATTATATTGGAATAACTTGTATATGTGAAGTACCGCATACATGGTTAAATTCTGTTGTTATTCCATTCTTATTGTTCTGTTGGAATAACCGGTTTATGCGAAGTACCGCATACATGGTAAAATTCTTCTAATATTCTGTACTTTATTATTATGTCGAAATATCTTGTCTCTGCATTTGCGCCAGACCTGGTTCCATTATTTATTATTCCGACAGAATATCCTGGCTGTGCGTTTACGCCGGACCTTGTTCCATTATTTATTATTCTGTCAGAATATCATGTCTGTGCATTTACGCCGGACCTGGTTCTATTATTTATTATTCTGTTGGGAATAACCTGTCTGTGTGGTCTATCGCATGCCTGGTGAATTCTGTTATTATTTCATTCTTATTATTCTGTTGGAATAACCTGTTTATGCGAAGTACCGCATACATGGTGAAATTCTTCTAATATTCCGTTCTTTATTATTCTGTCGGAATATCCTGTCTGTGCGTTTACGCCGGACCTAGTTCCAGTATTTATTATTCTGTTAGAATATCTTGTCTGTGCGTTTACGCCGGACTTGGTTCCATTATTTATTATTCTGTTGGGAATAACATGTATATGCAAAGTACTGCATACATGGTGAAATTCTTTTGTTATTATATTCTTTATTATTATGTTGGAATAACCTATCTATGCGAAGTACTGCATACATGGTGAAATTCTTTTATTATTCCATTCTTTATTATACTGTCGGTTATTGGTTTTACAGTTGTATGTCTTTGGCCTGTAGTGCAAAGATGATATGTTGTTGAATATCTTTGGTCTGTAGTACAAAGATGATCTGTTGTTTGATAGCTTTGACCCGTAGTGCGAAGATGGATAGGTGTATGACATGATCATGACCACTAGTGATACTAACGAATATCCTTGACCGTAGTGCATGGATAATTCAATAATGTGATTGGCAGGATCATGACCATTAGTTAACAGTTGAATGTCTTTGGCCGTAGTGCACTGACAGGTAATTGATTGGTATGATCATGACCATTGGTTTTATAGTTGAATATCTTTGGCCCGTAGTGCAAAGATAGACAACTGATTGGTATGATCATTGTTATTACATTTGAATATCTTCAGCCTTTGGGGTAAGGATATTGAGTACACGTTTTATTAAGCCTTTGTGGCAAGAAGGAACTGTTAATTCACATTATTATAAATATGAATTGTGAATTTAACTAACATCTTTGGTGATTCAGGTGAAGACAAGTGATGAAAGTTCTATTTATCTTGAGTATAACAATGAACTGTTGATGAGTAGTACAGGAATAAAATACCAACGATGGACTCTTAATCTAGAAGAGATAGTAGATATTATGCTCTACTTGACTCTTTTAATGGATTGCTTGTTCCGCTGCAGTTAAACTTGATGTTTGTTATATTTTATCAGTTTAACACTGTTGAAGGCTAATGATAATTTATTCTGCATTATCTTAGTCATAATATTTCTTACTGGGCTAGTTGAGCTCACGCCTTTCTTTCATTGTTCACTTCAGGAAATGAGAATGTAGCGGGGACTAGTCGGGAAACGGAGTGACGGTTCAGATGATAGCATTAGTAGTCCTCACTATTCTATGAAATAGTGTAAAAATAAATGTGATGAGGACTCCTTTTGAGTTTTTATACTCTCTAGTAGACAATATTTGTATTCAAACTCACAGTTTATGTTTTGTCGTATTGTACACGACAGTTGTATTATTATGTTGTATTTGTATTCAGTACCTTGTATCTGGCGACCTAAGATGGGTGATGTATACCTGTTTTGGGGGCGTCACAAAGATTGTTACAAAGTATATGATTTATCATCAACATGATTGGCTTGTGTGCATACTACTTTCAATCTCCCACTTGTACTAAAGCCAATTGTCATGGTATATCATACCCTTATTCTCTAAGTGAAGATCATCCTATTGTCGGATAAGCTTTAGTATACGGATATATAATGTTGTTCTTGAGAGTCCACTATATCTATAGTGATTTCTCATCTTTCAATGATTGCTCTAATCAAATGAAACTGTTGTAACCCATATTTAGATCCAAGATGAGACTTAGAAACTATTCCTAGTTCTGTAATAAACTTTTCATCCAAACAATCAACTTGCAGCTTCATTTATAGTTGTGTACTTAATCTTAATCACTAAACCAGCTACTCTTTGCTATTTGGAACCTTTCCAATTCACTGCACCACCGTTCAAGGTAACAACTTATGTGACGCCCCCAAAATAGGTATACATCACTCATTCTGAGTCGCCAAATACATGGTACAGAAATTAAATACAACTTAATTATACAACTGTCATGCATAAAATGACAACAAAATAGCTGAGAATTAACACGAATATTATCTCATAGACAATATCCAAACTCAAATTCAATCCTCATTACATTTATTATCACACTATTTCCTAGAATAGTGAAGACTATTATGGCAACCATCTCGGAGATAACCATCAGCTCAAACAGGATATAACCCCGGTGAGGGGTAGGATCATCATTTTGCCATCTCAATCCCACATTGTGCCATCTCAACAACAGTCAGACATACATTTTGTAACGACCCCAAAATCTATACAATTTAAATTTCAACTTCGGTCGTTAACCATACATTAAATCTCTAATTTTACATCATTGTTCGATATTAAAAATACTAAAATTTGCGGAATATTTAAAACGTTTATACATTTCCTACTTTTTTGCCCTGAATCGCAACCTTTACATTACATCTCTTTGATTCAATCTTATATCATGAATCATTACAACAAAATGACTATACAAAGTCTTACATCATAACTACATATCCATATACATTGGATAGCTCAACTTACAATTCAACAACATATTACGTTCAAAATATGAAATACATTTCTCATAAAACATAGGTAATCTTCGTGAATATAGATCTCTATAACTCACTTAGCACATATCTTTACCTTAAAATTTTGACCTGCAAAAGTGGTTATTTGCAAGAGTGAGCTCGACAGCCCAGCAAAGTCTAACAGTTTTCATGCATTACATAACACATAATAACATGCTCGATATACATCTCATTAAAGTAACATGGCATACATGCTTTTAATTCACATAGCAAATATAAAGATCGAGTTCCTTACTCAATCATCATTACTTAGCCAAAACAATGTAGTCATATATTGACTTTAACATTTCATGATTCAACATGCATAACATATCATGCAATTTAAAACAGTTCATCAAGTACACGTAGAAAATAGGAACCGAAAGACTTGCTTTGATCGTTATTTACCCATAACAGTTTAACAGCTTGCAGCTATCTGCACTTCACGTACCCTACGCAATTATATAATTATACACATCAAATATTAGTCACATAACAACACATAGTAATTGTAATGTAAACTCTACTATATGTCTCATAATCTTTCCTATTAATAAATACACAATGTTCAACTTAATTGTGTTAACTTTCAACTTATATCTCACTGTATTTCATATTCACAGTTCATTCAAGTGCTTAAGTCTTGCTAGGACTACTTATTAGCTTTATATTAAATCCACTCCATATCTTATAATATTCATTTCAATTCAATTGAAACACTTTTTAAGTTCATTAACACTTGGCACGACGTTTCGACGTTCATTCGTCACACGCCCGATTTGCCTCTCTTGTGTATGCTTACTATGCTTCTATAACTCATCTAATACATTATTTATTAATGTTAAGCATCATTATATTTACTATTATTCATTTTTTGTAACTTAGGACAACATCTTTTATGGTCAGGAGCACTACGCATTCATATGTGCATGCCCGACGCCCTCCGATTGCCTCCGAAAACACAATAGTCCCACAGATGACCATTTTGACCCATCATAATGGCCTCAAATTGAAAAACGTAAAGAATAAAAGTTGTAGGTCTACTCGTCCTCGTTCCAGATCATCTTGAATCACCTCAATCGGAGTTTGTATGAGGAAGTTATGGCTATTTTGCTACAGGATATCAAAACTTTCCAAGTCAGACTACAAATCCGGCGCTGGGGCGCGAGGACTAAGCCAACTAGTGGCGCTGGGTCACGAGATTGGCACTGGGGGGCGAATTTCAGCGCTGGGGTGCGAACTTCTGGCGCTGGGGCGCGAATTTTGGCGCCGGGGCGCGATTTTTGGCGCTGGGGCTCAAATTTTGGCACTGGGGCGCCGAAACTTGCAGAACCCATCCACGAAGAACATAATAAAGCTACTGTCTTTATTTTTAACAACAATTAACCCCAATTAACATGTATAACTTATATAAATTACACATATACACACTACCCAGCATGCATATACTAGTTTAAATTACTAAACAATAATAACAGAAAACTAAATTCCTTGAAAACCTTATTTTAAAACAAAACTCTATGTTTGACATTTGTTAAACACAGTGAACACTGTATTCTCTAATAACTACCAATTTGATTACTTTTAAACTATAATTCTTTGTAGTTCATATCCAATTAACATACCCGACTTTCAAATCTATAATTAGAATATAATCAATTACTAATTTTGTTATCCTACAAAATATGTTCATACTCATATGTTTTTACTGTAAAAACTCATTTCTTTCTTTTTTGATCGTAATTCACATAATCACTTACATGTATATCCTCTTTATACAATCACCTTTATGTATATATAGGATATTTATACTATTACAACTTCATAATTTCATACTCAACTATAATATATGAATTACCGAACTTTATACTATAAAACACAGTGAATTTCAAAAACACAGAGACTAAGTAATTATACTATAAAAATATATGTTAAGATTATAATACATACCTTTTGTTTGTTAAGAAATTCGTGTTAAACTCTAATAATAACTTGAAGAACTCAGTTCTTGTTGCTTCTCTTTCTCAGACTCTCTCAAACCTTTCTGAACATTTCCTTTCTCTTACAAAACTTCTTCTCTTTTCTTACTTAGGCTGTAGCCAAATAGAATATACATAAAATAAAAACACAAACAACGTACGATTTTTAAAACGTCTAAACCGACGCTATACTTAATATACTAATAAATTATCAGTTACCAATATAATATATATATTATATTTATATTTTGTTTAATTTAATTTATATTACTAATAAATCAAATTTAAAAATCCAAAAGCCATAGGGCTTTGTTTGGCAAAATTAATTACAACAACTTTAATTTATTTTAATAACCACTTATAATATAGTTATTTATCACACTTCTAATTAATTAAGTTTTCATACTAAATTTAATTAATTCTAATAAAAATTCATTGCATAATATAATAATTTATTTAATCATTATAAATTCTCTAACTTAATTATTAAATTAAATTAGATTACTATTTCAAAATAATTACTTTCCTTAACTCATTAATTATTTATTAAACAAATAAATAATCAAATCACATCAAATCAATTAAACAAATACTTATTCAACAATAAATACATCCATTAAATATTTATATAATTCAATAAATATTTAAATATTATAATAAAAATCTGGATTGTTACATCATTTCTTCCTTACAAGGATTCTGTCCTCAGAATCACAACTCAAGCCACTCATTCGTTACAATCTTCCCTACTAATAAAGATTTTGTCCCCAGAATCGAAGACACAAATTAAACAAATAACTCAGAGAAATCTTTCATCATTTTATCTAAATATAGATTTTATATTTCCTACTACATTCATTACTTCAACAAATTCAAGGTTTCATTTCATAACTTTGACTTGAACTCAATTATATTTTGAGTATTATATATCTTTTAACCCATTCATTTCCTTTTCTAAGGATCGTTATCATAAACACTCGGGAATCGCTATCATAAACACTCGGGATATTACATTCACCCTTTCTTCTAAGAATTTCGTCCTCGAAATTTTATTTATTAATTTTTATTCATTCATTCTATCAAAGTAGATTTTACATCACTACTTCATTCACTCATTGGTTTCTATAACCACTTTCTTTCCACAAAGATCATTCTACAATTATTAACTTCATACATAAGACAACAACATAAGACAACACACCGAATAGAATTTGAAGTCTTAAGACCAAGGGCATGGTCCCATCTTCCTGACTTCATACAACCTCTAATCCCATGTAATTGTGTAGCTCTCGACAACAACATGTCGTAAAAGGTCTTATACACCTCGATCGAATGCCCAAATTAAAGTTCTGAAAGTTCGAGCAGATAACACGTTGCACGTGTGCACATACTTCGAGACGGCAGGACCCGCAGAGCCCGGGGCAGCCTGGGCAGCCGCATCCTGCGACTGCCCCCTCTTTAAATAGAGGGCTTAGGTGTGACGCCCCCAAAATAGGTATACATCACCTATTCTGAGTCGCCAAATACATGGTACATAAATCAAATACAAACCTCTTTTGTACAATACGAAAACAGTGTAGCTTAGAGTTTTTACACGAATATTGTCTCATAGACAATATTCACACTTAAATGAAGCCCTCATTATATTTATTATCACACTATTTTATAGAATAGTGAGGACTACTATAGCCACCATCTCGGACCGTCACTCTGTTGCCCGACTAATCCTGACTACGTTCTCATTTCCTGAAGGGAACAATGAAAGCAAAAGGGTGAGCTCAACTAGCCCAGTAAGAAATATTATGACTAACATAATGCAGAATAAATTATCGTTAGCCTTCAACAGTGTTAAACTGATAAAAAACAATAAATATCAAGTTTAACTGCAGCGGAACAAGCAATCCATTAGAAGAGTCAAGTAGAGCATGATATCTACTATCTTCTATGATTTAAAAAGTTTTTCATCAACTTTATCGCTGAGACTCAGCATAATAAATAAACCAGATCATCGATTCATCCCTGCACTACGGGCCAAGGATATTCATGTAATCATCAATGGTCATGATCAAATCAACAACTGTCCATCAATGCACTACGGGCCAATGAGGACTTTTACCACATCATTTGTAACATTACAGTCATGATTATACCGAATAATCTCAGGTCATAATCATACCAATCAATAATACATCTACGCACGTAAGCCATAGATGACTTTTATCACAATATAAGCACGAGGATGATGACGATGATATAAGAATTCAATCAAACGAGATCAAGGATAAATATTAAAGACTTTAAATTTATCTAGAGCTTAAAAATATCCAAATTATAAACATAATACTACTTTGTGGAGTAAAATTCAAAAATAATATTCATGTATCAAAAATAATCTTGGGCAGAAAAGAAATTAATTTTTATTGTGAATAGTATCCCATGAATAGTACTTCAGGAATAGTACCCCAACAAGAAAAATACCCCGAATACCCGAGTAATTAATACCCGCGTGAATAGTACCCGAGTGATTAGTAACCCGTGAATAGTAACCTGTGAATAATAACCCGTGAATAGTAACTCGATATGAAAAGTACCCCGAATCTTCAGGTGAATAATATTCGAGTGAATAGTAATCGAGTGAATAGTAACTCGTGAATAGTACCCCGGGTGAAAATATTGATATTCAATAAGAAAATTCAAATTAATATTCTAATGAAACGATACTAGATGAAGAGCAAAACTCAAGGATATTCCACTAATTTCAGGAATTATCGAAGCGATACTTAGCACGGTATGTTTAGATGAAAATAAATAATATACGAAACTGCAAATAGATTTTCACTATCATGCGGTAGTCCGCGTAGACAGATCATTTCCATAATTTAATAACAATTGAATACAAAGGGTTATTCACCAGGCATGCAGTAGTCCGCGTAGACAAGTTATTCCCACAGAATAATAAAGAATGGAATAACAAAAGATTTCACCATGCATGCAGTAGTCCGCGTAGACAGGTTATTCCCACAGAATAATAAAGAGCGGAATAACAAAAGATTTCATCATGCATGAGGTAGTCCGCGTAGACAAGTTATTCCAACAGAATAATAAAGAATAGAATAACAACCCTTACGAGTACTGAAAGAAAATAACTATCTTCATGAATACGAAATAAATAATACCCCTTACGACTACAACAAATAATATCCCTTACGAATATTGAACGAAGATAATATTTCTTACGAATACGAAAAATAATATCGTAAGTGAATATGAAATAAATAACACCCCTTACTTTAGTAGAAAATTGAATACTGAAGTAGGGTAGTAGCAGAATACTCCTCTTCTTTATCTATACAATTTCTCTCTCTAGAGTTTCAGTGAATTCGTAAAAAATAATGAATGAATGAACTTCTATTTATAAGGAAAAGGACTGATTAGTAACTAATTCATGAATGACCCAGATTAATTTACTTTTATACGGACGATCCATATTGATTTACTATTAAAACTTAAAGCAACGGTCCATACTGATTTACATTAAACCAGTGATCCATATTGATTTACTAATATAACTTTCCATCAGAGGTCCATATTGATTTACTATTATATCTTCAACCAACGGTCTAAAAAATTAGTACATCTCCTCATGGAATAATAAGCCAAACTTATAACAACCACCTCATAACAAAACCTTCTATTTATATCAAAAATTGAATAAATATTTACCACAAGTTACTTATCTTTGATAAACACATTTTTAATCTATTAATAATTATTCATCATTAATATTATAACTCATAATATTTAACAACCAGATCATTCCCAAGAAAGAGGGGGCTTTTCGATAAGAATTTTTCCTTATTGGCTCGCATTTAGGTGACCAAACCTCTCCTTAACAGAACTTTCTAGACATCGTCATTATTACAAATAATAATATTAATAACTTTGTCGTCTTAATTATTGATTTAGTAATATAAAATATTATGCAGATGATACTGTGACAATAATTGAATCAATAATATGAGATACATTATGCAGCAATTACTGTAGTAATAATTTAGTATAACTGAGTGACTTCTTACGTAAGCATCAATAATCAATACCGGGTGCTACTATCCAACCATGCGTATTACTATACTTTTACCACCGGGTATTTCAGCAGTTTAACGGTAAAAACTTTCGCCGTTATTTTTTTATAAAAAGTTATTTCGGTCGTTTTCTAACTCCGACAGTTATTCCGTTGTGGGGTTCACCAATGATGGTGTCGTCGTATAAATATTTTCCGATAAAAAGAATATTCCTCGACCAAACGAATATTTACCGACACAACGAATATTTTATAACAACTTGCTTACTTTAAAAAATTTTCAAATACCACCTTTAATTTTAACCCTTTATCAATTTAACCATTAAATAGAATAATAATTATAAGAAAATTGAATACTTTTATTTCATAAAATTCGGGGTCTTACATTGGGGCAGCCATTTTGAATAAAGAAAAGGCAAGGAAGCCCTGTCTAATTTGCTCTGTACACACCCTAAACTGAATGCTTTCTCATTTCAAACACGTGTGAGCTTATATTTGGCTATATTTTTACCGGCGAAAGCCGAGTGTTCATCCATTTAAAGCTATTGAAGTCTTCTTTGGCAGTCCACTGTAAGTCTTCTTACACGTTCTAAAGCCTTTCTCCACTACTATGCACACACAGTTCTTCACGTTGAGAGTCGTGTAGCTTGTGTATACCCAGACTTCGGCTCGTGGCTTTTATATATATATATATATATATATATATATATATATATATATATATATATATTTATATATTTATTTATATATATGGACTAACATTATCGAGTTATGCCTCGATTGAGCCTGGACTCACGTCCGGAGCGTTTATTTGCTTTTATATATATACACTTATATATAAACTGTTGTCGAACTTTGTTCGATGAGCCTGGATTTACATCCGGAGCGTTTATTACTTTTACATATATATATAAATACTTATATATATGTTGTTGCTATCAAACTCTGTTTGATTGAGCCTTGATTTAACATCCGGTGCGTTTACCGCTTATATATATATATATATATATATATATATATATATATATATATATATATATATATATATATATATAAAATAAAAGTATTCAATTTTTCTATTTTGGCAAATAATTAAATTGATAAAAGTTTAAAGTTAAGGGTAATATGTGAAATTTTTTTTTTTGCAAAGTAAGCAAGTTGATATAAAATATTCGTTGTGTCGGAAAATATTCGATTAGTCGGGGAATATTTTTTTTATCGAGAAATATTCGTACGACGGTACAATCATTGGTGGACCCCACAACGGAATTATTGTCGGATTGAAAAAACGACAAAAATATTTTTATGAAAATAACGGCGAAAGTTTTACCGTTAAATGTTGAAACACCCGGTATTAAAAGTAAAGTAATACGCGTGGTTGCATAGTAGCATACAATATTGATTATTGATGCTTACGTGAGAAGTCACTCAGTTTTGTTTTATTAGTATTATTAATGTAATAAAACAGAAAAGCTTTTTATATAAAATAGAATACTTTTATAAAATTATTCGTGTTATTAGGTTAATAGTAAAATCTTTTTATATAAAATAGAATACTTTTATAAAGTTATCTATTTTATTAGACAATAATTAGAATATATTATATTTTATTATGCATAGTGTCTGCAAAGTGTTTGCATAGTAAAAACTTTTATAAAGTTATTCGTTTTATTAGATTATAAATAGAATATATTATATTTTATTTAAAAGATTTTGCTATAAATATGGACCGTCCGATTAAAAATAAATCAATCTGGATCGTTCATGAATTAGTTACTATGCAGTCCATTCTTCTATAAATAGAAGCTCATTCCTTCATTATTTCTTACGAATTTACTAAAACTCTAGAGAGAGTTCTTCTTCTATAATCTTGAGCATATTTATTTACAGTTTAAGAAAGCTTTGAACGTAGTGCAAGTTTTCTTCGAGTATATCCTCGCCCTACCAATCGGAATACTCTTCTTTCAAAGGTAAGAGATATTATTTGTTGTACTCGTAAAGGGTATTCTTTCTTTCTTATCCATGAAGAGAACTTCTGTTATTCCATTCTTTATTATTCTGTTGGAATAACCTGTATACGCGGGCTACCCTATACTTGGTGAAATTCTTCTGTTATTACATTTTTATTATTTTGTTGGAACATACTGTCTGTGCTTTACGCCGAACCTGGTTCAATTATTTATTATTCTATCAGAATATCATGTCTGTGCTTTACGCCGGACCTTGTTCCATTATTTATTATTCTGTCAGAATATTCTGTCTGTGCGTTTACGCCGGACCTAGTTCCATTATTTATTATTCTGTCGGAATATCCTGTCGGTACATTTACGCATGACCTGGTTTTACTATTTATTTTTCTGTTAGAATAACCTGTCTGTGCGGTCTATCGCATACCTGTTGATTTTTTTTGTTATTTCATTCTTTATTATACTCAGTTGGTTAAAGTTTTGGCTTTTATACTCCATGAAATTTATGAAATATCCTTGATATTTGCGCTTCATCCAGTATCTTTTCATGGAAGTATTCTTCTGAGTATTTTTGAATTTTACTCCACAAAGAAGTATCATGTTGACAATTTGGACGTTATTGATTCGTGGACAAATTATTTCTTGAACTTGTTTTATTGAATTATTATGTCATTGTCATCATCCTTATGTTTATATTATGTTGAAAGTCATCTGTGGCCTGTAGTGCATAGATGGACTTGGTATGATTATGACCGGGGATTAGTCGGTATAATCATGACCATAATATTACAAATGATGTAGAAAAGTCCTCATTGGCCCGTAGTGCATTGATGGATAGTTTTTGTTATGATTATGGCTATGGATTCTCTTCGGCCAAGGGTGCAAAGATGAATTGTTATATGGCATGATCAGGACCGTTGATGAAAAGACGATTATCTTTGGCCCGTAGTGCATGGATAATTCGTGGTCGTGATACTAATGAATATCCTTGGCATGTAGTGTAGGGATAATTCGATGATGTGGATTAATTATTGAGCTGAGTCTCAGCGATGAAATATTAATTCATGGATGTGATAATAATGAATATCTTTGGCCGTAGTGCATGGATAATTCATGGATGTGATACTAACGAATATCCTTGGCCGTAGTGCATGGATAATTCGAAGGTGTGGATTATTTATTAAGTTGAGTCTCAGTGATAAAATATTGGTTATACACTTTTAATTTGTAGAAGATAGTAGATATCATGCTCTACTTGACTCTTATAAAATACAGTTGTATGTCTTTTGCCGTAGTGCAAAGATGAATTTATTAGAATGATTATGAACAAGAATTGTGATTTGGTATAACCATGATTTTTGATGTTTCAGGTGAATATAGGTGATGAAAATTATCTTCGTCCTGGATGCGAAGAGGAATTTAGAATATCAATTATGATTATGAGTTATTCATATGATTGTGGACAGGAATGATTGATTGATGTTACAGGGATAAAACATTATTGGTGGACTTTTAACATGGAGAAGATAATAGACCTAATGGTCTATTTGACTCTTCTAATGGATTGCTCGTTCCGCTGTAACTATGGTTAAAAAGTTTTATCAGCTACCATATGTTCTAAATCTCTAATTTATTAATGATGAAGGCTATTGATGATATAAATTAGCTTTAATTATGTTATTCTTTACTGGACTAGTTGAGCTCACCCTTTTGCTTTCATTGTTCTCTCCAGGAAGTGAGAACGTAGTAGGGACTAGTCGGAGAACGGAGTGACGGTCCAGATGATATCATTAGTAATCCTCACTATTCTATGAAATAGTGTGATAGCTGTGGAGGTTTATCACTAAACAGTATAGAAAAGTGTGTTGTATTATATACATCATTTAGTAGTTATATTTGGTGAATCAAATACGGTGAGGCAAACCCAACTTTGGCAGAGTGTTTTGCCACTATCATACAAGATGTCTAATGACATACAATCTCGTGTTCTCAAAGGACATGGTTGTGCACATCCACTTGATGAATATATCTATTAACACTATCTATATGATCTTAGAGTTTATTTGAAGTATAATTTTCACTTGGAGACAACAGAAATATTTAAATGTCAAGAGAAGACTCACCATTGAAAAGAAGATGATAGTAATCTTCTTATTTTTATTTGGAGACTTTTGGGTCAACTAAGGATAATTCTGTGGACATGTGATATCTATCATAACCTAGACGCATGGCCTCCCATGTACGAAGGTTTCCTTGAGCACTTCTCAAATATTTTAATTTCTAAAATAGTTTTTGACTATACTATTATGTAAAGTATCATTGTAAGGTTGTGGTCGAGGTACCATGAGAGTTACATACATTTGTATTAAAACTCATAGTTAACTGTGGTCGTATTGTATATGACAGCTCAACAGTTGTATAAATGAAGTTGTATTTGAATTTTATACCATGTATCTGGCGACTCAGAATGGGTGATGTATACCTAATTTTGGGGGCGTCACAGTTGTTATCAGAGCTTAGGGATATGGTCGCTGGCGGAGATAATAGTCTAGAACTAGGATGGGAGAGACGAGTTACATACTTCGCTAGTGTGTGACTTACTTAAGCTGAAATTGTTAACTCGATAAGTAGACAAATTATGATATGTCAATTAACATTTGTTTTGAAGCTATATTCTAGAATGATATCTGAAATACAGAAGATGAGAAATGGGAAAATCATGATAGCAACAAAATTACCGGGAAGGTACAATCTAAAAAGAAAGCAAGGTATTCTCATCTCTTCGAATATTAGGTACGTAAATAAATTTCGAGTGCGAAATTTCATAATGAGGGGTGATTGTGAGACCCCGAATTTTATGAAATAAAAGTTTTCAAATTTTCTATTTTGGTAAATAGTTTAATTGATAAAAGTTTAAAGTTAAGGGTAATATTTGAAATTTTTTTTTTACAAAGTAAGCAAGTTGATATAAAATATTCGTTGTGTCGGGGAATATTCGATTATTCGGGAAATATTCTTTTTGTCGGGGAATATTCGTACGAAGGTACATTCATTGGTGGACCCCACAACGGAATTATTATCGGATAGAGAAAACGACAAAAATATTTTTATAAAAATAACGGTGAAAGTTTTACCGTTAACTGTTGAAACACCCGGTATTAAAAGTACAGTAATACGTGTGGTTGCATAGTAGCACACGGTATTGATTATTAATGTTTACGTGAGAAGTCACTCAGTTTTGTTTTATTAGTATTATTAATGTAATAAAACAGAAAAGCTTTTTATATAAAACAGAATACTTTTATAAAGTTATTCGTTTTATTAAGCTAATAGTAAAATTTTTTTATATAAAACAAAAAACTTTTATAAAATTATATGTTTTATTAGACAATAATTAGAATATATTATATTTTATTATGCATAGTGTTTACATAGTGCCTGCATAGTATTTGCATAGTAAAATCTTTTATAAAGTTATTCGTTTTATTAGATTATAAATAGAATATATTATATTTTATTTAAATAATTTTGCTTTTAATATGGACCGTTCGATTAAAAGTAAATCAATCTGGACCGTTCATGAATTAGTTACTATGCAGTCCATTCTTCTATAAATAGAAGCTCATTTCTTCATTATTTATTACGAATTTATTGAAACTCTAGAGAGAGAAACTATAGAGAGAGTTCTTCTTCTATAATCTTGAGTGTATTTATTTAGAGTTTAAGAAAGCTTTGAGCGTAGTGAAAATTTTCTTCGAGTATATCCTCGCCCTACCGGTCGGAATACTCCTCTTTCAAAGGTAACAAATATTATTTGTTGTACTCGTAAAGGGTATTCTTTCTTTCTTATCCATGAAGAGAACTTCTAATATTCCATTCTTTATTATTCTGTTGGAATAACCTGTATACGCGGGCTACCCTATACTTGGTGAAATTCTTCTGTTATTATATTTTTATTATTCTGTTGGAACATCCTGTCTGTGCTTTACGCCGGACCTAGTTCCATTATTTATTATTATGTCAGAATATCCTTTCTGTGCTTTACGCCGGACCTATTTCCATTATTTATTATTCTATCAGAATATGATGTCTGTGCGTTTACGCCGGACCTGGTTCCATTATTTATTATTCTGTCAGAATATCCTTTCGGTGCATTTATGCATGACCTAGTTCCACTATTTATTTTTTCTGTTGGAATAACCTGTCTGTGTGGTCTATCGTATGCCTGGTGATATCTTTTGTTATTCCATTATTTATTATACTCAGTTGGTTAAAGTTTTGGCTTTTATACTTTATGAAATTAGTGGAATATCCTTGATATTTGCATTTCATCCAATATCTATTCATGGAAGTATTCTTCTGAGCATTTTTAAATTTTACTTCACAAAGCAGTATCATGTTGACAATTTGGACGTTATTGATTCGTGGATAAATTATTTCTTGAACTTGTTTTATTAAATTATTATGTCATTGTCATCATCCTCATGTTTATATTATGTTGAAAGTCATCTGTGGCCTGTAGTGCATAGATGGACTTGGTATGATTATGACCAGGGATTATTCGGTATAATCATGACCATAATGTTACAAATGATGTGGAAAAGTCCTCATTGGCCCGTAGTGCATTGATGGACAGTTTTTGGTATGATTATGGCTATGGATTCTCTTCGGCCAAGGGTGCAAAGATGAATTGTTTTATGACATGATCAGGACCGTTGATGAAAACACGATTATCTTTGGCCCGTAGTGCATGGATAATTCGTGGTCGTGATACTAATGAGTATCCTTGGCCTATAGTACAGGGATGATTCGATGATGTGGATTAATTATTGAGCTGAGTCTCAGCGATGAAATATTAATTCATGGATGTGGTAATAATGAATATCTTTGGTCGTAGTGCATGGATAATTCGAAGGTGTGGATTATTTATTAAGCTGAGTCTCAGCGATAAAATATTGGTTATACACTTTTAATCTGTAGAAGATAGTAGATATCATGCTCTACTTGACTCTTCTAAAATACAGTTGTATGTCTTTGGCCGTAGTGCAAATATGAATTTATTAGTATGATTATGAACAAGAATTGTGATTTGGTATAACCATAATTTTTGATGTTTCAAGTGAATATAGGTGATGAAAATTATCTTCGTCCTGGGTGCGAGGAGGAATTTAGAATCACAATTATGATTATGAGTTATTCATATGATTGTGGACAGGAATGGCTGATTGATGTTACAGGGATAAAACATTATTGGTGGACTTTTAACATGGAGAAGATAATAGACCTAATGGTCTGTTTGACTCTTCTAATGGATTGCTCGTTCCGCTGCAACTATGGTTAAAAAGTTTTATCAGCTACCATATGTTCTAAATCTCTGATTTATTAATGATGAAGGCTATAGATGATGTAAATTAGCTTTAATTATGATATTCTTTACTGGGCTAGTTGAGCTCACCCTTTTGCTTTCATTGTTCTCTTCAGGAAGTGAGAACGCAGCAGGGACTAGTCAGGGAACGGAGTGACGGTCCAGATGATATCATTAGTAGTCCTCACTATTCTATAAAATAGTGTGATAGTTGTGGAGGTTCTCCCTAAACAGTATAGAAAAGTGTGTTGTATTCTATAAATCATTTAGTAGTTATATTTGGTGAATCAAATAGGGTGAGGCGAACCCAACTTTGGAAGGGTCTTATGCCACTATCATACAAGATGTCTAATGACATACAACCTCATGTTCTCATAAGACATGGTTGTGCACATCCACTTGTTGAATATATATATGAGCACTATCTATATGATCTTGGAGTTTATTTGAAGTATAATTTTCACTTGGAGACAATGGACTCACTATTGAAAAGAAGATGATAGTGATCTTCTTGTTTTTATTTGGGGACTTTTGCGTCAACCAAGGATAATCCTGTGGACATATGATATCTATCATAACCTAGACACATGGCCTCCCATGTCCGAAGGTTTCCTTGAGCACTTCCCAAATATTTTAATTTCTAAAATAGTTTTTGACTATACTTTTATGTAAAGTATCATTGTAAGGTTGTGGTTGAGGTACCATGAGAGTTACATACATTTGTATTAAAACTCATAGTTAACTGTGGTCGTATTGTATACGACAGCTCAACAGTTGTATAAATGAAGTTGTACTTGAATTTTGTACCATGTATCTGGCGACTCAGAATGGGTGATGTATACCTAATTTTGGGGGCGTCACAGTTGGTATCAGAGCTTAGGGATATGGTCGCTGGCGGAGATAATAGTCTAGAACTAGGAGGGGAGAGATGAGTTATATACTTCGCTAGTGTGTGACTTACCTAAGCTGAAATTGTTAACTCGATAAGTAGACAAATTATGATCTGTCAATTAACATTTGTTTTGAAGCTATATTCTAGAATGATATCTGAAATACAAAAGATGAGAAATGGGAAATTCATGACAGCGAGAAAATTACAGGGAAGGTACAATCTAAAAAGAAAGCAAGGTATTCTCATCTCTTCGAATATTAGGTACGTAAATAAATTTCGAGGGCGGAATTTCATAATGAGGGGTGATTGTGAGACCCCGAATTTTATGAAATAAAAGTATTCAATTTTTCTATTTTGGTAAATAGTTAAATTGATAAAAGTTTAAAGTTAAGGGTAATATTTGAAATTTTTTTTTACAAAGTAAGCAAGTTGATATAAAATATTCGTTGTGTCGGGGAATATTCGATTATTCGGGAAATATTCTTTTTGTCGGTGAATATTCGTACGACGGTACAATCATTGATGGACCCCACAACGGAACTATTATCGGATTGACAAAACGATAAAAATATTTTTATGAAAATAACGGTGGAAGTTTTACCGTTAACTGTTGAAACACCCGGTGTTAAAAGTACAGTAATACGCGTGGTTGCATAGTAGCACACGGTATTGATTATTGATGTTTACGTGAGAAGTCACTCAGTTTTTTTTATTAGTATTATTAATGTAATAAAACAGAAAAGCTTTTTATATAAAACAGAATACTTTTATAAAGTTATTCGTTTTATTAGGCTAATAGTAAAATCTTTTTATAAAAAACAAAAAACTTTTATAAAATTATATATTTTATTAGACAATAATTAGAATATATTATAATTTATTATGCATAGTGTTTACATAGTGCCTACATAGTATTTGCATAGTAAAATCTTTTATAAAGTTATTCGTTTTATAGATTATAAATAGAATATATTATATTTTATTTAAAAGATTTTGATTTAAATATGGACCGTTCGATTAAAAGTAAATCAATCTGGACCGTTCATGAATTAGTTACTATGCAGTCCATTCTTCTATAAATAGAAGCTCATTTCTTCATTATTTATTACGAATTTACTGAAACTCTAGAGAGAGAAACTGTAGAGAGAGTTCTTCTTCTATAATCTTGAGTGTATTTATTTAGAGTTTAAGAAAGCTTTGAGCGTAGTGAAAATTTTCTTCGAGTATATCATCGCCCTACCAGTCGGAATACTCTTTTTTCAAAGGTAACAGATATTATTTGTTGTACTCGTAAATGGTATTCTTTCTTTCTTATTCATGAAGAGAACTTCTAATATTCCATTCTTTATTATTCTGTTGGAATAACCTGTATACGCGAGCTACCCTATACTTGGTGAAATTCTTCTGTTATTATATTTTTATTATTCTGTTGGAACATCGTGTCTGTGCTTTACGCCGGACCTAGTTCCATTATTTATTATTCTGTCAGAATATCCTGTCTGTGCTTTACGCCGGACCTATTTCCATTATTTATTATTCTGTCGAAATATCATGTCTGTGCATTTACGCCGGACCTGGTTCCATTATTTATTATTTTGTCGGAATATCCTGTCGGTGCATTAATGCATGACCTAGTTCTACTATTTATTTTTTCTATTGGAATAACCTGTCTGTGTGGTCTATTGTATGCCTGGTGATATCTTTTGTTATTCCATTATTTATTATACTCAGTTGGTTAAAGTTTTGGCTTTTATACTTTATGAAATTAGTGGAATATCCATGATATTTGCGTTTCATCCAATATCTATTCATGGAAGTATTCTTCTGAGCATTTTTGAATTTTACTCCACAAAGCAGTATCATGTTGACAATTTGGACGTTATTGATTCTTGGATAAATTAATTCTTGAACTTGTTTTATTAAATTATTATGTCATTGTCGTCATCCTCATGTTTATATTATGTTGAAAGTCATCTGTGGCCTGTAGTGCATAGATGGACTTGTTATGATTATGACCAGGGATTATTCGGTATAATCATGACCGTAATGTTACAAATGATGTGGAAAAGTCCTCATTGGCCCGTAGTGCATTGATGGACAGTTTTTGGTATGATTATGGCTATGGATTCTCTTCGGCCAAGGGTGCAAAGATGAATTGTTTTATGACATGATCAGGACCGTTGATGAAAACACGATTATCTTTAGCCCGTAGTGCATGGATAATTCGTGGTCGTGATACTAATGAGTATCCTTGGCCTATAGTGCAGGGATGATTCGATGATGTGGATTAATTATTGAGCTGAGTCTCAGCGATGAAATATTAATTCATGGATGTGGTAATAATAAATATCTTTGGTCGTAGTGCATGGATAATTCGAAGATATGGATTATTTATTAAGCTGAGTCTCAGCGATAAAATATTGGTTATACACTTTTAATTTGTAGAAGATAGTAGATATCATGCTCTACTTGACTCTTCTAAAATACAGTTGTATGTCTTTGGCCGTAGTGCAAATATGAATTTATTAGTATGATTATGAACAAGAATTGTGATTTGGTATAACCATGATTTTTGATGTTTCATGTGAATATAGGTGATGAAAATTATCTTCGTCCTGGGTGCGAGGAGGAATTTAGAATCACAATTATGATTATGAGTTATTCATATGATTGTGGACAGGAATGGTTGATTGATGTTACAGGGATAAAACATTATTGGTGGACTTTTAACATGGGGAAGATAATAGACCTAATGGTCTGTTTGACTCTTCTAATGGATTGCTCGTTCCGCTGCAACTATGGTTAAAAAGTTTTATCAGCTACCATATGTTCTAAATCTCTGATTTATTAATGATGAAGGCTATAGATGATGTAAATTAGCTTTAATTATGATATTCTTTACTGGCCTAGTTGAGCTCACCCTTTTGCTTTCATTGTTCTCTTCAGGAAGTGAGAACGCAGCAGGGACTAGTCACGGAACGGAGTGACGGTCCAGATGATATCATTAGTAGTCCTCACTATTCTATGAAATAGTATGATAGATGTGGAGGTTCTCCCTAAACAGTATAGAAAAATGTGTTGTATTCTATAAATCATTTAGTAGTTATATTTGGTGAATCAAATAGGGTGAGGCGAACCCAACTTTGGAAGGGTGTTATGCCACTATCATACAAGATGTCTAATGACATACAACCTCGTGTTCTCATAAGACATGGTTGTGCACATCCACTTGCTGAATATATATATGAGCACTATCTATATGATCTTGGAGTTTATTTGAAATATAATTTTCACTTGGAGACAATGGAGATATTTATATGTTAAGAGAAGACTCACCATTGAAAAGAAGATGATAGTGATCTTCTTGTTTTTATTTGGGGACTTTTTCGTCAACCAAGGATAATTCTGTGGACATGTGATATCTATCATAACCTAGGCGCATGGCATCCCATGTACGAAGGTTTCCTTGAGCACTTCCCAAATATTTTAATTTCTAAAATAGTTTTTGACTATACTTTTATGTAAAGTATCATTGTAAGGTTGTGGTCGAGGTACCATGAGAGTTACATACATTTGTATTAAAATCATAGTTAACTGTGGTCGTATTCTATACGACAGCTCAACAGTTGTATAAATGAAGTTGTATTTGAATTTTGTACCATGTATCTGGCGACTCAGAATGGGTGATGTATACCTAATTTTGGGGGCGTCACAGTTGGTATCAGAGCTTAGGGATATGGTCGGTGGCGGAGATAAGAGTCTACAACTAGGAGGGGAGAGACGAGTTATATACTTTGCTAGTGTGTGACTTACCTAAGCTGAAATTATTTACTCGATAAGTTGACAAATTATCATATGTCAATTAACCTTTGTTTTAAAGCTATATTCTAGAATGATATCTGAAATACAGAAGATGAGAAATGGGAAAATCATGATAGCGAGAAAATTACCAGAAAGGTACAATCTGAAAAGAAAGCAAGGTATTCTCATCTCTTCGAATATCAGGTACGTATAAAAATTTCGAGGGCAAAATTTCATAAGGAGGGGTGATTGTGAGACCCTGAATTTAATGAAATAAAAGTATTCAATTTTTCTATTTTGATAAATAGTTAAATTGATAAAAGTTTAAAGTTAAGGGTAATATGTGATTTTATTTTTTTTTGCAAAGTAAGCAAGTTGATATAAAATATTCGTTGCGTCGGGAAATATTCGATTAGTCGGGAAATATTCGTACGACGGTACAATCATTGGTGGATCCCACAACGGAATTATTATCGGATTTAGAAAACTACAAAAATATTTTTATGAAAATAACGGCGGAAGTTTTACCGTTAACTGTTGAAACACCCGGTGTTAAAAGTACAGTAATACGCGTGGTTGCATAGTAGCATACGGTATTGATTATTGATACGTACGTGAGAAGTCACTCAGTTTTGTTTTATTAGTATTATTAATGTAATAAACAGAAAAACTTTTTATATAAAATAGAATACTTTTATAAAGTTATTCGTTTTATTAGGCTAATAGTAAAATCTTTTTATATAAAATATAATACTTTTATAAAGTTATCTATTTTATTAGTCAATAATTAGAATATATTATATTTTATTATGCATAGTATTTGCATAGTGCCTGCATAGTATTTGCATAGGAAAATCTTTTATAAAGTTATTCGTTTTATTAGATTATAAATAGAATATTATATTTTATTTAAAAGATTTTGCTTTAAATATGGACCATCCGATTAAAAGTAAATCAATCTGGACCGTTCATGAATTAGTTACTATGCAGTCCATTCTTCTATAAATAGAAGCTCATTCCCTCATTATTTCTTACGAATTTACTAAAACTCTAGAGAGAGAAACTATAGAGAGAGTTCTTCTTCTATAATCTTGAGCGTATTTATTTAGAGTTGAAGAAAGCTTTGAGCGTAGTGCAAGTTTTCTTCGAGTATATCCTCGCCCTACCAGTCGGAATACTCTTCTTTCAAAGGTAAGGGATATTATTTGTTGTACTCGTAAAGGGTATTTGTGACGTCCCCAAAATAGGTATACAACACCCACAATGACACCTTACATAAAGGTATAGTCAAAAACTGCTTTAGAAATTAAAATATTTGGGAAGTGCTCAAGAAAACCTTCGTACATGGGAGGCTATGCTTCTAGGTTATGATAGATATCATATGACCACAGAATTATCCTTGGTTGACCCAATAGACCCCAAAGAAAAATGAAAAATTTACTATCATATTCTTCCCAATGGTGAGTCTTCTCTTGAGTTATCATTATCTCCACTATCTCTAATTGAGAATTATACTTCAAACAAATACCAAGATTATATAGGTAGTACTCGTAAATATACTCAGCAAGTGGATGAGCACAATCATGTCTTATGATGACACGAGGTTGTATGTCATTAGACATCTTGTATGATAGTGGCAAAACATCCTTCCAACGTTGGGTTCGCTTCACCCTAGATGATTCACCAAATATAACTACTAAATGATGACCACCGTTCTATTCCCTTGTTACCCCCGCTCGACCCAGCTACACTCTTATTACCTGAAAGGAATTGTGAAACAGAAGGGTGAGCACAACTAGCCCAGTAAAGAATATCATGACTAAAGATAAATAAATTATTAATAGCCTTCAACAGAATTAAATCAATGATTTAGAACATACGGTAGATGATAAAAATTTTCAACCATAGTTGCAGCGGAACGAGCAAACCATTAGAAGAGTCAAATAAACCATAAAGTCTATTAATTTCTCCACATTAAAAGTCCATCATTAATGTTTTATCCCTGTAACATTAATCAACAGTTCCTTTTCATAATTATATGAATAACTCATAATCATAATTGTAATTCTAAATTCCTCTTCGCATCTAGGACGAAGATAATTTTCCTCACATGTCTATACCTGAAACATCAAAGATCATGGTTATACCAAATCACAGTTCCTGTTCATAATCATATTAATAAATTCATCTTTGCACTACAGGCCAAAGATATTCCTCAAGAGTTCATATTTGCACTACAGGCCAAATATATTCATATCTCAAAGAAATATATATTCATTTCAGAATTTATATACACCATAATTATAACCATGTTAATCAATTCATCTTTACACTTAAGCTAAAGATATTCAATTATAAATTCAATGGTCATGATCATACCAGTTAACAATTCATCTTTGCACTACAGGCCAAAGACATTCCTCAGTCACGGTCATACCAATAATTTACCCATCTTTGCACTCAAGTGAAAGAGAAATTCAACATCAGGGTTATAAAAATGTTATATATGATAATAAAAACAATATGATCAACAACTGCATTTATTTTCGAGAGCAACAATCATAAATCAACAATAATTTGGTCAGAAAAAGAAACTAATTTTTATCGTGAATAGTATCCGTGAATAGTAACTCGTGAATAGTAATTCGTGAATAGTAATTCATGAATAGTAACTCATGAATAATACTATGTATTCGTACATAGTATCGTATACGTAAATAATGTCATATACGTAAATAGTGTCATATACATGAATAGTGCCGTATACGTGAATAGTGTCGTATACATGAATAGTAACCCCGACTCAAAAAAGTAGAAATTCCACAATAAAATCCATACCAATATTTAAGTATATAATGATATTGAAAGAATAACATCATTATTAAGAATATAACATCCCTTAATATCCCTTACTATCCCTTACCTCAAAAGAGCAGCACTTCTGACTGGATATCGGATATGACGTTGAGGAAAACTTGCACTGATGAATAGCAACTCACCAAGTATCTAAATACTCATAAAATACACTCAATAATCTAGAGAGAGAAAGAGAGAAAACTTGTTTCTGGTGTGATTTTCAATTCTAACTTAGCCCTCTATTTATAGGAAAATGTTAGCACGCCGAAGCAGACTTAACTTATAACCTGATAGCTTTAGCTGCTACTATTCCCACCCACTACATTTGAATAAAAATCTCAGCACATTTCTTCACCAACTAAGTGTGAGGCCCACCAATTCTAGAATTTTCCACCAAAATGATTAACTCCGAAAATTTAATAATTTCTGAACCAGTCATCTCGTAAAATTCATAACAAATCATACATTCATTTTTAACGGTTCAAAATTTGTGGACATATACTCAACTTATATATGTATAACATATCCAAAAATTACAACGATCCAACGGTCGGATTAAATATTATAACTCAAACAATAAAGCTCTAAGAACACTGATTTGAACTTTTAATACCTCCAATCCGACAAAATACTGATAAAATACCTCAACATTAATTTCTTCATTTATAACCACATAAATAAATCCATCATTTATATCCACATCAAATAAATATTTCCTTATCATATAAATCAATAATTAATTATTCACAAATAATATTATAGAATCACAATAATGACAACCAGACAGTTCCTAGGAAAGAGGGGGCTTTCCAATAAGAATTTCTCTTTACCGGCGCGCAATTAGATGATCAAACCTCTCCTTAGACAGAACTTTCTAGACATTGCCAATAATGCTATCTAATAATATTATTCAAATAATATGAATTATTGATCTGATAATGGAGATACTGTGCAGTGATAATTATTGAAACAACAATAATATAAAATATCAACGCAGCAATTATTGAACCAATAAAATAATATATTGAACAGTAATTACTGTAACAATTATTGAGTAGTGTCTTCTCACGTAAGAATCAATAATTCAAAAATGCTATGCAATACCGTGTGCTACTGTGTAACTACGCGTATTACTATATTTTAACCACCAGGTATTCCAACAGTGTTAACGGTAACAATTACGCCGTTATTTATAAAAACTCAAATTTGTCGTTTTCTTCATCCGACTATTATTCTGTTATTGGGCCCAAAAATGGCTGCGCCGTCGTACGAATATTCCCCGACAACAAGAATATTCCACGACCAAACGAATATTCCCCGACAATAATAAGTATTTTATAGCTACTTGCTTATTTTGAAAAAAAATTCACTCTTAACTTTAACTTTAATCAATTTAACCATTTACTGAATAGTAATTATATAAAAAAATTGAATACTCTTATTTCATAAAATTCGGGGTCTTACAATCTCTCCTCCTTATGAAATTTCATCCCCAAAATTTATGTACTTGATAATTCAAAGAGTTGAGAATACCTTGCTTTCATTTCAGATTCCATCTTCCCTATCATCATGATTTCTCCATTGCTCATCTCTTGTATTTTAGATACCATTCTAGAATATAGCTTCAAAACAAGGGTTAATTTAACAAATTAATATATCACATAATATTCCGATATTATGACTGACCAACAAATAAGCTTAGGTAGGACACACTAGCGAAGGATTTACTCATCTCTCCCCTCCTAGTTCTATTTCCCGATCTCCGCCACCCTAAGCTCTGATACCAACTGTGAGTCCCCAAAATAGGTATACAACACCCACAATGACACCTTACATAAAGGTATAGTCAAAAACTGCTTTAGAAATTAAAATCTTTGGGAAGTGCTCAAGGAAACCTTCGTACATGGGAGGCTATGCTTCTAGGTTGTGATAGATATCATATGGCCACAGAATTATCCTTGGTTGACCCAATAGACCCCAAAGAAAAATGAGAAGTTTACTATCATATTCTTCCCAATGGTGAGTCTTCTCTTGACTTATCATTATCTTCACTATCTCTAATTGAGAATTATACTTCAAACAAACACCAAGATTATATAGGTAGTGCTCGTAAATATACTCGGCAAGTGGATGAGCACAATCCTGTCTTATGATGACACGAGGTTGTATGTCATTAGACATCTTGTATGATAGTGGAAAAACACCCTTCCAACGTTGGGTTCGCTTCACCCTAGATGATTCACCAAATATAACTACTAAATGATGACCACCGTTCTATTCCCTTGTTACCCCCGCTCGATCCAGCTACACTCTTATTAGCTGAAAGGAATTGTGAAACAGAAGAGTGAGCACAACTAGCCCAGTAAAAAATATCATGACTAAAGATAAATAAATTATCAATAGCCTTCAACAGAATTAAATCAAAGATTTAGAACGTACGGCAGATGATAAAAATTTTCAACCATAGTTGCAGCGGAACGAACAAACCGTTAGAAGAGTCAAATAGACCATAAAGTCTATTAATTTCTCCACATTAAAAGTCCATCATTAATGTTTTATCCCTGTAACATTAATCAACAGTTCCTTTTCACAATTATATGAATAACTCATAATCATAATTATAATTCTAAATTCCTCTTCGCATCCAGGACGAAGATAATTTTCCTCACATGTCTTTACCTGAAGCATCAAAGATCATGGTTATACCAAATCACAGTTCCTGTTCATAATCATATTAATAAATTCATCTTTGCACTACAGGCCAATGATATTCGTCAACAGTTCATCTTTGCACAACTGGCCAAAGATATTCAACAACAAGTCATCTTTGCACTACGGGCCAAAGATATTCATCAACAATTCATCTTTGCACTACATGCCAAAGATATTCCTCAATAGTTCATATTTGCACTACAGGCCAAATATATTCATATCTCAAAGAAATATATAATCATTTCAGAATTTATATACACCATAATTATAACCATGTTAATCAATTCATCTTTACACTTAAGTTAAATATATTCAATTATAAATTCAATGGTCATGATCATACCAGTTAACAATTCATCTTTACACTACAGGCCAAAGACATTCCTCAGTCACGATCATACCAATAATTTATCCATCTTTACACTCAAGTGAAAGAGAAATTCAACACCAGGGTTATAAAAATGTTATATATGATAATAAAAATAATATGATCAACAACTGCATTTATTTTCGAGAGCAACAATCATAAATCAACGATAATTTGGTCAAAAAAGCCAATTTTTGTCGTGAATAGTACCCGTGAATAGTAACTCGAGAATAGTAACTCATAAATAGTAACTCGTGAATAGTAACTCGTGAATAGTAACTCATGAATAGTACTCCGTATTCATACATAGTACCGTATACGTAAATAATGTCATATACGTTAATAGTGTCATATACATGAATAGTGCCGTATACGTGAATAGTAACCCCGACTCAAAATGGTAGAAATTCCACAATAAAATCACTACCAATATTTCAATATATAATGATATTGAAAGAATAACATCATTATGAAGAATATAACATCCCTTAATATCCCTTACTATCCCTTACCTCAAAAGAGCAGCACTTCTGACTGGATATCGGATATGACGTTGAAAAAAACTTGTACTGATGAATAGCAACTCACTAAGTATCTAAATACTCACAAAACACACTCAATAATCTAGAGAGAGAAAACTTATTTCTGGCATGATTTTCAATTCTAACTTAGCCCTCTATTTATAGGAAAATGTTAGCACGCCGAAGCAGACTTAACCTGCAACCTGATAGCTTTACCTGCAACTATTCCCACCCACCACATTTGAATAAAAATCTCAGCACATTTCTACACCAACTAAGAGTGGGGCCCACCAATTCTAGAATTTTCCACCAAAATTATTAACTCCGAAAATTCAACAATTTCTGAACCAGTCATCTCGTAAAATTCATAACAAATCATACGTTCATTTTTAACGGTTCAAAATTTGTGGACATATACTCAACTTATATATGCATAACATATCCAAAAATTACAACGATCAAACGGTCGGATTAAATATTATAACTCATACAATAAAGCTCTAAGAACACCGATTTGATCTTTTAATACCTCCAATCCGACAAAATACTGATAAAATACTCCAACATTAATTTCTTCATTTATAACCACATAAATAAATCCATGATTTATATCCACATCAAATAAATATTTCCTTATCATATAAATCAATAATTAATTATTCACAAATAATATTACAGAATCACAATAATGACAACCAGGCAGTTCCCAGGAAAGATGGGGCTTTCCAATAAGGATTTTTTTTACTGGCGCACAATTAGATGACCAAACCTCTCCTTAGACAGAACTTTCTAGACATTGCCAATAATGCTATCTAATAATATTATTCAAATAATATGAATTATTGATCTGATAATGGAGATACTGTGCAGTGATAATTATTGAAACAACAATAATATAAAATATCAACGCAGCAATTATTGAACCAATAAAATAATATATTGAACAGTTATTCTGTTATGGGGCCCACAAATGGTTGCGCCGTCGTACGAATATTCTCCGACAACAAGAATATGCCACGACCAAACGAATATTCCCCGACAACAATAAGTATTCTATAGCTACTTGCTTATTTTGAAAAAAAAAATTCACATATCACCCTTAACTTTAACTTTTATCAATTTAACCATTTACTGAATAGTAATTATAAAAAAAATTGAATACTCTTATTTCATAAAATTCGTGGTCTTACAGTATTCTTTCTTCCTTATTCATGAAGAGAACTTCTGTCATTCCATTCTTTATTATTCTGTTGGAATAACCTGTATACGCGGACTACCCTATACTTGATGAAATTATTCTGTTATTACATTTTTATTATTCTATTGGAATATCCTGTCTGTGTTTTACGCCGGACCTGGTTCCATTATTTATTATTCTGTCAGAATATCATGTATGTGCTTTACGCCAGACCTGGTTCCATTATTTATTATTCTGTCGGAATATCCTGTCTGTGCGTTTACGCCGGACCTGGTTCCATTATTTATTATTCTGTCGGAATATCCTGTCGGTGCATTTATGCATGATCTGGTTCCACTATTTATTTTTCTGTTGGAATAACCTGTCTGTGCGGTCTATCGCATGCCTGGTGATTTCTTTTGTTATTCCATTCGTTATTATACTTAGTTGGTTAAAGTTTTGGCTTTTATACTCCATGAAATTAGTGGAATATCCTTGATATTTGTGCTTCATCCAATATCTTTTCATTGAAGTATTCTTTTGAGCACTTTTGAATTTTACTCCGCAAAGCAGTATCATATTGACAATTTGGACGTTATTGATTTCTGGATAAATTAATTCTTGAACTTGTTTTATTGAATTATTATGGCATTGTCATCATCCTCATGTTTATATTATGTTGAAAGTCATCTGTGGCATGTAGTGCATAGATGAACTTGGTATGATTATGACCAGGAATTATTCGGTATAATCATGACCGTAATATTACAAATGATGTGGAAAAGTCCTCATTGGCCCGTAGTGCATTGATGGACAATTTTTGGCATGATTATGGCTATGGATTCTCTTCGGCCAAGGGTGCAAAGACGAATTGTTTTATGACATGATCAGGACCGTTGATGAAAACACGATTATCTTTGGCCCGTAGTGCATGGAAAATTCGTGATCGTGATACTAATGAATATCCTTGGCCTGTAGTACAGGGATGATTCGATGATGTGGATTAATTATTGAGCTGAGTCTCAGCGATGAAATATTAATTCATGGATGTGATAATAATGAATATCTTTGGTCGTAGTGCATGGATAATTCATGGATGTGATACTAATGATTATCCTTGGCCGTAGTGCATGGATAATTTGAAGGTGTGGATTATTTATTAAGTTGAGTCTCAGCGATAAAATATTGGTTATGCACTTTTAATTTGTAGAAGATAGTAGATATCATGCTCTACTTGACTCTTCTAAAATACAGTTGTATGTCTTTGGCCGTAGTGCAAAGATGAATTTATTAGTATGATTATGAACAAGAATTGTGATTTGGTATAACTATGATTTTTGATGTTTCAAGTGAATATAGGTGATGAAAATTATCTTCGTCCTGGGTGCGAAGAGGAATTTAGAATCACAATTATGATTATGAGTTATTCATATGATTGTGGACAGGAATGGTTGATAGATGTTACAGGGATAAAACATTATTGGTGGACTTTTAACATGGAGAAGAAAATATACCTAATGGTCTGTTTTACTCTTCTAATGGATTGCTCGTTCCGCTGCAACTATGGTTGAAAAGTTTTATCAGCTGCCATATGTTCTAAATCTCTGATCTATTAATGATGAAGGCTATTGATGATGTAAATTAGCTTTAATTATGATATTCTTTACTGGGCTAATTGAGCTCACCATTTTGCTTTCATTGTTCTCTTCAGGAAGTGAGAATGCAACAGGGACTAGTCGGGGAACGAAGTGACGGTGCAGATGATATCATTAGTAGTCCTCACTATTCTATAAAATAGTGTGATAGCTGTGGAGGTTTTCCCTAAACAGTATAGAAAAGTGTGTTGTATTCTATAAATCATTTAGTAGTTGTATTTGGTGAATCAAATAGGGTGAGGCGAACCCAACTTTGGAAGGGTGTTTTGCCACTATTATACAAGATGTCTAATGACATATAACCTCGTGTTCTCATAAGACATGGTTGTGCACATCCACTTGCTGAATATATCTATGAGCACTATCTATATGATCTTGGAGTTTATTTGAAATATAATTTTCACTTGGAGACAACGGAGATATTTATATGTCAAGAGAAGACTCACCATTGGAAAGAAGATGATAGTAATCTTCTTGTTTTTATTTGTGGACTTGTGGGTCAGCCAAGGATAATTATGTGGAAATATGATATCTATTATAACCTAGACGCATGGCCTCCCATGTACGAAGGTTTCCTTGAGCACTTCCCAAATATTTTAATTTCTAAAACAGTTTTTGACTATACTTTTATGTAAAGTATCATTGAAAGGTTGTGGTCGAGGTACCATAAGAGTTACATACATTTGTATTAAAACTCATAGTTAACTGTGGTCGTGTTGTATACGACAGCTCAACAGTTGTATAAATGAAGTTGTATTTGAATTTTGTACCATGTATCTGGCGACTCAGAATGGGTGAAGTATACCTAATTTTAGGGGCGGCATATATATATATATATATATATATATATATATATATATATATACATTTCTGTCAGGCCTGGAGTTTACTTCGTGACCTTCTACAACTTTATTTATATTTTGTCATGTCTGGAGTTTACTTCAAGGCGGTTGATCGTTTTATTGCTTTATTCATATTTTCAAATCCCCCATGGAGGTGCTTCGTGGTGGTTGATTGGTTTACTGCTTTATTTATATTTACAATCCCCAATGGAGGCATTTCGTGGTGGTTGATTGTCCGCACACACAGATATATATATATATATATATATATATATATATATATATATATATATATATATATATTATAACTGTTTACAGCTTTCATACATATTGCCGCATCATGTGAGCCTAGGAATCATGTGATCACAGATTCAGTCTACTGAATCTAGATTCAGTTCCCATGATGGACATTTTCAATTGTTCATGGCTTGTAAATTATTCGTAGTGTTCGAATTTCCTTAGATGGTTTTCATGCCCATAAGGAGTTTGAAACTGCTATGTGTATTATTTTCTCGAGGATGGAACACCTAATAAAATGAAAGTATCAAAGCCCTTCATTTCTATTGAGCAAAAAGGTTTGAAAACCTCTTTTTAAAGAACATCACTGCTATATCTTGTTAAAACTGAATTTTATACAGAAATTCAAACCTTTTGTATATAGGTGCAACGAGGCATAACACTACTTCCAAATAATTACGCATTGACCCACACACACACACATACACACATTCATATAATAGTTTAATTAAAAAGTGGCGGGCAACGTGGTAACACGGATGTCGGGGGGTGCCTAATACCTTCCCTCCGCGTAACCAAGTCCCCAGACCTTAATGAATCTCGGTTTCACAGACCCGTTAAGCAGTGTCACATCACTGGGTCAATGTGCAATCCATTTCTCGGTTGTGTTGGTACAACCATTTTAAAAACAAATTGGCGACTCTTACAGTCCAATAGTCGACATATACATGTCGGACCTTTTAACAACTTATTTTTTCAAACAAATCTCACCTAATATGAGAACACCAAAAGACAAGAACAAAAAGGGACAAAAAATAAAAATCCCGACGTCGACAGCCATGCAAGGGTCCGACGCAGCTGCGCCCTCCCAACAATACAAACTGGCGCAGCGTCGCCAGTGATCAATTTGAGATAATTAGTTTTCTACTGTAGAAATAAAATGGAACACTTTTGTTATATGTGTGACATAAATAAATCATAGTATAAAAGTACATTATGTTGATATTAATCGACGAAGGAATTATTAAGTGAACAATTAATTTATATTAATTATTATAGAGATTAATAATTACATTAATCAATGAGGAATGGATTAATTAATATTATTGTTAATTAATCAATATGATGAATAATTTATCTATTTGACATAAAACAAATAAGTAAGTTGTTAATATAATAAAATTATATTGTGACATTAAGATATAACCCATGTATGGATGATATGTATATAAAATATAACATAAGAGTAGGGATTGTATATAAGTGTATAACCTAAGTGTTGCAAGAATGCTAAGTTGTTAATTTCTCCCAAATTGGAAGACCCATTTCTCTCTTCACGTGTATGACAAAAGGCTAAGGCATGTTTCCCTTTTTTTCTCCCAAGCTCAAGCTAGCAAACTAGATAACAATGATGAACAAGGGAGTGGGCATAATAGTGTAAATCAACTACCATCTAACAAATCTTTAATAACCATCATGCAATCCTTCAATCCATGGATTTGATTTAGTGGGAAATTGCAATGTCTGTGTAATCATTTTTCTATAAATATAGACTCCCCTTCTCCATTTTCCACTACTGAGATTTGCTTAAGTGTGAAATTTAGAGCATATATAGAGTAAGTAATTATTTACACATCAGTGGAAGAAGTGTGAATTAGCAAGTTAATTACAAAGGTATAAGATTACTTCTTGTTCTTCATTTTAAGTTTCTGTCAAAATTTCCATTCCTGAATTTTAAATTTCTTAATTATGTGGAGTTAGATGATAATGGGGATTGGGTAATGTTTGCATAGTTGTTATGTAACCATATAAGCATGTTTAAACTGATACATGACTATTTAGAATCAAAATCGTGAATGATTTCTATGGTTGGTCTGAAATCCTGCCGACGCAGGCTGTTCTGGACTTGAACCAGACGTAGCACAGCTGCGCCGGCCTCTGTATTCAGTTTTTGCCTTCTATTTAAAATCTGCTAAGTGTTGGTCAATTACTATGGCTTAAACCAGGATGCAAACAAGTGTAATGTGTATATATAAGTATATTAACCTAATATGAGCATGTTTTACTAGGTTAGCATACATGATTAACGAAACCGTATAGTTTAAAATGAATTTAGAACTTTAGAAATGAACTTGATATGTATGTACGCCATGTTTATATACTGACTTTGTAAGCATGTTGGTATGTGATAAGTGGGTTTTATACCTACGAATCGGCGTCTAATTTGAGGTTAAACGGTGTTAATTCTTTATGTTTATGTTTCGTTTTTACTTGTTTAGTGTAATTGCGTGTTTAGGTGTGTTGGCGTGGCTATTGGACTAAAAGAGTAAAGTTATGGCGAAAATGGGCAAGATTTGGAGCTAAAGTTAGCATTTAGCATAAAGGACCCCCGCCGGGGCGGGCTTTCCATGCAGTATAACCCCGCCAGGGCGGGGGGGTGGCAATACGAGTTAACAGTTTGCATGCCCGCTGGGGCAGGCCTATTTCAAAGCAAAACTCCCACCGGGGCGGGGGTACGGGAAAGAGGAGTCCGGGTTGCTTTTGAAATGCTAAATCAAATGGTAAACTAGTGATCGCTTTAGTTTGGGACTCAACTATCTATGGAATTAGAGTCTAAATTCGTGGTTTGGCATATAAAACGTACAACAAACACAAGATTGAAGGAATATACAAGCAAATACATCATCGAGGATAGATTTTTTGAGCAAGAGCATTGGAGGATTACTTTGAAGGCAATTTCACAATAATTGCAGATTGAAGCTAGAGAGAAGGGTGGTTCTGGATTTATTCTTCTTCTTTAGTTTTATATTTGTAATTAGGATGATGTTTATTTTAATTAATTCAGTTTTTATTTCATTAACGATGAACTAGACTCTTTATTAAGCTTATAACAGATCTTTGAGTGGAACGATGATTATGTAAACTTTGGTTTTTAGTTTAATAAGCTATTATTAAGTTTATCTATATTGATTTGTGATTGAATTTATGAATTGTCTAATCACCAATTTTATGTGGACTTGTATGAATTTGAGAGATGAAATACGAGTTTAGACTTAGTCAATGTAGCATGTGTTCTTGAATTCTGTGCATGAATGGAATCTTGATGAGTGTTTGGGTAGAGATATGCTTAACATCACATGTAATCGGATAGAGAACTTGAACTTAAACCTTCTTTGATTGTAATTCACATTGAGATATAGTAAGTTAGTTAATTAAGGTATTTAACTTAATTCTATCAATTTTGTGGATTTGAGTTAATACGGTATTAGTGCATCGAGAGGTGGCTAGTTCTACTTACGTGTTCTTGATTAATAATCTGGGATAGTGAATTATACTAGAATAAGGTGTAATAATCAGAGTGATGCTTAGAGTGAAGTTGTAAGCCTAATTCTCCAATACTTGTTTCATAATTCAGTTTTTAGGGTTGTTGATTGTTTGGTAATTTTAGTATTTTTAATATTTTTAGTTATAATCTTAAAATTGGTTAGTTTAATAAAATTTGTATTAATAGGAAATTGGTAATTGCGAGGGTTAATTTCTAGCTAATCTATGTGGGAATGATACTTAACTTATCATTATATTACTTGTTGACCACGTATACTTGCGTGTTGTGTGTATATAGATTTTACCCAACAAGTTTTTGGCGCCGTTGCCAGGGACTAGCATAGATTTTAATAATTTTGCAATATCAGTTTAATTAGTCCAGTTTTACTTAAACATTTTTTCTTTTTGTTTTGTTCTTTCTATTTCAGGTTCTTGAAGTCGGTCTATGCAAACTTGGTCCAAAAACCCAGACTTGCTTCCTTTGGAGGACGATATCGAGAAACGATTTCAAAGGTTAAGTAAGTGGATTAAAGACATGAGGGAAGACTTTGAGAATTCTGAAAAAGAAGAAGTAATGGCTGCTGAAGACCAGAAAGCATTGAGAGATTTTGCTACACCTAAGGTGACTGAGCTTTAGATGAGTATGACTAGGCCAGCAATTCCTGCAAACACGTTTGAAATCAAGCCTGGGACTATTCAGATGATTTAGAACTCGGTACAGTTTAGGGGACTTGCAAATGATGATCCGAATGAACATTTGAAAAGCATTTTGGAGATATGTGACATTTTCCGGTATAATGGGGTGTCAGATGAAGTAGTCAGGCTTCGCTTGTTCCCATTCACTCTGCGGGACAAGGCGAAGAGTTGGTTACACTCACTACCATCGGGATCAATAACTACATGGGAAGACCTCGCTCAAAAATTGTTAGCTAAATTCTTCCCACTAGTAAAGACTACAAAAATGAGGAATGAGATTACTATGTTTGAACAGCAACACGGGGAATCGTTATATGAGGCATGGGAGAGATACAAGGAGTTGCTTAGGAAATGCTCGCATCATGGATTACTGAAATGGCTACAAATGAACACATTTTATAATGGGTTAAATGAAAATCTTAGGACACGTATCGATGCAGCTTCGGGTGGAGCATTTATGGCTAAAAGATACGAGGAAGCGTATGAGTTGGTTGAGATGATGGCAGCTAACAACTACTAGTGGCCTACTTTGAGGATGACACAACCTAAGTTGGCTGGGGTTTTAGAGGTAGATGGAGTAACCGCGTTAGCAGCACAGATTGCTGCCTTATCAAAGAAAATGGATACTATGACAGGTGCACAACCATAACAAGTGGCGTATGTGTGCAAGTTATGTGCTGGAGAACATCCTACGAAGCAGTGCACCATCAACCCAGCATCGGTTCAGTTTGTGGGTAGTTATAACAGGATACCGCCACAGAATATGTATCAAAATGCCTACAACCCGGGGAATAGAAACCATCCTAATTTCTTATGGAGCAACAATCAAAATCAGCAAGCTCCAAGACAATCTTATCCCCCGAGTTTCCAGAATCAGCATCAATAAATAACTCAGCATCAAGAGAGAAAAATCAAATTTAGAAGAGTTGTTGTCGAAGTATAAAACGAGTAACAAGGCAGTTATGAAGTCACAAGCAGTAGCCATCAATAATCTAGAAAATTAGATGGGACAACTGGCGTTACCATTGAACAATAGACCGCAAGGGACTCTACCAAGTGACACTGAAAGGAATACAAAGGGAAATCACGAGCAATGTCAAGCAATCACCTTGAGAAGCGAAAAATATTTAGATGGGGAAAATGCAAAAAATTCAGTTACAAAAGATGATAAAGTTGATGACAACAAAGTAGTTAAAGAGAAACATGGAGAGGAAAAGCAAGTTGAATAGACAAAGTCGAATGACAAGCCAGTTGTGTATCCTCCACCGCCATTTTAGCAGAGAGTCGAAAAATAGAAATTAGATAAGCAGTTCGCGAAATTTTTAGAAGTTTTTAAGAAACTTTAGATTAACATCCGTTTCCTAAAAGTCTTAGAGCAGATGCCTAGTTATGCTAAATTCTTAAAGGGAATTCTGTCTAGGAAAAATAAGTTGGACGATTTTGAAACTGTGGCATTAACAGAGGAATGTAGTACAGTTTTACAACGAAAGTTACCGCCAAAGTTGAAAGATCCGAGGAGTTTTACCATTCCATTCCCAATTGGGAATATGACATTCAACAAATGTTTATGTGATTTGGGGCAAGTGTGAACCTTATACCTTTATCAGTTTATACAGAATTGGGTTTACCATCTCCAAAGCCTACGGATATTTCACCACAGTTGGCAGATAGATCAGTCACATACCCGAGAGGCATAGTGGAGGATATTTTGGTCAAGGTGGAAAAATTCATATTCCCCGCGGACTTCATAATTCTGGATTTTGAGGAAGATAAAAACATCCCTATCATCCTAGGGAGACCGTTCTTGGCAACAGGTAGGACTCTCATTGTTGTACAAAAAGGTGAACTAACTATGAGGGTCCATAATTAGGAAGTGAAGTTCAACGTATTCAAAGTTATGAAGATCCTTACATATGAAGAGGAGTGTTTCAGAATGGATGTCATAGATCAGATAATCAACGAAGACATAGCTAAAAGTTTGGCTAATGATCTATTGGAAACTACACTACTGGGGGATGAAGATTTGGATGATCCGGAGTTTGTAGATTATTTAAATATGTTGAATTCCTTGCCACGAGTTAGTAGATTCAAAGCACCATTTCAGCCATTACACATGGATGAGAAAGCCATGGCAATGATGAAACCTTCATTGGAGGAGCAATCTACACTTGAGTTAAAACCACTTCATAAACACCTCAGGTATGCATATTTAGGAAATTCTAATACTTTACCTGTTATTATTGCTTATGCGCTTAACGAAATGCAGGAAAATATGTTGCTAAGGGTGCTTAGAGATTACAAATCAACTATAGGATGGACAATTGCAGACATCAAAGGAATCAGTCCATCCTTCTGCATGCATAAAATTCTAATGGAAGTGGATTCAAAGCCAACAGTGGAGCAACAGAGATGACTCAATCCTATCATGCAAGAAGTGGTGAAGAAAGAGATTATGAAGTGGTTGGATACGGGAATAATCTACCCAATTTCAGACAGTGCTTGGGTTAGTCCTGTTCAATGTGTGCCGAAAAAAGGGCAGAATGACCGTAGTAAAGAACGACAACAATGAGTTAATCTCGATGAGGACAGTGACCGGTTGGAGGGTTTGTATGGACTATAAGAAGATGAATAAGGCAACCCATAAAGATCACTTTCCTCTGCCTTTTATCGATCAGATGTTGGATAGATTGGTAGGGCACGAATTTTACTGCTTATTGGATGGTTATTCGGGATATAATTAGATAGTCATTGCTCCTGAAGATTAAGAGAAAACCACTTTCACGTGCCCATACGACATATTCGCATTCAGGAGAATGTCTTTTGGCTTGTGTAATGCACCCGCAACCTTCCAACGATGTATGATGGCTATCTTCTCATACATAGTGGAGAAAAATGTGGAAGTCTTCATGGACGACTTTTCGGTATTTGGGGATAGTTTTGATGTCTGGTTAGAAAACTTAGTCATGGTTTTAAAGTGATGTGTAGAGACTAATTTGGTGCTTAACTTGGAAAAGTGCCATTTCATGGTTGAAGAAGGAATAATTTTGGGGCACAAGGTTTTATCAAAGGGATTAGAGGTTGATAGAGCAAAGCTGGAGACGATTGAAAATCTTCTACCACTAACTTTAGCTAAGGGAATCCGAAGCTTTCTTGGACATGTCGGGTTTTATAGGAGATTTATAAAAGACTTCTCTAAGATTGCAAAACCATTATGTAGTCTCTTAGAGAAGGATTCAGTGTTCAAGTTTGATGAGGAGTGAAAGTTAGCATTTGAGCTATTAAAGAAGAAATTGACTACAGCTCCAGTTATTGGCACACCGGACTGGAATATGCCTTTTGAGTTAATGTGCGATGCAAGCGACTTTGCGATAGGGGCTGTTTTGGGTCAACGCCGAGAGAAGACATTCCACGCCATATACTATCCAAGTAAAACCCTTACGGATGCCCAGTTGAACTACACAACTAACGAAAAGGAGTTACTTGTAGTAGATCATTTATCGAGGCAGAAAAATTTGGGTAAAAATGAAGAAGATAAGTGTGTAATCAACGAGTCATTCCCGGACGAACAACTGTTTGGAATCAATGCAGAATTTATGTGGTATGCGGATTTTGCAAACTATCTGGTGAGCAACATCCTTCCCCCTGATCTTACACGACAGCAGAAAAAGAAATTCCTACATGACGTTAAGTGGTACATGTGGGATGAGCCATACCTATTCAAACAGTGTGCTGACAAGATGATTAGAAGGTGTGTGCCCTATAGTGAGGTAAAGAATATAATGCACGAGTATCATTTGTCTGCATACGGAGGATATTATGAAAGTGAGAGAACAGCAGCAAAAATTCTTCAAGCAGGGTCCTATTGGCCTATAATATTTAAAGACACCCACCAATTCGTAAAAAGCTGTGATAGATGTCAAAGGGTGGGCAACATATCGAAAAGGAATGAGATTCCACTACAAATTATATTGGAAGTTGAAATTTTTGACGTTTGGGGCATTAATTTTATGGGGCCATTTCCATCATCCTTCAGTAATTAGTACATCTTGCTTACGTTTGAGTATGTATCAAAATGTGTTGAAGCCGTAGCACTCCCCACTAACGATGCCAAAGTGGTTATTAAATTCTTGCAAAAGAATATTTTTACAAGATTTGGCACGCCTAGAGCTATAATAAGTGATGAGGGTAGTCACTTCTGGAACAGATCGTTCATAGATCTTTTGGTAAAATATGGGGTCAACCATAAGGTGGCGATGGCATATCATCCCCAAACAAGTGGGCAAGCCGAAGTTTTGAACATGGAGGTGAAGAGAATTTTAGAGAAGGTAGTGAATCTGAATCAAAAAGACTGGTCTCTCAGATTGGATGATGCACTATGGGCCTACAGAACTGCTTATAAGACACTAATTGGGATGTCATAGCCATCACACTTACCGACGCACCATAAACAGGGAGTAGTCAGGCTGAACGACTTAAAATCAAGCGTTAATTGGGAGGTAACCCAATCATACTTTTATTTTTCGTATATATACATGTTCGTCAAATTTTAGTTTAGAATAATTAGTATATAATAAGTTGTTAAGTAGTTAGTTAAATCATATTGTCGAGATAATCTAACCTTGCATGCTTAAATTACTCAATATTGACTCATACTTATGTTTCATGATGTTTCAGGTACTTCAATAGAGCATGGATGGGAAATAGATGCAAGGAAATGGGAAAAATGAGTCAGCTAGCAGAAGCCACCCCCGTCGGGCCGGGCCTCTTTTAGCCTAACACCCCCGCCGAGGCGGGGGTCCTGAGTTCAATAACAGGTTACTAGCCAGCTGGGGCGACCCTTCCTAGTACATTACCACCCACCTGGGCGGGGGTCTCGAATTCTCAAATCAGTGCACATGCCCGCCGGGGCGGGATTTATAAGTCTAATACCCCCCGTCGAGACGGGGGTATGAAATCTGAAGAGCCAAACTCGACAGTTATAGTAGTTACCCCCAACTCTTACACTTCAACTTCTTTCTACCCAAACTGAAACACCATTTTCTCCACTCTCTATCCACGATTTGGCTATTTAATCTCCATATCCCCACTCATCCACTACTTCAACCCATAACTCTCTCCATCACCCCTCTCTATAAAACCATACTTCAGCACATACTCTAACCATCTCCATTTCACACCAATTCAAAAGTCAAGGGTAGGGTTCGCACTTAGAGTGAGTAGTTGTCTTCTAATTCCTCAATATCTATCCTTATTTGAAACAAAATCAATAAGTTTGTGGGAATTGCACGTCTTACGTACCAAGTGTTCGACAGTTTGCTCGAGTGAAGTTTGGGGGAAAAAGTTAATCGAAGCTCACCAATTCCAATTCAATGTCGCCTAAACCGGCATCAAAACGACAAAGGGGAGAAAGTTCAGGGTTCACACCACCAACACGGACCTTTGACAGGAAAAAATTCATAAGTGTCACCGCCACCGACTGTTACGACTACCTTGTGACAAAAGCACTCACACCAGAGCGGGGGTTGGCACCTGGTCATGTCGACGATGAAATAATGCAACAAATTTATCAGAAAGGTTAGTAAAAAGTTCACGGAAGAGCCCGAACCATCAATTATAAGTGTGGTCAAGGAGTTCTATGCCAACGCAAAGGATAACGCCCCATTTAATACATTTGTACGAGGTAGGTTAGTGTCGTTCGGTGCCAACGCCATCAACACGTACTACCAATTACGGGTTCCTAAACATTGCCAGTACATTCACTTATGTGACAATGATCCTGATTACGAGACTATTTTAAAGGAGATGACAAAGCCGGGTACCACATGGATCAAGGCCGAAAAGGAGGAACTGTCTTCCACAGTAAGGATTTTAGTCGGTACGGAAAGATATGGTACACATTCGTGTGCGCTAGGTTGTTTCCATCGACACACATGTCAGATGTGACCAAGGAGAAGGCATTACTTTTATATGCCATTGTTCAAGACTTTAACATAGATGTGGGGGCTATTATAAACTTTTCCATCTGAAGATGCCTGAGAGGACCATTCTCTGGCGGCTTGCCACACTCATCGCTCATTTATGGGTTGTGTAGACAGGCGGGAGTATGATGGTCAGATGATGAGACCACCCAGATGCCACTTCAAATGTTAAACACAAGGATGATTGCACCGTACTCAGTGTGGCCCGGTGGCGAGTCACACCTTAGAGGAGTCAGATTTATATTTCCATCAGCCTCGGAGGATGAGGTTGACGCTGAGGACACCTCGGATGATGATGAGTTTTTGGGGGATGCGACAATGGGAGAGCAAGGAACGGAGGTGACACCATAGCCCGACACTATATCTAGCCCTCAGTTCCTGAGCCTTCAGCAACAAATGGATGGGTACAACAAGGAAGCCCGCCAAGAGATGCGGAGACTCGCAGCAAGGCAGGACCATATGTTCGAGGCCATGAATATGTCCTTTGCCTCATTGAATACGACGCTACAGAGTTTCAATCCAAATGCCCAATTCCCATACCAGCAGCCAGCCTCGATGCGAAGGTTCCCACCAAGTGAGTCCGATGACGAACAACCACCACCACCTCTCGCTTAGAAGATTACAGGGAAGTCTTCATAAATTATTTCTTAATTCTTTACAATGAGGACATTGTAGTTTTCAAGTTTGGGGTAGTTAGTTAAGTTAATTTTTTTGTTTGCATGTTTACTTTTAATAGTTAGTTTGCATATGTTAGTTTCATGTTCAGTTTTAGGATTGTTAAATGTTTGCATTCATGTAGTTATTTAGTTGCATAGTAATATAGGATTGTAAATAGTTTCATTTAGTTTTCCATCATGTTATGTTTACTATATATAAAAAAATAAAATAATATTTAGTTAGTTAGTTAAGTATTGTGTTCTATTGCATATGTCCAGCAATTTGATATAGTTCATGTTATTTTGGCCAATGACGAGGTTGGGATTAAGTAGACAAGTACAGTACCGAATATTAGAACTGTAATGTAATTTTAAGTTATGAATTGGATATTTTGCATGTTTGACACTGGTATAAAGAGGTTAGCACGTCAATAACACTTATGTGGACTGATTAGTTCAAATTTTATACATGACGAATGTCTAAAAGATAATGTAGTTTAAAAGAAAGAATGACAAGGATAGGCAATGAAGACGAAGAATTAGGCAATAACCTAAGTTTGGGGGAAAAAGTGGGGTATATAAGCTTCTAAAAAAATTAAAAAAAAATGGGAACTTTCCCGAGTTGAATAAATTGAGTCTTGTGGTGGGTTGAGAAGAAGCGTGAAATGTACTCCCCATAAACACAGGCGTGAGATATAGCGTAAAACGCACTCACTTTTTTAAAATAGAAAAAGAATAAAACGGGAAATACGAGCAAAAAGCCCCCGTTAAAGAAAAAGAAAGCATAATTACCCTATTTGGACCACTAATCTTGGTGATTGTTTGATTTTAGTTGAATCTTGTCTAATTTTAAAGTTCTTGAGTTTACGCTATATGATACCTTCAAAGAAACTTGTTGTGTATTAAATTCGAAATTGCATCAATTAGCATGAATTTTGAGCACACACACTATACTAGTAATAACGGTTTAAGATTTGAGGATTGATGAGGAATTATTGATTTGTTTTGATATGAATTATTGTTGAGTTTGCTTGATTTCTCCGAGGTCGGATGAATAAATTTGATTCTATAATGACTGTTGGATTTGTAGGCATATAGATTAGGTGCATTACATATCATTGCATTGAATTGTATAACATGTTAGTTTTGTTTCGTGCTCGAGGACTAGCATGGTTTAAGTTTGGGGGATTTTGATAAGTGGATTTTATACCTACGAATCGGCGTCTAATTCGAGCTTAAACGGTGTTAATTCTTTGTGTTTATGTTTCGTTTTTACTTGTTTAGTGCAATTGTGGGTTTAGATGTGGTGGCATGGCTATTGGACTAAAAGAACAAAGTTATGAAGAAAATGGGCAACATTTCGAGTTAAAGTTAGCATTTAGCAAAAAGGACCCCCGCCGAGGCGGGCTTTCCATGCAGTTTAACCCCCTCCGGGGTAGGGGGTGGCAATACGAGCAAGCAATTTGCATGCCCGTCGAGGCGGGCCTATTTCAAGGAAAAACCCCCTCCGAGGCGGGGGTACGGGAAAGAGGAGTCCTGGTTGCTTTTAAAATGCTGAATCAAATGGGAGACTAGTGATCACTTTGGCTTGGGACTCAACTATCTATGGAATTAGAGTCTAAACTCGTGGTTTGACATATAAAACATACAACAAACACAAGATTGAAGGAATACACAAGCAAATACATCATTGAGGATAGATTTTCTGAGCAAGAGCATTGGAGGATTACTTTGAAGGCAATTTCACAATAATTATAGATTGAAGCTAGGGAGAAGGGTGGTTCCAGATTTCTTCTTCTTCTTTAGTTTTATATTTGTAATTGGGATGCTGTTTATTTTAATTAATTCAATTTTTTTTCATTAATCATGAACTAAACTCTTTGTTAGGCTTATAACGAATCTTTGAGTGGAACGATGATTATGTAAACTTTGGTTTTCCATTTAATAAACTATTATTCAGTTTATCTATATTAATTTGTGGTTGAATTTATGAATTGTCTGATCACCAATTTTATATGGACTTGTATGAATTTGAGAGATGAAATACGAGTCTAGAGTTAGTCAATGTAGCATGTGTTCTTGAATTTTATGCATGAATGGAATCTTGATGAGTGTTAGGGTAGAGATATGCTTAACATCGCATGTAATTGGATAGAGAACTTGAACTTAAACCTTCTTTGATTGTAGATCACATAGAGATATAGTGAGTTAGTTAATTAAGGTATTTAACTTAATTCTATCTAATTTATGGATTTGAGTTAATACGGTATTAGTTCATCGAGAGGTGGCTAGTTCTACTTGTGTGTTCTTGATTAATAAACTGGGATAGTGACTTAAACTGGAATAAGGTGCAATAGTTAGAGTGATGCTTAGAGTGAACTTGTAAGCCTAATTCTCCAATACTTGTTTAATAATTACGTTTTTAAGGTTGTTGATTATTTGGTAATTTTAGTATTTTTAATATTTTTAGTTATAATCTTGAAATTGGTTAGTTTAATAAAATTTGGATTAATAGGAAATTGATAATTGTGAGGGTTAATTTCTAGCTAATCTCTATGGGAACGATACTTGGCTTATCATTATATTACTTGTTGACCACGTATACATACGTGTTGTGCGTATATAGATTTTACCCAACAATATGGTTTAGAAATGCATGAATAACCCGTTAACTTGCGTTTATATGATTCATAAGGAAGCATGAACATGTTGGACTTATTAGTAAGCTTTACTAATAAAAATACGAACTTTGAACGTGAATGTTAACATGCTACTTTGAGAGTTAGAATCTGACATTTATGAACATGTTTAATGATACTTTTAGACTTGCTAATGTATCATACATATATGCCTACTATTTTAGGAGTTGTGAAATCAAGTTAAGACTAAATAAAGCATGCTTTCAAAATAATAACTAAAATAGTTACAAGTATGCAATATGAATACTCATAATCATGCCTAATATGAGTTATATGACTACCTTATATGTTTAAAAAGTAAGCATGTTATACTTTGTGGTTTCATGACCTTGAATGGCCATAACTTGTTGAAATGTTCAACTTAGAACCATATTATGAAAGAAGAGACCTAGATTGACTTGAGAGACATGAAAGGACCTTTGACATGATAATATATATTATTTGTGAATGTTGTGTTCATGCTAGACAGAAACCACAAGGAAACAGCTTAGCCTTGGCTTGGCTAGAGGGCTGCGCAGCTGCACCGACCCTAGGATTAGCCATGCCACAGCTACGCCGACCTGGAATCAGAAGCCATGGTAATTTGACAATCTGATTTTGAATAGTTAGCTTATATGATGCCTACATTGCTAGAAATGGTTTACACCCTACTGATACGTGTATATATGTGATGATTAAGTAATAAGATAGTGTTTGCCTTGAGTATAAACATAAATTTCGGTCCCAGACCTTGAGCATTTCAATCTTTCTTTGAAAAGGACAACCTGACACAAGTCCGTCAGTTCGGCATATCTTACGAGCACGTCTAGGTGATCAGCCTATAGTACTCTATGTTGTACAACACTACTTTCTTTAAAAGTATCTACGTTTAAGTTTTGGCAACCTCACGTGCCTGTCGTTTGACGACAAAATATTTGTTTATCATACTCAGTCTTTCTTTGAAATCCATACCAAAATAGTTTGGCAAAAGATAGAAATATTGTCAATAGTTCGATAGATTATAAGGAATCTATCAAAATACATTAAGTCTAGCACTTCGACTTCAGTATACATTAATTCATGCGTAAGGTACTTGAATTACAAAGCTTGTCTAAAAGAATATAGACAAGAGTCAGAACACTTGCCTTAAGCGTCTTCTACGGTTAATATACTTTTCTTTTGAGTCTTTAAGGATTCTATGATGCAAGATCTCATAACATACAACATTAGGTCATATATAATCAACTATGATTACTAACTTATCTTACCCTTTTTCTCAATCTAAATATTACTTAGATTGGTTAATATTGGTTACGGTTTATCGTATTACTTTGCACTTACGTTCAAGGAATCTTTCTTCAACTTTTATTCATCATTCTTAAGGTTTTAAACATCCTTTAATGATGTTACTTCAAGTTAAGTTAAGGTTATAACTCACCTTTAATCAACCCTTACATGCATTACATACGTTTCCATTTCTTATTGTCCCTTTTCTAGTGTTGGCACTGCGGCGCCAGCTTCCTTTATGCAACTCGCATTGCGGCACGGGTTTACAGTGTATATGTCCCTGACTCGGCACTACGGCGCTAGTCCCTTTGCTAACAGTCGTGTTGCGGCACCACTCTTTTGTGACTGAGGGTTAAGTCTGGCGCTGCGGTGCCAAAGTCAGTGCTTTGGGCTGCGCTACGGCGCCGGCCCTGAGCCTCAGATAATTTGACAGTTTGATTTCTTCTGTGAATTTTGGGTTCATAACTTATTCGTTACAAGTCCGAATTGGCTCGTTCAAAAGCCGTTAGCTCACAAATCACATGCACTATGATTTCATTAGAAAATATTTCATTTTTGAATCTTTTAACACGAAATTCATCGATTAGTTCGTTATTGAGCGTTCGACAAACGTTTGTGAGCGTTCATAGCTCGTTTTCTTCATTCTAAGTCAAAATTTGACCATTTTTGAGTTCGCAACTTTAGAATGAAAATTTGGACTATTCTCCATCGAAAACCAACATTTTCGAGTTCAATTGTAACTTTTCACTTTCATTCTGATAATTTAACGATTTTGATGATTATCGTCTAATCTCGTAAATTTCGCCATAACTTCGTTACTTGAGATTTTTACACGGTTCAAAATGGATTCATTTAATCATTCTAACATCCTAACCAAACATATTTCATTAAATCATACACAAGAAAAATTCTTACATGTTCTTCATTAGTTCATTACTCTCATAATTATGATTTCCTTACAACATGGTTTATTAAAGCTTAAGTTCTCTAATATCCATCCTTATCACTCCATAACATGCATGCTCTACCACTATTCACTTCTCTATCAAATATCAATTGAAGAGATGGAGAATCATGGTTAAGGATCCTTACCCTTGATGATCAAGCCTGGTTCTTCTTCTTCTTTCTTCTTGATATAACAAGTCTACCTCTTACTATTTTCTCTCTCAATATATAAGCTCTAAGTTTTTAGGTGGAAAAATGAACAAGGCAAATGACCAACAAAACTCTTCTATTTATAGGATTGGCAAGGTTAGGGCAATAAGGTAACTTAGGACATTCCACCTCCTTTTATAACCTCCTTACTATTCATTACTTGGGCAACACAAAACATATCCCTTGCTTGGCCACCACACATGGCCAGCCAAGACTCACTCATGGGGCCCTCATGGGTTGCCCCATGGGTTTTTCTTACCCGTTGACCCATCGATTCGATCCACGGATGCGGTTCTTAGTTTGGGCTTTAGGTTTAATTATCTTGGGCCTAAAGTTGGGCTTACATTAATAATCTTTGGGGCTTAACAAGTTTACTCTTGGGCTTGCATTCATTTACGATCATCATTTATTCAAATCTTTACGTTCCTTAAGATTCTCAAACTTAGTACGCAGGCAAAAAATTGTGTTTGTCATAACTAAAATATTATTACATATTCCATCCTTCCTTATTATTCTATTGTTACGTATTTCTCGAAAGTTCAAAAATAATTCCCGAGCAGAAACTGATGAATAGTGTTATTCAAAAAATTTCTCGAAAAACTTTTATTTTTGTCTTGAAAATTCGAACACTTTAATTCTACCACGTAGCCAGAATACTACAATATTCCGACACATTTAGGTTATAGAATAGCCTTCATCTTACTAACACATAATAATAACATATAATATAATTTTATTCATTATTTAATTAAATAAAATTATTTTACAATTCATCTGATTTTCTCGGTCGTTACATCCTTCCCCCTTATAAGGATTCTGTCCCCAAAATCTCGCTAAAAAATTAAACAAACAACTGAGGGTAATTCTTCTTCATTTTTTCTTCAAGTTTCCACGTTGCTTCTTCAGCATCGTGGTTCTTCCATAACACCTTTACCGAAGGAATAACTTTGTACCTCAGAACTTGCTATTTTCTATGAATAATTTGAATAGGCATTTCTTCATGCGTCAAGTCCTTCTCAATATGAATAGGCTCATATTCTATCACGTGCTTATAATCTGCCTTATAAGGACGTAACACAGAAACATGAAACACACTATGTATTGTTTCTAGGTCTGGAGGTAATGCTACCACGTAGGCTACCTCTCCTAGGTCCTATAAACCTTGGACTCAACTTTCCTTTCTTTCCAAAGCGTATATTTCATTTCCAGGGAGATACGTTTAGAAATACGTACAAGCCTACTTCAAACTCTCGATTTACTTGATGCGAATCCACATTATTCTTCTGTCTGTCTTAAGCTGCTACCAGACGCATTCGTATCAACTTGACTATATCCGCTATTTGTTGTACCAATTCAAGTCCTAGCATTTGGCATTCTCCCACTTCATCCCAACACAATGGAGTTCTACACTTCCATCCGTATAGAGCTTCGTAAGGAGGCATGCCTATGCTTGCATGATAACTGTTGTTATACGTAAACTCTACTAGCGGTAGATGATCATCCCAACTATCCTTAAAATACATGATAAGTAGGTTTTATACGTACTTATCTGGTATCTATTACTTGAATTAGCTGCTTAACCCTATGTTTCTTAGTTACTTTTCATACATTTTATATTATTTTGTAGGCTATGACATAACATTGGCATGAAGAAGCAAGTGAAAGCAATTCGAACATCTTTTGGACCAAAATACGCAAGCGAATGCAAGAATAGAAGATTGAACGGCTTTTGACACCAAGTTAGATGCATGTTCTTGGCTTGGAACATGGATTTTAGTGTAGATCTACTTCTTAGCTTTCTGAAATATCTTGAATCATCCCAATCGGAGCTTGGATACGAGAGTTATGGCCTTTTTATCAACACAGATCAAAGTTAAGACTTGTCGTGCTTGCCATTTACATAGCATCCACTTCAAGCTTGATTTCCGCCTTGCTCTAGCCCGAATCTGTCAATTTTTAAAGAATTAAAGTTGTAGATCCCGTCGATATCTTCGATTTAATAGGTGGCAGGCCCCGTAACTCCTAGTGGAGCAAAAGTTATGCACGTTTTACCAAAGGATGTCGCAGTAGAAAATAGAGTAGCGCGGACCACGCTAGGGGCGAGCTAGGCCACCAGATTTTTGGACCCTGTGGCGCGGGGTGCACCCAGAATTGCCTAAGGACGGCACGGGGCGCGCTAGGCGGCGGGAAGACAGCTATTTTGGGTTATTTTTTGTCCAATTTGAGCTAGAGTAGGATTCTTAGTTGCCTAACTTGCTAGGATATCCATTAGAACTATAAATACGTGATAAGAGGCATAAAAGAGAATATATATATAGATTAGTTTTGGAGGATTTCATTAGACTAGAATAGAGTAAATTAGATCAAAACACTAGTTCTTGTTAGATTTGGAGATTGAAGCAACTTGGAGACAATTGAAGATTCAAAGTAGAAGCAAGGAAGGAGCTTCAAATCTACAGACAATAGATTATATCTTCTCATCTTCTTCTATCTTTGTCTTTTAATGATTATTCAATTGTGAATTCTTAGTTTTAATTCAATAATAATGAACTAATTCTTTGTTTGAGATTACAATAGTTCTTATTGTGTAGTTTATTTTAATATATTTCGCTATCAATTATTATGTTCTATTGTGAGGATTGTCTATTGTGATTTGGACTTACTTGCTTAATTGCCTTGCTAACAATTACCGTGATAATCTATATGAACTTGAGAGATGAAGTATTAATTTAGATCTTATCATGAAAGCATGTGTTTGTGATTTCTGCATAGATGGAATTCATGATTCGTGTTTAGGTTAGAGATATGCCTTTATGCCATATGTAATCTGATAGAGAACTTGTGCTTTAAATCTTTTTTAATTGTAATTCACATAGAGATATAGTGGATTAGTTAATTAGGGTATCTTGCTTAATTCTATCATTTGTGGATTTAAGTTAGTATGGGTATTATGCATCGAGAGGTGGTTTTATCTGCTTTAGTGTTCTTAATTAACAATTCAGGATAGAGAATAATTGATGAGAAGTGTATTAATTTAAATGAAGCAATAAGTGAAGTTGTGATCTTAAATCTCCGTAATCTTAATTTAACTAGTGGTAATTAGAATTAGTTTACTTACAAATTTAAATTCATTCGTTTAAATAAGATTGAGTTGGTTACGGGTTAGCACTTGGTGATTTTTATTAAACAATTCCTCGTGGGAACGATACTCTACTTTCAGTTTATTAATTGTTGACCACGTATAATTGCGCGTTGTGCGTAACTAGATTTTACCCAACAAGTTTTTGGCGCCATTGCTGGGGAATTAATTTAATAATTATTTACCAATATTAATTTCAATCAAATTAGTCTTAATTTAAATATTTTTATTTTTATTTTTAATTCTCTTCCTATTTTTCTTTCTTTTCAAGTACTATGGCGGAATGTAATTATCAATGGCCATATACAAGAATGACTCAGCCAAGTGGAGCGGGGATTGATGGTCTCAATGCATTTTTTGCAGTATTAGCGCAACTTGAGACACTTTCGAGGAGGTTAGATGTTGTTGCAGCCCAACGTATTCGAAGGATAGCAGTTAATTGCAATTATTGTGATGGTAATCATCCGAGTCATCAATGCACCGTTAGTTTTGGGCCGGGACAACACGATGGTGAATACCTCAACTATTATACATATGCTAATTATCATCAAGTTTGGGGGTATCACCCGGATTCATCATGGAGCTACAATTATGAAGACCAATACTACGCTCCAAATCAATCATACACACCATAATTTTCATGTCCATCTCCATTGCCACAAGAAGAAAAGCCAAATCCGATGGATGTAATATTGAAGGGCATAGCATACCAAGAGGAGATGAGGATTAATCAAGAGTGGTCAATTCAGAATCAAGAGATATCAATTCAAAATCTGCAGAACCTGATGGATCAAATACTCAAAGCCTTGAACAACTGTCGTCAAAATAAGTGGTGTTATGACGAGGATTCTGAGATTGATGAAGTGCCCGAGCCAAATCTACAACTGGATGAGACACGAGATTTTGAAAAAGAGGAGACAAGTGGGGATAATGAAAACAAGGTCAGTGAAGAACTAGCTGTGGGTACCAACAATGATGAGCCTATGTTATTTATGCCCCAAGTTCCTTCTTCACCAAAGTTCAAGGATCCGGTTAGATTTGCAAAATCATGCCCACTTGGTAGCCATGTCGTCGGCGAAGCCCTTTATGACATAAGAGCGAGTGCAACGATGAAGCCGTGGTGGGACGAGAAAGAGAAGATAGACGAAGAGCCCATTATGTTTGATACACCTCCATGCCTAAATATGATCACAAACACAATGGAGATAGCACCTAGTTATTTGCCCTTCTTCATGGAGATTATACTGAGTCAGAGCATGCTAGGTGACTTTGATGCTATGGTCATCGCTTGTGGGAACCTCCCAAAGGATTATTTGCTACTGATGGATGGAGGATTCCTCAACTTTCGAAGAGAAATTGGATAGTGCTGACCAGACAGAGTCGGGCTTACGACGTTAAAACTAGCGCTACTTGGGAGGCAACCCAAGCTCTAAACATTTTCTTCCTTATTTATTCAGTCTAACTCAAATATTTAGTTTTCAATGACTAATGACTCCGTAATGGTATGCCCGCAGGTAAGGCAAGAAAAAGAGAGTCACCAAGCTACTGACTGCGTAGCGCGGGCCGCGCTACACAATGCCTATACCAAGCGCGGGGTGCGCTATCAGTCCAAAAATCACTGCTTGCCTAGCGCGGGGCGCACTACTCGGGAGTTTCAGGCGCTGAACGAATTTAATCGATGTGTCTCAGATTTGAACAAAGCCAATTCTCATTAATACATGCAACTTCTCCACTTCTCTTACACCCATTACACTTCCAATACTCCATAACCCCTATTTCACCATCCTTACCTCTCCTTCTCCTTTTCAACTTCCATTCCCATTAAATCCATCCATCCCCAACTTCCAATCCACGTTGGTTTTCCATTTCCAATCCAGGTTGGTTTTGAATTTCCGCGCCGCTCGAAAATCCCAGGCGTTAAAAGTGGTTTAATTGCAATGTTAGTCAAGTCCAACTCAAGTGTGGTTCCTAATTTATTCCAATGTGTCTGGCCTATTCTTCATACTTAGCAGACAAGGAGGAACATGTTGTATTTTTAGGAGGAACATGCTGTATTTTCAGGAAAGTCCTCTCTTTTAATTTTTCCTATCTTAGCCATTGAGGACAATGTTTGTTTTAAGTTTGGGGGCATTTTAGTGTCGTATTACATATAGTTAGTTATTTACATTGTAATTCATATAGTTACATTTAGTTTTCTCATTCACTATCTTAAATTTTTTTTTTTATCAAAAATCAAAAATAATAGTTAGTTACTATGTTCATCTTGCATGAGTCCACCTGTTTGATAGTTTAAGTTTATTTTGGCCAATGATGAGATTGGAATTGGGTAGACAAGTACAGTACTGACCATTAGAGCTTTGATGTGATTTCGTGTTCTGAATTGAGTCTTTTTCTATTTGAAACTAGTATAATAAGGATATCATAGTAAAAACAACTTGTTAAATGATTGAGTTTAAATTTATACATAATCGGACTCTAAAGGATAATGCTAGTTTGAATGAAAGAATGACAAGAATAAGTAGTGATGACTAAAGTTAGACAAGAACATAAGTTTGGGGGAATATTTGGGTAGACAAGTATAGTACTGACCATTAGAGCTTTGATGTGATTTCTTGTTATGAATTGAGTCTTTTTCTGTTTGAAACTGGTATAATAAGGATATCATAGTAAAAACAACTTGTTGAATGATTGAGTTTAAATTGATACATAATCGGACTCTAAAGGATAATGTTAGTTTGAATGAAAGAATGACAAGAATAAGTAGTGATGGCTAAAGTTAGACAAGAACATAAGTTTGGGGGAATATTTGGGGTATATAAGCTATAAAAAAAAGTATAAATGAACAACATGGCATGCTTGTCTAGTTTTGTGGCCTTTGTTACTTGAGTAAGTAAGCCCGAGGGGATTATCTTTACACCTAGCGCCCTAAGGTCTTAATGGTCTGGGAGTCGTTGGTTGAAAGCTTGTTAAGGTAGCATTCAAAAGCCTAAGGGATATTGCATAGCTATGTGTATATAAACCAAAAATAAATGAATAAAATGGGAAGTAAGAGCAAAAAGCCCCCGTAGATGAAAAATAAAGCATAAGTATCCCATGTTGACCCTCGGTATTGGTAATTATTTAATTTTAGTTGGATCTAGCTTATTTTTGGATTTCTTGAGTTTACATTGTATGATGTCCTCGAAGAGATTTGTTATGTGTTAAATTTGATTTTATATCAGTTAACATTGTTGTGGAGCACACACGTACTATATTAGTGATAACGGTCTATGATTTGATGATTGATTGAGATCATGTTTACTTGATTTCTCTAAGGCCGATTGAATAAACTTGTCTCTGTCATTACTGCTACATTTGTAGGCATGCAGATTAGTTGCATTGCATAGCATTGTTGTTTTGTGTTTTTGCTTGAGGACAAGCAATAGTTTAAGTTTGGGGGTATTTGATAAGTAGGTTTTATACGTACTTATCTGGTATATATTACTTGAATTAGTTGCTCAAATCTATGTTTCTTAGTTACTTTTCATACATTTTATGTTATTTTGAAGGATATGACATAACATTGGCATGAAGAAGCAAGGGAAAGCAATTCGAACATCTTTTGGACCAAAATACGCAAACAAATGCAAGAAGGGAAGATTAAAGGACTTTTGACACCAAGTTGGACGCATGTTCTTAGCTTGGAACTTGATTTTAGTGTAGATCTACTTCTTAGCTTTCCGGAATATCTTGAATCATCCCAATCGGAGCTTGGATACGAGAGTTATGGCCTTTTATCAACACAGATCAAAGTTAAGACTTGTCGTGCTTGCCATGTACACAACATCTACTTCAAGCTCGATTTCTGCCTTGGTCCAGTCCGAATCTATCAATTTTTAAAGAATGAAAGTCGTAGATCTCGTCGATATCTTCGATTTGATAGGTGGCAGGCCCCGTAACTCCTAGCGGATCAAAAGTTATGCCTATTTTACCAAAGGACGTCACAGTAGAAAATAGAGTAGCACGGACCGCGCTAGGGGCGCGCTAGGCCACCAGATTTTCTGACCCTGTAGCGCGGGAAAATTTCCTAGGGACGGCGTGGGGGGCGCTAGGCGGCGGGAAAATAGCTATTTTAGGTTATTTTGTGTCCAATTTGAGCTAGAATAGGATTCTTAGTTGCCTAACTTGCTAGGATATCCATTAGAACTATAAATACATGATGACAGACATAAAAGAGAATATATATAGATTAGTTTTGGAGGATTCCATTAGATTAGATTAGAGTAAATTAGATCAAAACACTAGCTCTTGTAAGATTTAGAGATTGAAGCAACTTGGAGACCATTGAAGATTCAAAGTAGAAGCAAGGAAGGAGCTTCAAATCTACAGACAATAGATTATATCTTCTCATCTTCTTCTATTTTTGTCTTTTAATGATTATTCAATTGTGGATTCTTAGTTTTAATTCAATAATAATGAACTAATTCTTTGTTTGAGATTACAATGGATCTTATTATGTATTTTATTTTAATATGCTTCGCTATCAATTATTATGTTCTATTGTGAGGATTGTCTATTGTGATTTGGACTTAATTGCTTAATTGCCTAGCTAATAATTACCGTGATAATCTATATGAACTCGAGAGATGAAGTATTGATTTAGATCTTATCATGATAGCATGTGTTTGTGATTTCTGCATAGATGGAATTCATGATTTGTTTTTAGGATAGAGATATGCCTTTATGCCGTATGTAATCTTATAAAGAACTTGTGCTTTAAATCATTTTTAATTGTAATTCACATAGAGATATAGTGGATTAGTTAATTAGGGTGTCTTGCTTAATTCTATCATCTGTGGATTTAAGTGAGTACGAGTATTATGCATCGAGAGGTAGTTTTATCTATTTTAGTGTTCTTGATTAACAATTCAGAATAGAGAATAATTGATGAAAAGTGTATTAATTTAAATGAAGCAATAAGTGAAGTTGTGATCTTAAAATCTCCGTAATCTTAATTTAACTAGTGGTAATTAGAATTAGTTTACTTATAAATTGAAATTCATTCGTTTAAATAAGATTGAGTTGGTTACAGGTTAGTACTTGGTGATTTTTATTAAACAATTCCTCGTGGGAACGATACTATACTTTCATTGTATTACTTGTTGACCACGTATACTTGCGTGTTGTGTGTAACTAGATTTTACCCAACAATACATGACGCAAGATCTTAGCATATCTTCTAGCGGTTGAATTATCATCTCACTCTGCCCATCCGTTTGTGGATGGTAAGCCGTACTTAACTTTAGCTACGTTCCCATATGTTCTTACAAACTCCTCCAAAAGTTTGATGTGAATAAATAGTGTCATACCCCTTCTAAGTAATTGGAAGTCCCACCACAAAGTCCATCGTGATATGTTACCACTTCCACTCTAGGATTTCCAATGATTGTAACAAGCCACTTGGTCTTTGATGTTCGGCCTTAACCTTTTGACAAGTTAAGCACCTACTCACGTATTCTGCTATCTCCCTCTTCATGTTCGGCCACCAAAAACTCTGTTGAAGGTCTTGATATATCTTGGTACTACCAGGATGAACCTAGTACCTCGAACTATGAGCCTCTTATAACACTTGCTCCTTTAATTCTGTCTCATTCGGAACCCAAATTCTTCCTTCAAATCTTAATAACCCATAATTATCAAGACTATACTTTAATTCTATTTCATCGGTTAGCCGTTTCTTCATCTGGCCACACTCATCGTTTTCGAGTTTTACCTCCTTGACTCTCTCTACAATGGTAGATCGATTCTCTGTTGTAAACAATCTCTGTCCCGATTCACTCGGTAACTTCACCTCTAACTCCATCCTAGCTATCTCTATTATTAACTCAGTTTGAGTCGTTAACATAAACAACATCTCCCGACCCTTTCTACTTAAGGTGTCGGCCACTACATTGATTTTTCCTGGGTTATACAGGATATCGCAGTCATAATCCTTTATCAACTCCAGTCATCTCCTTTATCTCATATTTAAGTCCTTTTGTGTGAAGATATATTTTACACTCTTATGGTCCGTGTATATCTCACATTTCTCCCCGTATAAGTAACGCCTCCATATCTTCAAGGCAAACACTACCGTGGCCAGTTCCAGATCATGAGTAGGATAAATTTTCTCATAATCTTTCAACTGCCGTGATGCATTCGCAATTACCTTTCCATGTTGCATGAGCACGCAACCAACTCCTCTATGCGAAGCATCACTATAAACTATAAAATTCCCTGTATCCTCGGGTAAAGACGATACAGGTGCTTTACTCAAATTTTTCTTCAGCTCCTGAAAATTGTCTTCACACTTCTCCGTCCATACGTACTTCACTGTCTTCCTTGTCAGGTTAGTCAATGGAAAAGCTATCTTGGAAAAATCTTGGATAAATCTTCGATTGTATCCCGCTAACCCTAGGAAATTCTGTACCTCAATCGATGTTTTTGGTTGTTCCCAATTCATCATTGCTTCCACCTTCGCTGGATCCACTGAAATTTTGTCTTAGTCGATAACATGATCTAAAAACTGTACTATTTCTAGCCAAAATTCACACTTCGTGAATTTTGCATATAACTTCTGCTTCCTTAGTGTCTCCAACACTAACCTTAGGTGTTAAGCATGATCTTCTGGCGTCTTAGAATAGACTAGAATATCATCAATAAAAATAACGACGAACTTGTCCTAATACTGTTTGAACACTCTATTCATCATATCCATAAATGTAGCTGCTGCATTCGCCAACCCAAATAACATCACTAGAAACTTGTAATGGCCGTAACGAGTTCTGAATGCCGTCTTAGGTATATCTTCCTTTCTAACCTTCACCTGATGATACCCCGTTTGCAAATCTATTTTAAAAAAATACTTTGCCCCTTTCAACTGATCAAAGAGATCTTCGATCCTGGGAAATGGATATTTATTCTTTATCGTTAACTAGTTCAACTCTCGGTTGTCAATACAAAGTCGTAATGATCTGTCATTCTTCTTTACAAATAGTACCGATGCTCCCCACGGTGAAACACTCAGTTGAATGTACTTTCTATCCAACAGTTCTTGTAACTGAACCATCAACTCCTTCATCTCCACTGGTGCCATACGGTACGGTGCCCTGAAAACCGGTGTCGCTCCTGGCACTATATCTATTACGAATTCGATCTCCCTATCTGGTGGAAGACCCGTCAATTCACTTGGAAATACATCTGCAAATTCGTTAACTATAGGTATTTGTTCCATCGTTGCTCCCACTCTCTGGGTATCAACAACATGACACAAATAACCTACACATCCCTTCCTCAATAATTTCCTCATTTGTGTTATAGTAAGATAACACGAACGTCCCGATAATTTATTACCATAAAATACTACATTTGGTTGTCTCAACGTTCTAATGTTTACACATTTCTTTTGATAATCTATAATTACTGTAATGCCCTCATATCTGTACTCCCATGGTATCCGATATGATGCTTACTACGAATCAATATAATGCATTTAAATCTATACACCCATGTTATCTGATTATAAGCTTATATTAAATTGAGGGACTATCAGATATAATTCTCATAGATCCAAGATTCACAGTATCCCATAACAGATGACAATTCTGAAGATAACTATTACTATGTTTGGATACCTTCACTTGGATATATGAACTGTATCTGTCAATAGAATCTATCTATCTAAAATTCAGAGTACCAGTAATAACATGAACAGTCCATATTACTAATACCCTCACCCAGATGTATAGTCTATGCTATGCGAATTTATACTATCGTATCGATAGTAACTATCTATCCAAAATTCAGAGTATCAATAACAACATGAACATTCCATGCTATTAATACCCCCACTCAGATAAATAGTTTCCAAGGATCTCAACTAGATTTGAAGAATTCTAAATTACATCTATATCTATAAGAAAACACGGTTGCAAAAATAAAAGATGTTATATATATATATATATATATATATATATATATATATATATATATATATATATATCATAAATATTAACGTTCGATTACATGATTCTTATAACGAGTTTCTTATTACAAAGTATTCAACTAGACATGAATATAACCTAATCTAAGCAGGGTTGCTTCCCTTTATCTACTCCAGATGTTCCAAGGTTAGCATCTAATACTGCAAAGGAAATAATTTGCAAGGGTGAGCTATGACATGCTCAGCAGGTTTTATATATATAACAATATATGAATTTAAGAAATATAACAATTCAAAGTTTTACTGATAGTTGTTACCATTTTTTGGATTTCTTTTTCAACCATTTCTGGATTTTTATTTCTGTCAGTCACACAGACTTAGAAACTTTGTTTAGATATGAGATAGGGGATCAACCTACTCATTATCCTAGGAGTATGCATCTCATCCTACCGGTTCTCAAGTGCACCCAAATTAATGTTAATATATTATCGACCGAATCTTGATCCCTTACGGGATACCCAAGTTCAGTATATAGGATGTCTTACCAAACAATTTGGTTTGACACAATAGTTTATGCTCAATAATCAATATGAATAAATAATTCATTTCTTAGTTATGTTGAAACTATAGCGATAACCTTACAATAAGAGACAATTCAAATATAGGTGTAGTATATCATATCAACAGCATATCAAGACAAAAATCTTATTCAACAAATAAACAGAATTTGAGAAATTTGCGTAAGTAGTTAGGGTTAAGAAAAACTTGCTTGAGCGTAGATCAGTTATGTTATGCTACTTGATTCGTTTAATAAATACCTATGATGTTCATATATATAAATCTAACACGTTAGTATTGATAACAATACTCAAATACAATATTTACATAAGATCGGGTTAGATTCGATAGAGTTTCGGTGTTCAATGTCTTTACTAAATATTAAATAAGTTGATATATGGATTAAATTTTATTTATAAGCTTTCATATATATTTAAATAATTTACATATCCATTATAATAATTTCTAGAAGCTTATAATAATATTTAAATATTTATTTATCCCTTAAATGATTTTAAATCATTTATTTCTATTTTTAGATAATTAATATTTACTTAGAATTTTACAAAAACTTTGTTTATTATTTTTAAATAATTTATATCCACTTATTATGATTTTTATATCATTAATATTATTTTTCAATAATTATTTAGTATTTATAAATAATTATTCTAATTACTTTATTATTAAATTAGTTATTAATAATATCCAAATAAAATAAAATATTTATTGAGTTTATGTAAAAATATCATAAATTAATTATAATAACTTAATATAATTTTTAAAATTGTTTTTGTATTTATTTATATTTATTTATTAATTATTTCAAATTTTTATAAATTAATTTCTAGAAAAATAATTTATGTCTGTCGCTAAAGCCCTACAGTAACAGGAAGTGTCACTATAGGTGTTCTTGAGCTTCTGGGCAGTCATTTGGTTATGGACGAGGGATCACTTTGACCACGATTTATGTAGCTACTACTTATGATTCTGGGTTTGGACAAGTAGTAGTGTTATAGTACTCATACAGTAGTACAATATCAGACAAAATTCATGCTTTAACCTATATATAACAAGAAGTTATAGAGGCTCAAAGTCACTGTCAGAGCTGTTCTTGAGTTTCTAGGTAACCCGTAACAGTGGTCATGGTCAGTCAATGGTTTTGTGGCTTTCATAACTCTATTTCTATGTAATAGATTTGTGTTGTGTTTGTTGTAACATGTATTATATATGTCAAGGTACATATATATAACACTGATTTGGATAAAGCATAATTCTAAGGTCTCGATCTATGCTGGTCAAAGTACAACCAACATCTGTTCTTCGTGTTCATCACTTTTCTGGGTAACCCAGAAAACTTGGTTAAGCTTGGTCAACGACTTTTGACCATTAATTCCAGTAAACATATGAGTTGTTTAAGTAATTTAAGATCATAGATATGTAGTATGTATATCAAGGTGTTAATCTATTACAAAAACTTACAAAACAACAACCAAAAAGTGATCAAAAGGCTGGTCAAAGTAGCCGGCTCAAACTGTTCTTGAGTTTTCTGGATAACTTAGAAAATAGAACTCGTTATCGGTCAACCATCTTTGACCACCAATAACTTGCAATATATGGTTCTAATGAACCTGTTTTCTTTTCCAGATTAAAGACCTACTATCAGGTTACAAATAACATACAAATAACAGACCTAATCATAAACACATATAAATCTACAAGCTCTGACATTCGAGTGTCAGGCTTGATTTTCAAAATTCCCAGATTACTAAAAACACTTAATTAAGGCATCTAGATGTTATGAAAACGGGTTCTATCAACTTAACATAATTTCTAACATACTAATACATAATTCTAAACATCTAAACAACAAATTTTTCAAAGCATCAAATATCTAGCTATGAATTAGGGTTTACACCTTTCTTGCTTAATTTTGGATTCTAGCTTCTGAATTGGTTGCTGCTATCACCCAGGCTTGATTTGGTATGTTTATAAGAGTGTCTAGGCTTATAGAATTCGTGAGTTTACACTGAGCTTGGGTCTCCTTTTATATAATTCTTTAACTTGGCTTTTTGGTCATTTTTCCACCTACTTCCCTCCTAAAAGATCTGATCGGTGACTCTCCTGGTGCTTGGGAGTTTGGAAGCATGTCATGTGATGTTTTGGGACTTGTGTGGCTAATTCATAACCTACTTGTAAGCTTGTTGACCAAATTAGTAGCTTAATTATGCCCTAATCTTCACTAATCTTGATTATGGTTTTGTTTTTAATGATTAGGGTTGTTTAATAATGTTTATTAGTATCTAATTGAAGTTTAGTAATCATGATTAGGTGTTAGGATAACCTAATTAGGGTTAATTTAGCTAATTAGGGTTAGGTTTACAAATTAGGGTTATGTTTTGTTAATTAGGGTTAGGCTTTGTTAATCTAGGGTTACTAACCTAGCTTTCTCGCTAATCCTAACAAACACGACAAAGCGTTTTGTCAGTGTAAGTACGACAAAGCAGCTTGTCCAAACAAATATACTGAAAAGTCCATTTTCGGAATAAAATTTTTAAGCACAAGGTGTTAAGCATGTCAATTTTTAGATAAAATTTTATTTGACCAAATTTGTTAAACAGAGTATATATTAACACATAACACTTTCAGAACGGAGAGATTTTAATAATATAACTAAATTTTACATATCCGAGTCTTATTAAGGTTTTGGGTTTTTACAATTACACCATGGTTAAACAACCAATCCATCCCGAGAATTACATCGAATTCTCCCAACTTTATCGGTAACAAATCTACCGATAATTTATAACCTCGCATATCTACACAACAACTCCTATGAATATCTTCAACAGGAATTATTTCTTCGTTTGCTACCTTGATATTCAAAGGTACATGCAATCTTTCAGGAAGTAATCCTAAACGTCTAGTGAAATCACATGCTATGAAAGAACAAGTAGAACCCGAATCAAATAACACATAAGCATTTATATCGTTGATTGGGATAATACCTGTAACTACATCCCCTGATGCAACTGCATCTTGGATCGTCATGTTAAAGGTGTGGCCCATCGGTCTACCCGTCGGTGCTGGACCACCAATAGCTAACTTACCACTATTGGTGCCCTTATTTCCGTCTGTCCCCTTCTTTGGGCAGTTCTTTGCTATGTGATCAGTTGATCCACACATGAAGCATCCATGGTTTTTCTTCGGACTTGGACAGTTAGGCGAAATGTGCCCCTCCTGTCTATAATTGTAACACACGGCCTTTCCCTTGAGACAGACTCCTAAGTGAGTCTTCCCACAGTTCTTGCACGCCTCCATTCTCTTCTTAGGATCACCTTGCTTTACTCCGGTATTTCCAGAGTTAAATCCCTTCCTCTTCTGTCCATTGCCACTTCCACTAGCTCCTTCCATTTTCACTCCCCCGTCTATCTTATTCTTGTTCTTCATCTCCTTGTGGTATTGGCTTAGATCCTCATTACCACCTTCAGAAATTATTGCCTTCTCCAGTATGGTCCCAAAAGAGTTACTTTGGAACACATATATCTGACTATAGAGCCAGGGTTTCAAGCCCTGCTCAAACCTCCTAGCCTTCCTCACCTCAGTGTCCACCTGATGTGGAGCAAACCTCGCTAGTTCATTGAATTTGGCAGTGTATTGGGGAACTATCATCTCCCCTTGTTTCAACTCCAGAAACTGCATCTCCATCCTCCCCTGCATACTCATGGGATAGTAGTTCTCGAAGAAAATCTCCTTGAACCGCGTCCACGTTAAGTTCTCTATCCCAACCCTAGCCTGGTTTACCTCCCACTAGAAATTGGCCTCCCATTTCATCATGTAGGTAGCAAAAGAAACCTTATGCCCATCTTTGACATTTGCATTAACAAATGCCTTCTCTATTTTTTTCACCCAAGTTTAGGCTTCTATGGGGTCCGTAGTTCCTTTGAACTCCGGCGAATCGACACTTTTAAAATCCTTAAAAGTAGTAGCTCGTACTACCGTAGGATTTACGGGTATATTAGCCCCATTCCTATTAAAAGCAGTTGTTAATAAATTAACAAACCCTTGCATCGGGTTAACCGGACCTCCTTCTAGTTGATTCACATTGGCTTCTTTATTTCGTTGTCTTCTTCTTGGTGGCATTTTCTGTTAAGATAAATTACACGTCATTATTACTTACTTCTTGTTAGTTAGTTATTATTCATTATTAAACAATAACTTCAAACTCATTGCGCAATATGTTCCATAAAAAGGCTTATCTTAATTTACTTCTTCCTTGTAGTATAATACTACAACATTCACCATTACACAGCCTTAGCTGATTACATTACTATCCCGCAATTGCTTTCCAAAAATTGGGATTTACAAAAGACTACCCTTTGATATATAAAAGAGGGTTTTACGACACTACTAGATACATCATATTTACATATCTAACTCTACTCTAACTACTAACTAAATTACATATGTCTTATGGCATTCTCATAATCCGTGTTGGCAAGACCGGCTATAATATCTCGACTGATAGTATGTCGAGTTTGCCCTGCCTCTATCGGATACCCAGCCACTTGCTGCTAAAAATTCGCATGCGAACTCCTATGTATATAGGGCATTCTACCAATCTTTTGTTTCTTGACCTTTAGCTCATTCAAGAGCTAAAAGGTCTCCTATTTCAGCTCGTGGACCTTGTCCTTCGCCAAAACTATCTTGTCATGCTCCTCTTCCCACATCGATTCCATGCTCTTCTTATCCTCCAGGATTTCTTAGACCTCCTCCTTCAGCTCCCTTACCTCCTTCCCCAACTGGATATTTCTATCCAATAATGTCATGAACAAGGTTTTCATTAACTCCCCAAGAGTCATCTCTTCTGCAGGTGCTACAGTGTTAAATGACACCACCTCCACCTCCTCCTCCGATATGCCACCAAATAAAGACATGATGTCAAAGCTTTCCAAATCTCCAAACTCTACTATAACCACTTCTGGTACTTATGCTACAGGGGTCGGTAAGATCTCCACTTGATTAACGGACTCCTCGCTAACAACATGTATATCCCTATACATCTCATTATTGATGAGTGGGATTTATACCCGCGAATCAGATACTTTATGGCCTAAATAGTTGTATGATATTTGTTGATTTTATATAGTTTTATATTATTTTAGTATTATTTTGCTTAACTGTTGTAATGCATGGCTTATTATGTCTTTTCCATGCTTTCAGGGGCAAAACGGTCATTTTACATTTATCCATGCCGCGGTGCCAAAGCCTAGCCTATAGCTCGCGCCACCTCTGTGTCCTTACTGATGTCACCATGGCGCTGCAGTACCACTCTATGCCTTGTTTCCCGCGCCGCAGTGTGAACTCCGCTGCCCAGACAGAGAGGGGCTTGGTTTGACCTAGCAACAGAAGGAAACTGATATATATTATGCCTAGCCTCTGTAATAAAATATAGAGAGAGATAGTAGGATAGATTAATATATAATAGCTTAGTTCTCTCTCCTTTTTTATATTTTCTTTCTCTAGTTCTTAGATAATGTCTATAAATATAGATTAGGCTAATTAGGGAGAAGTCTAGGAATTCCTTGGAGCATCAAGAGTAGTAAGATACATAGATTGGAAGGTTTGAGAGGAGCGAAATGCTTGGAGACTGAAGAACCTCGACATAGTTTATTCTTGTCCATTTATTTCCTCTAATTTTGTATTCCATTAATGTTGTCTTTATTGCTACTTATATTTTGTTCAATTGCTATAAACTGAGTATTGGCTCTAAGGTTATAATGGAACCCTTTGTTATTTAAATTGACTGTCTTATCTCTTTGGTTGACACCATATGATTTGGTTTAATATATTCATGCTTAATGATTCTCGCTAAGACATTAGTGATAATTTTGATAATCTCTATGATATCGACAGAATGACTGTAGATTTGCACGTAAATATATTGGCATGTGATTAAGGGTTTCGACTGCATAAGTTGTGCGTATAATAGACATATATCTGTGTGCCACGTGCGACCTAATTGAGAACTTATGCCTAAATCCTTATTAGATTAATTCGCATAGACATGTGTAGGATTGTATCTAGCTTGAACGTTCTTTTCTGTTCTATTCCCTATGGGGTGGATCTGGAGAGGATATGTTTATACATACCTCGACAGAGGTGTATGAGCACATGTGTGTTCTCGGTCGACAAATTGTTGTGACCATTAAGACCAAAGACAGAAGGGTAGCTAGTTTGATGAAGCATATCACGTCAGGTGTTCGACAGAATGCCTGTGTGGGGTGAAGTTATAACCTTAGCTTGTAATTCCTTCGATTACCATTCGTTATCCATTTACTTGTTTTGATAATTAGTTATAACTAGATTAATCACACTTCCATTTATTGATGTTCGAATAAGACTTTATCGATACAAAAGTCGGTACTTGGTAAATATTAGTGATAGTTCCTTATGGGTACGATACTCTACTTATCACTGTATTACTTGTTAGACCGCGTATACTTGCGCGTGTTTAGTGATCGATTTTTTGAGCAACAAGTTTTTGGCGCCGTTTGTTGGGTAATATCTACTACGCACAACACGCAAGTATGTGTGGTCCACAAGTAATATAATAGTAAGTAGAGTATCGTTTCCACAGAGGCAATTTAGTAAGAAATTTAATATCATAATTATGAATTTTCTATTAATCCTAATTTTATTAAACTATCCAAATCAATGATTAAAATTATAAAAAGTAAATTATTAATAAATATATGATCACATAACAAACACAAATCTTAAAAACTAAATTTTCAAACAAATATTGGAGAATTAGACTTATGATTTCACCATAAGCTTCACTCTGATTTTTACACCTTTATTCCAGTTCAATTCAATATCCCAGTTTATTAATCAAGAACATGAATGTAGCACTAGCCACCTCTCGATGTACTAATATCATATTAACTTAAATCTACAATTAATATAGAAACAAGTTAAACACCTTAATCAACTAACTCACTACATCTCTATGTGAATTCTGATTAAAGAAGGTTTAAGATTAAGTTCTCTATAAGATTACATGCGATGTCAAGCATATCTCTACCTTAACATTCGTCAAGATTCTGTTCATTCACAACATTCAAGAACACATGCTATATTAACTAAGTCTAGACTCGTACTTCATCTCTCGAGTTCATACAAGTCCACAAAGAATCGTTGATCAGGCAATTCATAATTTCAAGCTCAAGTTAATATAGATAAACTGGATAATAGTTTATTAAACTGAAATCAAAGTTACAAAACCATCGTTTCACTTAAAGATCCATCATAAGCCTAAAAAGTAAATTAGTTCATCATAAATGAATTAAATACTGAATAAATAAAAGAAAACATCATCCCAATTATATAAATTGAAATTTAAGGAGAATAGTAATACACCACCCTTCTCGCCCTTCAATTCTGTAATCTTTGTGAAAATCCTCCTCTTCTTCGTTCCTCCAAGTTCTTGTTTTTCAATCTTATTCTCTAAGTGTGTCTCCCAATAATGATCATCCTCTTTTCCTTCAAAAAGTGGCATAAATTATCCTCACCTCAGCTCTACACCACCAATTCTAATCCAACTCTAACTCATCACCAAGAAAGTTTAATAGAAACCTAACTCCTTTTCAAAACTAACAAGGAATTAGTCAAACACTCCCACAAACATTAAATAACAACCATAACACAATTCTATTATGATCATATTACATAAAGAATTAATAGCTCCAAACAATGCCCATCTTCCAGCATATATTTTGTAAGAACCCGAATTTGCAAAAAATATTAAAATAAGAATTTAGTAAATAAAATTCTTAAAGCATGTTATGGGTTCGAATGAGTATATATATATGTGTTATGAGGTATGTGGTATTGTGTTACATAGGGTAATATGAGTTATGCAATATGTAATGTTGTGTTTAATGAATATATATTATTATTATTATATATTTGTTATAAATTGAAGAGATGAATTAGTAAGAAGATGGATAAGATTTATCTATCGGCATTAAATAATTTATGTGAAATTATTTTATCTTAGTAAGTTGGTGACATTAAATGTCTTTGATAAATCACCAATTTCTTGAGTATTTGTACGAGTACGTATCAAATCTAATGTGGTGCGACCGTACCCTTTAATGGTGGATGTATAAGAGCTGGGCTAAACGATTCCTTAAGAGAGCGGAGGTATATACGGATTAGTAACCGATCTAACTCACTGTGAAAATAATGTAGACGAGACAAAAACTAATTTGTTGGTTGTTTGTGGGAAACCTGTGACACCACCAAATCTGGGTTACTTGACCCCCGAGTTTGGTGTTCACGATCCACAATATAAATAACATTTAACTACCCATTTATTTATAAGTAGGAACATACACTTCATTAACTGATATAGTTAATACATTACCCCAGGTTCTCTAACCTTAACATTACAAACATACCCTTTAGTTATTCAAAAAGGGTTCACAAATACAACATAATAATAATGTTATTCATAACTAATTAATCACTATGTCTTTGCCTTTGTTCTTCACAGCATCTTCTGCAACTTCATCCCTAGCTGAAAAGTTTTATTTAGCAAGGGTGAGCAACAAATTTGCCCCGCAAGTTAAGATATACAATGAATGTATAAGTATCAGAATAATAGACTATCTATTTTGATAGAATGATACCAAAGTTCGGGGAACTTTGAAATAGCTGAACAATTCGTTAATCAATAACAAGTTTTCTCGTATTCTAGGCAACGCAATAATCTGTTAATGAAAGAGTACAACGCTTTCAAAGTTTCTACGATATTCTATTAAATAAACAAGAATAAATTCTAGGCAATAACAAAGTGGAATATTTTCCAGATTTATGTTGAGTGATCTCACCAGATCTTTGAACTTATTTTCTCGGGTATCTATCAAAGATTTACTTTGATACATACGCAGGCGTATCAGATAACCATAAAGATTAAATCATACCCCTCTGCAGGTATAACAAGTGATCAGCTTTATTATACCCTATATTATGCATAATACTTAACAGCGCGCAATGGTCGAATATACGACCCAAAATGTTTCCTTTATATAAAAGGTTGTTCTTCTCAGTCTCAGAATCAAGATTTTTGATTTAACAACGAAATACTGTTATTTCAAATTCTATCTACTTATTTATCTAGCCGAAATAATTGGCATCGATCTATCAATAACAATTGATTTCTCTTCCCGTACTTATCAAGTTCTAACAAATGTTCGTCTAGCCAGAATAATTAGCTAAGACATTTCTCAATATAATTTGTCAATAAACAGGAATTATCTATACTGTCAATATTAGTTTCTACAGATATAAATATCCAACAACAGAAATTCTACAAATATATATTTTTCGAATCAGTATTTAATTTGAATTATTAATCATGCACTAACTGCGAATAATCAACAATAACTTCCCTGGACATGGTATAATTAGCAATAATTAACCATAATAATTGAATGAATATAACTCAAGGTTGAGTTAGAAAACTTGTATTTCGCGTTGATTACAGCTACACAATATAAGTAACTGCGTTCGTAAGACCTGTAATCAACAATATCGGTCTCACAATTAGCACAATATTTTATAACACGTAACACTATAATTTACAGTCAAACTTCTCCTAGACACATTACCACATAGCCACATTAGTGTTTATAACCTATATAAACACTTATCTAGTCTAACTATTTCGGTCTGGTTGGATTTCGGTCCATTCTCAGTGTTTTAGGCACCCTATCCAACAATTAACACATTGATTGTCAATTAAACTTGGTCTCTAAGCTTCAATATTATTTTAGATAAGTCAAATATCATTTATAATATTTTCCGGAAGCTTTTAATAATTTATAAACAATTATTATAATTTGTAATAATTTTTTTCGAACACTTAAATCATTTTTAAATGATTTAATTATCAAATAATCTTACTATCATTAATATTTAATAATATAAAAATATTAATAACATACTTGTCAAAATATTAAAGTTATTGTTAATAACTTAAAATATTTTTAAATCATCGATATTCTACTTAAATAATTTTTAAAATAATTGAAATCATTTTTAAATCATCACCATTAATATCTAAATATTAATGAAATTATTTTCAAAATATTAAAAGTCATTAATTATAACTTAAAATATCTTTAAAATATTTTTCTCATTTTTAAATGATTTTTAAATCAATAACATCATTTTTAATTCATTTATTTAATATAATACTTAAATAAATCTAACATCATTAATATTAATATATTAATGAGAATTCTCCAAAAATATTGAAATATATATTTTATAATTCAAAATATTTTATAACACTTTATTCTTATTTAAAAATGATTTTTAAATCATTAAAATCACTTTTACCTTATTTATATAATTTAATAATTAAATAAATCTAATATCATTAATATTAAATTATTAATGAAAATTCTCCAAAAATATTAAAAGTTACATTTTATAACTCAAAATATTTTTAAATACATTATTCTTATTTAAAATGATTTTTCATAATATTAAATCATTTTTCTCTAATTTATTTAATACACTAAGTAAATAAATTAAATACCTTTAATATTTAAATAATTATAAATATTAAAGAAAAATATTTCAATTGGTCAAAAATTATTTTTCAGAATTTAAAATAATTTTTAAAACCATTTTTAGTAATTTTTAGAATTTATTTCTAATTTTTAATTATTTTCCAGAAATTCAGAAAATAAATAAATAAAACCGTCGCTATAGGGCTTTAGCGACAAAAAGCGTCGTTGTTGGTGTTCTTGAGCTCAAGAACACTAACAGCTTCGTGATTAACATGCCACGTTTGGCCACTATTGATTCTTTGTGTAATGCGTTTTTGAGGCATCTTGAACCATGATTGTGTAGTGTTTATGTAACACTGCAACATCCAAGCATCATCTTGGTCATACTACAAAACAACAAAACGATCTAATCTCTCAAACATTCTGTCAGACGAAATCTGGGTTTTCTGGGTAACTCAGAAACCCAGACAGTGTTGACTAGACACTTTCAATCTCGATTTGATCAAGGTTTGATCATCTTATGGGTGTGTTCTTGGTTCAAACGGGTAGTACACATTACAAGGAACAATAACATAACACTAACTCAGTTCGAATACATCAAAATCACTAGATTTAATCTGGTCAAACATTGTCAGAAATTGTGTTCTTCCGGTTTCTGAAAATTCCAGAAATTGCAAATCAGAGTCGAGTTGCCTAGTTTGACCACCTTCTCTGATCACTGTGTTGATGTTTTAAGAGGTATAAAGACCCAGATCTACAGTCCATTATGTAAGCTACAACATGAACTCAACAACATCAACAAAACACAAATAAGCTGACAGATCCAGCCCTCACAAAACATTTTCAAACTCTGCAAAAGACTTTCTGGTTACCCAGAAGGTTCATGGTCATGCCCGGTCAACGGGTTTTGACCATGAATAACTACCAATCTAGACATCTGATGGCTGTACTACTACTTCCAGATTAAAGACAACATATCAGGCTACCAACACAAAACATAAAACAAGAGAAATCAAAAACATACACGGATCTGTGGCTCCTGACATTAGCTTGTCAGACCACAAATAGTGTTCTTGACAGTTTTGGAAAGACTTAATTTTAAAGCATTTTGATGCTATAGATCTATGTTATATCAACATAGATCATCATTAAACATCATCTAGCAAAGATCTAAACACATAAACACGAATTTTTTCGTAGCAACGTGGATCAAAATAAAAATTTAGATTTATAACTTTTCTTGACAAATCTTAGATCTTGGCTCTCAAATCTGTTTTTGGGTGACTTAGGGACTGTATTTAGAACTGAAATACTTAGCAATTTCATTGGTTTAGGAGAGAGAGAGAGAGAGAGAGAGAGAGAGAGAGAGAGAGAGTTGGTGAGAGCAATATGAAAAATGGCAACTTTTTGTGACTTTTTTTCTCTCTTGAATCTATATATATTATGACTTGTTGCTATGGCTGATGTTGTTGGACGATTTTGGCTAGATTTTTAAGTCCTTAAGTCAATGTAGTTGGTCAAGAGTTGGTCACCCACTCCAATAATTGATAGATTTACAAGCAATCTAATAAAAAAAATTCATAAAGTGCATTTTTGACATTTGTAAAATAATTTTAATGGCAATATGGTCAAATATCCAAACCCTTGGAGTTTAGGGTTTGGGTTTAGGTTTAGGGTTTGGAACCCTTAGGGTTTAGGGTTTAAACCCTTTAGGTTTACACTTTAATTTCCAAGATTTTCGAATTTTGGTTTTCAAAATAAAAAATTACTATTCCAAAATTATAATTAGGATTCAATAATTATATTAATATTTCCTCATCATAAAATTCAATCTTGCTAATTAAGTTTAATATTCCTAATTAAAATTACTTAATTTAGCAATTAAGGTCAAAATGGTCATTAGGGTTTATAACCCACGAATTAGGGTTTTAATTAGAAAAATAAATTTTCTAAATTATAATTAGAGTTTGTAGAATAGAAATTAAGATAACTAAAATATAATTAGGATTTTCTAATCATATTTAAGTTTAATACACACATTAGGCTTACCAATTAGGATTAGGGTTTCCTAATTTAGGGTTTAGGATTCCCGAATATGAAATTAGGGTTTCCCGACTTTCGATTATGATTTCTAACGGTACATTAGGGTTTCTCATCTTGAGATTAGGTTTTCTAATCTCTTCTTAGGGTTTATAAATATTAAACCTTACCCGATCAATCATTGATCAATACTACCACACAGTACAAACACGTAATCAATAATATAATTCGTTTAATTATATTTTATATTGAATCCCTATTCGGACTTAGGGTTAGGGTTTCTATTCTCCGTTAAGCACAACTCTACTCTATTTTTATTAGTCAATACACAAATTAACCTTCTCGAAACACGTATCACCGATACTTGTCACATAAATGATAATTAATATTAATATTAATAAAAAAAAATTTATTCGTAAATTTTGAATTATTCGAAATCACGGGTTATCACAAAATCACTCAGTGTACTATATTGAATACTATTAAAGTCTCGACGCATGCTAGGTTTAGACTGGTATATATGTACGTTGTTGACGAGAGTAGAAAATCGATATACCTTTAAGGTGGTGAGAGAATTATTACGTAATTCAATACACGGCAAGAAGCGAAGACGAAATGATTGTATGTATGTGTTATATTCGAGTTTTGTGTTATTGGTGGTAAGAAACCGTAGAGGAGACGTTATAGCTGGTTAAACTAATAAGGGGAACATAGTTTTAAAACACGAAGTGTGATTCTTAAGGAAAATAGTAGTCAATGATATTGAATCAAAGAGGGGATTGAAGTTAGACGAGTTAACGCTTAAGGAGGACGTGTAAAAGTATTTAGAAGCGTAGGTTTCAGTTCTGCTGGTGCAGAACTTGTCTGCCTCTGATTTTGGTATGGCGCAGCTACGCCATTTCCAAGCCTATGACCAGCGCAGCTGCGCTGGTCTGTAGAAAACTCTGAGTTAGTTTGTAAAAATGTGATTTACAAGCCATGAATACTAATAACTCTTATAAGGTCATGAATAGTGACTAAGTGTTCATTTGGTTAGAAAAACATGACTTGAATAAAGGTTTTAATTATCCCGGATTAAATATTGGTTAATTAAGCGATATTATAGAATATTATATTCTATTAATTAGAGGGATGCATAATAATTATTGAAAAGAAATAATTAATATTAATTAATTATTGTGTGGGTTGAAAGTACCCAACTAAATGATATTTAACCCAATTAAAATATTAATGTGAGTATAATCATTAAATAATATTACTATGGGTAATATAGAAAATGTGAGCAGTAGTGATATATAATAACTACGGCTTAAGAATATGTGAAATGTGACGTTTAATTGGGACTAATGATATAAGATGCCAAGTAGTACAATGAAGCAATGTGTTGCATTTTAATACAGAAATATTAGATTATCTGTGTACTCTAGAGACTGGGAAAGAATTAAATATTTGAATAATCATTAATATTAAGGTTATAAATGTGAGTAGTAAAAATAATTATGGAACTACTCGGATAATAATATCTTACTGCTATATTTTATCACATGTATTTAATGTACATGGATTATATGATGCGGGTATAAAACTTGTCTTTAAATCCCTAATATGGTAACAATTGTACCTTAATATTACATTATGGGAATTAAAAGAACCAAACCAAGCCTTAGAATAACAAGTTGCTGAGATTTTTCACTTGTCCCAAATTAAGTGTCACAAAGGACTTGAACAGTGACCTAGAAACTCTCTTTACGTATTCTCCAATTGACTATGGGATAGATGATCATTGCTAGCTAAGTTGTTGGTATGAAGTTGTTGAACCACCCTTCTTGGACCATTGTTTCTTCCCATTACACCATGGACTCCAATCTTGTGTAATGCCATTGTCTAGTCCATGTGTTCTCTATAAATGCAAGCTTGAGTTCAAATTTTGTGATTTCTAGAAGTTGTTTGATAGATTAATTGGAGAGTATAAGTTGCTGAGCTACTATAGAAGTATACTCAGAGTGTATGAGGTCCAATTCAATCTCAAGAAAGTATAATTTTCAATTATGTTCTTCACTTTATTACTTGTTGACCATGTATACTTGCACGTATTCATTGATTGCGAAATCGACCAACAAGTTTTTGGCGCCGTTGCCGGGGATACTTTTTGTTATTGGGTTTTATATTAGTAGCTTTAAATTGGCATTTTTTTAGGAATTAATAAAATTGCTTCGTTCATGGTTTTACAGGTTAGCCAAGTCAAATTCAAGTGTGGTGCCCAAGTTGTTCCATGTGCCTAGCCTATTCTCCAAACTTAGTGGACAAGGAGAAATATTGCTATATTATGTCAGGAAAGCCCTCTCTTTTAATTTTTTTCTATCTTAGCCATTCAGGACAATGTCTGTTTTAAGTTTGGGGGTATTTATCATGTTTAATATTTACTTGGGCAATGTTTTAATGGAATTTAATTTTGGCCAATGAGAAGTGGGTGGTTGATATTGTTAACTCTTGAAGAGTTGATGAGTATGCTTAGTTTATATTTTAACTCATTAATTAGTTTTCACATTACTTGCGAAATTTTTGAAAAATTTTACACATCCATTTGTTTAGCCAGTTGGGATTGACATTTTTTTTGGCTAAATGCTTATGAAAGATACCATTGCAACTTGAGAAATCTTATTTGAGCATCATTCGAAGTGAAAATTAGGCACTCACATAAGTTTGGAGGAAATCTTGGGGTATTTTTCAAAAAAAAAATTGGAACCTTCCCGAGTTGAATAATTGAAGCATGTGGTGGGTCGAGATGGAGTGTAAAACGCACTCCCCATAAACACAAGCACGAGATGGAGCGTAAAATGCACTCATTCAATGAAAAGTGGAAAACGAGATGGATCGTAAAATGCACTCGTTCATGAAAAGTGGAAAGTGAGATGGAGCGTAAAACACACTAACTAAATAGAGAAAATAAAATATGTATGTTTGAAATACTTGGGAAGGGTTCATATGAGCTTTAAAGTTGAATATCCGGTTGATCCTCAATAAAAAAAAATGTGCTTTGTCTATTTTAGCAGTGATTGATGTGATAAGAAGTTTTGAGAGTTGTTTTAAAAAAAATTTATGAGCGTTGGTTGATCTTAGCTAAATCATGACTAGTCTGAACATATGGATGCACACACACACTTAAAGGATCATAAGTAGATGTGAAGCTAATAAAAGTTGTTAAAATTTTAGACATTATATTGTTTTAAATTTTCTGCGGGTTATTATTTGTTGTAACCTTTGAGGCCATTGTGCGAATTCATATTGATTCATTGTGTGGGTGGATCATTGCTAGAGGATGAATTTTTCTAAATTGTGTTTTTGCTTGAGGACAAGTAAAGGTTTAAGTTTGGGGGTATTTGATGAGTGAGTTTTATACTCATAATTGAGTGTGTTTGAGCTTAATCTTTTGGTTTATTTTAAGTGTTTGTGTCTATTCATGCATGTTTTATGTTGTTTTGTAGGAATTGGGACAAAAGTTACTTGGATCGACGTTTGGGGTGGCTAGATGCGCGTTTTCGGCTTGCCATTTACATAACAGTCACTTCAGAGCCAATTTGAGTATTGCTCGGGACCTTATTTTGAATAACTTAAAGAATAAAAGTTGTAGATCTACGTCTCCTCTTTCCGTAACATCTTGAATCATCGAAATCGGAGTTTGGACGAAGAAGTTATGGCCATTTTTCCAAAGGACATCGGAGCAAAAAATTTGCAGAATTGTTCCAGTGCCGGGGCTCCCAACTCAAGCTTATTTGTAGTGCCAGAGCACTAGGGGCATTGTTCCAACGCCATGCCCAGCGCTGGTGCGCTGGGGAAGAGTTTGGTCAAGCTTGGATGCGTTTTGGGGTGAATTTTGACACTTTTCTGACTCTAAATTGGATTGAGTTTGTTCCTAAGCTAAAAATTGGACTTGTATCCTATAAATACATGATGTAAGACATAAAATAAAGGGGGATTACATAGATTATATTAGGGATACACTCCATTAGATTAGACTTATTAGTTTTAAAGATTGAAGCAACTTGGAGATCATTGAAGATCAAGAGCAGGAGCAAGAGGGGAGCATCAGATTTGCTGACAACAGATTCTATTCTTTTCTCTTATCATACTTTTATCTTTTAATGTCTATTCAGTTGTGGATTATTGATTTCAATTCATTAATTATGAACTAACTCTTTTATTAAGATTTCAATTGAACCTTTTATGTCTATAAATTAGTTATTTGATTTATTCCAATTATTTATGCCAAAGTGAATTGTTTATCTTGTCTTGAGCTTATTGATTAATTATCTGATCATTAATTACCTTGTTACTCTAGAAGGAATTGAAAGAATAATTTTAGGGTTAGAACTGGGCATGATAACATGTGAATTAGTTATTTACATGGTGAATAATTAGGTTTGTGAATTGAATGGAAATATCTGTTCAACGCATGTAACACATAAGGAATTGGAATTAAAGGAGTTTAATTCAATTGTTTTGCATAGGAATATAGCAAGATTAATCTAGTTTAAATAGAAGTCAATTGATCACTTGGAAAAGGACTTTTGGCATTTGAGAATTCCTGTTAACAATTCAGTAGGCATAATAATTGGGATAATTAGATAATTGATTTATAGTTCATAATTGGGGATATTAAATTCTTAATCTTTAGTTATCTGAATTCAGTCATAAGGCAATTCAGTTTAATTAGTTAATTTAGTTTTCTTAATTAGAAAAATCACGATTTGAGATTGTTTAAATAAAATTAGTTTGGTTAAGAATTAGTACTTGGTGATTTTTAATAAATAATTCCTCGTGGGAACGATACTCTACTTTCACTTTATTACTTGTTGACCATGTATACTTGCACGTGTTCATTGATTGCGAAATCGACCAACACTGATCGGGAATTATTTTTGAAATTCCGAGAAATATGTAACGATAGAATATCGAGATAAGATAGACCATCCAATAATATTTCAGTTATGAAAAATACAGTTTTTCACCTGCGGACTTAAAACCTAACGGTTAGGAGAAAGTGATTTACGAGAAGGAAATGTAATGCGATTAATGAATTAATCAATGATCGTATAATACGTAGGTATTATATAAAGTAATGAATACGAGTACGTTATGAGGTATTATACGAGTGTGTATGAATAATGGTAGGTTGTATATGTTGAATTAATATACGAGTTAGAATACGATAATAATACGTATATACGTTATGAGGCTTTAAGCCAAATGTATTGAATTTGTAGGATTGTGTAGGAAATATTAAAGTCCAATGGGATTTGATAAGGCCCAAATGTAGTAATGGTTAAGTCCAATGTAAATTTATGAACAAGCCGAAGTGTTTGTTAATTACAAGCTCAATGTATAAGTTCAGATAATTAAACCTAAGCCCAAGCTATAATACAATGGGTTAGGGTGATCCATGTGAGGTCCCCAAATCTGGGTCCTGAATCACCACGGATCTGGTACAATCAATCTATAACTATTGCGGAAGATATAAACATAAATTGTTTATACAATACATTACACATTATTCCCCAAGGTCGAGTAACCTTAACTTAAATACAATTCATAACCTGTCTAACACATAACATATTATCATACAATACTATTACAATTCTACTCGCACGCATTAACTTTAAGCTGTAACTGTCTTTAACCTTTCCTTGTATCCGATGCATTCGCCTTAATCTGCAATGTTTTACCATGATATAGCAAGGGTGAGCATAAAAGTTGCCCAACAAGTTTAAATCCAATAATATAAAGATATATCATGATTGAAAGAGTCCGAATAATAAGCTGGCTATAATTCAACAATATAATTGTGAACTAGCAGGAACAAATTTATGATTGAACAAGTATTATACATGAACAAATATATTTAGACCAACTAGTAATGAAGGTGATCAGCCTTTCATACCTGACTTATACATGCAATATGTACATAGTACAATTCATGGCAACCAACAATGATTAACCATAAGCATATCCGAATGAAACAACTCTTAGTAGAGTTAAGCAAAAATAAACTTGCCTGAACCGTTGATTACCGCTACGCAATTTATATCACTTTATCCGAAGACCTAATATTAGTAATATTGATCTCCAATATTAGAATAATATCATCACAATATAATACTATAATATATATATATATATATATATATATATATATATATATATATATATATATACATAGAATAACCTAAACACATAATACCTAACACATAACTCTATCAGTCAATAACACATATAAGACTCAGTATCAAGTCAAACTATTTCAGTCTAACTTGAGGTCGACAAAGTTCTAACGTTCCGACGATCTAGTCGGACAATTGTTCGAGTCTAAGTTCAACTAAACTCTGCCTAAACACTTACCAATTAACTCAGATAATTTTAATAACAGTAGAAATATTTTTCGTAAGCTCGTAATAATTTTCACATAATTATCACTATTTATCATAAATTTTTAATCATTTAAAATCATATTTATATAATATAAATACCACATAATTTTTTTATCATTAATATTTATTTATTATCAAATATTAATGAAAATCATCACATAATATTATAATATATTTATAATATCACAAAATATTTTTAATACTTTAAAATCACCTTTATATGATTTTTAAACAATTAAATTCATTATCCGATAATTACTTTTAATATTAAAATATTAATATTTTCATGAAAAAAATATCATAAGTTAAATTTTATAACTTAAAATATTTTTATAACAGATAAATCATTTTTATATGATTTATAAAGCATTAATTATATTTTTCCATAATTTATTTAATATAGTTATTAAATAAATTAATTATCATTAATATTGATTAATTAATGAAATTTATCCTAAAATACTAAAAGTCATTGAAAATAACTTAAAATATTTTATTATCCCATAATATTATTTTTCATGATTTTTCATGTATTAAAATCATTTTTAAATTATTTATTTAATATTATAATTAAATAAATTAAATACCATTTATATTTCAAAAATATTAGATATTTATGAAATATACTCAAAATAATTAAAAACTTTTTTTCAGACTTTAAAATAATTTTTTGGAATTTATTATGTATTTTTAATAATTAAAAACCATTTTATTCGATTTATTTAATTAAAAATATTAATTTTCGTAATTAAGTATCGCTAAAGGTACCATAGGCGACAAAACTGTCGTTAATGGTGTTCTTGAGGTGTTCTTGAGCTGCCCAGAAAATGCATGTCAGACATCGAGGGACCATGTTTGACCATCGATAGATTTTTGGTCATTCTGTTTTTGGGCTAACTTGAACCTTGTCCGTGTAGCTGAAATGTAATACTACAACTAGAAATCATCAACTTGGTCATAGAACAAACACACAAGGAGATCTGATCTCCCAAAGTCACTATCAGACGTCACCTGGGTTTTCCAAAAACCCAGGCAGTTCGAGTAGCCATCTAGTTGCTCAATTTAATCTAGGTTCCGGTCATGATTCTTGTGATATAATGGTATAACTCTATAGTCCACATGTCAAGGTACAACAAACAATCAGCAGATCAACTTAACAACAACAAAACAGTACGGTCTAGGTCGGTCAAACACATACTTAAACAACAACTAACATTAAACAACATAAGATCACTGGTTTTCGAAATTTTTAGGGTTTATACCTCTTGAGACTTTGATTCTTGATTCTGACTCTTGGGATCTGTTTATGGAAAGTTATACACTGACCATGGCTCTATATTTCACTCTTTCTCACTCTAGATTTCGAATTTTAAGAGAGAGAAGGAGGTTGGCAAAAATGAAAGAAATAAAGTGAGCTTTCTCTCACTAAATCCATATATATGATATGATACAATGAAAGGGGCTGAGCTAGCTACTGATTATTAAGTCATATTGTCAACATAGTGGTTAGGGTTGGTCAACCACTCACAATTTGGCAAGATTTGCAAGCTAAGCCACAATAATGCAATAAGGGCAAAATAGACATTTGGCATTTATTTTTTAATGACATTATAGTATTTGTCCAAACCCTTAGGGTTTAGAGTTTGGATTAGGGTTTAGGGTTTGAAAATCTTTAGGATTTTTTAAAAAAATCTAGAATTTCCAAATTAGGTTTTAAAAATAAAAATTTAATATTTCTAAATTATAATAAGAATTTTCTAATTATATTAAAATTTCTTAATTACAAATAAAATCTTGCTAATTAGGATTAACATTTCCTAATTAAAATCGCTAATTTAGCAATTAGGGTCGTAATTGGTCATTAGGGTTTACAACCCACGAATTAGGATTTTTAATAGAAAAATATTTTTCTAATTTAGAAATTAGATTACCTTATTAAATTAGGGTTTTCTAATTACTATAATCTTGAAAATTAGGATTAGGGTTTCCTAATTAACATTAAAATTATTAAATTAATAATTAAGTTTTTCTTAATTATAAATTAGTGTTTCAAATCACGAAATTATGGTTTTCTAAATTTGAAATTAGGGTTTGATAATTAATTAAGCTTTACCCTAATTCATATTACAATTAATATTACTTAAGCAATATAATTCTTCGTTAAGTTCCCAAATTAGGGTTTTAACTTTTCGAATTAGGGTTTCAAATTCCCGAAACTAAAATTAGGGTTTCCAGAACCGATTTTAGGATTTCTTGTTAAACGCTAAGGTTTTCTAATCGAACATTGATGTTCTTAATAATATATACCTAAGGTTTGTTATAGATATCGATTATCTTGTCAACCCTTGACCCTCAACCACATACTGTACACATATACAACCACATACACAGAACATATTCACGTATATCCTTAATCCTAAATAATTCACCTAAATCCTTCATAAAATTTTGAAATTCTCAAAATTCCGTCTTAAAAATATCAAACGCATACACTTATTTTCTGTCTAGGTTCATTATTTAACCTTAATTCAATATTTTAAGATTATTTAAAAATATCTGAATTCTCAGGTTGTCACATTCACCCCTTCTTCTAAAAATTTCGTCCCCGAAATTTACCTTACACCATACACCATACACCATACACCATACACCATACACCATACACCATACACCATATATACACCTCATCACATGTTACCCAATACACCAATCACAAGAGTAAAAGTTTTCAAATTGTGCTGAGGAGTCATATAGACTATTTATCTGTCATTTTGGCAAAGGTTTTACGGAAAATCATCCATAAACCGACATAACTTACGAACACAAAGGGTGATTACCCTGATATGCCCTGTACTGGTCAAGTACTAATTTTATCTGTTCCTCGTCACTGCCATAGGCACAAAAATTCTACCTTAGTCTTATTGGATTCCGTACCAAAACAATTTGCTCTGAGAAATTTCTTTCAATGAACACTTAGAGTTTTATAAATGTTTGTCTAGCTGAATCAAATAGCATAGACCATATCAATAATTCAATTCAATCGAATTATTTAAGTGTAGCCAAACCCCATTGGCAAATTAAAATTTTTGAAAATATTTTTGAGAATGACGTCATGATGCCGTACTGTATTAACAGTCTGTTTGAGGATGTCGTCATCGCATGACTTTGTCATAACACATCATACAATAGTGGAACAACGATTTTAGATCAAATTCACACTAAGTATTCCTGTATTTACAACTTCATCACCTTTTTATCATCTCTGCACCAGGTTACATGGTACATGAGTGATAAATAAAATATATTTTGATATTTCAAATCATTTGCGTCTAGCCGAAATAAGTAGCATAGACTGTACTTTAAACCGTTTCAAAAATGATTACGAGTATATATATATATATATATATATATATATATATATATATATATATATATGCTATTACTTGCTGGGCACTCAAATGCTCATCCTTGCTTAAATTTAAATGTTTTCAGCTAAGTGCGAACGACCAGAGAACTCTGCTAAGAACAAAGGAAAAGGGAAGGTTGCTGAATGAACGAATTACTATGTTATGTAATAGTTTAATGTTATTAAGACAATTATGATATATATTATCTATCATGGGTTGTAATGAATGTTTAAAGGTTACGTACTTGGGAGCTAGACTCTGATAATTATGTAAATTAAGTTGATCTTTTATATTATTGTTATTATTATTAGTATTATTCCGCTCATAGAAATTGTATCGTGAAGAACCGAGTTCGGGTTTCAAGTACCCGAGTTTGGGGTCCTCACAGAAATACTGTGCAGTGACAATTATTGAACAACAATAATATAAAATTTCAACGTAGCAATTATTGAATCAATAAAATAAAATATTGAACAGTAATTACTGTAACAATTATTGAGTAGTGCCTTCTTACGTAAGAATCAATAATTTCAAAAATACTATGCAATACCATGTGCTACTGTGCAATAACGCGTATTACTGTTTTTTAACCACCGGGTATTCCAACAGTGTTAACGGTAACAACTACGCCGTTATTTGTAAAAACTCAAATTTGTCGTTTTCTTCACCCGACAGTTATTCGTCATGGGGCCCACAAATAGCTACACCGTCTTACGAATATTTCTCGACAGAAAGAATATTCCACGACCAAACGAATATTCCCCGACAACAATGATTATTTTATAACCACTTGCTTATTTTGAAAAAAAATTCATATTTCACCCATAACTTTAAACTTTTATCAATTTAACCATTTACTGAATAGTAATTATAAGAAAAATTGAATACTTTTATTTCATAAAATTCGGGGTCTTACACCTGGTCAACAGGTTTTGACCGTGAATAAAATGAAACATGTCTACCCAATTGCTATGATTATTGTTCCAGATTAAAGATAACTTACCAGACTATCGACACAAAACTTAAAACATTACAAAACATGAACAGGGTAATATCTGAAGCAACTGACATTTGCTTGTCAAAAAATTCTAGAAACTGGAGATTTTCTGGGTTTTCCAAAATCAGCTTCATAATCGGTCAATGTACTTTGACCATTAATAACTTTTGATATATACATGATCTAGGCTTGATTCAAGTTGTAGAGTAATGACCACATATCATAGAAGATATCCAAAACATAAAACACATAAAACATCTAATAGACACGGATCTAAAGGCGCTGACATTTGATGTCAGAACACAAAAATAACTTTTTCCAGATTTTTTAAAAATCATCAAATTGAGTACTTAGATGTTATGGGTCTATAAGATACTAACCCAGATCATCTATTAACACCTTATTCAACAAAATTAAACATAAAAACACCAAATCCAACTTAGCATACAAGATCAAATTGAAAAATTAGTTTTATACCTTTAAGAACCAATTCTTGATTCCATGTTTCTGATTTGTTGTTGTTGATTGTGGGGCTGTCTTTTGGGACTGATATACTATGTATTTTCGTGGGTGAGGATAGAGAGAGGGTTTGTTGAGCATTGGTTGTATAAATGGGCAATAATGTACACTTTTCTCTCTCTTAAATAATGAAATGAAATGTTTGCATGTGCTTGTAATAGCTGATCATTGATGGGTAATGTTATAGTGCCATATGTGAATTCTAGAATAAAGTTAGAGGGCCAGATTTTGCAAGATTGCTAGCAATAATACACTAATAATTCAATAATGGGACAGAAAGGGTAAAATAGTAATTTCACTTATAATTTCAAGGGCATTCTTGTCCAAGGTTATTAAATCTAGGGTTTAATCACTAGATTGCAAATTTTAAAATTACCCAAATAATTCCTAGGGTTTGACAATTTAAAATAATTGTACAATAACATTTTAATTAAACACAATAAATTAAAATTAGGGTTTTTAATTAGAAAAATAGGGTTTCTTAATATTAACAATTAGTGTTTCCTAATTAACCGTTAGGGATTCCTAATTGTCTGTATATTTTACTAACACATTAATTACGATTTCTAATTTCAACTAATTAGGGTTATTTAAATAATAATTAGGGTTTCTCCTAATTACGAAAATTCTAATATACACAATAAAATTCATATAACGCAATTTCTACTCAGTCTTGAACTCACAACTGAGTTTAACAATTAAGGCTTAAAAATACGATATAAGGGTCATGATATAAATTTACCATAATTAACCAATCATTATATGTCCACACATATACAGTACATATATATAGCACTGAAAATTCAGAATTTATATAATATTATATTATTATTCTCATCTCTTGATAAAAATCCAATTTAGGGTTTGGATTCCATAACTGACTTATCCATCGTATACAACATCAATAATCAAGTTAAAATAATTAACTTAAATATTCTGAACAGATTCATATAATAAAATATTTATTATCATAATTCTAATTGTCTCTTCATATATTATTTAAATAATATCCAATCATGTTTTCATGGAAAATAATTAATAAAAATATTTCTACTTACAGAAATTAATTACCATAAAAATATAATTTGTAGTAATTAATAATTCTAAAATTATTTCTAATTTTTCAAGTAATAAATATATTTGCATTTATCGTACACATTACTTGACACTTATTCTAAAAAAAATTTCATATGCAACAATTCCTTATTTATTTTTATAGAAAATATCTGGTTATTACATTCACCCTCCCTTATAAGGATTCCGTCTCCGGAATCACCGTTTTAAAACTCATACGTATAAGGATACATAACATATATAATCATTGCAAGTAAATCTCGATCATAGTTGATCGAACTGATCTGTAACTATTCATCATAAAGTTTGTCTATCTGATTTAACAAAAATTTGATTTCTAAAAGAACTCAAATTCCTCCTTCAAAATTTTTTTATAAAATAATTTACTATATATATAGAAAAATCATATAAAATATATAAGTTATTCGAATAGCACCTGGAGTTTCATTTTCAGCTGCCACAGTATCCTCGACCGTCATGTTGAAGACCCTCACAGTTGGGTTATTGGTTGAGGTCGGTCCTTTGATCGCCAAAGTCCCACTACCTTTCCCCGTGGTTACATTCCATGCCTCCATTCTCCTCTTTGGACAATCCTTCACCTGATGTTCAGTCGATCCACATATAAAACACACACTGTTTATCCTTGGGTTGGGGCAGTTGGGAGAGATATGACCCTCCTGCCCGCACTTGTAACATACAAACTTACCCTTCAGACACTCGCCAGAGTGATTCTTCCCGTAATTCTTACACTGCACAATCTGTTTCCTCACACTTTCCTGCTTCACTTGGACATTCTCGTAATAACTCCCTTTTTCTTTTCTCACCCCTATTTCCTCTATTTCCTTCCACTCTCAAAGATCCTTTTGCCTTACTTCTGTTCTTCTTCTCCTTGTTGTAGAGGCTCAAGGTCTCACTCCCCTGCTCAGCTATGATAGCCTTCTCCATGAGTGCTACAAAAGTATTGAGTTGCAATACTGCCACCTTATTGTAGAGCCAGGGTTTTAAGCCCAGCTCAAACCTCCTTGCCTTTCTAGCCTCCATATCAACTTGATGTGGAGCAAACCTAGCCAACTCATTAAACTTTGTGACATACTCCGCAACAGTCATGTTCTCCTGCTTTAACTCCAGAAATTTCACCTCCATCCTAGCTTGCATACTAGCTGAGACATAGTTTTCGAAAAATAAAGTCATAAACCTATCCCAAGTAACTACTCCTTCTCCTGCCCTAGTTTTATTTGCCTCTCACCAAAAGTTGGCTTCCCCTTTCATCATATAAGTGGCAAAAGTAGTCTTTTGCCCCTCATCTACCCTAGCAATTACGAACGCCTTTTCTATTTCATTAACCCATGTCTGGGCTTCTATAGGGTCAGCTGATCCTCTGAATTCTAGTGGTCCTACTGCTTTGAAATCTTTAAATTTTGCCAAGCGATTATCTGGCTGGTTTCCTGCGACTGGTATTCCCTGCTGCATAGCCTGAGCTACCATGTTTGCAAAGTTTTGCATCGGGTCTTGTTGTTGTTCCTCAGTATTATTGAGAGATTCTTCTACCATTTGGTTTCGAGTTTGACGTCTCTGCGGCATTATCTGGTTAAGTAAAGCCATAAATTATACTTTATTAACTTACATTCTAAACCTTATTGCATAAGATTAATATATTAAACTTGTTTCATTTCTCAAACTTAGATTCATATTCATTCATCGAATATTTTACATAGCGTAGCACATACTACTTTACGCACCAGCTATCCCTTTGTGACTACAAAAGTCGGGATTTACAATATTGACCAACACAAAAGTTGAAAATATTTTATTACACAAACATACTTATCACACATATTACCTTAAACATACCTACACAACAGAACCTATACTACCTATTTACTAAGCCTCTCTCTCGGACTATCTTTTGATCGATGACCTTCCATCCCACAAACAAAACGTACGCCTAGATTAAAGTCTGCAATTATAACATATCTTTTTCCCTTTCTTCTTATCAGGTTTTTCTAAATCATGGTCTTCTATCTTTCTTTTTCCCTTATCTCCCGGAGCTGCACACGATGTGTTGCTTGAGGCTCCTATCTGATCACTTTGGATTTTAAGCTTATCCTACTCTTCCATTGTTTCTATTAACGCCTGATGCAGTTGAATATTCAACAGCTTTTCTATTTCCCACAGCTTTTTTTAAAGAAGAAACCTTGTTCCTCAAATCCTGCACCTCCGTTGATGCTTGATCAGCTTCAACTTTAGTGTCCGAATCATTATCTGTCAGTTCCACCATTTCCGGATCTGGTACTACATTTTCCACAATAATCACCTAGTCCGAGTTGGTTTCATTGTGAGCCTTTATTTTAGCTATTGGCTTCGATATTAGCTCGGGTGTATGGATCTGATTCTTCTTCAAGTTATAAGCCCATAACAATCCTTTTCCACCAGACATCTACACACATAAATTATCCTAATTAGCATATAGTATATACACACAACAAACAATAGTTTTATAAGAGTTATCTTTTATTTTGTTCAATGATGAATTTATTCAATTCATCTCCTTTTAAAACTCTATATGAGTTATTTGTATTTTCAACGTTTCCCCCTGTCTTAAGGTTATAGCCTAAGGTCGATTCCACCTAAGGTTTCTAACCCTAAAGCTCTGATACCAACCTGTGACGCCCCCAAATTCGGGTACTTGAAACCCAAACTCGGTGCTTCACGATACCATTTCTATGAGCAGAATTCTACGAATAATAATAATAATAATATGAATAACAACTTAATTTACATAATTATCAGAGTTTATCTCCCCAGATACGAGACCTTAAAGTACATTTCATACAATACATGATATTATTTATATATATATATCATTGTCTTAATAATATAAACTATTACAACAACTACCACAAATCTTATTCAGTTAGCTTTCCTTTTCCTTTGTTTTTGTACGAGCTTTCAGGTTGATCATACACAACTGAAAACAATTAATTTAAGCAAGAGTGAGCATTTGAGTGCCCAGCAAGTAATAGCAATTATATATATAAGCTGAAAGAATTTAAATGTTTTCTTTACATAACCCTTCTACAACGAATCAATAGTTGTGAAGTAATCTGAACCGATAATAATAACATAACAACCCTCTTTCAAATTTTTGAAAACTACGTACTGACCATAAATGGGGTTTAAGTAACATACTATGAACATTCTTTTCATTTTCGAAAAGGTTTAGCAGAACTTCATCCGCAAACCGTCATAACTTACAGGCACAGAGGGTGATCAACCCGTTGTACCCTGTATTGATCAACACTACATTACAAGAACGATGTTATCGTTCACTCTGTCCGCCTTAGGCGCATACAAAAGTTTTCCCATATAAGGGATGTTCATACTTGTCATGGTTCCAAACCAAAAGGTTTTTATCTTGCTCAATAATAATCTATACTTCAACATATACATATACGGCTAATTGACAAAGGTGTATCAACATGTGAATAAATATCATGATTATCCAAGTGGGAACACTTGTATAACCATTTATAGCAATTAACGAACAGAATATATATATCTGGACTAACATGTTGATAATCAATGAGCGTTTATAATATAAGCATCTGTACAGTAATAATATAATTTTAAAACATTCTTACTCATGTCCATTGCATAAATAAAATGCAAAGGTAGGATACTTGTCTGATCTGCTGCTTACAATTTTTAACTTAGTTCTATCTCTTTTATCACGACCTATCATTAATCAGATCATTCATTCGATTAGAATAATATATCATAACACATAGTACTGTCTATTACAGTCAGCACATAACCTAATCACCTTGCCACACATATTTCATAGTCATTGAATCACAAACAATCAGTAATACAGTCAAAATATCTAAGTCTAGAACAATTTCTGAAATATTTCGGTGTACCGACAGCCTTATCGGGTAATTATCGAGTCTAAGACTCTATTTTGTATCTCAATATCTGTAAGTATCAGTCATATTATTTTTAAATGACTTAAAATAATTTTTAAACACTTATTATAATTTATCATGAATTTTCAAATATCGGAATCATTATTAAATGATTTAAATATTAAACAATTCTATTATCATTAATATTCAACTAATATCAAATTATTAATGAAACCATTACCAAAATATAAAAGTTATTTATAATAACTCAAACTATTTTTAAAACATTTATATTACCCTTAAATGATTTAAAAACAATTAAAATCATTTTTAAATACTTACCATTAATAATAAAATATTAATGCATTATCTATCAAAATATTAAAAGTCATTAATTATAACTTAAAATATTTTTAAATCCTTAATATCCTTTTTAAATGATTTTTAAGTAAATAAAACCATTTTTAAACTATTTATTTAATATAAATATTAAATAAACTATATATTACAAATCATTAAATAAATATCAGTAATATTTAATTATTAATGAAATTAACTTTTAAATATTAAAAGTTATATTTTATAACTTAAAATATCTTTAAACACTTTATTTCATTTAAAATGATTTTTAAAATAATAAAATTATTTTTAAACTAAATTATTTAATATAATTAATAAATAACTTTAATATCATTAATAATAATTAATTAATAAAATTCACCACAAAATATTAAAAGTCATGAAAAATAACTTAAAATATTTTCTTATACCATAATATAATTTTTCATGATTTTTCATGAATTAAAACCATTTTTAAATAATTTCTTTAATATTATAATTAAATAAATAAATACCTTTTATATTCCAAAAATACTATATATTTATGAAATATATTAAAAATTATTAAAAACTAATTTTCAGACCTTAAAATAATTTTTCAGAATTTATTTTGTATTTTTAATAATTTAAAAACAATTTTTCTCTATTTTTAATCAATTTTCAGAAAATACAGAAATTAAAATTAATAAAGTCTGTCGCTAAAGCCTATGGCGACAGAAAAGCGTCGCCTTAGGTGTTCTTGAGCCCAAGGACTCTGACAGCTTCGGTTACCAACATACTAAGTTTGACCAGATTTAAATTACAATATGATAAATTTCTGGGCTAAATTAAGATTTTATATAGTATTTCACATGTAATACTACAGTTATAAAGTATCAACTTGGTCAAACAACAACATAATTTAAAGATCTGTGTCCCCAAAAATACTGTCAGAACGATTCTGGGTTTTCTGCAAAATCCCAGAAACTCAGGCAGTCTGAGTAGTGCTTTTCTAGCTAACTTTTATCCATGTCCTGATTATCGTTCATGTGGTTTCAAGGTTTAAATATGTATTACTCGTGTCAAGGAACAACACTACAACAACAGATAAGTTTATCATCAACAGATTTACAAGATCTAGCTCGGTCAAAGGCTGTCAGAAGCCGTGTTCTTCATATTTTCTGGAATTTCCAGAAATGAAATCGTGACCATTTTTGGTCACTTTGACCGTCCATAAAATCCAATATATGTAACTTATAAGTGACATAAAGACAGAAATTTATACTCTAACTATCAGGCTACAAAATTCATATAACAACAACATCAAAAAAACATTAAATCTGTCAGATCTGGGCCTCCAAAACTCTTACCAGACGCTGGTAACCATTTCTGGGTTACCCAGAATTTGGTCCGGTCATGCCCGGTCAACAGGTTTTGACCGTGAATAAAATGAAATCTGTCTACCCAATTGCTATGATTATTGTTCCAGATTAAAGATAACATACCAGACTATCGACACAAAACTTAAAACGTTACAAAACATGAACAGGGTAATATCTGAAGCAACTGACATTTGCTTGTCAGAAAATTCTGGAAACTGGAGATTTTCTGGGTTTTCCAGAATCAGCTTCATGATCGGTCAATGTACTTTGACCATTAATAACTTTTGATATATACATGATCTAGGCTTGATTCAAGTTGCAGAGTAAAGACCACATATCATAGAAGATATCCAAAACTTAAAACACATAAAACACCTAATAGACACGGATCTAAAGGCCCTGACATTTGATGTCAAAACACAAAAATAACTTTTTCCAGATTTTTTAAAAATCATCAAATTGAGTACTTAGATGTTATGGGTCTATAAGATACTAACCCAGATCATCTATTAACACCTTATTCAAGAAAATTAAACATAAAAACACCAAATCTAACTTAGCATACAAGATCAAATTGTAAAATTAGTTTTATACCTTTAAGAACCAATTCTTGATTCCATGTTTCTGATTTGTTGTTGTTGATCGTGGGGCTGTCTTTTGGGACTGATATACTATGTATTTTCGTGGGTGAGGATAAAGAGAGGGTTTGTTGAGCATTGGTTGTATAAATGGGCAATAATGTACACTTTTCTCTCTCTTAAATAATGAAATGAAATGATTCCATGTGCTTGTAATAGTTGATCATTGATGGGTAATGTTATAGTGCCATATGTGAATTCTAGAATAAAGTTAGAGGGCCAGATTTTGCAAGATTGCTAGCAATAATACACTAATAATTCATTAATGGGACAAAAAGGGTAAAATAGTAATTTCACTTGTAATTTCAAGGGCATTCTTGTCCAAGGTAATTAAATCTAGGATTTAATCACTAGATTGCAAATCTTAAAATTATCCAAATAATTCCTAGGGTTTGACAATTTAAAATAATTGTACAATAACATTTTAATTAAACACAATAAATTAAAATTAGGGTTTTTAATTAGAAAAATAAGGTTTCTTAATATTAACAATTAGGGTTTCCTAATTAACCATTAGGGGTTCCTAATTGTCTGTATATTTTACTAACACATTAATTACGATTTCTAATTTTAACCAATTATGGTTATTTAAATAATAATTAGGGTTTCTCCTAATTACGGAAATTCTAATATACACAATAAAATTCATATAACGCAATTTCTACTCAGTCTTGAACTCACAACTGAGTTTAATAATTAAGGCTTAAAAATACGATATAAGGGTCATGATATAAATTTACCATAATTAACCAATCATTATATGTCCACACATATACAGTACATATATATAGCACTGAAAATTCAAAATATATATAATATTATATTATTATTCTCATCTCTTGATAAAAATCTAATTTAGGGTTTGGATTCCATAACTGACTTATCCATCGTATACAACATCAATAATCAAGTTAAAATAATTAACTTAAATATTCTGAACAGATTCATATAATGAAATATTTATTATCATAATTCTAATTGTCTCTTCATATATTATTTAAAAAATATCCAATCATGTTTTCATGGAAAATAATTAATAAAAACATTTCTGCTTACAGAAATTAATTACCATAAGAATATAATTTGTAGTAATTAATAATTCTAAAATTATTTCTAATTTTTCAAGTAATAAATATATTTGCATTTATCGTACACATTACTTGACACTTATTCTAAAAAAAATTTCATATGCAAAAATTCCTTATTTATTTTTATAGAAAATATCGGGTTATTACACTATTGCTGGACCAACATCATCAAAAAAACCAGTAGCCAGAAAGTTCAACATGACAGTGCAAGATGCTGTGCAATCAAAGGATGTTGTGTCAGGTATTATCCCAATCAATAATATTTATGCTTATGTATTATTTGATTCTGGTGCTACTTGCTCGTTTATATCTGATGAATTTTCTAAGAGGTTAGGATTGCCTAGTGAAGAACTAAATTTCCCTTTGAACATAGAAATTGCGAATAGGGAAGTGATTTCTGTTAGGTTTGTATACAAGAATTGTAGGGTGAATATTAAGGGAAATATCATGATGGTAGATTTAATCCCGATTAGACTTGGAGAGTTTGATGTTATTTTGGGAATGGATTGGCTGTTCAATTATGGAGCGGTAATTGATTGCCAAAAGAAGTGTGTAAACCTTATGACTTCGTCAAAGGTAGTTTTCTATGGTAGTTAATCACCTAGACAAATGAAATGTCTGACGATTATGCAGGCCAATTAGTTGTTGAGTCAAGGCTGTGTGGGTTATTTAGCTTACATAGTCGATACTCAGAAGAAGGGTGTGAAACTGGAAGAGATACCAGTAGTTAGGGAATTCATAGACGTGTTTTTGGAGGATTTACCAGGACTTTCGCATGACAGAGAGATTAAGTTCGTGATTTATTTAGCGCCAGGAACAACACCGATATCGAAGGTCCCGTACAGAATGGCTCCGGTAGAGATGAAGGAACTGATGGTACAACTGCAGGAGCTGCTAGACAAGAAGTATATTCAACCAAGCGTATCATCGTAGGGAGCGCCGGTGTTATTCGTGAAGAAGAAGGATGGCTCAATGCGTCTTTGCATTGATTATAGGGAATTAAACAAAGTCACTTTTAAGAATAAATACCCGTTGCCAAGAATAGATGACTTGTTTGATCAGTTGAAGGGTGCTAAATATTTCTCGAATATAGATTTGAGAAGTGGGTATCACCAATTGAAGGTAAGGAAGGAGGATGTACCTAGAACGGCATTCAGAACTCGGTATGGACATTATGAGTTTTTTGTGATGTCTTTTGGTTTGACCAATGCCCCTGCTGCATTCATGCATTTGATGAACAGGGTGTTTAAACCATTCTTAGACAAGTTTGTGGTGTTATTTATCGACAACATTTGGTGTATTCCAAAACTCAAGAAGAGCGTGTGGAACATTTTCGTTTGACGTTGGAGACACTAAGAAAGGAAAAGTTATACGCGAAATTCTCTAAGTGTGAATTTTGGTTAGATTGTGTTCAATTTCTCGGGCATGTGATTGACAAAGATAGGATTTTAGTGGATCTATCAAAAGTGGAAGCTGTAATCAATTGGGAACAACCAAGAACACCATCGGAGGTGAGGAGTTTCTTAGGACTGTTCGGTTATTATAGACGATTTATTCAAGATTTTTCCAAGATAGCCACTCCGCTAACAAATTTGACAAGGAAGGCTGTAAAATTTGTTTGGATGGAGAAGTGTGAAGAATGTTTTCAAGATTTGAAGAAGAAGTTAAGTGTGGCACCTGTGTTGTCATTACCAGAGAGTATAGGAAATTTTGTGGTGTATAGTGATGCCTCATACAAAAGATTAGGTTGTGTCCTTATGCAGAATGATAAAGTTATTGCGTATGCATCAAGGCAACTGAAGGATTATGAGAAAGGGTATCTAACTCATGATTTAGAATTGGCTGCAGTGGTATTTGATCTGAAGATATGGAGACACTATCTCTATGGAGAGAAGTATGAGATTTACACAGACCATAAGAGTATGAAGTATATTTTCACTCAGAAGGACCTGAACATGCGTCAGAGAAGATGGATTGAATTGATAAAAGATTATGATTGTGAGATCTTTTATCATCCGGGCAAAGAGAATGTGGTTGTAGATGCTTTAAGCAGGAAAGGTCGAGAAAAGTTGATGCTGATAACCACTCAGGAGGAGCTTATTTCAGCAATGACAAAGCTAGAGTTAGAAATAAAATTTCCACAAGAATCCGATGAACGACTATTCCAGATAGAAGCTAGTACAACTTTGGTGGACAAAGTTAAGAACGCTCAGCTACAAGATGAAGAATGTGGGAAAATCAAAGAAAAAGTGGTCGAGGGTAGCGATACGCAATACAAGATCGATAGTGAAGGGCTACTATGGTACGAGAGAAGAATCTGGGTTCCAGCAGCACTAGAGATTAAAGAAGAAATCTTGACTGAAGCTCATAACTCAAGATATTTGATTCATCCAGGAAGTACGAAGATGTATCAAGATTTACGATGTCATTTTTGGTGGCCAAATATGAAAAGGGACATTGTAGAATGCGTAGCGAAATGTTTGACATGTCAAAGAGTCAAGGCCGAACATCAAAGACCAAGCGGATTACTTCAACCATTAGAAATACTGGAATATGTGATGCCCATAAATCTGGGTATCTTCTACCCAACAGATGGTGCTCCACGATACTACAATTCATACAGTCATTCCATTGAGACAACAACAAAATGATTGTATTAAATATCTTTGTATTACAATAATAACAAAATCTTCCCCAAGTTCATAAACGAATACATTCTTTGTTCTTCATAAGTATATTACATACAAATACACTATTCTATTACAGGACGTTTAACTGTCCATCTTAGCCTTGCCTTTATCTCTCTTAGAACTCTTAGCTCGTCTGGCTTTAGCTACAAACATATGGTTCAAGCAAGAATGAGCATTTCTAGCCCAATAAGTCTTAACACAGAATCATATGAATCTCATATTGGCAATTACATATTTCACTTCCATAACTGAACAATTAACTATGAATCAGTATAAAATATTTGGCTAGTACTTCTCATTTCATAGTAATAATTCCAAAGTATATAGAATAGCTTAGGAATTCTGAACCGGTCAATAGACCATGAACATCTTCTTTTTGTTTTCATACTTGTAAAGGACATCCGGCACTAAGGCCATCCATCCGTCTTTACTTACGAGCACTTCTAGGTGATCAGCCTATTGTACTCTATGTTGATCAACACTCTTCCGTTAAACATATTTACGTTTAACATTTGGCAACCTCGCGTGCCCATCGAATAATCGATGAAAATACTTTTGTTTGTACATAGACAAACTTACCTTATCATCCGTACCACATACTTGGCATAGGATAACGTTAACAGTTCTATATTGAAAGACTTGTAAACAAATCAATTCACTCTTCAATACCAGTCTAGCCGAGTTAAAATAGGCATCGAGTCTTTCTTTAAACCATTCATGAAGTTCAAAACATGCATCATAGAAAACTTGGCTAACACGGAGGTTAGATAAGTGTTAAGAAAGACTTGCCTTTAAGCGTCTTCGAATATATAATTCAATCAATTTTCAGTCCTTACAGGTCTACATGATATATTCATATAGCACACTGTAATTAGTTATCAAACAAACTAACTTTATAGCTTTAACTAACTTCTTTCTCTTTTATGTCATACTTGAATTAATTTCGTTTAATAAAGTCAATCTATTTTTTATACTTCGTTACGGCTTATTAACGTTCTTACGTTATTAACCAACATTCGATCATCATTGGTGAACTACCAATGTTAAACATCATTCACGGTGCGCTTATTTCGTTCTCGTATTCTTCTTTTAATTCTTATTGAACCATGTTAAATCTTCTAACGTTATCACTTCATTAATAATTTAAGGTCAGCTTTATTATGTACATTAAGTACCTTCAATGTCTTTACCTTAGGTCTACATTCAAATGGAACAAAAACCTAACTTGATCAATATTTTTACACTGCCGGTGCTGCGGCGCCAACTAACATGAGACACAGCCGAGTATGGTGCTGTGGAGCGACCTATTATACTGGGCTTGGCGCTACGGCGCAACACCTGTGCACCAGTTGGCCAAAACAGTTTGTTTTTCTAATGAAACTCCCGGCTTCATAATTTGTTCGTTTTACATTCGCATTGGTTCATTCGAAAACCCACAACTCACAAATTACACCCTCTATGTATTCGTATAAGAATTTCATACTTTCGAATCCGTTAACTAGGAATTCACTTATGAGTTCATTTTTGAGCGTTCGTTTAATGTTTACGACTGTTCAATACTTGTTTTCTTCGTTATAAGTCAGAATTCGACGATTCTTGAGCCAACGACTCTTAATTACCTTATCACACGTGTTGGCATTGGAAACCAACATTTTAAAGTCATACGACAACTTTTAACTTTTAATCCGGGATTTTCACGTTTTCGACGTTTAACGTCTATTTTCACAAAATTCGTCATAACTTCGTTACTCGTGTTCTATAAGCCAAATCAAAGGGAACACTCCATTGATTTATCACATACATCCTAACCAACCAATATGCACATACCTTAGCTATAATGGTTTTTAAATCGTTCATTCATAACTATGTTCACATTCAAGACTTCCTACGATTTTTAACTTATGTAAATCTTATGATTCCTATTTGGTCATTACTTATCAATGATTTGATCATTAATATACATCCTTATATCTCCTCAATAAACATGCTCCACCAATCTACGATTCTTATACGAGAAAGAAATCAAAAAAGATGAAGATTACGGTTTATGAGAATTTACCTTTGACGTACTTCACGTTCTTGATAAACGTCTAAAGGTTTGCTTGGAAGTAGATTGATTAAGTGTTTCTAGCTCTTTTTCTCTCTCAATATATATTTGTCAAGCTTTGTAAAACAACAGAAGACCAACATTTGCTTTGTATTTATAGAAAAGCAACATGAGGGCAAAATGGTCCAAAAGCCCACCTCCTTACTATTCCCTTCTTGATCACCAAGTAAAGTACTTGGTGAGCAAGTTCTACACTTTGCTTGGCCACCAATTGGCCGGCCCACTCCCTCTTAGATCCTCCTATGTGTTGCCCCATGGGTTTTACCCATCCCGTGACCCGCCGGTTCGACCCGTGGTTTAATTTCTTGAATTGGGCTTGTCTTTAATTACTATTGGCTTTGACTTGGGCTTACTTACTTAATTTATTGGGCTTGCTATTGACTCATGTCCAATTAGATTATACCGATCCTTAACTCTTAATTCATTCATACTTTGCATATTCTACGCGTGTAACTCCCGTATTCTTTTCGTTTAATACTCACACGATAATTGTATTTTACGTCGTACTATTCTTCATACCATACTCGTATTCATACTAGTGTAATACTCATATCTCATGCATATAATAATCGAAACGACTATACGCATTGCATTTCCCTTTCGGAAATCTCTTTCGCAAACCATTAGGTTTTAAGTCTATAGGCAAAAACTTCATTTTTGCCATAACTGAAATATTATTACATATTCCATCTCGTCTTCATATTCTATCATTACGTGTTTCTCAGAATTTCAAACCTAAGCTCTGAACGAAATCGGATGAATAGTGTTTTTACAGAAAACTTCTCAGAAAACCTTCGTTTTTGTCTTGATAATTCACAACAATTAATCCTAGCACAAAGCTAGAATACTAACCACATTCACATATTTTAGTTCATAGAACGACCTTCGAACATCTTATTCAAATAATAAATCAATTAAATTCATTTCATTCACATAATCAAATAAAAATTTAATTCATTCAAAAATTTAAAATTCTCGGGCGTTACAGAATGGAAGTGGGAACACATCACAATGGATTTTGTGGTGGGTCTTCCAACTACTCAAAGAGGATACGATGCGATTTGGGTAATAGTGGACAGACTGATAAAATCAGCACACTTTTTGCCAATAAAGATTAGGTTCAATCTTGATCAGTTGGCAAAGTTATATGTTAAAAAAAATTGTTTCGAGACACGGGATTCCAGTGTCAATTGTGTCCGATAGAGATCCACGATTCACGTCAAACTTATGGAAGAGACTACAAGAATGTATGGGAATGCAGTTGCGAATGAGTACGGTATACCATCCACAAACAGATGGCCAAAGTGAACGAACAATCCAGACATTAGAAGATATGTTGAGAGCATGCATCATAGACTTCAATGGAAGCTGGGAAGAACATTTATCGTTGGTGGAATTCGCCTACAATAATAGTTACCACGCGAGCATCGGGCATGCAGCCTTACGAAGCATTATACGGTAGAAAGTGCAGAACTCTATTGGGATGGGATGAAGTCGGTGAACGTCAACTGTTAGGACCAGAACTAGTACAACATACTGTTGTGGTTGTCAAACTCATGAGGACAAGATTGGTAGCAGCTCAAGACTGACAGAAGAGGTATGCTGATCAACACAGATAAGATCGTGCATTTGACGTAGGAACTTTCGTATTTCTAAAAGTTTCGTCTTGGAAGGGGAAAATTCGTTTCAGTAAATAGGGGAAGCTAAGCCCGAGGTTTATTGGACCTTTGAAGTGCTGCGAAGAGTTGGAGAAGTGGCTTACGAGGTAACTTTACCTCCAGAGCTAGAAAACGTCCACAATGTTTTTCATATTTCGGTGTTATGACTATATAAACCCGACTACAAGCACGTGATCGAGTACGAACCGTTGCAATTCGGTAAAGACTTGTCCTATGAAGAGATTCCTATCCAGATAGTTGACAGGAATGAACAAGTGCTCAGGAATAAAGTTATACCTTCTGTGAAGGTGATATGGAGGAACCATAATGTTGAAGAAGCCACGTGGGAACTCGAAGATAAAATGATGAAAGATTACCTTAAGTTATTTGTTTAGTCTGTGTCTTCGATTCTGGGGAGAGAATCTTTGTAAGTAGGAAAGAATGTAACGAATGATTTGTTTGAGTTGTGATTCTGGGGACAGAATCCTTATAAGGAGGGAAGGATGTAACAATCCAGATTTTAATTATAATTTTAAATATTTATTAAATTATTTGTATTGAGTTATATAATGAATTATTATATTATTCAATAAATTGTTATTTAAATTAATTAATTAAGTATGAAAACTTAATTAAATAAAGTGTGACAAATAACTATGTTATAAGGAGTTATTAAAAATAAGTTATAAGGAGTTATTATTCTAGCTCCAAGCTTCGTTTGTATTCTGTAAGCTTAGAGCCTCAGGGCCATTTTTAGCGCCTCAGCCCCAAGTCCCGCGCCGCAGCACCAAGGATAGCGCTGCAGCGCCTATCTCGTTCCAATTCCTGGCCTGGCCTTCGCGCCATAGCACCATCAGTGCGCCGCAGCGCGGCCCATAGTACACACTGTGGCACCGCGGTGCCACTTAGCAGAAAGTTCGGGAAAGACTTTCGTCTTGTACAAAAGTCTATAATTGTTAATGTAATGCAATGTGATGATTGTTTAACATGTAATATTATTATTATGGTATGACAGTGCTAGGAATGAGCATAGAATTTACACCTAACGAGTATTGTTATTATTCTTAATTGACAGAATTTGATTATGTGATTAAGAATCAAAGAATATGTGATGTAGAGATATAGAGTGTTGATAATGACTGATTATGTCATGATGACATGTATATAGGATAATTGTGATTCAGATTAATTCGATTTAGCCTACAAGCGAGGCAAGTTTTCCTAACTCTACACTTTTGTTGAGTAAATTACTTTTATTGAGCAAGTCTTCTAAACCTAAACATTCGTTAAGTTATTGTTTCTAGTTTGATTACAATTATTCAAGTTTTCCTAACTCAACACTATTGTTGATCTAGTTCTATTATTATGTTGTCCAAGTGTTTATAAACCTAAACTTGTTATTGTTAGTATGCAAGTATCTTTATTCTGATGAACAAGTTTATCGTTCAAGTTATTACTTGTTATGCATGTTTAATATTCAATTCTAAGATTTTAACCTTAGCTTACTTTCGTTCAAATCAAGGTATGTTGTATTATTCAAATACTTATGCTATTAGATTATTCCTAAAGCATGACTTTAATTTACATTGTCGATTCAGTTATGATTATTCCATAGCATAACGTTATTAACTTTGTATTCAACTAGTCCTGATAACAGTTGAATTCTAAATTACCTTGAATTGGCTATGTTCTTTGTTTGTATTCTGTAAGCTTGGAGCCTCAAGGCCATTTTCAGCGCCTCAGCCCCAAATCCCGCCCCGTAGCGCCTATCTCGCGCCGTAGTGCCAATTCTTGGCCTGGCCTTTGCGCCGTAGCGCCATCAGCGCGCCGCAGCGCGGCCCACAGTACACACTGTGGCGCTGCGGTGCCACTTAGCAAAAAGTTCAGGAAAGACTTTCGTCTTGTACAAAAGTCTGTAATTGTTAATGTAATGCAATGTGATGATTGTTTAACATGTAATATTATTATTATGGTATGATAGTGCTAGGAATGAGCATATAATTTACACTTAACGAGTATTGTTATTATTCTTAATTGATAGAATTTGATTATGTGATTAAGAATCAAAGCATATGTGATGTAGAAATATAGAGTGTTGATAATGACTGATTATGTCATGATGACATGTATATAGGATAATTGTGATTCGGATTAATTCGGTTTAACCTACAAGAAAGGCAAGTTTTCTTAACTCTACACTTTTGTTGAGTAAATTACTTTCATTGAGCAAGTCTTCTAAACCTAAACCTTCGTTAAGTTATTGTTTATAGTTCGATTACAATTTTGCAAGTTTTCCTAACTCAACACTTTTGTTGAGCTAGTTCTATTATTATGTTGCCCAAGTGTTTATAAACCTAAACTTGTTATTGTTAGCATGCAAGTGTCTTTATTCTGATGAACAAGTTTATCGTTCAAGTTATTACTTGTTATGCATGTTTAATATTCAATTCTAAGATTTTAACCTTAGTTTACTGTTGTTCAAAGCAAGGTATGTTGTATTATTCAAATACTTATGCTATTAGATTATTCCTAAAGCATGACTTTAATTTATATTGTCGATTCAGTTATGATTATTCCATAGCATAACGTTAATAACTTTGTATTCAACTAATCCTGATGACAGTTGAATTATAAATTACCTTGAATTGGCTATGTTCTTCGTTTGTATTCTGTAAGCTTGGAGCCTCAAGGCCATTTTCAGCGCCTCAGCCCAAAGTCCCGCGCCGTAGCGCCAAGGATAGCGCCGTAGCGCCTATCTCGCGTCGCAGTACCAATTCCTAGCCTGGCCTTCGCGCCGTAGCACCATCAGCTCGCCGCAGCGCGGCCCACAGTACATACTGTGGCGCCGCGGTGCCACTTAGCTGAAAGTTCAGGAAAGACTTTCGTCTTGTACAAAAGTTTGTAATTGTTAATGTAATGCAATGTGATGATTGTTTAACATGTAATATTATTATTATGGTATGATAGTGCTAGGAATGAGCATATAATTTACACTTAACGAGTATTGTTATTATTCTTAATTGATATAATTTGATTATGTGATTAAGAATCAAAGCATATGTGATGTAGAGATATAGAGTGTTGATAATGACTGATTATGTCATGATGACATGTATATAGGATAATTGTGATTCAGATTAATTCGGTTTAGCCTACAAGAAAGGCATGTTTTCTTAACTCTACACTTTTGTTGAGTAAATTACTTTCGTTGAGCAAGTCTTCTAAACCTAAACCTTCGTTAAGTTATTGTTTCTAGTTCGATTACAATTATGCAAGTTTTCCTAACTCAACACTTTTGTTGAGCTAGTTCTATTATTATGTTGTCCAAGTGTTTATAAACCTAAACTTGTTATTGTTAGCATGCAAGTATCTTTATTCTGATGAACAAGTTTATCGTTCAAGTTATTACTTGTTATGCATGTTTAATATTCAATTCTAAGATTTTAACCTTAGTTTACTGTTGTTCAAAGCAAGGTATGTTGTATTATTTACATACTTATGCTATTAGATTATTCCTAAAGCATGACTTTAATTTACATTGTCGATTCAGTTATGATTATTCCATAGCATAACGTTATTAACTTTGTATTCAACTAATCCTGATGACAGTTGAATTCTAAATTACCTTGAAACATATCCAAACCCAACTTACTTTGGTGCAGACTTGTACTCGAAATACTGAGATGAACAACCCTATTATTAGAAGTTTACGCTTAGCGTTGAAATGTTTGTGCACAATACATTGTACGAAGGGCTGATTCCCCTAAGTACGTGGAGTCCTTATGGTCTTATGACAGTTAAAGTTTAAGTTGAAAGAGTACTTATAACTGTGGACATGGTTCGTGGTCATTAGACCCTCAGTTATATATTTCAGAATGTTAATAGAACATATTGTTCAGTTCTATTCATCCTACTATTTGGAAGTTGATGTAAAGTTTTATTTATTGTTATTCCAAGTGAGTCTTGTTTGCTCACTCTTGCTTATATGACCCTTACATCTAAAATTGAGAAGGTCGATGTACCTAGCACCAGTAAAGGAAATGGGAAGATGAACAAGTACTGAAGACTTGTAATAATTATATTGACAGTTTGTTGTCAGACTTTATTTGAATTATGTAAGGAAGTTTATTTAAATTTTTTCAGCATGAATGATTGTATTTAAAGGTTAGATAACCTGGGAGATTTTTTTATAAATATAATCCTGTATGGGCAAGTTTATTATTCAATTTTATTATGATTGGGTAGTTAGAAATGAATGCTTGTATAAGGTGAACACTGGATCCTGTGGGAGTGAAGTACCCAGATTTGGGGGTGTCACAGGATTTCAAGGGGAGTTCGAATGAACATTTGCCTTTGGTGGAGTTTGCTTACAACAATAGTTATCACGCTATTATAGGCATGCCACCTTATGAAGCGTTATATGGAAGGAAATGCAGGACGCCACTGTGCTGGGATGAAGTAGGTTAAAGTCGGATGTTGGGACCTAAGATGGTACAGCAAACGGCAGACATAGTGAAGTTAATACGTATTCAACTAGTAGCAACTCAAGATAGACAAAAGAAGTATGCAGATCCTCACTGTGAGAAGAGGGAGTTTGAAGTCAGTTCTTATGTCTTTCTGAAGGTGTCGTCTTGGAAAGGGAAGATACGCTTTGGGAAGAAAGGGAAATTAAGTCTAAGCTTTATAGGACCTTTTGAAATTTTAAGGAGAGTAGGAGAGGTAGCTTACAAAGTAGCTTTACCTCCAGAGATGGAACGTATACATAATGTGTTTCACGTGTCAGTATTGCGTCCTTATAAACCGGACTACAAGCACGTAATAGAGTATGAATCTATACAAGTAAAAAAAGACTTAACGTATAAAGAACTTCCAATTCAAATTATTGAGAGGAAGGAACAAGTCTTAAGGAATAAGATAATACCTTCAGTGAAGGTAATTTTGAGGAACCACAATGTTGAAGAACCAACGTGGGAACTCGAGAGTAAAATAAAGGAAAATTTTCCCATTTGTTTACTTAGTTATATTGAGATTCTGGGGACATAATCCTTACAAGGGGGAAGAATGTAACGCCAGAGAAAAATCGAATTATTATGTGAATTAAATTTTATTTGATTATTTGAATGAAATGACTATAATTGTCTATTAAAGTGAGTAAGTTCTTTAAAGGTCGTTCTATGACCTAGAATGTGTGAATGTGGTTAGGATTCTAGTTATGTGCTAGAATTAAATAATTTGAATTTTCAAGATGAAAATAAAAGTTTTCTGAGGAATTTCCGTAAAAACACTATTCATTCGTTTCTTCTCGGGAAATAATTTTGAATTTCTGAGAAACGCGTAATGATAGAATTCTAAGACGAGATGGAATATCCAATAATATTTCAGTTATTGCAAATGAAGTTTTCGCCTGCGGAATTAAAACCCTAAGTGTTAGGGAGAGTGAAATTTAAGAACTAATTGATCACACATAATACGAATTGTTATTATACGTAAGCTATACGAGTATAATACTAGTTATTATATGAGTATATTATAAAGATTAGTACGACGTATAATATTACTATCGTACGAGGTATATACAAAGAGAATACTAGGATTATACGATAATAATCCTAGTAAAAAAAATGTTCAATTAAAAAGATATAATAATTGACAATGATAAACTCAATTGAATTGAATAACAATTTATGATATCGATAATCAAGAATTGATGTTGAAAATCATCTGAGGGTCACAACACCATGAACTATGTCCCAGGTTATAAGTATTTCTACTTGAACCTTTAACAGTCCTTAGACTATATAGACCTTCTTTCTCGTACTTAGGGGGATCAACCCTTCGTACCATGTATTGTGCACAAACATCTAAATGCTTTCGCGTAATAAATCCCCTATAATACGGTTGTTCATCTTAGTTTAACATACGAGTCCGCACCAAAGGAAGTTTGGTTTGGATAAATTTCAAGGATAATTTAGAGTTCAATGTTCATCAACTAAGAATAGTTGAATCAAAAGTTCAATGACAATGCAATGGTTCAATAACAATATAATACGAAGTGGTTATGAACCATAAATGAATACTGTAATGCAACAAGTTCATGCTTTAGGGTTAAAGTTCAAAACACTAAAAAGACATAATAAACCTTGCTTGAACAACAAAGTAAGCTAAGGTTATAATTTCCAATAAGGAATCAAGATCAAAAACTTTACTCAATGTAAGGAGGTAAGATTTAGGAACTTGCATAATTATAATCAAGATAGGATAAAGAAACTTGCTCAAATAACATTAGGGTTAGAGAACTTGCATAAAGTAAGTAAGATAAAATAAACTCAAATAGAGATTAGGGTTCAGAAACTTGCCTTGCGTGTAATCTAAACAGTATAACTTGATTCTCAATGTCCTATACACATGTCATCATGACATAATTAGTTACTACATGTTCTCAATACATAATTAAATATTTATTTCATGTACGACTTGTAGTCTTAACTTTAACCACATTGGTAAGCCACACTTTTAATGCAATAACACAATTATTTAGTTATCACATAATTCACTAATTATTTAATAATAATTTTCATATTTGGTAGTATAACTACTCCATAATATGATAATTCACATTTTAATAGTCATAACATTACACTATATCAACAATTACATAATTGTATAATTAAAATAAATTTTTTGGGCCAAACTGCTAACTGGCACTGTAGCGCCCCAGTTTGCATTGAGGACCAGGAGTGTGGCGCAGGTATGGCGCTGCAGTGCTTCTGTTTACTTATAGAACCGATGATGCGGCGCTGGCTGGCGTTGTAGCGCTTCTGTTTACACACAAAACCGGCGCTGCTGCGCCAGTACTTGTCAACATGCACTGAATAGCGCTACAGCGCCCAGTTTCTTTACAGAACTGGCGCTGCGGCGCCGCATCACAGTTGCACACAGATAGTGTTCTCGAAGAACACAGAACAAAGCCAAAATGGCCTAAAAACTCCTTTTCTAACAATAAATTTAGCACATATAAAATACATAAACTTTACAGAAACATAACTTAAGGTTTCTAACATGTTTCTAACCATATAAACAATATAAACATCAAATTACAACCTTTAAATTCACTATTTTTACTATTTTTTTCACTTTTTAACATTCTAAGCAAAATTAATCACTGTGAATTCGTTTTTCAACCAAAACAGTTAGTTTAAATTTTTTTGTTTTTGTTTCTTCATATATTTTCACAATCAATAGTCAATTTACTCTTTATACCACGAATTAAATATAAATTTTGATTCTAAAATAAGCCATATCAGTCATATATCATTGTAACTTACTATAAACATGGTTTCTTCACATATATCATATTTTCATGAATTTAACAACTTCAAATCATAAACAAATTACGTAAAAATAGTTTATATCAACAAATTAACATGTTTAACATATAATTTCAACTAATTATTCATGAAACTCAAGCACAGAGAAAAAAATAAAACAAAACTAAAACTTTTTAAAAAACTAAAATTATACCTTTAATCGCTTGTATTTTGATTAGCTAGGAGATATATGAGGCTTGATAATCTTCCTCCTTCTAAATTCTCAAACTCACAAAGAATACTCTCTTTACGTAAAACTTATAACTGATATGCATATAATATATAATATAAACGTTTATCATATATTTAATAAGTAATATAACTGATGTGAAAGCCCTGAATCCGGGTCCCAAATAACCACGAATCTGGTACAATCAATCTATAACTATTGCGGAAGATATAAACATAAATTGCTTATACAATACATTTACACACTAATCTCAAGGTCGATTAACCTTCACATTAACACAATTCATTATCCTATCTGAGGTACAACATTGTTATCATACTATTCTATTACAAATAAGCTGCACATAAAATCCTAAGTTGAACTTGGCTTTATCCTTTCCTGTATCTGACATTTTCGTCTTAATCTGCAATATTAAATCATGATATAGCAAGGGTGAGCAATAAGTTTGCCCAGAAAGTTTAAGTTGAATAAATTAAAGATATATCATGATAGAAAGAATTAAATAAAAGCTGGCTACAGTTCTACAATATAATTGCGAACTAGCATGAACAAATTTTACATAGCTGAACGAACATTGAACATGAACATACATATATACATATATATATATATATATATATATACATATATATATATATATATATATATATATATATATATATATCTAGACCGAATGGTAATGAAGGTGATCAATCTTTCATACCTGAAGAATACATGCAGTATGCACATAGTGCGATTTAATAATTCTTAGACATGGTAATCAGAAATGATTAACCAGAAGTATATTTGAATAATACTACTCGAGGTCGAGTTAAGAGAAACTTGCCTGAACCGTTGATTATCGTTACGCAAATTAGCTAGCTTTGTCTGAAAACCTAATATAAATAATATCGATCTACACATTATAATAATATCATCACAATATTTAATATAACCCAAACACATTATCATATAATTCTATCAGTCTATACATCACATAAAACTTAACCTCAAGTCAAACTTTTACCGCCTGATTCGAGTTCGGCAAAATTCTAACATCCCGATGGCCTAGTAGATTAATTATCGAGTTTAAGTTCAATTAAACTATGCCTAAACGCTTAACAATTATTTATTATCTGTCAAAATATTTTTCATAAGCTTGTAATAATTTCCATATAATTATTATCATTTAAAATGATTTTTCTATCATTAATATCGTATTTATAAGAATTAAAAACCACATAATTCCTTTATCATTATTATTTATTTAATACTAAATATTAATAAAAATAATAACATAATATTATAATATATTTATAATACATCAAAGTATTTTCAATACCTTAAAATCATATTTATATAATTTTTAAACAATTAAATCTATTATCCAATAATTACTTTTAATATTAAAATATTAATATTTTTATGACAAAATATCAAAAGTTATATTTTATAACTTCAAATATTTTTATAACACTTAAATTATTTTTATATAATTTTTAAAGCATATTCTATTTTTCCATAATTTATTTAATATATTTAGTAAATAAATTAGTTACCATTAAAATTAATTTATTAATTAAATTCCTTACAAAATATTAAAAGTCACTAAAAATAACTTAAAATATTTTCATATACCATAATATAATTGTTCATGATTTTTTAAGTATTAAAATCATTTTTAAATAATTTATTTAATATTATAATTAAATAAATTAAATACCATTATTATTCCAAAAATATTAAATATTTATGAAATATATTCAGAATAATTAAAAACTAATTTTCGGACTTTAAAATAATTTTTAGGAATTTATTTTGTATTTTTAATAATTAAAAACCATTTTATCTATTTATTAATTAAAATAATTAATTTTCGAAAATATCTGTCGCTAAAGGGCCCTATAGTGACGAAACTGTCGCTATAGGTGTTCTTGAGTGTTCTTGAGCATTTTTTAGAATTCTTGTCAGTGGCTAAGGTTCCTTGTTTGACCACAAATTAATCTATGATCCTTATATTTTCTGGGCAGCTAATGATACCTAGCATGTAGTATAAGTGCAATACTATGATTATCAATCAATATCATGGCCATCCAACAACAAATCAGTGAGATATAGGCCTTCAAAATTCATGTCAGACCTGTTCTTCATTTATGGGCTTTCTAGAAATGAAGAACAGTTCGAGGTTCTTACTTTGCTCCTTTTAATTTATATTTTCCCAACTTGCTTAGCGTGATATTAAGGTTCAAATGTGTAGTGGAGATGTCAGTGAACAACTCTATATCCTCAGATCAGTCTAACAACAACATCAAACGAAGATTTAGGCCGGTCAAGCTACCTGTCAGGAACTTGTTCTTGAAGATTCTGGGTTTTCTAAAATCTTCATCCGGGCAGATCGGTCAACATAGTTTGACCAAGATTATATACGCTTCTGTTAATGATCTGGGAGTTCTATGTGATAACCCGAGATTTCGAATAATCAATAATTTGCAAATAATTTTTTTTATTAATATTAATATTAATTATCATTTATGTGATAAGTATCGGTGATACGCGTATCGAGAAAGTTAATTTGTGTATTGACTAATAAAAATTAGAGTAGAGTTGTGCTTAACAGCTTTTGAAATCCTAACCCTAATTTCTGGAAAGGGATTCGATAGAAAATATAATTAAAATAATTATATTGATGAGCACGTGTTTGTACTGTATAGAATTTTTGATTGGATAAGGTTTGAAATTAATAAAACCTAATAAGAGATTAGAAACCCTAATATCAGGATTAGAAACCCTAACGTACCGTTGGAAATCCTAATTGTACGTCAAAAAACCCTAATTTCATATTCGGGAATCCTAAACCCTAAATTAGGAAACCCTAATTCTAATTGGCAAGCCTAATGTGTGTATTAAACTTAAATATGATTAGAAAACCCTAATTATATTTTTGTTATATTAATTTCTATTTTACAAACCCTAATTGTAATTTAGAAAAATTGTTTTTCTAATTAAAACCCTAATTCGTGGGTTGTAAACCCTAATGATCATTTTGACCCGAATTGCTAAATTAAGCAATTTTAATTAGGAATATTAATCCTAATTAGCAAGATTGAATTTTATGATTAGGAAATATAAATATAATTATTGAATCCTAATTGTAATTTGAAATTATTAATTTTCTATTTTGGAAACCGAAATTTGAAAATTTTGGAAATTAAATTGCTAACCTAAAGGGTTTAAACCTTAAACCTTAAAGGGTCCAAACCCTAAACCCTAAGGATTTGTGCATTGGACAAAATTGCCATTAAATTTATTTTGTAAATGACTAAAATACCCTTTTTGGATTTTTATTTAGCTAACTTATGAAATTGGACAATACCTTTAGTGGTTGAACCACTTTGTTGACTTGGAGAGACTCCAATCTCAGCCTCCCAGCCGAATTTATCAGATTTAGCAACTTGTCAAGCAATATATATAGATTAAGAGAGAGAAAGTATGCAAAATAAGCTCATTTTTCTTTCCAGCTCTCACCAACTCTCATTCTCTCTCAAAGCTCCGAAAATCTCAAGTAAATCAGTCACATAAACACCTCTTAGAAACCCAAGATCAGATTGGAGAGTTGAGATCAAACATTGGACAAGAAAGGTATAAAGCAAATTTTTATTTTTGATCCAAGTTGCTAAGACAAAAATTGTGTTTTTGTGTTTATAATCTTGTTAATGGATGTTTTATGAAGATCTATGATGATCTATCATGAATTCATAGCAACAAAATACCTTAAAAGGGTGTTTTCCAAAATATGTTTTTGAGCATTTTCAGTGGTCTGACAGGAAATGTCAATCGCTCTAGAACTTTCTGTGTTTAAGATTTTTGTTGTTTTAAAGTTGTAATTAGTAGCCTGGTATGTTATCTTTAATCTACACGTGGTAGTATAGCCATCAGATGTTTAGATCATGAGTTATTAACGGTCAAAGACCGTTGACCGTCGTTGACCAGCTGTAAATCTGGGTAACCCATAACATGTAAAAGCGAGTCTGACAAGAAGTTCTAAGGCATAGATCTGTCAGTGTTTATGTTGTTTGTGGATTTGTTTGTATCCATGTTGTAGCTTGTAAATGGACTATAGATCTGAGTCTTTAGGCCTCTTAAAACATCAACAGATGGAACAGGGTAGATGGTCAAACTAGGCCAGACGACCATGACTTAACGTTTCTGGAAATTCCAGAAACAGGAAGAACATGATTTCTGACCATGTTTGACTTGATCGTATCTGGTGATTTTGTTATAGTTTGACTGGAATTATGTTATGTCTTTGTTCATTGACATGAGCACAACATGTTTGAACCAAGAAACAACTTAATTGATAAACAGAATACCTAATTATGTTGGTTGGAAAATGGTACCCTGAAGCTGCCTGGGTTTCTGGGTTACCCAGAAAGCCCAGGAGCTGTCTGACAGAACATTGGAAGGGTTAGAACTTGCTAGCTTGTTATGATATGACTCTGTTAATGATTACTCGTTGTAGTGTTACATAAACACTACACAATCACGGTTCAAGATAGCTCGGAAACGTATTACACAAATAATGAATCGTGGTCAAACATGACATGTTAAACACGAAGCTGTCAGTGTTCTTGAGCTCAAGAACACCAACATCGACGCTTTGTGTCGCTAAAGGCCTATAGCGACGTTTTGATTTTTTTTAATTTCTGAATTTTCGGTAATTAATTAAAAATAGAAAATAAATTATAAAAATTATTAAAAATTGTTTTAAAAATTATTTTAAATTATGAAAAATAATTTTTGACCAATTAGAATATTTTTCTTTAATATTTATAATTATTTAAATATTAAAGGTATTTAATTTATTTACTTAGTGTATTAAATAAATTAGAGAAAAATAATTTATTGTTATGAAAAATCATTTTAAATGAGAATAATATATTTAAAAATATTTTAAATTATAAAATATAATTTTTAATATGTTTGGAGAATTTTCATTAATAATTTAATATTAATTATATTAGATTTATTTAATTACTAAATTAAATAAATAAGCTAAAAATGATTTTAATGATTTAAAAATTATTTTAAATAAGAATAAAGTGTTAGAAAATATTTTAAATTATAAAATATAATTTTCAATATTTTTGGAGAATTCTCATTAATAAATTAATATTAATGATATTAGATTATTTATTTATTAAATTAAATAAATGAATTAAAAATGATTTTTATTGATTTAAAAATGAGAAAAATGATTTAAAAGTATTTTAAGTTATAATTAATGACTTTTAATATTTTGATAATAATTTCATTAATATTTAAATATTAATGGTGATGATTTAAAAATGATTTTAATTACTTTAAAAATCATTTAAGTAGAATATTGATGATTTAAAGATATTTTAAGTTATTAATAATAACTTTAATATTTTGACAAGTATGTTATTAATATTTTTATATTATTAAATAATAATAATGATAAGATTATTTAATAATTAAAATCATTTAAAAATGATTTAAGTGTTTGAAAAATTATTATAAATTATAATAATTGTTTATAAATTATTAAAAACTTCCGAAAAATATTATAAACGATATTTGACTTATCTAAAATAATATTGAAGCTTAGAGACCAAGTTTAATTGACAATTAATGTGCTAATTGTCGGATAGGGTGACCAGAACACCGAAAATAGACCAAAGTCCAACTAGACCAAACTAGTTAGACTTGTCAAGTGTTTATATAGGTTATAAACACTAATGTGGCTATGTGGTAATGTGTCTAGAAGAAGTTTGACTGTAAAATACAGTGTTACGTATTATAAATGATTGTGCTAATTGTGAGACCGACATTGTTGATTATAAGTCTTACGAACATAGTTAATTATATTGTGTAGCTGTAATCAACGTGAAAGGCAAGTTTCCTAACTCAACCATGAGTTATATTCATTCAATTATTATGGTTAATTATTATTAATTATACCATGTCCAGGGAATTTATTGTTGATTATTCGCAGTTAGTGCATGATTAAAATTCCAATTGAATTACTGATTCAGAAAATATATATTCGTAGAATTACTGTTGTTGGATATTTATATCTGCAGAAACTAATTTTGACATTACAGATAATTTTTGTTTATTGTCAAATTATATTGAGAAATGTCTTAGCTAATTATTCTGGCTAGACGAACATTTGTTAGAACTTGATAAATACGATAAGAGAAATCAATTGTTATTGATAGATCGATGCCAATTGTTTCGGCTGGATCGATAAGTAGATAGAATTTGAAATCACAGTATTTCGTTGTTAAATCAAAATCTTGATTCTGAGACTAAGAATAACAACCTTTTATATAAAGGGAACATTTTAGGTCGTATATTCGGCCATTGCGCGCTGTTAAGTATTATGCATAATATAGGGTGCAAGGAGTTGGCCGGCTCTAAGTACTTGCAGAGGGATATGATTTAATCTTTATGGTTATTTGATACTCATGCGTATGTATTAAAGTAAATATTTGATAGATACCCGAGAAAATAAGTTCTAAGATCTGGTGGGATCACTCAGCATAAATCTGGAAATTATTCCACTTTGTAATTGCGTAGAATTAATTCTTGATTATTCATTGAATATCGTAGAAAACCTTGAAAGTGTTACACTCTTTCATTATCAGATTATTGTTGCGGAGAATGTTAGAACAATTGATATTTATTTCTATACCTTTATTGTATGTCTTAACTTGCGGAGCAAACTTGTTGCTCACCCTTGCTATAAATAAAACATTTCAGCTAGGACCGAAGAGGCCAGCGGGTCAAAGAAGAACAAAGGCAAAGGCAAGATGTTGGAGTAGTTATAATGAACAATATTATTATGTTGTATTGTATTGTAAACCCTTTTTGTATATCTAAAGGGGTATTTCTGTAATGTTAAGGTTAGTGGACCTGGGACTTATGTATTAACAATATATGTTAATGACTTATGTAATCCTATTTATATATGAATGGGTAGTTAATTGGTATTATATTATGGATCGTGAACACCAAACTCGGGGGTCAGGTAACCCGAATTTGGGGGTGTCATAGGTTGGTATCAGAGCTGTAGTGACCAAGGTGTCACCAGTTAGTAGAAGAGCTGTATGTTATAAACTTTAAGTGGGGTGGGGGAAAACCCTAGGATTGTAACCATACACGAGATAGAGAAAACTCATTTAGATTTCTAAGTGAGGGATTACCGAAGTGCATTAATAGAGAGATAATTGGACACATAGTGTGAGAAGTTTGTACTAATCAAGTTATTTAAACTGATTGTAAGATGTCTTGAGAAGGTAAAAAGAGTGCAGAGATGCTAGCGACTGTTACGCTGGTGCCAGAAGCCGAGGTGCCAGCGCAAAGCGAATCAATGGAGAAGGTGGGAGAAGATGAACCTATGGTCAATCTGGGGAGCGATCATGACGATTATCCCGAGATATATCTGAGCGGAGATGAGGAGGCAGAGTCTGAGCCAGCTAGGTGGAGTTAAAGAATAAGACTAAAGTTGGAGAACGAGATCAGGAATCTGCAGAAGTCTAGGAACTTCGAAGTAAAGTGTTTATCTTAGAGGAATTATGGAAGACAGAGCGAGCATTACGCGAAATGACTGAAGAAAGGAACGAGCTCAAGGCGCAGGTGGACAGAATGAAGGCTGAAGGTGGTGGATCATCTGAAGGAACCAGCAAGAAGGACAAGAAGAAGAGAAAGAGGGAAAAAGACAGCCCTAAATCTGAAAAATCAAGCCTGAAGAAGAAGCAAGCATGTATCAAGTGTGGAAAGACTCACGCGGGAGAATGCATGATGTGGAAGAACGTATCCTTTAACTGCAAGCAAAAAGGACATATTTCTCTACATTGTCCTAAGCCGAATTTAAGGAAGTGTTTTTCATGTGGGCAGACGAGTCACGGATTTAGCAAGTGTCCCATCAAGAAGAAGACTGGTGAAGGGAGTGGTCGGTAGACAACCTAGAAATATGTAATAGTATCTTTTGGGTAGAAGTTTCTGATATTAAGTGTTGTAATATCGAGAACAATGTTTAAACATATGTAAATATATATATGTTTTATGAATGAAATCCTTATTTTCTATATGAATATAAGATTAGGATTAATTTGTGTGTTCTTAAAACTCATACTTATGGTAAGTTAATGACTCATAATTATATGAAGTGTTTTGAACCCCTCAGCGAATGGACGCCAAAGGTCTGACTAGGATACGTTCATACACTCGTATAATTGTGGCAAGTTCCTGAACTCATAAGTGTGGTAAGTTTGATGAACTGGTAATAACTGTGTGTGAATGGAGAATTGCAACTTTTTGTGTAAAGTTGTGTTATTAATCCTGATATGATTTAAAAAGGAATAGTAATATGTGTTAAGTACTATGTGCTATTTGAATATATATGCAATTATATGAGAATTATGTGTTGAATTCTTATTGTGTTAAGAATTTGTGTAAAGAAAGAGAATTAATATAAGATTTTTATTTAAATCAGATCATGCCACCTAGACGACAGAATCAAAACCAACGAGAAGAACAGTCGGTGAATAATGAAGGAGGTTAAGCTGACCCGATGCAAAACTTTGCAAATATGATAGCCGAAGCTATGGAGAATAGAGCTCCAGCTGCAAGAGGAAGAGCGAGGAATCAGCCAGCTGAAAGATTAGCAAATTTTAAAGACTTTAAAGTAGTGGGACCGCCTGAATTTAAAGGAACCATAGATCCGATTGAAGCCCAAACTTGGGTGAAGGAGATGAAGAAAGCATTCATCATTGCGTGAGTGGCGGAAGAGCAGAAGACAACTTTTGCGACATACTTAATGAAGGGAGAAGCTAATTACTGGTGGGAGACGAACCAAGCGAGAGCTGGTACAGAAGTGGTGTTATGGACAAGATTTAAGGAGTTGTTCTTTGAGAACTACTTCTCGCCGAGTATGCAATCCAGAATGGAAGTCAAGTTTCTAGAACTAAAGTAGGAGAATATGTCTGTTTCAGAATACGCTGCCAAATTTAACGAGTTGGCAAGATTTGCACCTCATCAGGTGGACACAGAAGCGAGGAAGGCGAGAATATTTGAGAAAGGACTGAAGCCGGGAATATTCAACAAGGTAGCGGTATTGCAGATCAACACGTTCGCGGCCTTGATGGAAAAAGCGTTAATTGCGGAAAGAGGGAGCGAGGCTGCGTCTCGATTTCATCAGGAGAAGAAGAAGAAGACAAATGATGGTGGAAGTAGTGGTGGAAGTAACCCTAACAAAAGGAAATGGAATTAGAATACCCAGCCGGGTAATAAGATTGAAGGGAATAAGAAAGGAGGAGAGTCTTGTGCGAGCTGTGGAAAGAATCATCCAGGCATTTGTCTAAAGAAGAAAGGCGTTTGCTATAATTGTGGGCAAGAGGGGCACATGACACCCAATTTTCTCAGTCCGAAGAAGATACAAGGTTGTTATGCCTGTGGATCAACTGATCATCTGATTCGAAACTGTCCGAAGAGAAATACGGAGAAGGAAAGTGTCAGCAAGGGACCCGTTGGTGGAACCTTGGCAATTCGAGGACCTACACAGCCAGGAAGACTAACAGCCCGTACATTCAACATGACGGTGCAGGACACTGTGGCTACTCAGGAGGTGGCAGCAGGTAATGATTTCGTTTAGAATTTAATTACGCGAGTAATATGAGTTAGATATTTATGTGAACTGTTTTCTTTTAAAGATTCAAGGCACAAGTTAGAATTAGAAACACAACTTGATATTGTGTTGATAAAAATGAATTGATGATACAACTTTAAAAGATTGTAGAGAATAAGAAAGCGGTGATTCCGAGGACGGAATCCTTTTAAGGAGGGGCGAATGTGATAACCCGAGATTTCGAATAATCAAAAATTTGCGAATAAATTTTTTTTTCTTAATATTAATATTAATTATCATTTATGTGACAAGTATCAGTGATACATGTATCGAGAAAGTTAATTTATGTATTGACTAATAAAAATAAGAGTAGAGTTGTGCTTAACAGCTTTAGAAACCCTAACCCTAATTTTTGGAAAGGGATTCGATAGAAAATATAATTAAAATAATTATATTGATAAGTACGTGTTTGTAGTGTATTGAATTTTTGATCGGATAAGGTTTGAAATTAATAAAACCTAATAAGAGATTAGAAGCCCTAATCTCAAGATTAGAAACCCTAACGTACCGTTATCCTAATTGTACGTCGGGAAACCCCAATTTCATATTTGGGAATCCTAAACCCTAAATTAGGAAACCCTAATTCTAATTGGCAAGCCTAATGTGTGTATTAAACTTAAATATGATTTGAAAACCCTAATTATATTTTTGTTATATTAATTTCTATTTTACAAACCCTAATTATAATTTAGAAAAATTGTTTTTCTAATTAAAACCCTAATTCGTGTGTTGTAAACCCTAATGATCATTTTGACCCGAATTGCTAAATTAAGCAATTTTAATTAGGAATATTAATCCTAATTAGCAAGATTGAATTTTATGATTAGGAAATATAAATATAATTATTGAATCCTAATTGTAATTTGAAATTATTAATTTTCTATTTTGGAAACCGAAATTTGATAATTTTGGAAATTAAATTGCTAACCTAAAGGGTTTAAACCCTAAACCCTAAAGGGTCCAATCCCTAAACCCTAAGTATTTGTGCATTAGACAATATTGTCATTAAATTTATTTTATAAATGACTAAAATACCCGTTTTGGATTTTTATTTAGCTAACTTGTGAAATTGGACAATACCTTTAGTGGTTGAACCACTTTGTTGACTTGGAGAGACTCCAATCTCAGCCTCCCAGCCGAATTTATCAGATTTAGCAACTTGTCAAGCAATATATATAGATTAAGAGAGAGAAATTATGCAAAATAAGCTCATTTTTCTTTCTAGCTCTCACCAACTCTCATTCTCTCTCAAAGCTCCGAAAATCTCAAGTAAATCAGTCACATAAACACCTCCTAGAAACCCAAGATCAGATTGGAGAGTTGAGATCAAACATTGGACAAGAAAGGTATAAAGCAAATTTTTATTTTTGATCCAAATTGCTAAGACAAAAATTGTGTTTTTGTGATGGATGTTTTATGAAGATCTATGATAATCTATCATGAATCCATAGCATCAAAATACCTTAAAAGGGTGTTTTTCAAAATTTGTTTCTGAGCATTTTCAATGGTATGACAGGAAATGTCAGTCGCTCTAGATCTTTATGTGTTTAAGATTTTTGTTGTTTTAAAGTTGTAATTAGTAGCCTGGTATGTTATCTTTAATCTACAAGTGGTAGTATAGCCATCAGATGTCTAGATCATGAGTTATTAACGGTCAAAGATCGTTGACCGACGTTGACCAGCTGTAAATCTGGGTAACCCAAAACATGTAAAAGCGAGTCTGACAAGAAGTTCTAAGGCATAGATCTGTTAGTGTTTATGTTATTTGTGGATTTGTTTGTATCCATGTTGTAGCTTGTATAATGGACTATAGATCTGAGTCTTTAGGCCTCTTAAAACATCAACAGATGGAACAGGGTAGATGGTCAAACTAGGCCAGACGACCATGACTTAGCGTTTCTGGAAATTCCAGAAACAGGAAGAACATGATTTCTGACCATGTTTGACTTGATCGTATCTGGTGATTTTGTTATAGTTTGACTGGAATTATGTTATGTCTTTGTTCATTGACATGAGCACAACATGTTTGAACCAAGAAACAACTTAATTGATAAACAGAATACCTAATTATGTTGGTTGGAAAATGGTACCCTGAAGCTGCCTGGGTTTCTGGGTTACCCAGAAAGCCCAGGAGCTGTCTGACAGAACATTGGAAGGGTTAGAACTTGCTAGCTTGTTATGATATGACTCTGTTAATGATTACTCGTTGTAGTGTTACATAAACACTACACAATCACGGTTCAAGATAGCTCGGAAACGTATTACACAAATAATGAATCGTGGTCAAACATGACATGTTAAACACGAAGCTGTCAGTGTTCTTGAGCTCAAGAACACAAACAGCGACGCTTTGTGTCGCTAAAGGCCTATAGCGACGGTTTTGATTTTTTTTAATTTCTGAACTTTCGGTAATTAATTAAAAATAGAAAATAAATTATAAAAATTATTAAAAATTATTTTAAAAATTATTTTAAATTATGAAAAATAATTTTTGACCAATTAGAATATTTTTCTTTAATGTTTATAATTATTTAAATATTAAAGGTATTTAATTTATTTACTTAGTCTATTAAATAAATTAGAAAAAAATGATGTAATATTACGAAAAATTATTTTAAATGAGAATAATGTCTTTAAAAATATTTTGAATTATAAAATATAATTTTTAATATTTTTGGAGAATTTTCATTAATAATTTAATATTAATGATATTAGATTTATTTAATTATTAAAATAAATAAATAAGCTAAAAATGATTTTAATGATTTAAAAATCATTTCAAATAAGAATAAAGTGTTAGAAAATATTTTGAATTATAAAATATAATTTTCAATATTTTTGGAGAATTCTCATTAATAAATTAATATTAATGATATTAGATTATTTATTTATTAAATTAAATAAATGAATTAAAAATGATTTTTATTGATTGAAAAATCATTTAAAAATGAGAAAAATGATTTAAAAGTATTTTAAGTTATAATTAATGACTTTTAATATTTTGATAATAATTTCATTAATATTTAAATATTAATGGCGATGATTTAAAAATGATTTTAATTACTTTAAAAATCATTTAAGTAGAATATTAATGATTTAAAAATATTTTAAGTTATTAATAATAACTTTAATATTTTGACAAGTATGTTATTAATATTTTTATAATATTAAATATTAATAATGATAAGATTATTTAATAAGTAAAATCATTTAAAAATGATTTAAGTGTTTCAAAAATTATTATAAATTATAATAATTGTTTATAAATTATTAAAAGCTTCCGGATAATATTATAAACAATATTTGACTTATCTAAAATAATATTGAAGCTTAGAGACCAAGTTTAATTGAAAATTAATGTGCTAATTGTCGGATAAGGTGATCAGAACACCGAAAATAGACCAAAGTCCAACCAGACCAAACTAGTTAGACTTGTTAAGTGTTTATATAGGTTATAAACACTAATGTGGCTATGTGGTAATGTGTCTAGGAGAAGTTTGTCTGTAAAATACAGTGTTACGTGTTATAAATGATTGTGCTAATTGTGAGACCGACATTGTTGATTTTAGGTCTTACGAACGCAGTTAATTATATTGTGTAGTTGTAATCAACGCGAAAGGCAAGTTTCCTAACTCAACCCTGAGTTATATTCATTCAATTATTATGGTTAATTATTGTTAATTATACCATGTCCAGGGAATTTATTGTTGATTATTCGCAGTTAGTGCATGATTAAAATTCAAATTGAATTACTGATTCGAAAAATATATATTCGTAGAATTACTGTTGTTGGATATTTATATCTGCAGAAAATAATATTGACAGTACAGATAATTCATGTTTATTGTCAAATTATATTGAGAAATGTCTTAGCTAATTATGCTGGCTAGACGAACATTTGTTAGAACTTGATAAATACGAGAAGAGAAATCAATTGTTATAGATAGATCGATGCTAATTGTTTCGGCTGGATCGATAAGTAGATAGAATTTGAAATCACAGTATTTCGTTGTTAAATCAAAATCTTTATTCCGAGACTGAGAAGAACAACCTTTTATATAAAGGAAACATTTTAGGTCTTATATTCGGCCATTGCGTGCTGTTAAGTATTATGCATAATATAGGGTACAAGGAGTTGACCGACTCTAAGTACTTGCAGAAGGGTATGATTTAATCTTTATGGTTATCTAATACTCCTGCGTATGTATTAAAGTAAATATTTGATAGATACCCAAGAAAATAAGTTCTAAGATCTGGTGGGATCACTCAGCATAAATCTGGAAATTATTCCACTTTGTAATTGCGTAGAATTAATTCTTGATTATTCATTGAATATCGTAGAAAACCTTGAAAGTGTTACACTCTTTCATTATCAGATTATTGTTGCGGAGAATGTTAGAACAATTGATATTGATTTCTATACCTTTATTGTATGTCTTAACTTGCGGGGCAAACTTGTTGCTCACCCTTGCTATAAATAAAACATTTCTGCTAGGAACGAAGAGGCCAGCGGGTCAAAGAAGAACAAAGGCAAAGACAAGATGTTGGAGTAGTTATAATGAACAATATTATTATGTTGTATTGTATTGTAAACTCTTTTTGTATATCTAAAGGGGTATTTCTGTAATATTAAGGTTAGTGGACCTGGGACTTATGTATTAACAATATATGTTAATGACTTATGTAATCCTATTTATATATGAATGGGTAGTTAATTGGTATTATATTATTGATCGTGAACACCAAACTTGGGGGTCAGGTAACCCAGATTTGGGGGTGTCACATTCTAGATGCATCAATATGAAGCCTACATGTCAGACAACAACTTTAATACAACAACATGGGTAAAACATTTACCAGAAGCAAGATTAAAGCCTTCAAAAATGGCTGTCAGATCAAACTAGAAATTTTGGGTTTTCCAGATTTTAACTTTCGTGATCGGTCAACACACTTTGACCGATCATATCTTGCAATGTATACATGATCCAAGCTTGATTCAAGTCTCAGATCAAAGCCCTAATAACAAAGAACAGATCTATTGTGACGCCCTCAAAATAGGTATACATCACCTATTTTGAGTCGCCAAATACATGGTACAGAATACAAATACAATCTTAAATATACAACATGAGCTGTGAGTTTTAATACAAATATTGTCTTCTAAACAATATTCAAACTCAAAATAAGTCCTCAATACATTTATTATTCAACTATTTCATAGAATAGTGAGGACTACTAATGCTATCATCTGGACTGTCACTCCGTTCCCCGACTTGTCCCTGCTACGTTCTCATTTCCTGAAGAGAACAATGAAAGTAAAAGAGTGAGCTCAACTAGCCCAGTAAGAAATATTATGACTAAGATAATGCAGAATAAATTATCGTTAGCCTTCAATAGTGTTAAACTGATACAATATAACAAACATCAAGTTTAACTACAGCAGAACAAGCAATCCATTAAAAGAGTCAAGTAGAGAATAAAATATACTATCTTTTATGATTTAAAAAGTTTTTCATCACTTTTATCACTGGGACTCAGCTTAATAAATAATCCACATCATCCCTGCACTACGGCCAATGATATTCATTAGTATCACAGCCACAAATTATTCATGCACTACGGGCCAATGAGGACTTTTACCACATCATTTGTGACATTACGGTCATGATTATACCGAATAATCCCTGGTCATAATCATACCAAGTCCATCTATGCACTAAAGGCCATAGATGACTTTCAACATAATATAAATATGAGGATGATGACAATGATATAAGAATTCAATAAAACAAGTTCAAGAATTAATTTATCAAGGAACCAATAACGTCCAAATTGTCAACATGATACTGCTTTGTGGGGTAAAACTCAAGAATGATCGAAAGAATATTTTCATGAAATGATATTGGATGAAGCGCAAATATCAAGGATATTCCACTAATTTCATGGAGTATAAATGCCAAAACTTTAACCAATTGAGTACAATAAAGAATGGAATAACAAAAGAAATCACCAGGAATGCGATAGATCGCACAGATAGGTTATTCCAACAGAATAATAAATAACGGAACTAGGTCATGCGTAAACGCACAGACAGGATATTCCAACAGAATAATAAAGAATGGAATAACAACAGAATTCACCATGCATGCGATAGGCCGCACAGACAAGTTATTCCAACAAAATAATAAATAATGGAACCAGCTCAAGCGTAAACGCATAGACAGGATATTCCAACAGAATAATAAAGAATGAAATAACAGAAGAATTTCACCATATATGCGGTACTTCGCATAGACATGTTATTCCAACATAATAATAAAGAATGTAACAACAGCTCTTACGAGTATTGGAAAGAAAATAATTCTCTTCATGAATATGAAAGAATAATACTCCTTGCGAGTACAACAAATAATATCTCTTACTTTAGAAGAAACTGGATATAGGAGTAGTGAAGTAGCAGAATATTTTTCTTCTATCTCCTATCTCTCTATAATTTCTCTCTCTAGAGTTTCAGTAAATTCGTAAGAAATAATGAAGGAATGAGCTTCTATTTATAGGAGAATGGACTGAATAGTAACTAATTCATGAACGGTCCAAATTGATTTACTTTTAAACGGACAGTCCATATTGATTTACTATGCAATATTAATAAAATATTCTAATAAAACAAAATCTTTTAAATAACATATAATATATTCTATTTATAATCTAATAAAACGAATAACTTTAAAAAAGTATTCTGTTTTATATAAAAAAATTTTACTATGCAAACACTATGCATAATAAAATATCATATATTCTATTTATAGTCTAATAAAAAAAATAACTTTATAAAAATATTCTGTTTTATATAAAAAGTTTTCTGTTTTATTACATTTATAATAATAAAAAAATAAAACTTATCACCTTTATTATAATTCACAATATTAATCGACCAGGTCATTCCCAGGAAAGAGAGGGCTTTCCAATAAGAATTTTTCCCTATTAGCGCGTAATTGGGTGACCAAACCTCTCCTTGGCAGAACTTCTAGAACTCGTTAATATTGCAAATAATAATATGAATAACTTTGTCATCTCAATTATTGATTTAATAACATAACATATTATATAGATGCTACTGTGACAATAATTGAATCAATAATATGAGAGATATGATGCAACAATCACTGTAGCAATAATTGAGTATAACTGAGTGACTTCATACGTAAGCAACAATAATCAATATCGTGTGCTACTATGCAAACACGCGTATTACTGTACTTTTACTACCGAGTAGTTTAACAGTTTTAACGGTAACACTTTCGCCGTTATTTTTAAAAAAAGATAATTTTGTCGTTTTCTTACTACGACAATACTTCCGTTGTGGGGTCCACCAATGATTATGCCGTCGTACGGATATTTCCCGACAAAAGAAATATTCCCCGACCAAACGAATATTATATAACAACTTGCATACTTTGCAAAATTTATAAATACTACCCATAATTATAACACTATCTCAAATCCGCACCATAATATTAAAAAAAATATTTCGAGAAAATTAAATCTTTATTCATAAAATTTGGGGTCTCACATCTATAACATGAAACACACCAAACATCAAACACACACAGATCTACGAGCCCTGGCATTAGGCTGTCAGACTACCAAAAAAAATTCCAAATTTTTGAAAACTTGATTTTCGAGCACTTTGATGTTATGGATCTGGGATTTAACAACCCAGATCACTTATTAACACCCTCTAACACAACTTTAAATAACAAATCATAACAACTAACATCAGATCACATGATTTCAAAAATTTGGGCTTATACCACTTTGAAGCTTGAGCTTTGATTCTGATCTTTGTGATCTGTTCTTGGAGTGATAATGACCTTGCTAGAGATTGATCCACTTATGGATTTCAGATGTTAAGAGAGAGAGAGAGAGAGAGAGAGAGAGAGTTGCTTGAGAGCTAGAGCAAAAATAAACCAAATATGTGCACTTTCTCTCTCTTCAATTATTGAAATAATTGGATGCAATACAAGGCTGGGTTATAAGGCTGATTGCTGTGATATAAGTCCCATGCGGGATATCTAGAAGCTCACTAACTCCAAATATGGCAATAATTGCAAGCTACTTCAATAATGCACCAAGGACATTTTAGACATTTTCATACAATTAAGGGTATTTTAGTAACTTGTACAAATTTAATGGCATAAAGGACATTTTCTATAACCCTTAGGGTTTAACCCATAGGGTTAAAACCTAAGGTTCTAAAAAAACTATTTTCTAATATTTTTAATTTAGGCTTTCAAAATAAAAAATTTAATATTTCTAAATTATAATTAGAATTTTCTAATTATATTAAAATTTACTAATCATTATTCAAGCTTTCTAATTAGGATTAATATTTCCTAATTAAAATTAAAATTACCTAATTACCAATTAGGGTTTTTAACGAAATAATTAGGGTTTAAAACTTTAAAATTAGGGTTTTCTAAAGATTTATTAGAATTTCCCTAATTAGATTATAATTAACACACTTAAGCCTTTAAACCCCTAAATTAGGGTTTTTCATATATCGAATTAGGGTTTCGGATTCTCGAAACAAAATTTAGGATTTCTAGAACCGGTTTTTAGGGTTTCTTATCAATCGTAAGAACTTTCTATCTTAACGTTGGCGTTCTTAATATAATATTAGGGGTTGCCACTGATATAGCTTATCTAGTTAACCCTTGACCCTTAACCACATATTGTTCACATATATGATCATACACACTGAACATATATATTTACACACTTAATCTTGAATAATTCACCACAAAAAAATTTAAGTCGTAAATTTTTTTTTCCAGAAATGCCAAATCCTTTCACTTATTTTCTGTCTAGGTTTATTATTTAACCTTAATTCAATATTTTAAGATTTAAATAATTTTTTAAATTCTCGTGTTGTCACAATTGATGTTAGTTTTTTAAAAAAAAAATTCAGAAGCCACTAAGGCTTGTTTGGCAATACAAAATTAAAAATAAGGATTAACATGCTCTAAGCCTTATTTGGTAAAACCCATTTAAAATTAAAGACTTAAAATCCTTAAGCCTTATTTGGTAAAACTAAATTAAAACTCTTTTAATTTATTTTAATAACTCATTTATTATATAGTTTATTGTCACACTTTATTTAATTAAATTTCCATATTCAAATTTAATTAAATTAAAACTAACAACAACTTATTACATTAACATACCACAATATTATTATAAATTTATTTAATAAATCAATAAATCATTTTTACTTACTAAATTAAATTAAAATGACCTTTTAATAACTTATTTAATCATAATCAACTCTTTAATTTAATCATTACATGAAATTAGAATATTACCACATAATAACTAATTCATCACTCTTTTGATTAAATTAACTTCAACATACAAAATTACTGAATATTAACTTACACTTAATCAAGTTAATTCCTCACAACTCATGAATTATTTATTTAATTAATAAATAATCAAATTAAACAATTATTCATATGACAATAAACACATCAACAAAAATATTTATTTAATTCAATAAATATTTAAAATTACATACAAAAATTCTGGATTGCTACATCATTCCCTTCTTATAAGGATTATGTCCCTAGAATCACAACTCAAACAATTCATTCATCACATTCTTCCATCCTTCCAAGGATTTTGTCCCCAGAATCGAAGACACAGATCAAACAAATAACTAAGGATAGTTGTTGGGTAAAATCTAGTTACACACAAGTATACGTGGTCAACAAGTAATAAATTAAAAGTAGAGTATCGTTCCCACGAGGAATTATTTAATTAAAATCACCAAGTACTAACTCGTAACAAACTCAATCTTATTTAAACGAATGAATTTCAAATTATATAAATTAAATTATTTAATTAAACTAATTCTAATTACCACTAATTAAAAATCAGATTACGGAGATTTAAGATTACAACTTCACTTATTGCTTCATTTAAGTTAACACACTTCTCAACAATTATTTTCTATCTTGAATTGTTAATCAAGAACACTAAAGCAGATAAAACCACCTCTCGATGCATAATACACATACTCACTTAAATCCACAGATGATAGAATTAAGCAAGGCACCTTAATTAACTAATCCACTATATCTCTATGTGAATTACAATTAAAAAGGATTTAAAGCACAAGTTTTCTATAAGATTACATAAGGCGTAAATGCATATCTCTATCCAAAACACGAATCATGAATTTCATCTATGTAGAAATCACAAACACATGCAATCATGACCAGATCTAAATCTATACTTCATCTCTCAAGTTCATATAGATTATCACGGTAATCGATGGCCAATCAATTAAAAAATTAAGTCCAAATCACAATAGACAATCCTCACAATAGAACATAATAATTGATAGCGAAACATATTAAAATAAACTACACAATAAGATCCATTATAATCTCAAACAAAAAATTAGTTCATGATTATTGAATTAAAACTAAGAATCCACAATTGAATACACATTAAAAGACAAAGATAGAAGAAGATAAGAAGATAGAATCTATTGTCTGTAGATTTAAAGCTCCCTCTTTGCTCCTACTTTGAATCTTCAACAGTCTCTAAGTTGCTTCAATCTCAAAATCTAACAAGAACTAGGGTTTTGATCTAATCCAATCTAATGGAATCCTCTCCCCCTCTCCAATCCTTGTGATTCTCCTCCTTTTATAAGTCTCTTTATATGTCTTTAAGCCCTCTTGGAAGTCCTTGAGTCAATCGGATTGAACCAATCCTTCTTGGACTCAAATTTGGACAAAATTCATTTTTTCTACGCATACCCCCACCCCGGCGGGGGTTTAGCCTTGTAAAGGGCCCGCCTCGAAGTGCTGGGGTTCTATTTTTCAGTTGGTACCCCCTCCCCAGCGGAGGTTTTCCTTAGTAAAAGCCCACCCCGACGGGCATCATTTTTCTGCTGAAGTGTCCTCTGTTAAAACGACCATAACTTTTGATTCGGAAGGAGTTACGAGGCCCGCCACCTATCAAATCGAAGATATCGACGAGCTCTACAACTTTCATTCTTTAAGAATTGAGAAATAATGGAAGAATGAATGTCGAAATTGGGTTGGAAGTGACTGCTATGAAAATGGTCACCCAAAATAGTGAAGTTCAACGTCCGTTGGTACAAAGATCATAACTATTGCATCCGAACTCCGATTGGAATGATTCAAGTTGTTCTAGAAAGCTAAGAAAAAGCTCTACAATGTAATCCAAGTTCAAAGCCAAGAACATGAAATGAGCATGAAAGCCCAAACGATGTCCGGATTGCTTTTCTTTGCGATTTCATACCAATTCTTTACGATTTCAGCTCCCAAGCATATAATCTACAAAACGAACACAAAATGTATGAAAAGTAACTAAGAAACATGAGATTAAGCAACTAATTCAAGTAACAAATACCAGATAAGTAGGTATAAAAACTACTTATCAAATACCCCCAAACTTAAACATTTGCTTGTCCTAGAGCAAAAACATAAAACAATAATGTTATGCAATGCAACTAATCTACATGCCTACGAATCCAGCAGTAATGATAGAAACAAGTCTATTCAACCGGCCTTAGAGAAATCAAGTAAACATGATAATACATCATATCAAAACAAATCATTAACTTCCCAATCAATCATCAAATCTTAGACTGTTATCACTAATATAGTGCGTGTGTGCTCCACAACAATGTTAACTGATATAAAATCAAATTTAACACATAACAGATCTCTTCGAAGGCATCATACAATGTAAACTCAAGAAATCTAAAAACAAGTTAGATCCAACTAAAATCAAATACTTACCAATATCGAGGGTTAACATGGGATACTTATGCTTTATTTTTCATCTACAGGGCTTTTTGCTCTTATTTCCCATTTTATTCATATTTTTTTCTTTTGGTTTATATACACATAGCTATGCAATGTCTTATTCTCTTAGGCTTTTCAATGCTACCTTAACGAGCTTTCGATCAACGACTCCCAGACCATTAAGACCTTAGGGCACTAGGTGTAAAGACAATCCTCTCGGGCTTACTTGCTCAAGTAACAAAGGCCACAAAACTAGACAATCACGCCACGGTGTTTATTCATACTTTTTTTTATAGCTTATATACCCAAAATATTCCCCTAAACTTAGGTTCTTGTTTAACTTTAGCCATCACTACTTGTTCTTGTCATTCTTTCATTCAAACTAGCATTATCCTTTATAGTCCCATTATGTATCAATTTAAACTCAATCAATCAACAAGTTATTTTTACTGTGCTATCTTTATTATACCAGTTTCAAACAGAAAAAGACTCAATTCATAACAAGAAATCACATCAAAGCTCTAATAGTCAGTACTATACTTGTCTACCCAATTCCAATTTCATCATTGGCCAAAATAAACTTAAACTATCTAACAACTGCATTCATGCAGATGAACATAGTAACTAACTAATATTTTTGAATTTTTTTTATAGACATAAATAAAAACTATTTACAACTACTCTACTATGCAAACTATTATGTACTTACACTACATGAATGCAAACATATATTAATTCTAAACTAAACAAACATGATAACTTATGCAAAACTAAAATAACTACATTAAACATGCAAACCTAAACTAATTAACTTCCCCAAACTTAACAATTACAATGTCCTCATTGTAAAATAAAGCATGAAATGGACTAGGACTTCCATGTAATCATTTCAGCTTGTTGTGATGGTGGCGTGGCACAAAGACTGAAAAATCCTCCACATCAAAATTTGAAGGAGGAACTGTGTTATGGGCTCAGGCTGGTGGCTTTCCTTTCCATAATCATTTGCCTGTCCATTGAACCTCCAATACCTACAATGAAGAGAGACAACATGGATTAGAATAACACTTTGGATTGGTAAGAGAACTTAATAAGCAAATTAATTCCTATCTACTAAATAAACTAGTAAAGAATATAAATATAAAAATTCCTAGGTTGCCTCCCAATTAGCGCTTGAATTATAGTCTTTCATCCTAACTTTGTCTAGTCAATGCTATCCAATTCCTTTTCGATAGTTGAGGAACCCTCCATCCATCTGAAACAATATAACTTTTGGTAGGTTCCCTTTTATAATGGTTATCAAATTAAAGTCACCTAGCATGTTTTGTTTAAATATGTGCTCAATTGAGAATGTTGAATAACTAGGTGCTTTTCCGTCCGTTGAGCCTATAATTTGATTGGGGCTTTGAGGCATGGCAAGCATAACGGGCTCTTCTTGTATCATCTCCTCCTCATCCCACCATGGTTTTATATTTGTAATAGCTCTCATGTCATAAAGAGCCTTGCCGACGACGTGACTACCAAGCGGGCACGGTTTTGCAAATCTAACTGGACCCTTGATCTTTGGCGGAGAAGGAACCTGGGGCACTAATAACATTGGCTCATCCTCATTGGTACTCGTAGTTAGTTCTACATCGACCTTATTTTCATTATCCCCAATTGTCTCCTCTTTTTCAACATCTCGTGTCTCATCCAGTTGTAGATGGCTCAGGCATTTCATCAGTCTCGGAATCCTCGTTATAACACCAATTATTTTGAGGACAGTTTTTCAAGGCTTTGAACATTTGATCAATCTAGTTTTATAAATTTTGAATTGATATCTCTTGATTCTGAATTGACCGCTCTTGATTAATCCTCCTCACCTCATTTGATGCTATGAACTTGGACAACAATTCCTCCAACCTTGAATTATCTGTCTCAGTTTTGGAATCCATGTATTAAGGACCATGGGTTGAAATGGTGATGAGTTGTTCCATCTGGTGCTGAAAATTGTCGTTCGATATTTCTTGACTCATTATCCTCTCCTCTTGGTTTGCTATGAGCTTTGACATCAATTCCTCCAAATTTGACTTTTTTTTCTTATGGCAATAGAGGTTTACATGAAAATTTCGGTGTGTATGTTAGATTTGGAGCGTAGCATTGGTCTTCACAAGTATAGCTCCCTAACGAATCCGGGTGATACCCCCAAATTTGATGATAATTAGCATATGTATAATCGTTGAGGTATTCACCAACGTGTTGTCCCGACCCAAAACTAACGGTGCATTGATGACTCGGATGATTACCAGCATAATAATTGCAATTAACTGCTATCCTTCGATTACATTGGGCTACAACAACATCCAACCTCCTCGAAAGTGTAATACCCGAAAAAAAAGTATTTATGTTTGTGTTTTAATATATTGTTTGAATTTTTTTTGTCTTTAAATTGGGTAAAAGTAGTTATTTAAATTACGTAGGCTAATAAATATTAATAAGTGATAGATAATATTATGCGGTTAAAATTTGGGCCTTAATATTAATTTAACCAAAATAGAAGTTTATTAGGGCAACTTAATTAATAAATAGCTAAACCTAATATTACTTCATTATACAAACTGAATAAGAAGAGGTGGCTGCTTTGGAGAGAAAGGGAACAGCTACAAAGGGGGCTTGGGTGAAGAAAGACTAGAGATTTTGATCACTAGTGAGAAAATTTCATCAGTAATAAGTAAGTATATTATACATTACATAAAGTGGGGGTAAATCATGTGGTTCCATATTAAATTATTAAAGTTAGTATGTTTTTTTTTCATCATGAACAAGTACTTTTGTAATTCAAGAACTAAGAATGATCTTTAAAGATGGGAGAGTTTATTTATTAATGTAATACTTATACGGATGTAGTTATTATTATTATCACTTTATTTCAATCAGATTGAATGGAGGGAGTAGTCTATTATTGATTTTGGAGATCCTAAAATAATAAATTGATGATTTCTTTACATAAAAAAAATATATGGCAGTAGTAATTAAAGTTTACAAAAACTTGCATACTTTGTAAGAGATGTTATACAATTAAATATGTAAGACTATATGGAATCAATTAAATCTTAATATTATAAGTAATTATATTTTATAGTCGTACCAAATAGAAGTGTTCATAATTTTATAAATGTACTTACATTTAGTATTATTAATTTGTGTAATTAGTTCGAATGGAGGGAGTTTAAACGAGTCATATTTAGAATATGCTTTGGGTATTGCATTACTTATTTCAGGTACGGATTTCGTACTCTTTCAGCGATACTTTTGTTAAATTTAATTTGTTCGCTTTGTTTCTCGTTTCGAATTCTGTTATTATTTCACATAATTGTTTCTTGTGAAATTCATATATTTGTTTCATTTTGGAGTTGACACATTGGACTCGTACTTGTACTATTTGATATCATGTCTAGTATTTATTTTGATATTTGTAGAGCTATATATGTTGTTACCTTCTTTTGAAGACATTATAATTTGATCCGGTTCAACATATACATTAGAACCCCATTTTGTGGATATTGTGTCGCATGTGTTGTGACACGGTATCTATTTTTATTGGTATTATGTCGCATGTGTTGTGACACGATACCTATTTTGATGGTATTATGTCGCATGTGTTGTGATATGATATTTTGTTAGAATGTACCGTAGGGTTTACCAGAGCTATAACCACCTGTGGGGGTACCACATGCATGTCCTCTTGGCACGAGAGTCATGACACTTTTCGTGGCGGTGTGATTAGTCCACGGCGTCTCCGTTTGGGCTCCAGAGGAAGTGGGCCATTTGGTGTTTTGTTGTGGAAGGCGTATGGGTTAACCCTAGTTTTTTATTCTGCAGATTTGTGATGTTGCGCCAAACACACCTATCCTATTTGCATACATTTGGATTCGCGGTCCAATGTGTGATTTGCCTGTGTGGCATTATTTTGGTTGCCTGTGTGACATTATTTTGACTTGCCTGTGTGGCATTGTTTTGACTTGCCTGTGTGGCAATGTGTATTTCTGAGCTCATTCGGTATGAAATAACACTCAACCATTTGATTCAGCCTATAATTTCATTGTATTATTTTTGTTTGTTTCTGTTCAGTTCAATTCATTGAGTTAGTTACTTCAGTTCGTTATTTCTTTATTCTTCTTTTGGTTTCGTCAATTCTTTTGATTCAGATATATTCCATTTAGATCTTTGGAGATTATATTTTTGTCAGTATTTATACTTGAGGCTTTGTTCAGTATTTTGTCTCAGTTGTTTTCGTATATCAGTTGTATATCTTTTGTATATCTGTATCCGTACTGGGCAATTGGCTCATGCTATGTTTTTCTTCTGACAGGTTTGTAGGGGTGATTCATGGCTAGTGTGATGAGAGTATTGCCTTTGACCATGTAACGAAAGATTTGTTTGAGTTGGGATTCTGGGGACAAAATCCTTATAAGGAGGGAAGGATGTAACAATCCAGCTTTTAATTATAATTTTAAATATTTATTGTATTATATAAATATTTAATGTATGTGTTTATCGCTGAATAAAAATTGATATTTTAGTTTGATGGTTAATTATTTGTATTGAGCTATATGATTAAATGAATTATTATATTATTCAATAAATTGATATTAGAATTTGATTAATTAAGTATGAAAACTTAATTGAACGAAGTGTGACAAATAATTATATTATAAAGGAGTTATTAAAGTAAATTAAAGTAATTTGACTTAGTTTTGCCTAACAAGGCTTAAGGATATTAATTATTTAATTTTAAAGGGTTTTGCCAAACGGAGCCTTATGACTTTTGAATTTCTTTTGAATTTTAAATTATAATAATATAAATTAAATAAATAAATAAAATATAAATAATATATATTAAATTGGTAATCGCTAATTTAATAAGGTAATTAGTATAGCGTCGGTTTTAGATGTTTCAAATTCGTACGTTGGTTTTATTTGTTTACTTTATGTATAATCTTTTTGGTTAAAGCCTAAGTAAGAAAAGAGAAGAATTTTGTCAGAGAAAATTGAGAGACCAGAGAGAATCGAGAGAAAGTGTGTGATTTCCAAAGCAAGTTCTGACTTCTTCTAACTATTATTCGTGATTAACAAAGATTTCTTAAGCAACCAAAATGTATGTTTCTATAAGCTTAATATATGTATGTATATATGTTTTACTTCATGATGCCGGAAATCAAGTTCTGACTTCTTCTAACTATTATTCGTGATTAGCAAAGATTTCTTAAGCAACAAAAAGGTATGTTCCTATAAGCTCAATATATGTACGTATATATGTTTTACTTCATGATGCCTAAAGTCTGTGTTCTTCAACTTCACTATATATAAAGTTTTTACAAAATTTCTGTAGTTGTTGTTATCTACCTGAACTATGGTGATTATATAGGTTCATGATGTTAGAACTAGTGTTTAAACAAGATGATAGTGAATATATTCATGAGTATGGTTTGTAAGAAGATCAAAGTAGTAATTTGTTGTTAGCTAATTGTAAAAATTAAACTGTGAATATGATAATTTGGTTGTTAAGAATTGCAGAGAAAATAGTTAGACTGAATCAAAGTCATGTAAAATAGGAATTACAGTGTTAAACTTTGTCATACAACGATAATGGAGTTTTGGTTTGTAAAACAGTGTTTTCAAAGATTTTATCTTCTGATATTTGTTGTTTAATAGTTTTAAATTAATATATGTATGCTTGGTGAAGTTAGATGTAATTTACATATGTTATATGTGGGTAATTAACTGCTAGAAACTGTTATTCAGGCCGAAATTGGTCTTCGTGCTCAGTTCTGTGGGTTTCAGTGCCTCAGCGCCAAAGTCAGAGCCGCAGCCCAGCAACCCACGTCGCAGCGTCGAAGTCAGCGTCGCAGCACCGCACTTCGCGCCGTAGCGCCGATGCCTGGCATAGTTCTCGCGCCAAAGCGCCACTTTCCACGCCGCAGCGCGGCCCACAGTTCACACTATGGCACCGCAGCGCCACTTAGCAGAAAGTTCAGAAATGACTTTTGTCTTGCACAAAAGTCTGTAATGGTTAATGTAATGCTATATGATGAATGTTAAACATGTGTTTCTGTTATTGTAGTATTATAGTACTATGAGTGAGCATGGAATTACCAATTAACGAGTGTTGTTATTATTCTTAGTTGATAGAATTTCATTATGTGATTTAGAATCAAAGCATACGTTATGTAGAAATATAGACTGTTGAAAATAACTAATTATGTCATGATGACATATATATAGGATAATTATGATTAGGATTATATCAGTTTAGCCTACAAGCAAGACAAGTTTTCTATCTCCACATTTTTGTTAAGCTAGTTTAATTACGATGTTTGCAAGTTTCCTAACTCTACACTTTTGTTGAGTAAATTACTGTCATTGAGCAAGTCTTCTAAACCTAAAACCTTCGTTGTACAAGTTTATTGTCATTGTGCAAGTTTACTTACCTTATCTTGATTATATTGATCAAAGTTATTCTTGTTGTTAACTTGTTTCGTTGAACAAGTTATTGTTTCTAGTTTGATTACGATTATGCAAGTTTTCCTAACTCAACACTTTCGTTGAGCTAGTTTTATTAATATATTGTGCAATTTTTTTCTAAACCTAAACTTGTTACTGTTCGCATGCAAGTATCTCATTCAAGTTATTACTTATTATGCATGTTTAATATTCAATTCTAAGATTTTAACCTTAGCTTAATTTTGTTCAAAGCAAGGTATGTTGTATTATTCAAATACTTATGTTATTAGCTTATTCCTAAAGCATGACTTTAATTTACATTGTCGTTTCAGTTATGATTATTCCATAGCATAACGTTATTAACTTTGTATTCAACTAATCCTTAGTTGATGACCGTTGAATTCTAAATTACTTTGAAACGTATCCAAACCAAACTTACTTTGGTGCGGACTTGTACTCTAAATACTGAGATGAACAACCCTATTATTAGGGGTTTGCGCTTAGCGTTGAAATGTTTGTACACAATATATTATACGAAGGACTGATCCCCCTAAGTACGTGTAGTCTTTATAGTCTTATGACTGTTAAAATTTAAGTTGAAAGAGTACTTATAACTGTGGACATGGTTCGTGGTCATTAGACCCTCAGTTAAATATTTCTGAATGTTAATAGAACATATTGTTCAGTTCTATTGAGCTTATTATTTGGCAAATGTTGTAAAGATTTTATTCATTATCATTTCAAGTGAGCTTTGTTTGCTCACTCTTGCTTACAAAAATATTACAGCTAAAATTGAGAAGGTCGATGTACCTAGCACCAGTAAAGGAAAGGGAAAGATGAACAAGTATTGAAGACTTGAAATATGTTGATAGTTTATTATCAAACCTTATTTTGAATGATTGTAATGAAGTTTAAATAAATTTTTTCCGCATGAATGATTGTATTTAAAGGTTAGATAACCTGGGAGATTTTTATTAATGTAATCCTGTATGGGCAGGTTTATTATTCAATTTTATTATGATTGGGTAGTTAGAAATGAATGTTTTTATCAAGTGAACTCCGAATCTTAAGAGAATGAAGTATTCGGATTTGGGGGTGTCAGACCATCTGGTTTGATTCAATTTTTTTTAGTTTTTATTATTTTGACTCTAGTTGGAGAATTGTATTTAGTACTTCATTGATGGATATCACTATTAATACTTTGAAGTTATTAGTGCTCTGTTTACTTATTTTGAGGTTTGTTGTGCTTTGCACGTGACCTCCCTTTCCTTTTCGGGAAGGGGGTGTTACAGAAAGTGTATCAAGCTGCGCTGATAATGCAGAAAATCCATTGAGACCATCAATCCCCGCTCCCCTTGGCTGAGTCATTCTCGTATACGGTCATTGATAATTAAATTCCGCCATGGTACCTAATAAGAAAAAAAAATAGAAAGAGAATTAAATAAATAAAAAAGTGTTTAAATTAAGACTAATTTGATTAAAGCTAATATTGGCAAAAATATACTAACTAATTCCCCGGCAACGGCGCCAAAAACTTGTTGTGTAAAATCTAGTTACACACAACATGCAAGTATATGTGGTCAACAAGTAATAAAGTGAAAGTAGAGTATCGTTCCCACGAGGAATTGTTTAATAAAAATCACCAAGTACTAACCCGTAACCAACTCAATCTTATTTAAACGAATGACTTTCAAATTATATAAATTAAATTATTTAATTAAACTAATTCTAATTACCACTAATTAAAAATCAGATTACGGAGATTTAAGATCACAACTTTATTTATTGCTTCATTTAAGTTAACACACTTTTCAAAAATTATTTTCTATCTTGAATTGTTAATCGAGAACACTAAAGCAGATAAAACCACCTCTCGATGCATAATACCCATACTCACTTAAATCCACAGATGATAGAATTAAGCAAGACACCCTAATTAACTATTCTACTATATCTCTATGCGAAATACAATTAAAAAGGATTTAAAGCACAAGTTTTCTATAAGATTACATAAGGCGTAAAGACATATCTCTATCCTAAGCACGAATCATGAATTCCATCTATGCAGAAATCACAAACACATGCTATCATGATCAGATCTAAATCTATACTTCATCTCTCAAGTTCATATAGATTATCACGGTAATTGATGGCCAATCAATTAAACAATTAAGTCCAAATCACAATAGACAATCCTCACAATAGAATATAATAATTGATAGCGAAGCATCTTAAAATAAACTACACAATAAGATCCATTGTAATCTCAAACAAAGAATTAGTTCATGATTATTGAATTAAAACTAAGAATCCACAATTGAATACACATTAAAAGACAAAGATAGAAGAAGATAAGAAGATAGAATCTATTGTCTGTAGATTTAAAGCTCCCTCCTTGCTCCTACTTTAAATCTTCAATGGTCTCCAAGTTGCTTCAATCTCCAAATCTAACAAGAACTAGGGTTTTGATCTAATGTACTCTAATCTAATCTAATGGAATCCCCTCCCCCTCTTCAATCCTTGTGATTCTCCTCATTTTGTAAGTCTCTTTATATTCCTTTAAGTCCTCTTGGAAGTCCCTGAGTCAATCGGATCGAACCAATCCTTCTTGGACTAAAATTTGGACAAAATTCGCTTTTTCTATGCATACCCCTGCCCCGACGGGGGTTTAGCCTTATAAAGGGCCCACCCCGGTGGGCTAGGGTTCTATTTTCCAGCTGGTACCCCCACCCTGACAGGGATATTCCTTAGTAAAAGCCCGCCCCGGCGGGCATCATTTTTTTACTGAAGTGTCCTCTGGTAAAACAGCTATAACGTTTGATTTGGGAGGAGTTACGAGGCCCGCTACCTATCAAATCGAAGATATCGACGAGCTATACAACTTTCATTCTTTACGAATTGAGGAATAATGGACAGAAGAAGGTCGAAATTGGGCTGGAGGTGACTGCTACGCAAATGACCACCCAAAACAGTGAAGCTCAACGTCTGTTGGTACAAAGATCATAACTATTGCATCCGAACTCCGATTGGAATGATTCAACTTGTTCCGAAAAGCTAAGAAGAAGCTCTACAATGTAATTCAAGTTCTAAGCTAAGAACATGAAATGAACATAAAAGCCCAAACGATGTCCGAATTTCTTTTCTTTGCGATTTCATACCAATTCTTTGCGATTTCAGCTCCTAGGCATATAATCTACAAAACGAACACAAAATGCTTGAAAAGTAACTAAGAAACATGAGATTAAGCAACTAATTCAAGTAATAGATACCGGATAAGTAGGTATAAAAACTACTTATCAATAGTTCTTCATTATTTTGTCTTCGAGTTCCCATGTAGCTTCATCGGCATTGTGGTTCCTCCATTTCACCTTCACAAAAGGTATTACTTTATTCCTGAGCACTTGTTCTTTCCTATCAACTATCTGGATAAGTCCTTCTTGGTAAGATAAATCTTTATCAAATTACAATGGTTCGTACTCGATCACATGCTTATAGTCGGGTTTATACGGTCGTAACACCGAAACATGAAAAAAATTATGAACATATTCCAATTCTAGAGGTAGAGCTACCTCGTAAGCTACTTCCCCTAATCACTGCAGCACCTCAAAGGGTTTAATAATCCTCGGGCTTAGCTTTGCTTTCTTACCAAAACGAATCTTCCCCTTCCAAGGAGAAACTTTTAGGAAAACAAAATTTCCTACACCAAATTCCCGACTATGTCGGTGTTGATCAGCATATTTTTTCTGTCTGTCTTGAGAAGCTACCAATCTTTCCCTGATGATTTTAACAACCTCAACAGTCTGATGTACCAGTTCCGGTCCTAACAGTTAACGTTCACCAACTTCATCCCAACACAGTAGAGTTCCACACTTTCTGCCGTATAATGCTTTATAAGGCGACATGCCAATACTCGCATGGTAACTATTATTGTAGGAGAATTCAACGAACGGTAAATGATCGTCCCAATTTCCTTTGAAATCCATGATGCATGCTCTAAGCATATCTTCCAACGTCTGGATTGTTCATTCGCTTTGGCCGTCTGTTTGAGGATGATACGTCGTACTCATTCTCAACTATGTTCCCATGCATTCCTGTAGTCTCTTCCAGAAGTTTGACGTGAATCGCAGATCTCTGTCTAACACAATTGACAATGGAACCCCATGTCTCGAAACAATCTCCTTGACGTACAACTTTGCCAACTGATCAAGATTGAATCTAATCTTTATTGGCAAAAAGTGTGCTAATTTCGTCAGTCTGTCCACTATCACCCAGATTGCGTCGTATCCTTTCTAAGTAGTCGTAAGACCTACCACAAAATCTATTGTGATATGCTCACACTTCCATTCTGGTATTTCCAATGGTTGAAGTAATCCACTTGGTTTCTGATGCTTGGCCTTGACTTTTTGACATGCCAAGCATTTCGTGACACATTCTACAACATCTCTTTTCATATTCGGCCACCAGAAATGTTGTCGTAAATCCTGATACATCTTCGTACTCTGTAACGACCCCAAAATCTATACAATTTAAATCCCGACTTCGGTCGTTAACCATACATTCAACCTCTAAATAATGCATCATTATTCGATGTTAAACTTAATAAAATTGCGGAATATTTAAAACTTTTATACATTTCCTTCTTTCTTGCCCTGAATCGCAACCATTACATTACATCTCTTTGATTCAATCTTATATCATGAATCGTTACAACAAAATGACTATACAAAGTCTTACAGCATAACTAAATATCCATATACATTGGATAGCTCAACTTACAATTCAACAACATGTTACGTTCAAAATATGAAATACATTTCTCATAAAACATAAGTAATCTTCGTGAATATAGATCTCTATACCTCACATAGCACGTATCTTTACCTTAAAATCTTGACCTGCAGAAGTGGTTATTTGCAAGAGTGAGCTCGACAGCCCAGCAAAGTCTAACAGTTTTCATGCATCACATAACACATAATAACATGCTCGATATACATCTCATTAAAGTAACATGGCATACATGCTTTTAATTCACATAGCAAATATAAAGATTGAGTTCCTTACTCAATCATCATTACGTAGCCAAAACAATGTAGTCATATATTGACTTTAACATTTCATGATTCAACATGCTTAACATATCATGCAATTTAAAACAGTTCATCAAGTTCACGTAGAAAATAGGAACCGAAAGACTTGCCTTGATCGTTATTTACCAATAATAGCTTAACAGCTTACAGTTATCTGCACTTCACGTGCCCTACACAATTATATAATCATACACATCAACTATTAGTCACATAACAACACATAGCAATTGTAATGTAAACTCTACTCCATATCTCATAATCTTTTCTATTAATAAATGCACAATGGTCAATTAGATTGTGTTAACTTTTCGACTTATGACTCACTATATTTCTTCTTAGTCAAACTCGAAGTTCAAGTGCTTAAGTCTTGCTAGGACTACTTATTGGTTTTATATTAAACCCATTTCATATCTTATAATATCCATTTCAATGGAATTGAAACACTTTTTAAGTTCATTAACACTTGGCACGGCGTTTCGACGTTCAATCGTCACACGCCCGATTTGCCTTTCTTGTGTATGCTTACTATGCTTCTATAACTTATCTAATACATTATTTATTAATTTTAAGCATCATTATATTTATTAAGATTTATGTTTTATAACTTAAGACATCATCTTTTATGGTCTGGAGCACTACACATGCATATGTGCATGTCCGACACCCTCCGATTGCCTTCGAAAACACAACAGTCCTAAAGATGACCATTTTGACCTATCCTAATACCTCAAATTGAAACACTTAAAGAACAAAAGTTGTAGGTCTACTCGTCCTCGTTCCAGATCATCTTGAATCACCTCAATCGGAGTTCGTATGAGGAAGTTATGGCCATTTTACTACAGGAGGTAAAAACTGTCTAAGTCAGACTTCTGTCCCCGCGCTGGGGCGCGAGGACTAAGCCAACTAATGGAGCTGGGGCGTGAGATTGGCGCTGGGGCGCGAATTTCAGCGCTGGGGCGCCAACTTCTGGCGCTGGGGCGCGAATTTTGGCGCCGGGGCGCGATTTTTGGCGCTGGGGCTCAAATTTTGGCGCTGGGGCGCCGAAACTTACAGAACCCAACCACGAAGAACAAAACAACGCTACTGTCTTTATTTTTAACAGCAATTAACCCCAATTAACATGTATAACTTATATAAATTACACATATACACACTACCCAATATGCATATACTAGTTTAAATTACTAAATAATAATCACAGAAAACTAAATTCCTTGAAAATCATATTTTAAAACAAAATTCCATGTTTGACATTTGTTAAACACAGTGAATACTATAATCTCTAATAACCACAAATTTGATTACTTTTAAACTACAATTCTCTGTAGTTCATATCCAATTAACATAATCACACTTCAATTTCATAACTTCACAATTAACATATACTAATTTTGATATTTCTACAAACCACTTTCACACGTGAATGTTTACTGTAAAAACTAATTTCTCTTTCTCTATGAACGCTAGCATACTTCTCATATATACATACATGTGCTAATATAACAATTATAGTTACAAATACACTTAATATCATACAAAGCTATATATATATATATATATATATATATATATATATATATATATATATATATATATATATCCACAATTCATCTTTTACAATTATTTTACAGAGAACTTTTTGGAATAAGAAAACTAAACTTTAAAATAAAATAAGAGGATTAATATCCTACCTTTGATTTAAGAAGATAATGGTTATCCTTTTGATTATCAAGCCTCTTTTTATCAATTCCTTTCTTAAAAACCTGTTAGAAATCACTCACTTTCTCTCTAGAGTTTTCTCAAATTTTCTCTGTATTCTTCTTCTTCTCTCCCTTTTCTTCAACTGAGTCTTTCTTTTCTCTTCTAACATACGTAGAATAGTATAACGTATATAGTAATAATATATATTAATGATATAATATAAATATAGATATAACTTATATCAGTTATGTAAGTTTTTGAAAATCAAAAGCCATAAGGCTTGTTTGGCTAACCACTAAAAAAATAATCAATTAATCCTTATGTCTTGTTTGGTAAAACACAATTAGATTAAAGACTTAATAGGCATTAGGCTTTGTTTGGCAAAACTAAATTAAACACTTTTAATTTATTTTAATAACTCCTTTATAACAAGGTTATTTGTCACACTTCTATTAAAATAAATAAACAATTTAATCAATTCAAATACTACTCTATTAAATTACTTTAACACATAAATCATTAACATATAATTATAATTTTCTTTATAATTATAATTTTGTTCAACCAACTAACACTTTATTTTAATTACAAATTCTAATTATAAGTATTATAATTCATTTAATCATTATTAGCTCTCTAACTTAATTATTAAATTAAATTAGTATATAATTTCATAACAATTAATTTTCTTAGCTCCTTAATTATTTATTTAATCATTATAAATTCACTAACTTAATTATTAAATTAAATTATATTACTATTTCAAAATAATTATTTTCCTTAACTCATTAATTATTTTTTAAACAAATAAATAATCAAATCACATCAAATTAAATACTTATTCAACAATAAACACATCCATTAAATATTTATATAATTTAATAAATATTTAAATATTATAATAAAAATCTGGATTGTTACATCATTCCCTCCTTACAAGGATTCTGTCCTTAGAATCACAACTCAAGCCACTCATTCGTTCCAATCTTCCCTACTTACAAAGATTCTGTCCACAGAATCGAAGACACAAATTACACAAATAACTCAGAGAAATCTTTCATCATTTTATCTAAATATAGATTTTATATTTCCTACTACATTCATTACCTAACAAATTCTATGTTTCATTTCATAACTTTCATTTGAACTCAATTATATTTTGAGTAATATATATCTTTTAACCAATTCATTTCCTTTTCTAAGGATCGTTATCATAAACACTCGGGAATCGCTATCATAAACACTCGGGATATTACCTTCACCCTTTCTTCTAAGAATTTCGTCCTCGAAATTTTATTTATTAATTTTTATTCATTCACTCTATTGAAGTAGATTTTACATCACTACTTCATTCATTCATTGGTTTCTATAACCACTTTCTTTCCACAAAAATTATTCTACAATTATTAACTTTTCTATTAAAAGTTTAACATTATTATTTGATAACTCATCTATTTCTCACTTCAAAATCTCTTTTCTCACTTATTCAACATATTCATCATTTAGTGTCGTATTCTACGACTCACTTCTTTCTAAGGAATACTTTCCTTTTTCAATTCCATCTTATAGAATAATAAGAATCTTCCACAATTGTTCAATAATTGGGAAGTAGTATGAATAACTCAGGAATATAAAAGATTCCAAATCATGCTGAGGGTCACAAGACCACGAACTATGTCCACAGTTACAAGTAATCTTTTAACTTCAACTTTAACAGTCATAAGACTATAAGGACCCCCGTACTTAAGGTGTTAAGCCCTTTGTACGATGTATTGTGCACAAACATTTAAACGCTATGCATATGTCCATAGTTATAAGTAATCTTTCAACTTAAACTTTAACAATCATAAGACTATAGGGACTCCTCGTACTAGGGTGATCAGCCCTTCGTACAATGTATTGTACACAAACATCTCAACGCCTCCGCGTAATCCCCTATAAAAGGGTTGTTCATCTCAGCTTTTCAACATCTGAATCCGCACCAAAATAATTTGGTTTGGCGTAACTTCTCAAGAAACTCTTGAATTTCATGAACATCTTTCAATATTTGTCTAGCTGAATCAAATAGCATAGACCTCTACAATAACTCGGACATTAAACGAAATATACATATACATACATACATATGTATTCTCATATCTTAAAGAAATCTCAAAAATCTTTTTTTTTGACGTCATGATACCGTACTGTATTTACAGTCCGTTGAGGATTCCGTCCTTTGGTGATTTTACCATACTACATCATACCATAGTGGGTTGACGATCCTTAGATCACCTCCAACACTAGGTAATACTGCATTGATGACTCCATCGTTTTTCTCATCTTTGCACCAGGGTACATGATGCATTAATGATATAAAATACATTTTGATATATTGCAAATCATTTTTGTCTAGCCGAAGTAATTAGCATAGACATACGAATAACAGTATTGTTGTTAAAACTCATTGGTTCCATCATTTGATCCAATATTTTTCAAGAAAATAAAAGTGTAAACATTAGCACGAAGTCAATAAATTTCGAAAGTCTAGCATAGCTAGTAGATTTAGAATACCTATGCTTCCACCATCAACTCCACTTTCTATAATGATCCATTGCTTAATTAGTCTATCTATTCCTATCATCCTCAATACTCCATTTACACTTATCTATACCCAGTTCGTCAAACTTACCACACGTTATGAGTTCAGGAACTTGCCACAATCATATGAGTTTAAGAACTTATCCTAGTCAGACCATAGGCATCCATTCGCTGAGGGGTTCAAAAACATACCATATAATTATGAGTCACGAACCTACCATAAGTATGAGTTTTAAGAACTCGCACTTAATCTTACAATATTCTCTAACTAGACTCTTCCTATCTGTTATACACATGAGAAAAGAATCACCTTCTCAACAGGCATATATCAAATAGCGCGACACAAACATTCCAATGATTATCAATGTGATAAACTGAGTGCAAGCACAAAACCCTCGCCCATACAAAGGTTTGTACAACTCAGCCATCACATGAGTCCTCAATTGAAATCCCACCTAACTCTATCTTGCTTATAACTTGCTCTTTACTCGATACGAATTCCTCGTATCACATCATCTATAACTCCTCATGAGTTATCTCGTACTATTTTATAGTACACCATCTTCATAAGATTAAGCTATAATCATTCAAACATTACAGACCATCTTTCTTTTATAACTTAAACAGATCACGTCGTGACCTTATTCTATAATCATCTCTCTTAACATTCTTTTGTTAACTCGTGATCGTTTTGTTTTACGATCCTCATTCTTTCTCTTTTTCATCATTTACGACATTATTCGCTATCTTAGCTTTTTTTTTTATCTTTATATCTCTTCAAGATTCTTCTTTGAATCTTCTTGTTTATATAACAATTCTTCCTTTAAGAATTTCTAACTTCATTTACATTGCTCAACATTTCATTCAAGTTCTACACTTTCATCATACGTATCCACTTTCTACACTTGGTACACATCGAGTCTCTAACAGTTTCAATATGGTGCGCTGAGTGATTTCCCACAAACAACCAACAAACTAGGTTTCGAGTTGCTAGTTCGTATATACCTCCGCTCTATGAAGGAATCGTTTAGCCCAGATACCATACATCAACTACTAAAGAGTACAATTGCACCGTACTTAGATATAACTCTCTTTTCTTAACTTCTTTATCACTCTTCTTATAGACACTGTCTATTTATTATCACATTACATCCTTATTATTAGAGTTGGGTAACCCCACATTCATATTCCTGATAACTCTGCGAGATTCTTCTTTGAATCCTTTCACGCAAGTTTAAATCCCCTCTTTATAAATTGCTTAAATTACTTCTTATTGTTCAAACTCTATTTGAGCTTATTCTTTCATTATCTTCACCTCTCTTCTCTAAGGTTATAGCCTACGGTACTCCTACCTAAGATTTATAACCTACAGCTTTGATACCAACTATAACGACCCCAAAATCTATACAATTTAAATCCCGACTTCGGTCGTTAACCATACATTCAACCTCTAAATAATACATCATTATTCGATGTGAAACTTAATAAAATTGCGGAATATTTAAAACTTTTATACATTTCCTTCTTTCTTGCCCTGAATCGCAACCATTACATTACATCTCTTTGATTCAATCTTATATCATGAATCGTTACAACAAAATAACTATACAAAGTCTTACAGCATAACTAAATATCCATATACATTGGATAGCTCAACTTACAATTCAACAACATGTTACGTTCAAAATATGAAATACATTTCTCATAAAACATAAGTAATCTTCGTGAATATAGATCTCTATACCTCACATAGCACGTATCTTTACCTTAAAATCTTGACCTGCAAAAGTGGTTATTTGCAAGAGTGAGCTCGACAGCCCAGCAAAGTCTAACAGTTTTCATGCATCACATAACACATAATAACATGCTCGATATACATCTCATTAAAGTAACATGGCATACATGCTTTTAATTCACATAGCAAATATAAAGATTGAGTTCCTTACTCAATCATCATTACGTAGCCAAAACAATGTAGTCATATATTGACTTTAACATTTCATGATTCAACATGCTTAACATATCATGCAATTTAAAACAGTTCATCAAGTCCACGTAGAAAATAGGAACCGAAAGACTTGCCTTGATCGTTGTTTACCAATAATAGCTTAACAGCTTACAGTTATCTACACTTCACGTGCCCTACACAATTATATAATCATACACATCAACTATTAGTCACATAACAACACATAGCAATTGTAATGTAAACTCTACTCCATATCTCATAATCTTTCCTATTAATAAATACACAATGGTCAATTAGATTGTGTTAACTTTTCGACTTATGACTCACTATATTTCTTCTTAGTCAAACTCGAAGTTCAAGTGCTTAAGTCTTGCTAGGACTACTTATTGGTTTTATATTAAACCCATTCCATATCTTATAATATCCATTTCAATGGAATTGAAACACTTTTTAAGTTCATTAACACTTGGCACGGCGTTTCGACGTTCAATCGTCACACGCCCGATTTGCCTTTCTTGTGTATGCTTACTATGCTTCTATAACTTATCTAATACATTATTTATTAATCTTAAGCATCATTATATTTATTAAGATTTATGTTTTATAACTTAGGACATCATCTTTTATGGTCTGGAGCACTACACATGCATATGTGCATGTCCGACACCCTCCGATTGCCTTCGAAAACACAACAGTCCTAAAGATGACCATTTTGACATATCCTAATACCTCAAATTGAAAAACTTAAAGAACGAAAGTTGTAGGTCTACTCGTCCTCGTTCCGGATCATCTTGAATCACCTCAATCGGAGTTCGTATGAGGAAGTTATGGCTATTTTACTACAGGAGGTAAAAACTGTCCAAGTCAGACTTCTGTCCCCGCGCTGGGGCGCGAGGACTAAGCCAACTAGTGGCACTGGGGCGTGAGATTGGCGCTTGGGCGCGAATTTCAGCGCTGGGGCGCCAACTTCTGGCGCTGGGGCGTGAATTTTGGCGCCGGGGCGCGATTTTTGGCGCTGGGGCTCAAATTTTGGCGCTGGGGCGCCGAAACTTACAGAACCCAACCACGAAGAACAAAACAACGCTACTGTCTTTATTTTTAACAGCAATTAACCCCAATTAACATGTATAACTTATTTAAATTACACATATACACACTACCCAATATGTATATACTAGTTTAAATTACTAAATAATAATCACAGAAAACTAAATTCCTTGAAAATCATATTTTAAAACAAAATTCCATGTTTGACATTTGTTAAACACAGTGAACACTATAATCTCTAATAACCACAAATTTGATTACTTTTAAACTACAATTCTCTGTAGTTCATATCCAATTAACATAATCACACTTCAATTTCATAACTTCACAATTAACATATACTAATTTTGATATTTCTACAAACCACTTTCACACGTGAATGTTTACTGTAAAAACTAATTTCTCTTTCTCTATGAACGCTAGCATACTTCTCATATATACATACATGTGCTAATATAACAATTATAGTTACAAATACACTTAATATCATACAAAGCTATATATATATATATATATATATATATATATATATATATATATATATATATATATATATATATATATATATATATCCACAATTCATCTTTTACAATTATTTTATAGAGAACTTTTTGGAATAAGAAAACTAAACTTTAAAATAAAATAAGAGGATTAATATCCTACATTTGATTTAAGAAGATAATGGTTATCCTTTTGATTATCAAGCCTCTTTTTATCAATTCCTTTCTTAAAAACCTGTTAGAAATCACTCACTTTCTCTCTAGAGTTTTCTCAAATTTTCTCTGTATTTTTCTTCTTCTCTCCCTTTTCTTCAACTGAGTCTTTCTTTTCTCTTCTAACATACGTAGAATAGTATAACGTATATAGTAATAATATATATTAATGATATAATATAAATATAGATATAACTTATATCAGTTATGTAAGTTTTTGAAAATCAAAAGCCATAAGGCTTGTTTGGCTAACCACTAAAAAAATAATCAATTAATCCTTATGTCTTGTTTGGTAAAACACAATTAGATTAAAGACTTAATAGGCATTAGGCTTTGTTTGGCAAAACTAAATTAAACACTTTTAATTTATTTTAATAACTCCTTTATAACAAGGTTATTTGTCACACTTCTATTAAAATAAATAAACAATTTAATCAATTCAAATACTACTCTATTAAATTACTTTAACACATAAATCATTAACATATAATTATAATTTCCTTTATAATTATAATTTTATTCAACCAACTAACACTTTATTTTAATTACAAATTCTAATTATAAGTATTATAATTCATTTAATCATTATTAGCTCTCTAACTTAATTATTAAATTAAATTAGTATATAATCTCATAACAATTAATTTTCTTAGCTCCTTAATTATTTATTTAATCATTATAAATTCTCTAACTTAATTATTAAATTAAATTAGATTACTATTTCAAAATAATTATTTTCCTTAACTCATTAATTATTTTTTTACAAATAAATAATCAAATCACATCAAATTAAATACTTATTCAACAATAAACACATCCATTAAATATTTATATAATTCAATAAATATTTAAATATTATAATAAAAATCTGGATTGTTACATACTCCCCGAGTGAATTGAATATCTTGAGTTATGAGCTTCAGTCAAGATTTTTTCTTTAATTTCAAGTACTGCTGGAACCCAAATCCTTCCCTCGAACCTCACTAATCCTTTGGCATCGATCTTGAACTTCATCTCACTCCCATCAGACACTCTTTCATTAATTTTCTCACATTCTTTATCTTGTAGTTGAGCGTTCTTTACTTTGTCCACTAAAGTTGTACCAACTTCTACTTGGAATAATCTTTCATCTGATTCCTTTAGAAATCTTATTTCTAACTCTAGTTTTGCCATTGATGAAATGAGCTCTTCCTGGGCAGTTAACAACATCAACTTCTTGATGAGTGAGTTTTATACACATGAATTGAGTACGTTTGAGCTTAATCTTTTGTATGTTTTTAAGTGTTTATGTCTATTCATGCATGTTTTACATTATTTTGTAGGAATTGGGACAAAAGTTACTTGGATCGACGTTTGGGGTGGCTAGATTCGCGTTTTCGACTTGCCATTTACATAGCATCAATTTTAAAGCCAATTTCAGCATTACTTTGGACCTTATTTTGAAAAACTCAAAGAATGAAATTTGTAGATCTACGTCTCCTCTTTCTGGAACATCTTGAATCATCGAAATCAGAGTTCGGACGAAGAAGTTATGGCTATTTTCCCAAAGGACGCCGGAGTAGAAAATTTCCAAAAATGAGGCCAGCACTGGGGAGCCCAAACAAGGCCTATGCCCAGCGCCGGGGCACTAGAATGCAGTGTTGCAGCGTCGTGCCTAGCGCCGGGGCGCTGGGGAAGGGATTGGTCAAGCTTGGACGCGTTTTTGGCGGATTTTGACACTTTTTTAACTCCAAATTGGATTGGGTTTGTTCCTAAGCTAAAAATTGGACTTGTAGCCTATAAATACATGATGTAAGGCATAAAATAAAGGGAGATTACATAGATTAGCTTAGATAAAATACTGTATTAGATTAAAACATAAACCCTAGTTTATATTGGATTGTTGGAGATTGAAGCAACTTGAGGATCATTGAAGATTCAAAGCAGGAGTGGAAGAGGAGTCTCAAGACTACTGACAATAGATTCTATTGTCTTCTCTTCTCTTACATTTATCTTTTAATATTTATTCAGTTGTGGATTCTTGATTTTAATTCATGACAATGAACTAATTCGTTTATTAAGACTACAATTTGAACCTTTTATGTCAATGAATTAATTGTCTAATTTACTCCAATTATTTATGTCAAGGTGAATTATTTATTATGTCTTGTACGTTTTCGATTAATTATTTGGCCAGTAATTACCGTGTTACTCTAGAAGGATTCGGGAGATAAAATCTAGGGTTGGAACTGGATATGAAAACTTGTATGCTTAATTATTTGCATAGGATGAATAATTAGGGTTGTGAATTGAATAGGAATATATGTTCACTACATGTAACAAATTGGGAATTGGAACTTAACGGGTTTGGTTTAATTATTCTGCATAGGAATATCGTAGGATTAATTGAATTGAATAAAAGTTATCTGTTCACTTGAGAAAGGGCTTTTAACAACTAGAATTCCTATTAATAATTCAGGTGGCATAATAATTGGATTAATTGGATAATTGGTTTATAACTCATAATTGGAAATATTGTAGTCTTGATCTTTATTTATTTGAAATTCATTTATAAAGTAATCTAGTTTATTTTGTTAATTTATTTTTCTTAATTATAAAAATCACAATTTGCAGTTGTTTAAATAAAATTAATTTGGTTAAGAGTTAGTACTTGGTAATTTTTATTAAATAATTCCTCGTGGGAACGATACTTTTCTTATCACTTTATTACTTGTTGACCGTTTATACTCGCATGTATTTATTGATTGTGAAATCGATCAACAAGTTTTTGGCGTCGTTGCCTGGGAATTAGTTTAATAATTTTGTCAATATTAATTTTTATCAATTTAGTTTTAATTTAAACGTTTTTTATTATTTTCTTTAATTCTCTTTCTTTTTTTTCCTTTATTTTCAGGTACCATGGTGGAATTTAATTATCAATAGCCGTATACGAGAATGACTCAGCCAAAGGGAGCGAAAATTAATGGACTCACGACAGTACTTTCTGCATTGTCAGCACAAATTGAGACACTTTCGAGGAGGTTAGACGCTTTTGCAGCATAACGCTTCAAAGTGTGGCGGTTACGTGTGATTATTGTGTTGGAAATCATATGAGTCATCAATGCGCCATCAGTTTCGAGCCGGTATAGTATGGTGATGATTATCCCAACAATTATGTCTATCCCAACAACTATCATCAGGATTGGGGGTATCACCTGGATTTTTCATGGAGCCATACGTATCAAGATCAATTTTATGCTCCAAATCCAACATACTCACCAGAGTTCTCGTGTCCACCTCCACTACAACAGGATGAGCATTCCAATTTGGAGGAAATTATGTCCAAGTTCATAGCTTCAAGTGAGGAGAGGAGGATTAATAAAGAGATATCGAGTCAAAATTTTGCGAACCAGATGGAACATCTACTTAATGCCTCGAACATTTGTCCTTAATACACTTGGCCCTATGACATGGATTCTGAGACTGATGGTGAACCCGAACAAAGTCTGCAACCGGATATGCCAAATGATATAGATGGTGAAAGAGAGGAGACACTTGGGAACCAAGAAAAGAAGATCGGCAAAAATCTAACTTTGAGTACCAATGAAGATGACCCGATTTTGATAGTGACCCACGTACCTTCTCCACCAAAGTTCAAGAATCCGGGCAGTTTTGCAAAACCATGCCCAATTGGCAGTCATGTCGTCGGCAAAGCTCTTTGTGACATGAGAGCTAGCAAAACTTTAGAACCATGGTAGGACGAGAAAGGGCAGATAGAAGGGGAACTTGTTGTGTTTGACAAGCATCCATGCCATAATTTGATCACAAACACAATGGAGAAAGCACCCAGTGGTTTGTCGTACTTAATGGGGATCCTATCTAAAAAGATCATGCTAGGTGACTTAAATTCAATAGCCATTTCAAATGGTAACCTCCCAAAAGAGACATTGTTACTGATGGATAGAGAGTTCCTCAATTTTCGTAGGAGAATTGGATAGGGAATTGAAGAAGTCAGGCTAAGACTATAAAACAAGCGCTTATTGGGAGGCAACCCAAGTTTAATTTTTGGTTTTTGTTTTTATTAGGTTTTATATTAGTAGCTTTGAATTTACATTTATTTAGGATTTAATAAAATTGTTTCTATCATGGTTTATAGGCTATTCAAGTCAAATTCAAGTGTGGTGCCTAAGTTGTTCCATGTACTTAGTCTATTCTCCAAACTTAGTGGACAAGGATGAAGATTGTTATATTTTCAGGGAAGTTCTCTGCTCTACTTTTTTCTATTTCAACCATTGAGGACAATTTCTGGTTTAAGTTTCGGGGTATTTTAGTGTCGTATTGCATATAGTTAGTTATCTGCATGGTAGTTTGTTTTTTTTAAGTGTTAGCATTGTGTTTTTTTTAGGTTGCATATAATACCTGGTAGTTATTTGTATATTCATATGTGTTGCATTAGTATGTGTTCATGTAGTATAATTGCATTTTTTTTTGCATGAATCTGTGTGATCAGTTGGTGTGGTCTCAGCTCGGCCTATGATAAGATTGGTTTTGCATGTTAACTTTAACAATGTTGATATTTGATGATGAGTTCTAATTTTAATCATGATGATAATCTGAACTTATCTGACATTTATGTAACCGGTTAGCACTTAAAGTTTAATTGTTTTAATCCACTTGGTTCAAGGGTTTCATAATTTCTTTTTGAGGGAAAATATTGGTTAAAATTTAAGGAAATTAGTGAACTGGCGGTAAAGGTTGGAATGATGTAAAAACTTGAGTTTGGAAGAATTTATGGGGTATATAAATATAAAATGAAAAAAAAGAAAAAAAAAGAAATGATGAAAAGAAAAAAAATAGAAACTCCAGAAGAAAAAAATGAATAAACACCGTGGCATACTTGTCTAGTTTTGTGGCCTTTGTTACTTGAGTAAGTAAGCCCGAGGGGATTGTCTTTACACCTAGCACCCTAAGGTCTTAATGGTCTGGGAGTCGTTGGTCGAAAGCTCGTTAAGGTATCATTGAAAAGCCTAAGGGAATAAGACATTGCACAACCATGAGAAAAATAAAAAAATGAATAAAACACAAGAAAGAGCAAAAATGCCCTCGTGGTTGAATAAAGGTATAAATAAATCTTGTATTTACCCTTAGACTTGGTAATTGCTTAGTTTTAACTGGAGTTGTCATGTTCACAAAAGTAATTGAATTGGAACTGAAATTTTCCTTCTAAGAAGTTTGTTATGTGATTATCTTTAACTGTGGTTGGTTAGAATGGTTAACACGCACACACACACAACATGGTTGATGACTGGTTTGGATTGACTAATTGGTTAGAGTTATGGGTTTTGACTTGATTGGATATATTATTTGAGTATCAATGGTATCTTTGAGGCCTGTTGCTATATATCATACTGATTTATTACTAGGTTCGTAGGTATATTAGGAAGTAGATCATGCATATGCATTCATGTAGTTGAGTTCGGTTGTTTATTTTTAGTTCTTTTGTATTTTTGCTTGAGGACAAGCAAAGGTTTAAGTTTGGGGGTATTTGATAAGTGAGTTTTATACACATGAATTGAGTGCATTTGAGCTTAATCTTTTGTATGTTTTTAAGTGTTTGTGTCTATTCATGCATGTTTTATATTGTTTTGTAGGAATTGGGATAAAAGTTACTTGGATCGACGTTTGGGGTGGCTAGATTCGTGTTTTCGGCTTGCCATTTACATAACATCCACTTCAAATCTAATTTTAGCATTGCTCCGGACCTTATTTCAAAAAACTCAAAAAATGAAAGTTGTAGATCTACGTCTCCTCTTTGCGGAACATCTCGAATCATCGAAATCGGAGTTCGGATGAAGAAGTTATGATCATTTTCCCAAAGGACGTCGGAGTAAAAAATCTCCAAAAATGAGGCCAGCGCCGAGGCGCCCAAACAAGGCCTATGTCCAGCGCCAGGGCGCTAGAATGTAGTGTTACAGCGCCGTGCCCAGCGCCGGGGCGTTGGGGAAAGGATTGGTCAAGCTTGTACACTTTTGGGACAAATTTTGACACTTTTTTGACTCCAAATTGGATTGGGTTTGTTCGTAAGCTAAAAATTGGACTTGTAGCCTATAAATACATGATGTAAGGCATAAAATAAAGGGAGATTACATAGATTGTCTTAGATAAAATACTTCATTAGATTAGAACATAAACCCTAGTTTATATTGGATTGTTGGAGATTGAAGCAACTTGAGGATCATTGAAGATTCAAAGCAGGAGCGGAAGAGGAGTCTTAAGACTACTGACAATAGATTCTATTCTCTTCTATTCTCTTACTTTTATCTTTTATTGTTTATTCAGTTGTGTATTCTTGATTTTATTTCAGTGACAATGAACTAATTCGTTTATTAAGACTACAAATTGAACATTTTATGTCTATGAATTAATTATCTAATTTATTCCATTTATTTATGTCAAGGTAAATTGTTTATTATATCTTGTATGTTTTCGATTAATTATTTGGCCAGTAATTACCGTGTTACTCTAGAAGGATTCGGGAGATGAAATCTAGGGTCGGAACTGGATATGATAACATGTATTCTTAATTATTTGCATGGGATGAATAATTAGGGTTGTGAATTGAATAGGAATATATGTTCACTGCATGTAATTAATTGGAAATTAGAACTTAACGGGTTTGGTTTAATTATTCTGCATAGGAATATCGTAGGATTAATTGAATTGAATAAAAGTTATATGTTCACTTGGGAAAGAGCTTTTAGCAACTAGAATTCTTGTTAATAATTTAGTTTCAAAAAATGAAGCCAGCGCTGAGGCGCCCAAACAAGGCCTATGCCCAGCACTAGGGCGCTAGAATGCAGTGTTATAGCGTCGTGCCCAGTGTCGGGTCGTTGGGGAAGGGATTGGTCAAGCTTGGACGCTTTTTGGGGTGAATTTTGACACTTTTTTGACTCTAAATTGGATTGGGTTTGTTCCTAAGCTAAAAATTGGACTTGTAGCCTATAAATACATGATGTAAGGCGTAAAATAAAGGGAGATTACATAGATTAGCTTAGATAAAATACTTCATTAGATTAGAACATAAACCCTAGTCTATATTGGATTGTTGGAGATTGTAGCAACTTGAGGATCGTTGAAGATTCAAAGCAGGAGCGGAAAAGGAGTCTCAAGACTACTCACAATAGATTCTATTCTCTTCTCTTCGCTTACTTTTATCTTTTAATGTTTATTCAGTTGTGGATTCTTGATTTTAATTCAATGACAATGAACTAATTCGTTTATTAAGACTACAAATTGAACATTTTGTGTCTATGAATTAATTATCTAATTTATTCCAATTATTTATGTCAAGGTGAATTGTTTATTATGTCTTGTACGTTTTCGATTGATTATTTGGCCAGTAATTACTGTGTTACTCTAGAAGGATTCGGGAGATGAAATCTAGGGTGGGAACTGGATGTGATAACATGCATGCTTAATTATTTGCATGGGATGAATAGTTAGGGTTGTGAATTGAATAGAAATATATGTTCACTGCATGTAATGAATTGGGAATTAGAAATTAACGGGTTTGGTTTAATTATTCTGCATAGGAATATCGTAGGATTAATTGAATTGAATAAAAGTTATCTGTTCACTTGGGAAATGGCTTTTAACAACTAGAATTCCTGTTAATAATTTAGGTGGCATAATAATTGGCTTAATTGGATAATTGGTTTATAGCTCATAATTGGGAATATTGTAGTCTTGATCTTTATTTATTTGAAATTCATTTATAAAGTAATTTAGTTTATTTAGTTAATTTATTTTTCTTAATTAGAAAAATCACAATTTGCAATTGTTTAAATAAAATTAATTTAGTTAAGAGTTATTACTTGGTAATTTTTATTAAATAATTCCTCGTGGGAACGATACTTTTTTTATCACTTTATTCCTTGTTGACCGTGTATACTTGCACGTATTCATTGATTGCGAAATCGATCAACACTTCTCTCGACCCTTCCTACTCAAGGCATCGACAACCACATTTGCTTTACCCGGATGATAAAAGATTTCGCAATCATAATCTTTTATTAATTCTAACCATCGCCTCTGACGCATGTTTAGATCCTTTTGTGTGAAAATATACTTCAGACTTTAATGGTCTGTGTATATCTCACATTTCTCCCCATAGAGATAGTGTCTCCATATTTTCAGAGTAAATACCACCGCATCCAACTCCAAATCACGAGTCAGGTATCCTTTCTCATAGTCCTTCAATTTCCTTGAGGTATACGCAATAACCTTGTTGTTTTGCATAAGCACACAACCTAGTCCCTTATGTGATGCATCACTATACACCACAAAGTTTCCTGTATTATTCGGTAATGACAACACAGGTGACATGCTAAGCTTCTTTTTCAACTCCTGAAAGTTCTCTTCGCACTTCTCTGTCCAGACAAATTTTACGGCTTTTCTTGTCAAATTTGTTAACGGAGTGGCAATCTTGGAAAAGTCTTGAATAAACCGTCTATAATAACCTTTCAGTCCCAAGAAGCTCCTCACCTATGATGGTGTCCTTGGTTGTTCCCAATTTATTACAGCTTCAACCTTTGATGGATCCACTGAGATTCCATCTTTGTCAATCACATGACCGAGAAATTGTACACGTTCTAGCCAAAATTCATACTTAGAGAATTTGGCATACAACTTTTCCCTTCTTAGCGTCTCCAATGTCAAACGTAAATGTTCCACGCGCTCCTCTTGAGTTTTGCAATACACTAGGATATCATCAATGAATACCACCACGAACTTATCTAGGAATGGTTTAAACACCATGTTCATCAAATCCATGAATGTTGCAGGAGCATTGGTCAAACCAAAAGACATTACCAGAAACTCGTAGTGTCGATATCGAGTTCTGAATGTCGTCTTCGGAACATCCTCCTTTCTTATCTTTAGTTGATGATACACACTTCTCAAATCTATCTTCAAGAAATATCTTGCTCCTTTCAGTTGATCAAACAAGTCATCTATTCTTGGCAACAGATACCTATTCTTAATAGTGACTTTATTTAACTCTCTATAATCAATGCAAAGATGTATCGACCCATCCTTCTTCTTTATGAACAACACCGGCGCTCTCCACGGTGATACACTAGGCTAAATATATTTCTTGTCTAGTAGCTCTTGCAATTGTACCATCAGCTCCTTCATCTCTATCGGAGCCATCCTGTGCGAGGCCTTTGATATCGGAGCAATCTTAGTGCTAAATCAATAACGAACTTGATCTCTCCGTCAGGCGGAAGTCATGGCAAATTTTTTGGAAATACGTCCACAAAATCTCTAACAACTGGTATCTCATCCAGTTTCACCCCCTTCTTCAGAGTATCGACTATGTAACCTAAATATCCTACACAACCTTATCTCAAAAACTTCTTGGCTTGCATAATCGTCAGACAAATCGCTTGTCTAGACGATTTACTACCATAGAAAACTACCTTTGACGGAGTCATAAGGTTTACACTTTTCTTTTGGCAATCAATTATCGCTCCATAATTGAATAGTCAATCTATCCCCAATATAACATCAAACTCCCCAAGTTCAATTGGGATTAAAACTATTATCGTAAAATTTCCCATAATGTTCACCCTACAATGCCTATATACGAATCTAATAGGAATCACCTCCATATTTGCAATTTCTATATTCAAAGGGAAATTTAACTCTTCACTAGGCAACCCCAAATTCTTAGCAAAATAATCATATATAAACGAGCAAGTAGCACCCGAGTAAAATAATACATATGCATTTATATCATTGATTGGAATGATACATGACGCCACATCTTTTGATTGCACAACATCCTACACAATGATGTTGAAGGTTTTGGTCGTGGGTCTATTTGTTGACGTTGGTCCCGTAATAGCCAATGTACCTCCACTGCCACCTCCTTTACTTCTAGTTCCACTTCCAGTTGTCTTCTTAGGGCACTCGCGAGCTAATTGATCCTTCGACCCGCATGTAAAACAAGTACTCATCTTCGGTTGAGGGTAATTTGGAGCAATGTGACCCTCCTGGCCACAGTTATAGCACACCCGCTGACCCCTCAAGAACACTCCAGTGTGATTCCTTCCACAAGTAGCACATGCTTCAACTTTCCTCTTCTGCTGGCTACTTTGCTGATTCCTAGCACCTACACTCGCATTCCACTTTCTTTTTGGGTTATTATTCCCACCACTGCTACCACTAGTTTTGCCTTCATTCTCACTCTTCTTCTTTCTTTGTTCATGATTATATTTTGTTAAGACATTGCTTCCACCTTCCGCGATTATTGCCTTCTCAAGCAATGCTGCAAATGTCTTCAACTGAAACATGGAGACTCTAATGTACAACCAAGGCTTCAATCCCTATTTAAACCTTCTCGCCTTGTGCTCGTTTGTGTTAACTTGATACGGAGCAAACCTGGTTAATTCATTGAATTTTGTTGTATATTCTAAAATCGTCATCGTACCCTGCTTCAGCTCTAAAAATTGGACCTCCATATGATTTTGTGAACTCTTTGGGAAATAGGTCTCGAAAAATATTTCCTTAAACCTATTCCAAGCCATTACCCCTTGTCCTCCTCGGGTTTTATTTGCTTGCCGCAAGTAACTAGCTTCTGCTTTAAACATGAATATTGCAAAAGCAGTCTTCTGGTCTTCACCGATTCTAGCAACATCGAAAACCTTTTTTATTTCCATGATCGAGGTCTATGCCTCAACTGGATTTATGGACCCACGAAACTCTGGTGGTCCTACTGCCTAAAAATCTTTGAAGGCCGATGCTTGCTTCTGCGACTAATTTTGTAATGCTCCCATCAACAATGTCACCAATTGCTGAACTGGGTTAGCACTAGCGTTGTTATTATTGGTAGACCCTTCAGGGGTTCGTTGTCGTGGTTGACGTCTTCTTGGAGGCATTTTCTGTTTAAAATACACTTATTAGATAGTTACTCAATTTCTTAACTATTTTATACTTAACTTGCACATCACAAATGATCATCACATAACACATAACATCTTAAATAAATATTAACATTTTAATCATTCATAATCTTTAAAAACATATAAATGATTGCGTCACTGCTATTTACATCACTTTCCCGAACTGATAAAATTTTAGGATAACATCATCATATCACATTGGTCACATAACACTTGGGATTTACAGCATATTAATTATATAATTATTCATTCAATAAGTACACTTTCTATTAAGGCCTACTAAGTCGCTGCACAGCCTTACGACGCTCCTCTTCCATGATACGGAACATCAGTCTACGATCTAACATATACCATGGCAATTCTTCGAACTGAGTCAAATAGTACATGACTTGATCTTGAGCTCGGTTTATCACAGTGTTAAAAACACAGTTCATCTCTTCCATCTTGACCTTCTTTGCTTGAACCTCTCCCTCTGCTACCTTTACACGCTAGGAAGCTTTCTCGTACGCATCGTCAACCCATGCTCTCTTGGCAGATTCTTCTTTCAAGTTATCCTTCAGTTTCGCAACCTCCTCCATCAGCTGCTCCTTCTACCCCTCTGTGTGGACCAATTTCCATTCCACATTGATGAACGTTCGTTGAGATCTCGGGTCTCATCGTCCTTATGTGCCATCGAAGTCTGATGTTCATCTACTAGTCCCTCCAATTCGTCGACTCTATCCTGAAGCTCAATGTTACGATCGCATACTTTGTCATACATTTGAGCTAAAATAGAGTTTGGTGGAAACTCTTCCTCATCCTCATCCTCATCCGTCTGTGGCAGTTCCACGGGGTCCTCCTCATCCGTTTCTACCACATCCTCATCGTCAGGTATACGCTCCTGCTCCAACTTCATGGCATAACCAACCACTGTGACCAACGGAGATGACTCCCTTACCACCAGTTGTTCCCAGACTACCTAACCATCTCAAGGCTCCTCCTCTCTAGGCATCTGAGGTCCCTCCTCCCTAGCGTGACTGGATTCTCCCACATTAGCCATCCAGACAACAAAAGTTTTAAGTTTTTAATTACTAACCGTCACTACTTGACAATCACGAGCAAATAGGTTGCAACCACATACGCACATAGAGTGTTTTATTATCTTTTTCCTTACAACTCGATAAGAGTTTATCACCACTATCTTTTAATCTCCTATAAGGTTACTTCCTAAGGTTTTTCCCCCATCTAAGGTTCATAACCTAAAGCTTTGATACTAACTTGTGACACCCCCAAATCTGGATTCTTTATTCCCACATGATTTGGTGTTCACTGTGCAAACATACATTTCTAACTACCCAAATTTAATAAAATTTAAGCAATAAAACTTCCCATTAAAGGGTTACATAATTAAATCTATTAAATTCCAGGTCATCCAACCTTAAAACATAATCTTCAAAATGCGAAAAATATTAATTACATCACATAATTAAAATTAAGTCTGGATATATAATCTGAAATAAACAACAAGTCTTCAACACTTGTTCATCTTTCATTTTCCTTTGCTAGTGGTTGGCTCATCAACCCTCTCAATTTTAGCTGCAATGGTTATATATATGCAAGAGTGAGCAAAACAAATGCTCACTTAAAAAAGATATAATAACTGGCAATGATAAACTCAATTGAATTGAATAACAACTTATGATATCGATAATCAAGAACTGATATTGAAAACCATATGAGGGTCACAATACCATGAACTATGTCCCAGGTTATAAGTATTTTTACTTGAACTTTTAACAGTCCTCAGACTATATGGACCTTTTTTCCCGTACTTAGGGTGATCAACCCGTTGTACCATGTATTGTGCACAAACATATAAATGCTTTCGCGTAATAAACCCCCTATAATAGGGTTGTTCATCTCAGTTTAACATACGAGTTCGCACCAAAGGAAGTTTAGTTTGGATAAGTTTCAAAGGTAATTTAGAGTTTAATGTTCATCAACTAAGGATTAGTTGAATCAAAAGTTCAATGACAATGTAAACGTTCAACAACAATATAATACGAAGTGGTTATGAACCATAAATGAATAATGTAATGTAAAAAGTTCATGCATTAGGGTTAAAGTTCAAAGCATTAAAAAGACATAATAAACCTTGCTTGAACAACAGGGTAAGCTAATGTTATAATTTCCGATAAGGAATCAAGATCAAAAACTTTGCTCAATGTAAGGAAGTAAGGTTTAGGAACTTGCATAATTATAATCAAGATAGGATAAAGAAACTTTCTCAAATAACATTAGGGTTAGAGAACTTGCATAAAGTAAGTAAGATAAGATAAACTCATATAGAGATTAGGGTTCGGAAACTTGCCTTGCGTGTAAGCTAAACTGTGAGAACCCGAATTTTTATAAGTTATTAAAATAAGAATTTAATAGTTGAAATCCTTATTATGATATGTATAAATTTTGAAAGATGTAATTTGGTACGAGGAGAATTATATATATTCATGTGTTGGGAAAAAGAGGTTTAATAGTTAATTAAACTATTGAAGAAATTAAATGTAATTGTTATGAAAAGTAAATTAACCGAATAATATTAGTTAATTAAGATGGAAAATTATATTATGGAATAATATAATTTATTTGGTATGCCTTGTTGGTAATGAAATTATTATGAATTAAATCTCGTAAATAAAGCAAGTAATTCACTTAGTTTAGATAGTGAATTAGTGTACGCATATTTATTTTAATAATTGAGGAAGTAGAATATTACATATGAGTGTGATATGTTAAAGTAATACGATTGTCAATATTGTAAATAGTTAAAATATTTATCGAATAAAATAAATATTTTCGTTGGAATATTTATAAAAATTAAAATGAATATTTTAGTTGGAAATTATCATAGAATAATTTATTTAAGTATGATGATATTAAATAAATTGATGATAAATAATTTTATAATTTGTGTGTATTTTATTTCGCTAATGTGTTGGTGATGTCCTAATTTAATTAAATAATTATAGGGCTAATGATTTTGGAAGTGTATTGATTAAGTAATTAAATTAAATAAAGTGCGACGATTGTGTACTATATAATAAGGAAGTTATAAAAATAAATTAGAAAGGAAGTTATTTGGAGTTATCCCAAACAAGCCTTTGTGACCTTTTATATTTGTAACTGCTAAGTCTGTTGATTTTAATAACTGACTAAACCACGTTAAAGTGGTGGTCAGTTTTATTTATTAAGGTAGAGAGAGGGAGAGAAATAGAGAAGAGTTCAGAGAAAGTTCAAAGAGAAAGAGAAGAATTCTCTGAGAATTAGAAGAAGTTCTGAAAATAAAAAGGAAGAAGAAGAATGATCAAGGAATTCTTCATGATTTGCCAAGTCATAGAAAGATCAAGAAGGTAATAATTTAGCCCTATCTGTAGCTATGTTCTCTTGAATTTTCATCAAAAAGATGATTTTTTTTGTGATTAAATTGCTAACGAATATGTAATATGTGCTTTTGAGAGTATATAATTCATTGTAAGTTGTTTAGAATCGAGTTTTCAGTAATTAAATTCTTGGAAACATGTCTAAGAAAAATAAATTTGAGTTATATGGTAATATATGTATTTTGGTCTATTTTGAGGATAAAATTAGTTGGGAAATCATGTAGTAATTTGTAAATTGATAATAGATGTTGTTAATGCGTTAAAAACAAAAATAACGGAAGTTAAACGGATCAAATTGGTTGAATAATGAGTTCGTAGCGATTCGTTATGCTAAATATGTCAAAATATGTAAAATTGGTATGATCATGGAAATTCGAACCTCTAGAATCGAATGTTATAGTTGTTTATAAGGATATAATTGTGTTATGCATGCTGGGTGTGGAGTTTATCGAGTTTATAACATCTGGGCTTGTTTAAATTGGGAGTTTTTAGGATGAAAAGTGCTTTGTCGCGAACTGCATAAACTGAGACTGCGTTGCAGCGCGGCCGCGCTGCAACCCAGGTTAAAATGGGCGATGCCGCGCTGGGGCGCGGTCGCGCAGAGGAGTAAGATGGGATTATGTAATGATAAGTGTCATACGAAGAGGAGTAAACACCTTAAGATATGTGTTGAATTTCAAAGAGACGAAAGTTATAAAAAGATTAAGACTAAGAGTCAATGTGGTTTCTGAAAGTAGTATGCACACAAGCCAATCATGTTTGATGATAAAGCATATACTTTGTAACAATCTTATTCATTTATTAATAAAAAGTATTAATTTATTAAAGGCTTTTAATTATCTACATGATGCTGTTTTATAATATGTGATAAACCCATAGTTTTAAGCAATGCTTTTAGAATAATGATGATGATCATTTTAATATGATCTAAATTCTTAGAAATCTTAAAACTAAAATAGTTCTCAATCGTTGGATTACTAAATTGGGGATTAGTGAATCCGGATAGATTAATACATACGTTGCTTGCTCATGGGATGAGGATGATTGATCTCATGATCATTTGTGTGGAGACACTAAAGCAAGTATGTAGGTGCTTATTAGAGAATAAGTTCACTGAACGTGGCTCGCTAAGGAATACATAATGGATTTTTACTTGCCTGTCAATATGAATTCCTGTAGTGATAGTAGTACAAGTGATCCTTGAACTTGAGATCATCATAGTATCTTGTGTATGATAAGTTATATTTTGACTTATTCCTTAAGACACTTAGGGTATGTCAAAGGGTATGCTTGGGTATAATAAGTTGTACATGGAAATAATGTATGATCAATAAAGAATCTACCACTTCTACTAAAAGAAGAGAAATGTCCTATGTGATTCGATAAATGACAACCCAATAGTCCTTGGCCAAGGCATAATAAAATTAGAAAGGAGTTTCTAATTTACATTATTTGGAGTTGTGCATTTAAGAGTCGAAATACATATAATTAAATAAAATAAGACTTGACACTAATTCCATGTTTTATATTTAATTGGGACATTGTATGGTGGAAGGATTGAATTGTACGGTAACTATTTACTCAAAGGTTCTTTTATGATTAATGTTGAAATCTATATTATCTGAAAAGTCGTTGTTCACTAGGAAGGCTTATCCCTATTGTAGAATAAATATTATTTATTTAAATAAATTAATTGTTTAATTTATTTATTTAAATAAGATTAGAATTGTTCTAATTGATTTATTTATAACCGGTTTAATATGGAGAACCTAAAGGGTCACACCATAAAAGGAAAAATAATTATTTAAGAAGTTAATAGCATTATCGTAATAATATGTTAAGTATATTTAATTTAATCTATGGTGATAGAATAAATTAAATAGCTTAACATTTATTATTTAATATTTTGGAAATATTAAATATAAATTAAGAAGAGGATTCTTATTAATATTATTACAATTATTATTATTTTAATTTCTTAAAGAGTTTAGGATTTAATTTAATATAAGTACTATCATTTATTCCTAATATGATTAGGAGGGAAAATTAGTTAAAGAGTTTAATTAATTATCCCTAATAAGATTAGGGAACCCATTTAATTAAAAGAGTTTAATTAAATAAATAATACTTTATTTTTAATTAAATAGGGTTACCTGATATCTTTATAAGGTGAGTCTTATATCAGATATCAATATATATGCAATTCCAATAGTTGGAGAGTGCGTTCTTTTTCTATAGAGATAGAAAACTAGGGTTTAGCCAACTACCCTTCTTCTTGAATTTTTCTTCTTCCTTGGTGGATCACCTCAAGAGGCCAAACACTTGGGTAGCTAACGTTGATCAAAGGAAGGAACCAAACCCGGTGAATTCAAGTTTAACGCAAAAGGATTTGGAGGTGAACATGTACCTGAAGAAGCTCAAATCTTCAAGGGTATGATTCTTGTTCTTTATCTTTTCGTTTAATTAATAATTGTGCATAAAAGATGATTCGGGTATATGGTTTGTAAAATTTTAAAACTCTGATTTTTCACGTTTCCACTTATTTATGCAATTTGATTGTGCTCATGAATATTACAAACTTAACTGTGACATTAGGGCCAAACCTTTATACGAATTATTAATTATTTTAATTTGATATATATATATATATATATATATATATATGTGTGTGTGTGTGTGTGTGTGTGTGTGTGTGTGTGTGTGTGTGTGTTGGAACAATTTAATTGGGCATAATTTGTTATATAAAATTTTTATGAAAAAAAAATATCTCGAATTCGCGAATTTGTCGCGCCAAAAATCTTAATCACGTGAACCATTCAATGCAGGATGTTGAGGTACTTTAGTATGATTACTTAAGTTACTGAAGTCACATGCTTGGTTGATTATATATATATATATATATATATATATATATATATATAATCTTTATAATTTTATAATTAAAATAAAAAGTTTATTTTAATTTTAAAATTGGATTTCATGCTAACTAATTAGAGTTGGAATTGGATTTCATGATAACTAATTGGAGTTAAAATTGGATTCCATGTTTCCTTAAATAAAGGAGTTTATTTAGATATCAAATAAGATTTCATATTATTCAAAATAAAAGAGTTTAGTAGTGAATAGGAAAAAGAATCCTAATTTCCTTAAATAAAGGAGTTTATTTAGATATAGAATAAGATTTCATATTATTCAAAATAAAGGAGTTTATTTGTGAATAGGAAAGAGAATCCGTGTTTCCTTAATAAATGAATTTTTTTTTACTTGGAATTGGATTTCATAATTAATTAAAATAAAGGAGTTTATTTTGATTAAAGATTTGATAAAAATAAAATAGTTTATTTTATTCAAAATTGGATAAATTAAAATAAAAGAGGTTTATTTTTATTTAAATTTGGATTAAAATAAAGAAGTTTATTTTGATAAAAAATTAAATTTTATGCTAACTAAAATTTTCCATTAAATGATATCAATATATATATATTGAATGTTTATTATTTATGAGATGAATGTTATTTATTGATGCATATGGTGATGTGTATGATAATAAATATGATTTATTATGGACTATTGACTAATGTGATTAAATTTTATTTTAGTTGGATGCATGAATGTATGAATTTTATTAAATGGGGTCTGCGTACCTCTTCTTCTCTAATTTTTTTAACGTAAATTCTATCCTCCTCCTATGTACTTCCACTTGACTGCTGATCAAGGTTTCTATTTATTTTAAATAGTTTTGTAATAGGAATAGTTAGAATTATTTTGAACAATTGGAGATCAAGAATTAAGGAGCGCTTGAAGACCCGTTTGTAATGGAGCCCGGGTTTAAATGTAATATTTATATTTAAATATTAATTCTTGCACCCCTAGGGTTTGACCTTTTGGTTCACTTGGTGGCTCTAGTGAACCAAACTAGAATAAAAGTTCATAATCAATCCGGGTATAATATAATATTCTATATGAGCATGCTTATACTATATATATTATATATTATGCAAGCATGCTTCACATGTTAATTAATATGACGCGTATTTTATATATATATGTGCATGCGCGCTAAAACAAGATGAGACAAATTAATAACAAACCCCTCAAATTGTTATATTAAGTCTTAAGCATTCAAAGATATTTGGAATATCGAACGTCGCCTTCTAGCATGATAAAAATAATAGAGTATCAATTAATTATTATAAGTTTGTTGTGTCACCACAAGGCTTATCTTAATTCTTTGAGATGTTAATTTTATCACATTTGATGCTTATAAAGAAAATTGAACAATGTTATTTTGTTGTGTCACCACAAGGACAATATTTTTCTTTTTTGAATATATGGATTGCTAGGTTGGACTTAAATTGGATAATTTTGATTCGGATGTGCCACCACTTGATTAAAATAATTTAAGAGGCAAAATACAAGGAGTTGCATAGTTGATGTAATTGACAAGAGTTGTCTACCTATTTATTTATATATTGTTTATTGTGTCACCATAAGACTATATACATTTAAAATGGAATCTTTATTCTCACTAGCAAATCTTTAATTAGATTTTGCCGAACTATATAACTGAGGGTAATATAGTTTGAAGAGAATAGTGGGAGATACCAATTTAAAACAGGACCTAAATTATTTTGGTAATTAATAAAAGAATATATGCTAAAATATTGTTAATTACAAATTTATTTACAAAATTTTACAATGTCTATATTACTATTACTGCGAAGCTTATTAGATGTTATTTAACTAGACCGAATTAAACGGATTGGTTAAGGAATTTGAGAATAGTTCTCATGACTGAAAAGCTATCTTATGTCCTTAATACGCTTATCCATGTAATGGTTGCAGACAATACCTCTAAGGAAGATATTGCTACTTTTAGAAAGTGGAAAGATGATGCACAGTTGGCTCAATGCATCATGCTCGCATCCATGAGTAATGAGCTTCAGCATCAGCATGAAACTATGGATGCTCCTACTATATTCCTGCACATCAAGTAGTTGATGGTGAGGAAAGTAGGATTGATATATATCAGATATCTAAGGAGTTCTTCCAATCTAGAATGACCAATGACACTATAGTACAGACAAAAGTCCTTTAATTAATCAATTTGACTGATCAATTAGGACATCTGGTTTTGTCATGGATGGAGAGTTGAGCCAAGATTTGATATTGCACTCACTTCCGGACTCCTTTCATAATTGTTGTGAATTTTTCATATGAACAAGCTAGATATCAGCCTCGCTGATTTGCTTAACATGTTGAAAAATGTTGAGAGTCACTTTCCAACCAAGAAAGACCAAGTCTTACTGGTGGGAGCCAAATGATCTTCTAAAAAAATGATTCTAAGAAGGTAAATAGAAAAGGCGTAAACAAAGGATAATAAGAACAAAACTGATACCGATAACAAAAGAGTTTGCTTCCACTGCAATAAGCCTGAACATTGGAAAAGAAACTGCGAGAAATATCTTGCAATGGCTAACCAAAGAAGCTTAGTGAAGTTTCGGTTACAAATATAAATTTGATCATTATTTAAAATAATTTTTTTTAAGTCAAGATTCTACTTGGGTATTGGATACCGACTTTGGTTATCATAAATATAGATTTATGAAGAGATCAAGCAGAAGTAGAAAGCTAAACAAATATAAGTAATCCTATGTCTGGTAAATGAAGCAAAGGTTGCTACATTAGCCATAGGAACTTATAGTTTAGCATTGCTTACGGGCAAGTCTATTAAGTCAATAAGTTATTATTGTATTCCAGTTCTTATTAGAAATATTATTTCCATTTTGTTGTTGGACAATGAAATCTTTGGTATTATATTTAAGAACAATTTTGTTCTATTTATAATAATAATTATTTGTATAGAATTGGAATATTACTTAATGGATTTTGTATACTTGACTTACGTGAAAAATTATTTTGCAAATTGAACAAACTAATATAAGAAAATGAGATAATCATTCAAAGAGTTGAATGTGTGTATTTACTGAAATACAAGTATGAATTATTTGAAAGGTTCAAAGAATTCAAAAGTGAAACTAATTTGAAAAGTATTAAGATTCTTTGATTAGATCGAGGAAGGAATACTTGTGTAATGAGTTTCTAGATCATCTCAAATGGTTTTGTCACAATGGACGCCTCCAGATACGCAATAATTGATTGATGTATCTGAAAGGAAAAATCGTACCTTGTTGGACATAGTGCGGTCCATAATGATTTTACCGACATTCCATTATCCTTCTGGGATAATGTACTAGAAATGGCTGCATATCTACGAAAAAGATAACCTCAAAATCTGGCCCCAAGACTATATAAGAGTTATAGATAGGGAGGATTCCAAATCTTAAGTATGTTAAGATAAGGGGTTTTCCAGCTTATGTGAAAATGTTTCAAATGATAAGTTTGGGACAAGATTTGACAAGTGTAGATTTGTGGGATATCCTAAAGTAAGTTTAGGGTATATGTTCTTTAATTCTACTTAGCAAAAAGTGTTTGTTGCAAAATACCCAACCTTCTAAGATAAAGATATTTATCATTGAAGGGGCTAGTGGGAGGACAATACATCTTGAAGAGTTCAAGAACCACAAAACACTATAAGTCAAATAAGAGGAACCTATAGATGGACCTATTGTACCACAACCGAATCATGAATAGTACCTAAGATACCTGGGAGGTATGGATTAATCATGAATGATGATGATGAGGTACACATCATAGAAGATGATGATCCAGTAACATACGACGAGGTAAGAGTTGTAGACACTCAGAGAAATAAATTGAAGCAAGCTTCTCAAAAATGGAACATTTATTTTGATGAAACAATCAAAAGAGTTTGATTTTATCAAAAATAAGAATGAACCTAGTGTGTAAAAAAGGGTCAGTGGGAGTATCGTGACATTCATAGTATTATATGTTGATATATTACGGATAAGGAATGACATGCCAATGCTACAGTCAGTAAAGATAAAGCTGTCTAAACATTCCTTCACGAATGATTTGGGAAGAGTATCTAAATTGGGGATAAAATCTATATAGATAGATTCAAGAGGATGCTCGACTTAACCCAAAGAACGTATATTCATTTGATGCTAAAGTCGTTTAGCATGGCAAACTCCAAAAAATGTCTAATATTGATGAGACATGGAGTGTAACTCTCTTAATAGTTCCCATAGACTCCTAAAAAGAGAGATCACATGAGTGACAATCATGTATGCAATAAAATATATGCGACTTGATGATGATCGGTCATATTCTAGAGAAGATAACTATGTAGTGAATTGGAAAGGCTTCAAATAGCAAAGAGTTACTGGTTTAGTGATAAAGACAAAGTATATAGCTATAAATGAAACTACAAGTTGATTGTTTGGATGAAAAGTTTATTACAGAACTAGGAATAGTTCCTAAGTCTCATCTTGTATCTAAACATGTGTTGTGGCACTTTCATTTGATTATTGAATCATTGAAAGATGGAAAATCACTATAGAGATAGTGGACTCTCAAGAACAACATTACATATCCATTAACTAAAGCTTATCCAATAGCAGGATAATCGTCACTTAGAGAAGAAGGGTATAAGATACCAAGACGATTGGCTTTAGTGCAAGTGAGAGATTGAAAGTAGTATGCACACAAGCCAATCATGTTTGATGATAAAGCATATATTTTATAACAATCTTATTCATTTATTAATAAAAAGTATTAATTTATTAAAGGCTTTTAATTATCTACATGATGTTGTTTTATAATATGTGATAAACCCATAGTTTTAAGCAATGCTTTTAGAATAATGATGATGATCATTTTAATGATATCTAAATTCTTAGAACGCTTAAAACTAAAATAGTTCCCAATTGTTAGATTACTAAATTGGGAATTAGTGAATCCGGATAGATTGGTACATACGTTGCTTGCTCATTGGATGAGGATGATTGATCTCATGATCATTTGTGTGGAGACACTAAAACAAGTATGTATGTACTTATTAGAGAATAAGTTCACTGAACGTGGCTCGCTAAGGAATACCTAATGGAGTTTTACTAGCCTGTCAATAGGAATTCCTGTAGTGATAATAGTACAAGTGATCCTTGGACTTGAGATCATCAAAGTATCTTGTGTATGATAAGTTATACTTTAACTTATTCCTTAAGACCCTTAGGGTATATCAAAGGGTATGCTTGGGTATAATAAGTTGTACATGGAGATAATGTATGATCAATAAAGAATCTACCACTTCTAGTAAAGGAAGAGAAATGTCCTATGTGATTCGATAAATGACAACCCAGTAGTCCTTGGCCAAGGCAGAATAAAATTAGAAAGGACTTTCTAATTTGCATTATTTGGAGTTGTGCATTTAAGAGTCGAAATACATATAATTAAATAAAATAAGACTTGACAGTAATTCCATGTCTTATATTTAATTGAGACATTGTGTGACACCCCCAAATCTCGGTACTTCATTACCTCAAGATTTGGTGTTCACGTAATCAAAACATTCATTTATAACTACCCAGTCATAAATAAAAATTGAATAATAAACTTGCACACACAAGAATTACATAAAATAATATCTCCCAGGTTATCTAACCTTTACATACAATCATTCATGCGGAAAATTTAAATAAACTTCATTACATTCCTTAAACCAAAGTCTGATAATAAAACTATCAAAACTATTACAAGTCTTCAGTACTTGTTCATCTTTCCCTTTCCTTTGCTGGTGCTAGGTACGTCACTCTTTCCATCTTTTAGCTGTAAGGATTTTACAGGCAAGAGTGAGCAAACAAGGCTCACTTGAAATAACAATGAATAACTTTTACATTCTCTGCCCATTCAAGGGCTCATTAGAACTGAACAATAGGTTCTATTAACATCTTAACATTCACTGAGGGTCTAATGACCGCGAACCTTGTCCACAGTTATAAGTAATCTTTCAACTTAAACTTTTACAGTCATACGAGCGTAATGACTTTAAGGTACTTAGGGGGATCAACCCTTCGTACATGTATTGTATACAAACATTTTAGCGCAAAGTACAAAACTAAGCGTAACCCCTATAAATAGGGTTGTTCATCTCAGTATTTTGAGTACAAGTCCGCCCCAAAGATAGTTTGGTTTGGATACACTTCAAGGTAATTTGGAATTCAACGGACATCAACTAAGGATTAGTTGAATAAAAGATAATAACACTATGTTCTTGAATAATCATAACTGAATAAGTATTTAGTTCTAAGTTCACGCTTTAGGGATAATCTAATAGCATAACTATTGAATAACACATCAAACCTTGCTTTGAATAACATTAAGCTATGGTTAAATCTTAGAATTTAATATCAAGCATGCACAACAAATAATAGCTTGAACGATAAACTAAAGGTACTTGCATGCTAATATAACAAGTTTAGAGTTAAGAAAACTTGCATAATTATAATAACTATCTCAACGAAAGTGCAGAGATGAGAAACTTGTATCATCATGAATAACTGGATACAATGAAGTTACTTAATGGAAATACTTTACTCAATAAAGTATATCATTTGAATTTTGCATAACGAAGCTTTAGAATTAGAAAACTTGCTTAAGTATAACATAACAGTGAAAAGCAACCTTGCTGACTAATAAAGTAGCGAAGGTTAGGGAACTTGCCTCGTGCGTAGGTTAAATAATTACTATTCACGTTCACCCCAAGTCCTACACATACCATATGTATTGACAATACACATTAGTTACACTAACATTACCTTTATGAGTTATTTTATTACTCTTAGTATAGCTACTAACTAAATTTAAGTTTAAACAACATCACATCTTTTCATGAACATTACGTTTTAGCTTTATTACAACTACTTAAGTGATCATGTCATTGCACCACATGCACATTAACAACTTGATACAACATCCTATTACACGTCCAACATGTTATCATTAAGTTATACTAATACACAAAGGCTTGCACTTGCATTCGTGCATCCCGACGCCCTCTGATTGGCTCCAAATACACAATAGTCCTAAAGATGGCCATTTTAACTACTATTACAGACCTTAAATTAAAAAACTTAAAGCATGAAATTGTAGGTCTATTCGTCCTTTCCGGATCATATTGAATCAACTCAATCGGAGTTCGTATGAGAAAGTTATGGCCATTTTACTACAGGAGGTCAAAACTGCCCAACTCAGACAACTTTTTCGGCGCCGGGGCGAGGATTAGTGGTGCCGGGGTGCGAGTACTAGCGCCGGGGTGCGAACTTTGGCGCTGGGGCGTGAATTTTGACGTTGGGGCGCCGAAACTCACAGAACCAAAAAGAAGAACAGAGCCCAAAGCTACTGTCTTAAATTTGTAATAACAATTTGCCCCAAACAACATGTATAACTAATATAAACTACACATAATTGCTAACAATTATCCATATACCAGTTTTCAACAATTGAACAACAAATTTAAAGGACTTAAATCTCTAAAATAATATCTGGTTAAAACTCAAAACTCTATTGTTGATATCTAAAGTACAGTGAACAAAATTTTCAATGTTATCAACCAAATTTGATTCCTTTGAAATACAAGTATACCAACATCTAACAAATTAACATGTATAGTTCAATTAACATATACAAGGTTCAATTCGCGTATTAGTTCACAATTTTTGTTATCATGAAATCATATGTTCGTGTATATATATATATATATATATATATATATATATATATATATATATATATATATATATGCTAACTATAACAATTATAACAATAAAAACACATAACATCATAACCAATTCTAGAACATGTTTTACAGATAATTTTTGATAAAAACCTTAACAGAGTGAATGACTTTCAAGAACACAGACTATCAAATTCAAAGTAAGCATATAGCGTGAAACATATATGATTACATACACATAATTTAAGGTTATAAGTACCTACCTCTTTTGTTGATTTTAGAAAACTTTGTTGTTCACTGATAATGATAATCTCAGAGCATTCCTCTCTCTGTCTCTCTCTCAGCTATCTCAGACAAACTTTAAATGTTGATTAGGCTTAAGCCAAAATAGCATATACATAATATTAACTAAAACCAACGCTTACCTTTAAAACTAAAACGTATAAAACAGACGCTCAACTAATGATCGTATTAATTTAGCAGTTACCCAAAATAATATATATTATATATATTTAATTTATTTAATTAATAATTTAATTTCAAAAGAAATTCAAAAGCCATAAGGCTTTGTTTGGCAAACCATTAAAAATTTAAATTATTAATATACTTACACATTGTTTGGCAAAACTAAATTAAAATGACTTTAATTTATTTTAATAACTCTTTATCACATAGTTATTTGTCACACTTTATGAAATAACAATTTATTAAATAAATCACTTGATCACATAACTCAATCCACATAGCACATTAATTATTTAACAAATAAATCTATTATATAAAGTAGAGCAGAGAGAGAAATACATAAACGTCACATCCAATATGCACGTCATTCTCCCTTTCAAATTTCAAATGCGCTCGCTCTCTATTTTAGACACAGACTCTCAGACCCAGCCAACTCGATCCCTCTCAACTCCCCTAAATCTTTTATTTCTCATACCCAGCCCTAATTACAGCCCCAAATCTCTCGTACCCAGCCCATCACGCAGAGCAGAGAGAAACCCGAAGCAGAGATCAACGAAGATCTAAGACCATCTCCTCTTGGCTCTCCTCTTCCTTGACTTCCATTACGATACCCACCAGCCCACTGGATTCTCCACGTCGATTATCTTGGTATGGGGGAAAGGATGGGGGAACGACCTAACGTGAGCAGTGGTGGGAGCGACCTAGAGTGACGGCATATGGCTGAGCTTACCGGCGACGGGGACGAAGTGTGTCTCAGAGGAAATCCATAACAACGTCGTCGTTTTGGCCGATTACGTCGTAATTTCATATGATCATTCATATGATCATGTTCATCCCACGCCCACCGTCTCCGTCAAGGTAATAGTCCCCATAAATTTTAAATTTTTAATTGAGTTGGTTCTGTGATTTTTTTCTATTGAATTTTGCCCCATGGATTGAGATTTTAATTTGATAGCAGTTTGATGCAACTGTAGTTTACAATTTCTATGGTTATTGTTTGGATGCTTATTAAGAAGGAAGTGAAGAGAACTCCTATGAAGGTTAGAATGAGGTCTAGGAAACAAGCTCTGTTCATATCCCAAAAATAAAATAAAAAGAACTGAACAAAGGAGATAACTGTGGAATAGTCTCACTTGCTGGATACACTCATATTACGAGATAATTCTGATAGTACGGACAGTTACTTGAACCAAAAATTGATATAATTTTAATTATTTCTAAGCCAATGATCAAAAAATGTGGTTGAATATAATATATTATTTGGTTCCTAATTAATTCTTCTTGATCACTACTTAATTTCCTGGAGTAGAACGAACGTAGCTAGCAAGGGCCTAGGTAGGTTGCATTTCTTTGAGAAGCAATTATGGCATCAATGGTGTCCTTTACTTGTGAAAGCGCTGGAGCTTTTCAACCTTGTACCGACCATAGTTCATCAGTCGCCAACACCTTAATTAAACAAACGATCAAAATTTCAGTTTATTCGATTTGAATTTGCAACTTCCTGTTTTAAACTTTTCAATCATTCTTGTTGCATTTTGATTCAAATTTCTGTGTATTTCAAGTATGACATTATTATTACTTTTTATTAAACAATTTTACGTTACTGTACAAAATGTTTATTTACTTCGTTAACTTTTTCGTTTATAGTAATAAATTTAGTATATTTTGCAGGCATCAAGTTTTGGTGTGAAAGGAAACTTAGGTTTCGACCTTCAAAATCACGGGGTTTTACCAGGATTTTGAGATTTAAGGAAGAGAAGTTCACTTTTACACATGATTGAGAGGGGCTCTTGCTTTGGATTGTGCCTTAATTCAGTTTCTATGGGGGTTGAGCTTCGCCGTGTGAGAACCAGTGTTGAAAGTGTGTTTCGGTCATCCGCCAAGGCCAGATCGGTTAAGGCTCAAGCTGCAGGTTTGTTCTACTATGTTGTTATCTATTGCACCATTCGTGTTATTACTTAATTACTTGCTTAGTTGATTGCAATACATTTTCTAGCTACAAGTGATGTTCCGTGAAAATCTTGCATTGTTCCGTTTATTACAAGTGGAGCTCACTGCTCATATTATTGCTTTGAGCTTTTAACTTTGGCATTTAGCATATTATAGTGTTATGTTTGTGTTTGCATTTATACATAGCTCTTCATTTTCTTTGAAAGAGGAATCGATTTACGCTATTAAATTTTTAGTTTAATTGACTAAACGTTAGGAGAATTGGTAAAAAGAATTATAGTGATTTTTAGGCTGCATTGTCGAATGTTAGGGTTTAGTTAATACAATTATTATTCCTCATTGTTTAGAGTGAACTCCCATTGGTTGGAAATGTAGCACCAGACTTTGAAGCAGATGTTTTGTTTGATCAGAAATGAGTTTTAATGATTAATGGTGATGTTTTGATAGTTGATTTATACACTTGAACTTGTAAACTCTGTGTGAGGAATAATCATGATTTGTCTCAATTAGTATTTTTGCTCATAGAATCAGGCGGGTATGGGTTTGTATGGTTATGCTAATCAACGTTGTGAATTTTACAATGTCAGTTATGATGTGCTATTTCATTTAGCCTTTGGTTTATCAAACACTAAAAAAGATACTTGATCAAATTTCTTTCCATGGAGTGTTTTTAGCTGTACTCATAGGGTGATTGTGTTTTTTTTTCTGTATGCTAAATCAATTGGTATCTGTGATCTGTCAATTCATTTTTCTTTGTAATGCTCTGTCAAGGATTAGAAAAATAAATCTAAGATATGATACACTGCATTTTGGGGCCTTAGTCACATTTTCAAATATTTTACTTTTATTCTAATTTTCTGGGCTTCTAATTTTAGGGGTTTGTGCTCGCAGGTTAAACTCCCCGATTACATTGGAAAGAAATATGTAATTCTCTTTTTCCATCCACTGGATTTCACCTTTGTTTGCCCAACAGGTAAATTGGTTATTCAACTATGTACTTTAAAGTTTTAAATACACAATGAAGATTTATAATAGCCGCATATGTATTTATCCTCCTTGTCTTCCGGTTGTTTTTTGTGTGGAGATTACTGCTTTTAGTGACCGTCATGCCAAATTCGAGAAGTTAAATACAGAGATTTTGGGTGTTTCAATAGATAGTGTGGTGGGTGATTTTCCTATGTTATTTCAAAATTGTGAGAAATCGGCTTTATGGTTACAAGTTTTGATTTTCTTTAATTACATGGGTTATTTGTTTTTATGAGGGAGAATGTAAAACCCTATAGAAAGTTGACTAGTTAATTTTGCACCCCTAACTTTAAGTCCACATCATATACAATTTTACTTGCAATGTGCAAATGTGCTTCCTGAGTCTGAACACTGGAATTTAGGTCTAAATAGTACTGTAATTGGCGCCAACCTTTGTCTACAGTGTTGGAGAAGGGACTTCCTTAAAATCTCTGTAATAGGTAGTCTTTGTTGCTTATCAACTTATTCTTATATGTTGTTTCTGAAATGATAAAAGAAAATCTATTTGGTCTATCATGTTGGTAGATTGAACTGTGCAAGTGTTTTATTGTCATTAACCAATATCCGTTGTAATCTAAATTTCTTATTTGTTGGAAACCTTTAATAACATTGTAAGATAAATTTATATTGTTGTTTTTTGTAGTTCTCCCACCTTACATGGGTTCAAATCGATAGAAAGTCTAGAGGTTGGGTGATCTGAACTATCCACTGATTTCTGATGTCACTAAATCGATTTCAAAATCTTTTAGTATGTTGATTCCGGATCAGGTTCTTTTTATCTCTCATTTGTAATACTTTGTGGAAATTTATGCTGGATTATGACGATGTGTGATGGTTAGCTACAAAGATTTTTAAAGAAAATTTGTCAATTCCCCGTTTAACATCTTTAATAAATATGAGCCCACTATCGTCAATCAATTAATTACTCAAAGCTATCAAGAACTAATTTTAAGTTGGGAATGAGAAGCACACTAATGTTTGCCTCATAAAGAAACTATGACTGGATTCATTTTTCCCTTCATCACTCTTTTTGTATTAATTGTTGGACTCTCAGTTCTATTATGGAACTGAGAGTCCACAACAGTTTTAGATACATTACTCAACACAACAGCCCACCTTCCGTTTTTTGCAGGTCAAAACTGATCAGGCACACCTACGATTCATTAAGTAATTATAAGGGCTTTCTTTCACTTCACAGTCTTCACTCTCCCAGGCCTTTGCCGCTTAAATTCACTTCCTCTTTCTCTCTTGCCTTCCCCTTTAATGGACAATAATAAGGTGAACCCAATTCCATTATTTTTTATTTTTTGGTTATTTTTGTTTTTCGCTGTTGGATTATTGCTCTGTTAGAATATAAACACACACCTTACTCTGTTTGTATTGCAAGCTGGAATGATATTATTAGGATTTTAATATTTCGTATGGGTATTTTAGTCGTTTATCTCTTTTATTATTTCCCAAGTAATATTTGTGACTTGAATCTACAAATATTGATGTAATCCCCCACAAGTTAATAACACTACAAAATAGATTATTGATATTTAGTTATGAGGTATTTTCCTCTCTTCCACGGTTGAGAAATCCTTGGAGTAGTGGTACGTGGAACATCACCTAAGTAAATGATCCTTGGGGGTAGTGAGGCGCAGAGCCTCACCCGAGTTAATTTTTCATTATTTTATCAAAGATTTTCAACAAGTATTCATCTCCAAAAGTTGTCCTACATCATTGTCCTACATCATTGTGGAAGCCTAATGCTAATGTATGGTGCTTTAGTGAGAGAAATGCCTAATCTTTGTTGTGTGTTTGAGTTGACTACTGTCAAACTTGATTGAGTGGTCTCATTTGTCATGCTTGGCACCAAGGATCTGAACTTTTGTCAAAAATTAAAGGGATAATCCCGTTGTGAGTCCCCTAACTATATACATATTTTTCACATTTAGTCTACTAATTAATTTTGTAACTTATTTGACCCTCAAACATTATAAATTAACTTAGTTGGTCCTCTAACATTATAGATTCTGTAAATTCAGTCCAATCTGTTAAAAAATAAAAATTAACAGAGGTGTCGTCCGTTAAGCATTATTTCCTCAATGTTATTTTTTTTCCTCTTTTCTAATTTCCCAGGGATCTATGATCTATCTATAGTTTCAAAAATAAAATTAACACCCATAACGATAACAATGTGTACCATTGTGGAGTTTTTTACACAAATCATCGAAGAACACTAATTAGTAGGTGTTGGCTTTTCACAGTAGTGGTAGAACCAATAGTGGTGTTGGAAGATGATGATGTTTTGGAATGCTGGTGGCACCAAATTTGGAGAAGATGGTGCCATCGATGGCGAGATCTTTGCATGCAGATGATAGGTGGGGATTGCAGATAGTGTCGGCGAGTATGGTTTTCCAACTGGTGGAACGACATATGTATTGAGTATCTACAATGCCGGGGTCTATCTTCAATCATAGAGTAGGAGATGTGGAAGAGATTCTAATGTAGGGCAAGGTGAAAAGAATGAACAAGTGTATCTATCCCCACTGAGAATTGCTAGAGAAACACACAAAAGCATGAAGTTTTAATTAAATGCGTTATTACTAGACAACAGTCCTAGAAATGCCTCGATCGATTTTCTAAATGATTTTATATAATCATTTATGACTTGAGATAGTTTTGGGATGCAGTTTGGATGTTATTTATTTTTCTTTGTATATGTTTTTTTAAATGTTTTCTATATATATTGGTATTTGTTGCAGAATGGGAATGCTGCTCCTGGATTAAAGTCACGCATTCCTCAAATGGTTGTTAATACCCTAGGTTTTGGCCAAAAGCATGATGCAACTGTGGATATACCGTTGGATGTCATGAATGTAATGACATTGCTATTTCTAATTCATGTACTTGTCTTAAATATTGTTGGCAGTCTGAGTATGTTTTTGGATAATTTTGCAGGATCCGAAGAAAAAAGAGAAAGAACTCGCAGGTTGAGACGCAGATCTAAGGAAGAGGGAGAGGGTTTGTTCTATTACTTCTATAGTTTCTACTTGAGTACTTGATCCTAAATGTATCATTGCAATAACTCATTTATACGTTATCACTCATCAGTGTTTTGTTATTTACTCAAATTTTCGGTATCACATGGATGAATGTTATTTGTTGCCTTGTCATTTGTTTTTTAGATAATTCAGGGTAAAGTAAGGGTTCTTATGTTTTGAATTTACAGCTATTTTATTTTGACTCACATGTTTTGATAAATTTTATATTTCAAATTTTTTCAGGTATACATTGAAGGATACTTGGTGTAAGCTCTAAAATAATGGGTCTTATGCAACATGTTGTTTCTCTATTTTCTGTACGTTTGTATTTTTTTTGTTCCGTCTTTTGTAAAGTTAACTAATTATACATGGTTATGATAATTTTTGGGTATGGAATGATGATTTTTTTGGTGGTTTGGATATGTATTGATGATTGTAATTTTTGTAGACAGGTTTATAATTTTTTGAATATCTATTTTTAAAGGAAATTTTGCCGAATTTTTTTAAAATTAGTACCGACTAGCTCGATATTTTGGTGGTTGGATATGTATTGATGATTGAGTATGTATTAATTGTTGTGGTGGTATGTGTCTTTAGATAACGTAATATTTTTCAAATTTTAATTTAATTTTTCGTTACGCCGTGCCTTCAGGCACGGGTTATCGCTAGTAATTAACTAAAACAACTCATTCAAATTGAACAATTACTTATTCAATAATAAACACATCCAATAAATATTTATATAAATCAATAAATATTTATAACTTACATTTAAAAATATGGAATGTTACATCATTCCCCTCTTATAAGGATTTTGTCCTTAGAATCACAACTCAAACAGCACATTCGTTACATTCTTCCCTACTTATAAAGATTTTGTCCCTAGAATCGAAGACACGGATTAAACAAATAACTCAGGGTACTCTTTCATCATTTTCTCTTCGAGTTCCCACGTTGCTTCTTCAGCATTGTGGTTTCTCCATATCACCTTCACAGAAGGTATCACTTTATTCCTGAGCACTTGTTCTTTCCTGTCGACTATCTGGATATGAACCTCTTCATAAGACAAATCTTTCTCGAACTGCAACGGTTCGTACTTGATCACGTGATTGTAATCGGGTTTATATGGTCATAACACCAAAATATGAAAAACATTATGAATGTTTTCCAACTCTGGTGATAGATCTACCTCGTAAGCTACCTCTCCAACTTTTCGCAGCACTTCAAAGGGTCCAATAAACCTCGTGCTTAGTTTTCCCTTCTTATCGAAACGAATTTTCCCCTTCCGAGGAGAAACTTTTAGGAATACATAGCTTCATACGTCAAATGCACGATCTTGCCTGTGTTGATCAGCATACTTCTTCTGTCGGTCTTGAGCTGCTACCAATCTTATCCTGATGAGTTTGATAACCTCAGCAGTTTGTTGCACTAATTCTGGTCCTAGTAGTTGACGTTCATGAACTTCATCCCAGCACAGTGGAGTTCTGCACTTTCTGCCGTATAACGCTTCGTAAGGCGGCATACCGATGCTCGCGTGATAACTATTATTGTAGGCGAATTCCACCAACGGTAATTGCTCTTCCCAGCTTCCTTTGAAATCCATGACGCATGCTCTCAGCATATCTTCCAATGTCTGGATCGTTCGTTTGCTTTGGCCATCTGTTTGTGGATGATAAGCCGTACTCATTTGCAATTGAGTTCCCATGCATTCTTGTAGTCTCTTCTAGAAGCTTAACGTGAATCGCGGGTCTCTATCAGACACAATTGACACTGGCACTCCATGTCTCGAAACGATCTCTTTGATGTACAATCTTGCCAACTGATCAAGATTGAACCTAATCTTTATTGGTAAAAAGTGCGCTGATTTAGTTAGTCTGTCCACTATCACCCAAATTGCATCACATCCTCTCTGAGTAGCTGGAAGACCCACCACAAAAATCCGTCGTGATATTCTCCCATTTCCATTCTGGTATTTCCAACGGTTGAAGTAATCTGCTGGGTCTTTGATGTTCGGCTTTTACTCTTTGACATGTCAAACATTTAGCCACGCATTCTGCAACATCCCTTTTCATATTCGGCCACCAAAAATGTCGGCGTAAATCTTGATACATCTTCGTGCTTCCTGGATGAATCGAATATCTTGAGCTATGAGCTTCGATCAAGATTTCGTTTTTCAGTTCTGGTGTTGCTGGAACCCATATTCTTCCCTCGTACCGTAGTAATCCTTCGGTATCGACCTTGTATTTCGTATCGCTACTATCAACCATATTCTCTTTTATCTTTCCACATTCTTCATCTTGTAACTGAGCGTTTTTCACCTTGTCCAGTAAAGTTGGACCTGCTTCTAGCTGAAATAGTCGTTCGTCGGATTCCTGTGGAAATTTGATTCCAGTTCTAACTTTGTCATTGCTGAAATGAGCTCCTCCTGAGTTGTTATCAGCATTAATTTCTCCTGACCTTTCCTACTTAAAGCATCTGCAACTACATTCGCTTTGCCCGGATGATAAAAGATCTCACAATCGTAATCCTTTATCAACTCCATCCATCTCCTCTGACGCATGTTCAGGTCCTTCTGAGTGAAAATATACTTCAGACTTTTGTGGTCTGTGTAGATCTCACATTTCTCTCCATACAGATAATGTCTCCATATCTTGAGAGCAAATACCACTGCAGCCAATTCTAAATCACGAGTCGGATAACCTTTCTCATAATCCTTCAGTTGTCTTGATGCATAGGCAGTAACTTTGTCGTTTTGCATAAGAACACAACCCAATCCTTTGCGTGAGGCATCACTATACACCACAAAATTTCCTGTATTATCCGGCAGGGTTAACACAGATGCCATACTTAGCTTCTTCTTCAAATTTTGGACACTCTCTTCACACTTTTCCGTCCAAACGAATTTCACAGCTTTCCATGGCTATCTTGGAAAAATCTTGTATAAATCTTCTATAATAACCGGCCAGCCCCAAGAAATTCCTCACCTCCGAAGGTGTCCTTGGTTGTTCCTAATTGATTACAGCTTCCACTTTCGATGGATCTACTGAAATCCCATCTTTGTCAATCACATGACCCAAAAATTGTACATGATTGAGCCAAAATTCAAACTTAGAGAATTTCGCGTACAACTTTTCCTTTCTTAGTGCCTCCAATGTCAGACGTAAATGTTCCCCGTGTTCTTCTTAAGTTTTGGAATACACCAGAATGTCGTTGATAAACACCACTATGAACTTGTCTAAGAATGGATTAAATACCCTGTTCATCAAATCCATGAACGCGGCAGGGGCATTTGTTTAACCAAAAGACATCACCAGAAACTCGTAGTGTCCGTACCGAGTTCTGAATGTCGTTCTAGGTATATCCTCGTTTCTTACCTTCAATTGGTGATACCCACTTCTCAAATCTATTTTTGAGAAGTATTTAGCACCCTTCAACTGATCAAACAAGTCATCTATTCTAGGTAACGGATACCTATTATTAATAGTGACCTTGTTTAACTCCCTATAATCAATGCAAAGACGCATTGATCTGTCCTTCTTCTTCACAAATAATACCAGCGCTCCCCACGGTGACACGCTTGGTTGAATATACTTCTTGTCCAGCAGTTCTTGCAGTCGCACCATCAGTTCCTTCATTTCTACCGGAGCCATTCTGTACGGGGCCTTCGATATTGGTGCAGTTCCTGGCACTAAATCGATTACGAACTCAATCTCTCTATCAGGCGGAAGTCCTGACAAATCCTCCAGAAATACATCTACGAATTCTCTAACCACTGGTATCTCCTCCAATTTTACACCCTTCTTCTGAGTATCGACAATGTAAACCAAATAACTCACACAACCTTGACTCAACAACTTCTTGGCCTGCATAATCGTCAGACATTTCATTTGTCTAGGCGATTTGCTACCATGGAAAACTACCTTTGACGGAGTCATCAGGTTTACACACTTCTTGTGACAATCAATTACAGCTCCATATTTGAACAGCCAATCCATTCCCAAAATTACATCAAATTCCCCGAGTCTAATCGGAAATAAATCTACCATCAGGATATTCCCTTTAATGTTCACTCTACAGTTCTTGTATACAAACCTAACAGGAATCACCTCCCTATTCATAATTTCTATGTTCAAAGGAAAATTCAGTTCTTCTCTAGGAAATTCTAACCTTTTAGGAAATTCATCAGATATAATAGCACCCGAATCAAATAATACATAAGCATTAACATCGTTGATTGGGATAATACCTGACACCACATCTTTTGATTGCACAACATCTTGCACAGTCATGTTGAAAGTTCTGGCTGTGGGTTTGTTTGACGCTGTAGGTCCAGCAATGACCCAAGTACCTCCACTGCTGTCTCCCTTACTTCTTACTATTTCTCCGACCATCTTCTGAGGGCATTCACGAGCAAAATGATCCTTGGATCCACATGTGAACCAGACATTCTTCTTGGGTTGGGTGCAATTTGAGGCGATGTGACCCTCCTGGCCACAGTTGAAACATGCGCGTTTCCCCATCAAGCACACACCCTTATGAAACCTCCCGCATGTAGCACATGCTTCAAACTTCCTAAATTATTTGTTACTTTGCCGGTTTCCAGTACCCCCATTTCCGTTCCACTTCCTCTTCAAGTTGTTGTTGTTATTGCCATTTCAATTGCCTCCGCTACTATTCTTCACTTCCACCTCATTCTTCTTTTTCTTCTACTCTTGATTGAATTTTGTCACTGCCTCGCCTCCACCTTCATTGAGTATAGCCTTCTCCATCACTGCTGCAAACGTCTTCAACTGGAACAGGGAAACCCTACTGTATAGCCAGGGCTTCAGTCCCTGTTCGAACCTCTTTGCCTTACGCTCGTCCGTGCTGACTTGATATGGTGCAAACCTCGCCAATTCGTTGAATTTCATGACATACTCAGACACCGTCATCGCTCCCTATTTCAGTTCCAAAAACTAAACCTCTAACTGACTCTTAGAACTCTCTGGGAAGTAGGTCTCGAAGAATAACTCCTTAAACCTATCCCAAGTCATCACTCCTGGTCCTTCTTGGGTTTTATTGGCCTGCCACCAATAACTAGCTTCTGCTTTCAACATGAATGTTGCAAAAGTAGTCTTCTGTTCATCCCCTACCCTAGCGACTTCAAATATCTTCTCAATCTCCATAATCCAGGTCTGTGCCTCGACCGGATTCATTGACCCACAGAATTCAGGTGGTCCGACCGCCTTAAACTCCTTAAACGTTGTGCCTTAGTTTTGAGGTTGATTCTGCTACGCTCCTGTTAGTAATGTCACTAGTTGTTGGACGGGATTATCCTCAACATCGTTATTGTTAGTTCTCGCATTGGTTCTCTGACGGGGTGGTTCACGTCTGGGAGGCATTTTCTGTTAGAAAAAAAAATATCTATTAGACTATTACCCAACTTCTTTAAGTATTTTCTAATTAACTTGTCTCCGTCAAAAAATAAACACATAACACTTTTGAATAAAATAATAGCTTTTTATTTATTCATCATAACTTCGAAAAACATAACAATAATAGCATCACTGCCATTTACATTCCTTTCCTGAACTACAAAAGTTACAGGACAACATCATCATTCTTATATCCCATGGTTACTTAACACTCGGGATTTACACATTATTTAACACTTATTACTTGCAAAACAGACAGATTTCCTACGATGATCTATTAAGATAATCAGTAGCCTTTTGACGCCCTTCTTCCGTAACACGGAACATGGTTCGGCGATCTAACACGTATGATGGTAGAGTCTCGAACTGAATTGGATAACCCATGACCCGATCTTGAGCTCGATTGATCACGGTAATGAATACTTTATCCATCTCTTCCATCTTCATCCTCTTTGCTTGTGCGTCCCTTACTGCTCTTCCAGTTCGTTGATAAGCTTCCTCGTATGCGTCTTCATCTCTCGCCCTCTTGGTAGCTTCTTCATTCAACTTTTTCTTCAGTTCCACGACCATCTCGATCAGTTGTTCCTTCTCCCCTTCAATCTACATTAGCTTCTCTTCAGCATTAGTTAGACGTTCATCTCGATCCTGGATGTCGTCATCCTTCTATGTCATTGCAATCTGTTGTTCAGCTACTATCTCCTGCAATTTCTCAACTGTGTCCTGAAGTTCCACGTTACGGTCGTAGACCTCATCATACATACGAGCAGCCATCGAGGTTAGTGGAGTCTCCTCATCCTCGTCCTCGTTATCTTCATCCTCCTGTGGAAACTCCACGGGATCCTCCTCATCCGTCTCCACATCATCATCCTCATCTTCAACCACTATGACCAACGGGGCTGACTCCCATGGCAGTAGTTGTTCCCAAACTACCTGAATGTCGCGAGGCTCTTCCTCTATAGGCATTTAAGGTCCCTCCTCCCTAGCCTGACTTGATTCTCTGACATTAGTCATCCTGACAACAAAATTTTAAAGTTTTAGTTATTAATCATTCTACTCGACACTCGCGAGCACATAAGTTATAAACACATAAGCACATAAGTGTTTTATTACATTTTCCTTAAAAAACTCAATAAGGGTTATCTCCACTATCTTTTCAAAGGTTACTTCCTAAGGCTTTTTCCCCACCTAAGGTTCATAACGTAAAGCTTTGATACCAACCTGTGACACCCCCAAATCTTGGTACTTCATTACCTCAAGATTTGGTGTTCACGTAATCAAAACATTCATTTATAACTACCCAATCATAAATAAAAATTGAATAATAAACTTGCCCATACAAGAATTACATAAAATAATATCTCCCAGGTTATCTAACATTTACATAAAATCATTCATGCGTAAAATTTAAATAAACTTCATTATATTCCTTAAACCAAAGTCTGATAATAAAACTATCAAAACTATTACAAGTCTTCAGTACTTGTTCATCTTTCCCTTTCCTTTACTGGTGCTAGGTTCGTCACCCTTTCCATCTTTAGCTATAAGGATTTTACAGGAAAGAGTGAGCAAATAAGGCTCACTTGAAATAACAATGAATAACTTTTACATTCTCTGCCCATTCAGGGGCTCAATAGAACTGAACAATAGGTTCTATTAACATCTTAACATTCACTGAGGGTCTAATGACCACGAACCTTGTCCACATTTATAAGTAATCTTTCAACTTAAACTTTTACAGTCATACGACCATAATGAGTTTAAGGTACTTAGGGGGATCAACCCTTCGTACATGTATTGTATACAAATATTTCAGCGCAAAGTACAAAATTAAGCATAACCCCTATAAATAGGGTTGTTCATCTCAGTATTTTGAGTACAAGTCCGCCCCAAAGATAGTTTGGTTTGGATACACTTCAAGGTAATTTGGAATTCAACGGACATCAACTAAGGATTAGTTGAATAAAAGATAATAACACTATGTTATTGAATAATCATAACTGAATAAGTATTTCGTTCTAAGTTCATGCTTTAGGGATAATCTAATAGCATAACTATTGAATAACACATCATACCTTGCTTTGAATAACATTAAGCTAAGGTTACATCTTAGAATTTAATATCAAGCATGCACAACAAATAATAGCTTGAACGATAAAATAAAGGTACTTGCATGCTAATATAACAAGTTTAGAGTTAAGAAAACTTGCATAATCATAATAACTATCTCAACGAAAGTGCAGAGATGAGAAACTTGTATCATCATGAATAACTGGATACAATGAAGTTGCTTAATGGAAATACTTTACTCAATAAAGTATATCATGTGAATTTTGCATAACGAAGCTTTAGAATTAGAAAACTTGCTTAAGTATAACATAACAGTGAAAAGCAACCTTGCTGACTAATAAAGTAGCAAAGGTTAGGGAACTTGCCTCGTGCGTAGGTTAAATAATTACTATTCACGTTCACCCCAAGTCCTACACATACCATATGTACTGACAATACACATTAGTTACACTAACATTACCTTTATGAGTTACTTTATTACTCTTAGTATAGCTACTAACTAAGTTTAAGTTTAAACAACATCACATCTTTTCATGAACATTACTTTTTAGCTTTATTACAACTACTTAAGTGATCATGTCATTGCACCACATGCACATTAACAACTTGATACAACATCCTATTACATGTCCAACATGTTATCATTAAGTTATACTAATACACAAAGGGTTGCACTTGCATTCGTGCATCCCGACGCCCTCCGATTGGCTCTAAATACACAATAGTCCTAAAGATGGCCATTTTGACTACTATTACAGACATCAAATTAAAACACTTAAAGCATGAAAGTTGTAGGTCTATTCGTCCTCGTTCCGGATCATCTTGAATCAACTCAATCGGAGTTTGTATGAGAATGTTATGGCCATTTTACTACAGGAGGTCAAAACTATCCAACTCAGACAACTTTTCCGGCGCCGGGGCGCGAGTACCAGCGTCGGGGCTCGAGTTACAGCGCTAGGGCGCGAGCTACTGTCCCATTTTTGGCGCTGGGGTGCGAACTGTGGCGCTGGGACGTGAATTTTGACGCTGGGGCGCCGAAACTCACAGAACCAAAAAGAAGAACAGAGCCCAAAGTTACTGTCTTAAATTTGTAATAACAATTTGCCCCAAACAACATGTATGACTAATATAAACTACACATAATTGCTAACAATTATCCATATACCAATTTTCAACAATTGAACAACAAATTTAAAGGACTTAAATCACTAAAATATTATTTGGTTAAAACTCAAAACTCCATTGTTGATATCTAAAGTACAGTGAACGAAATTTTCGCTGTTATCAACCAAATTTGATTCCTTTGAAATACAAGTATACCAACATCTAACAAATTAACATGTATAGTTCAATTAACATATACAAGGTTCAATTCGCGTATTAGTTCACAATTTTTGTTATCATGAAATCATATGTTCGTATATATATATATATATATATATATATATATATATATATATATATATATATATATATATATATATATCCACTTTAAAACCAAGTTCCCTTTCTAAATCGTAATTTAGCATACAACACACACACACACACACACACACACACACACACACACACACACACACACACATATATATATATATATATATATATATATATATATATATATGCTAACTATAACAATTATAATAATTAAAATACATAACATCATAACCAATTCTAGAACATGTTTTACAGATAATTTTTGGTAAAAACCTTAACAGAATGAATGATTTTCAAGAACACAGACATTCAAATTCACAGTAAGTATATAGCGTGAAACATATATGATTACATACACATAATTTAAGGTTATAAGCACCTACCTCTTTTGTTGATTTTAGAAAACTTTGTTGTTCACTGATAATGATAATCTCAGAGCTTTCCTCTCTCTGTCTATCTCTCAGCTATCTCAAACAAATTTCAAATGTTGATTAGGCTTAAGCCAAAATAGCATATACGTAATATTAACTAAAACCAACGCTTACCTTTAAAACTAAAACGTATAAAACGGACGCTCAACTAATGATCGTATTAATTTAGTAGTTACCCAAAATAATATATATTATATATATTTTATTTATTTATTTAATAATTTAATTTCAAAAGAAATTCAAAAGCCATAAGGCTTTGTTTGGCAAACCATTAAAAATTTAAATGATTAATATACTTACACCTTGTTTGGCAAAACAAATTAAAATGACTTTAATTTATTTTAATAACTCTTTATCACATAGTTATTTGTCACACTTTATGAAATAACAATTTATTAAATAAATCACTTAATCACATAACTCAATCCACATAACACATTAATTATTTAACAAATAAATAATTAACTAAAACAACTCATTCAAATTGAACAATTACTTATTCAATAATAAACACATCCAATAAATATTTATATAAATCAATAAATATTTATAACTCACATTTAAAAATATGGAATGTTACACATTGTATGGTGGAAGGATTGAATTGTACGGTAACTATTTACTCAAAGGTTCTTTTATGATTAATGTTGAAATCTATATTATCTGGAAAGTCGTTGATCGCTAGGGAGGCTTATCCCTATTGTAGAATAAATATTATTTATTTAAATAAATTAATTATTTAATTTTTTTATTTAAATTAGATTAGAATTGTTCTAATTGATTTATTCACAACCGATTTAATATGGAGAACCTAAAGGGTTACACCATAAAAGGAAGAATAATTATTTAAGAAGTTAATGGCATAATCGTAATAATATGTTAAGTATATTTAATTTAATCTATGGTGATAAAATAAATTAAATAACTTAATATTTATTATTTAATATTTTAGAAATATTAAATATAAATTAATAAGAGAAGTCTTATTAATATTATTACAATTATTATTATTTTAATTTCTAAAAGTGTTTAAGAATTAATTTAATATAAGTACTCTCATTTATTCCTAATAGGATTAGGAGGGAAAATTAGTTAAAGAATTTAATTAATTATCCCTAATAAGATTATGAAGCCCATTTAATTAAAAGAGTTTAATTAAATAAATAATACGCAATTCTAATAGTTGGAGAGTACGTTCTTTTTCTATAGAGATAGAAAACTAGGGTTTAGCCAACTACCCTTCTTCTTGAATCTTTCTTCTTCATTGGTGGATCACCTCTAGAGGCCAAACACTTGGGTGGCTAACGTTGATCAAAGGAAGGAACCAAACCCGGTGAATTCAAGTTGAACGCGAAAGGATTTGGAGGTGAACTTGTACCTGAGGAAGCTTGAATCTTCAAGGGTATGATTCTTTTTCTTTATCTTTTCGTTTAATTAATAATTGTGCATAAAAGATGATCCGGGTATATAATTTGTAAAATTTTAAAACTCTGATTTTCCACGTTTCTGCTTATTTATGCAATTTGATTGCGCTCATGAATATTACAAACCTAACAATTTCATTAAATGTGTAACTAATGCATGTGAATATTAACCTTTGAACTGTTGTAGGATGTACGCAAAGCATTTAAGCTGTTTTCAGTAATTGGTAAACAACGATCAATGCAAGTTTTTTAGTTCCTATTTGCTATGTGAATTTGATGATGAATTGTTTTAAATTTTTATTGCAAATAGCATGATGTGATACATATGTTGAAAGTATGAATCGTTAAAGTCAATTTATGACTACGTTGACTGAGTAATGAATACTGATTGAGTAAGGAACTCAATCTTTATACTTGTTATATGAATTATGATATGTATGATATGCATGTTATTATGTGCTACGTGATGCATTAAAACTGTTAGATTTATTGGACTATCGAGCTCAACCTTGCAAATAACCATTTTTACATGTTAAGGATTGAAGGTAACACTATGTGCTACTTGAATGACGTGGATCAGAAATAATACACGAAGAATAATATTTTAGCTAAAGTTGTTATTTCTTTATACTATGATTAAGATTCATGAGATGTACTAAATGTTTTATGATGTATATTTTATGTTGAGTTGTAAAGTTAAAGTTTGAATTATCTGATATGTAAAGGTTATCAGATTGAAATGTAAAATTTTATATAATAATAGTGATGAAGAGAATCATAAAATAAGATTGATTCAAAGACATGTAAATGATAAAGGTTTTGATTTAGGGAAATAAAGTAAGAAGATAGAAACGTTTAAATTATTCCGCATTTTATTAAGCTTAACATCGAATTATGATGTAAAAATCAGAAGCTAGTTGTGTTATTAACGACCGAAGTCAATAATTGAATTGTATGAATTTTGGGGTCGTTACATAAACAGTATAACTTGATTCACAATGTCCTATACACATGTCATCATGAAATAATTAGTTACTACATATTCTCAATACATAATTAAATATTTATTCCATGTGCGAATTGTAGTCTTAGCTTTAACCACATGGGTAAGCCACACTTTTAATGTAATAACACAATTCTTCAGTTATCACATATTTCACTAATTACTTAATAATAGTTTTCATATTTGGCTATATAACTACTCCATAATATGATAATTCACATTTTAATAGTCATAAAATTACACTGTATCAACAAATACAGAATTGTATAATTAAAATAAATTTTCTAGGCCAAACAGCTAACTGGCGCTGCAGCGCCCCAGTTTGCACTGAGGACCGGTTCTAGTCTGGCGCTGCAGCTCTTCTGTTTACTCACAGAACCGGCACTGCGGCGCTGCCTGGCGCTGCGGCACTGTAACGCTTCTGTTTACACACAAAATTGGCGATGCAGCGCATGTACTCGTCAACATGCACTGAATGGCGCTGCAGCGCACAGTTTCTTTGCAAAACTGGTGCTGCGGCGCCGCGGCATAGTTGCACACAGACAGTTTTCGCTAAGAACACAGGATAAAGCCAAATTGGCCTAAAACCTCCTTTCCAACAACAAATTTAGCACACATAAAATACATTAACTTTACAGAAACATAACTTATGGTTTCTAACATGTTTCTAACCATATAAACAACATAAACATCAAAATTACAACCTTTAAATTCACTGTTTTTACTATTTCTTCACTTTTTAACATTTTAAGAAAAATTAATCATTGTGGATTCGTTTTTCAACCAAACTAATTAGTTTAAATTTCTTTGTATTCGTTTCTTTATATATTTTCACAATCAATAGACAATTTACTCTTTATACCATGAATCAAATATAAATTTTGATTCTAAAATAAGCCATATTAGTCATATATCACTATAACTTACTATAAACATGGTTTCTTCACATATATCATATTTTCATGAATTTAACAACTTCAAATCATAAACAAATTATGTAAAAATAGTTTATATCAACAAATTAACATGTTTAACCCATAATTTCAACTAATTGTTCATGAAATTCAAACACATAGGAAAAAACAAAACAAAACTACAACTTTTAAAAAAACTAAAATTATACCTTTGATTGCTTGTATTTTGATTAGCTAGGAGATATGAGAGGCTTGATAATCTTCCTCATTCTTCTAAATTCTCAAACTCACAGAGAATTCTCTCTTTTCCTTCTCTCTTTTCTCTCTATTTTCTCCCCTTCTAAACTTTATGTAAAACTTATAACTGATATACATATAATATATAATATAAATGTATATCATATATGTAATAAGTAATATAAGTGATGTCAATTTTTTTAAAAAAAATCAAAAGCCACTAAGGCTTGTTTGGCAAAACAAAATTAAAAATAACGATTAACAAGCCTCGAGCCTTGTTTGGTAAAACCCATTTAATATTAAAGACTTAAAATCCTTAAGCATTGTTTGACAAAACTAAATTAAAACTCTTTTAATTTATTTTAATAACTCATTTATTATATAATTTATTATCACACTTTATTTAATTAAATTCCCATATTCAAATTTAATTAAATTAAAACTAATAACAACTTATTACATTAACATTCCACATTATCAAATTACAACAAATTTATAATTTTCATTATAATTTTATTCAATAACTTAATACATCACTTTTACTTACTAAATTAAATTAAAATAACCTTTTAATAATTTATTTAACCATAGTCAACTCTCTAATTTAATCATTACATGAAATTAGAATATTATCACATAATAACTAATTCATCACTCTTTTGATTAAATTAACTTCAACATACAAAATTACTGAATATTAATTTACACTTAATCAAGTTAATTCTTTACAACTCATGAATTATTTATTTAATTAATAAATAATCAAATTAAATAATTATTTATATAATAATAAACACATCAACTAAAAAATTTATTTATTTTAATAAATATTTGAAATTACATATAAAAATTCTGGATTGTTACAGCCCAAGCCTAGGAACATGTCACCGTAGCGCCTGGACGAGAGGTTAGCTATTGCTTTTCGGCGCCGCAGCGCGACTTGTAAAGCTATAAATGGCGTTACAGCGCCGTTAAGGAAAATTTTTTTGTTGCAGACATTTGTTAACTCAACTTTTTACGTAGTATCTATGGGGCATGTATATACTTAATATACATGAAGAGACAATTCCTAAATAACATATATAGTGATGATTTTAAGAATTAAACGTTGGTTAAAAATATTTAAACAAAGAACGTAAAATGCGAAAAAGTAAATTGTGAATCGTATTCGAGTTTAACGCGCATCCTTAGGTTATACAGTAAGTAATAGAAGTGTGTGATACGTGAATGATAAGAAATGAAGATAAAACTTATGTACTTACTATACGGAGTCCGATATCGGTAATCTGGGGGAAAATGTGTCTAAGTTAGCGAACCAAGTAGGGTTTCAACTGTCGTTGTACTTAAACGATGATCGTTGAGTGTTACGTTATGACATATGAATGTTAATAAGATGTAATGAATGATAAATAACTTGAAATGAATATTATTAATGAAATAATTTCAATTAAGTTATAGAAGAAAAATAAGTTGGTAAAAATAATGTGATTAGATTGTTTGGTAGCTAATTTTAATGTGCTATGTGAATATATCATGTAAAAACTGTAAAGACCGAGAACGGTTGAACTTTAATTGAAGACGCTTGAGGCAAGTTTCCTTTATGCTTGTCTGACCTTCGTGTTAGTCAAGTTTCTGTGGTTCATGTTATAACATGGATGAATTGTTTTACGAAAGAGTCGATGCCAGTTTTAACCCGGCTAGACAAACTGTGACATCCCCAGATCCTGGTACTAATCACCACGAATCTGGTAAACTAATTTTATAACTATTGCGAAAGATATAAACATATATTATTTATACATTAAACTTTACAACATAAACCCCAAGGTCGATAACCTTAACTTATTACCTGAATTTAATATTCTATCCTACATACAATGTCATTAACATATAATATTATTACAAGTTTTATCTGTACGCTAAACCAATACTGGAACTGTCTTTGACTTTGCATGTATCTGACGTATTCGTCCTAATCTACAATGTTTATCATGATATAGCAAGGGTGAGTAACAAGTTTGCCCATCAAGTTTAAGTTCAAGAAAGGATATATCATGATTGAAAAGAAGGAACAATAAGCTGGCTGACTTTCAACAATATAACAATTATGAAATAGCATGAATCAATTTTGTATAGCTGAATGACCTAGACAATAAAAATGGATGAACAATAAGGAATATGAATAAATCAACTGGACCAAATGGTAATAAAAGTGATCAGCCTTTCATACCTGAATAACATATGCAATATACAAAACGTGCGAATCAATAATCAAAGATGTGATGTAATCAGCAATGATTAATCACGAATATATTATACAATAATCAACTCGAGTTCGACTTAGGAAACTTGCCTTTATCACCGACTATTGTTACGCAATCTATTTAGCTCTGTCTAATTACCTAATATTAATAATATCAATATCCAAATTAGAATAATATCATCACAGTTATAAAATAACCTAAACACATTAACACATAATCCTATTAGTCAATAAAACACTTAAGACCTAATTTCAAGTCAAACTATTTTAGTCTGAGTTGAGTTTGGTACTATTTCGACATCCTGACGGCCTAGTTGGATAATTATCGAGCCTAATTCTAACAAGACTCTGCTTAAATGCTTTAATATTAACTTAGATAATTTATTATTTAGTCAAAATATTTTTCACAAGCGCATAATAATTTTCAAGTAATTATTATCATTTATAATAATTTTTCAATCATTAATATCATATTTATATGATTTAAATACCACTTAATTCCATTCTCACTAATATTTATTTAATATCAAATATTAATAAAATACATAACATAATATTATAAATTATTTATAATATCTCAAAATATTTTTAATACCTTAATATTACAATTAAATGATATTTAAAACATTTGAAACCATTATTATTTAACTGCCATTAATATTAAAGTATAAATGTATTTTATGAAAATATTAAAAGTTATATTTTATCACTTAAAATATTGTTATAATCCTTTAAATCATTTTTATATGATTTTTAAATCATTAAAACTATTTTTCCACGATTTATTTAGTATAGTTATTAAATAAATTAATTATCATTAATATTAAATTATTAATAAAATTTATCAAAAAATATTAAAAGTCATTCAAAATAACTTAAAATATTTTCTAACACTTTACTATAATTTCAAATGATTTTTAAAGTATTAAAATCATTTTTAAGCAATTTATTTAATATAATAATTAAATAAATTAAATATCATTAATATTTAAAATATTAAAATATTAATGAAATATATTCCAAATTATTAAAAACTCATTTTTAAACTTTAAAATAATTTTTACAAATTTATTATATATTTTTCATAATTAATAATCATTTAATTCTAATTATTTAATAAAAATAATCAATTTCTAAAATAACTGTCGCTAAAGGTAGCTATAGTGAAAAATTGTCACTATAGGTGTTCTACAATGTTCAAGAACATTCATGCACAACTACCAGGGTCCCTACTTTGACCATGTATAGATCCTTGATTTTCATGTTTCTCGGGTGGCTAATGTGCAAATATTATAGTATTTACGTAATACTACAACCTCAAACCAAGTTCACAGCTAAACAACATCACCACAGAGAGATTTAAGCTCTCCAAAAACCTATCAGAACTATTCTTCATTTCTGAGTTACCCAGAAAATGAAGAAGCTGCAAGGGTCCTACTTTGGACCTTCATATCGTTGATTCTGAGTTTGCTTAGTGTGATTTAAAGGTTTATACTTGTAGTAAAGTGATAGACACATAATTTATACATTTTATTATCCCTAATTTTGTCATTTTAATTATATTAGTTTAATAAATTAATATGTTTTATTTTATTTTGTAGGATTTAATATTTTTTGCAATAAAGTCAAAATCTTGGTGATCAAGCGATATTTAATGCTTTTATTCATATAAGGAATATCCAAGAAGAATCTTACAAGGAGAAAGAAAGAGGTGGAGCAATCTTAGTGTGCAAGTCAAATCCAACAAGAAAAAGGAAAGTCTATCTAGAAGATCTTTTTGAGAAGTTGATTGCACTAGGAAGTTGAAACCTACATCGAAAGGGAACAAAAGTGTCCAAGTTTAATGAATCTAAATTAGGGTTCAAAGTTATTTTCCCTATAAATAGGTATCTTGTTTTAGAGATGATAAATTATTAGGTATTGTATTAGTTTAGGTTAGGAACAAAAGTAGATTAAATTACGTCTTCATTTTACGTTCGTTGGACGATCGTTAATTAAAGGGAGTTTTCTTATTTATTTTTAATCATATTCTTTTCTTTATTTTAGTTAGTTTAATTATTTTCAATGTCTAGCTAATTTCTTTCATCTAGGATAAAGATGAAATTAAATAATTATTCATGATAATATTTTTCATCTTTTCTATTATTTATGCTTTTATGTTTAACTGATTTCGCCTTCATGTTTCGTTATTGAAATACCTTCGTTTTATAGTTCTTATGTGATTTTAAATTAATTAAAAGGTTTTGATAGATTGTTGTTAAGTTATAAGTTTTTCATAATCCATGCTTGCTCGAATAAGTTTTGATGGGTTATAGTTAATCCTTAAATTTTCATAGTCTATGATTGCCCACATTAATTATAAATTACTAAATTAAAGGAAAGGGAGATCAAAATCATAGTTGAGTTATAAAAATAGAAGAGATTGAATTATATGTTGTGTTTATTATTTAATGGATTCGAATTCGTAGATTGTTTTCTCATTATTTGTTTTCATATTCTAGTTAATTAATTCTCAATCTTTATTTCTAATTCGCCTAAAATAGATATTAAGGAAATATTAAAATTAATCTAGTCTTTGTGGGTTCGACCTGCACTTGTCAGTTCTTCAATTTGACATTGTGCACTTACAGTACATAATTTTATCACATCATTAAGATGTCAGGGTACAATTACCATGCACTAGATCAGTCTAACAACATCACATGATATATATCTAATCCGGTCAAACCATGTCAGAACATTTGTTCTTGAGCTTTTTGGGTTTTTCAGAAATGTTTATACGGCTGATGGTCAACCTTATTTTGACCACTCAGAACTTTGATCCTGCTAAAGAACTAAGTGTTCTAGGTACATGGATGTGTAGTCTACATATCAGTCTACAAATCCATTACACAAACATGGCCATTAACCTTAATAGTAGCAAGATTAGAGGCCTTAAAAGTCTTGTTAGAGGCTTCCTGGAAAATCTGGGTTGCCCAAAATTGTTAAGTCATGGCCGGACAACGGACTTTGACCACTAATAACTTGCAATCTTTACATGATAAAAGCATGATTCCAGTTCCAGATCACTCTCCGCATAACAGACTACAAGTCTAATACACTAAACAAGTAAAAACATAAACAGATCTAGATCTATGGCCTCTAACATTAAGTTGTCAGGCCATAAATCTAGGGTTCTTGACAGTTTTGAAAACATGATTTTTGAGCACTTTGATGTTATGGATCTATGATGTAACATCATAGATCACTAAATAACATCCTATAACACAAGATTAAACATAAAAACATAACATCTAACATAGCATACAAGATCAGATTTTGGTTTAAGGTTTATACCTCACTTTGAATAATTCTTGAATCTTGGTTCCTTAACTGATATTGGGGTGCTAAGGGTCTGATTTAGGACTGGTCCACTTATGAAATTCGTGGGTTTAGAGAGAGAGAGACTTGGTTGAGAGTATGTGTACAAATGGTCTTGATTTGTGAACTTTTCTCTCTCTTAATCTATATATATTTTGATACAATGAACATGGCTGACATATATGGCAAGAATTGGCTGATTATAAGTGATTTAAGTCACATGGTGTACCAAGAGTTGGTTACCAACCACATATATGGCAATATTTGCAAGCTACATAATAAAGAATGTGAGAAAGGGCATTTTGGTCCATTTGCTTACCATTTTAATGGTATCCTTGTCATCTTATCCCAACCTTTAGGGTTTAACCCTTAGGTTTTGAAAATAAATTATTAGGATTTTTTAATTAGGGTTTAAAATGGAAATTTAGGTTTTCTAAATTATAAATTAGGATTTTCTAATTGTATTAGGTTTCCTAATTACATTAGTACTTGCCAATTAAGATTATGGTTTCCTAATTACATTAAGCTTTCTAACCTAGTCAATTAGGGTTTTGAATTTTTCAATTAGGGTTTTTTAATAATTAGGGTTTATAATCAATAATACTTAAGCATTTAGACTTAGCTTTTGAGCTCCCAAATTAGGGTTTTAATATTCCCGATTAAGGTTTTGAATTCCCGAAACTGAAATTAGGGTTTCCAGAGCTGGTATTAGGGTTTCTTATAAATCAATAGAATTTTCTAACTTTACATTGATGTTCTTAATATATCCTTAGGGTTTGTAATGGCCCCATATCTATACTCTAATGGTATCTGATATGGTGCTTACTACGAATCAATATAATGCATTTAAATCTATACACCTATGATATCTGATTATAAGCTTATATTAAATTGAGGGACTATCAGATATAATTCTCATAGATCCAAGATTCACAGTATTCCATAACAGATTACAATTCTTAAGAGAACTATTACTGTGTTTGGATACCCTCACTTGGATATATGAACTATATCTATGAATAGAATCTATCTATCTGAAATTCAGAGTACCAGTAATAACATGAATAGTCCATATTACTAATACCTTCACCAAGGTGTGAAGTTTATGCCATGCGAATGTATACTATCGTATCGATAGTAACTATCTATTCGAAATCCATAGTACCAATAACAACATGAACAGTTCATGCTATTAATACCCTCACTCAGATAAATAGTTCCCAAGGATCTCAACTAGATTTGAAGAATTCTAAATTACATCTATATATGTAAGAAAACACGGTTGCGGAAATAAAAGATGTTATATATATCATAAATATTAAGGTTCGATTACATGATTCTCATAACGAGTTTCTTATTATAAAGTATTCAACTAGACATAAATATAACCTAATCTAAGCAGGGACGCTTCCCTTTATCTACTTCAGATGTTCCAGGGTTACCAGCTAATACTGCAAAGGAAATGATTTGCAAGGGTGAGCTATGACATGCTCAGCAGGTTTCATATATATAACAATATATGAATTGAAGAAATATAACAATTCAAAGTTTGACTGATAGTTGTTACCATTTTCTGGATTTCTTTTTAACCATTTCTGGATTTTTATTTCTATCAGTCACAAAGACTTAGAAACTTTGTTTAGATATGAGATACGGGATCAGCCTACTCATTATCCTAGGAGTATGCATCTCATCCTACCAGTGCTCAAGTGCACCCAAATTAATGTCAATATATTATGTGATGCCCCTAAATCCGGGTATCTTTCAACCCGATATATGGTGCAATACGGTGCTACAGTTCACACAAACATTGAATCGAAATGCCTCAAAAGAACGAATATGTCTTATATATATTCCAAAACAATATTACTATTCCCCAGGTTCTTTATAACCGTTACATTTATTCTTGTCATAATATCAAATATTATCATTACAAACCTATACTATTATATAGGTAATTTACAGGTTCACCTTAGCCTTCCCTTTATCATTGCCAGATCCTTCGGTCCATTCGGTCTTAGCTGCATTCATATGGTTCAAGCAAGAGTGAGCATAACAAGCTTAGCAAGTACAATAATTTCAATTAAATGACATGCTTGAAATATAGGAATCATATATCTTCGATAACTGAACAATAGTTACAAAGTACTATTGATAATTTAAAATAGCACTTCTTTTCCTTCAAAACGTTTTACAATGACAATATTCAGTTAAACATCAATTTTGGTCCAAGACCATGAGCATTTCATAATTTTTTTGAAAAGGACAACCCGACACTAAGTCCATAAGTCTGGCATAGCTTACGAGCACTTCTAGGTGATCAGCCTATAGTACTCTATATTGATCAACACTACATCCTTTAAACGTATGTACGTTTAAGTTTTGGCAACCTCACGTGCCCATCGAATAATCGTTGAAAAATACATTTGTTTATTCATACTCAGGCTTACCTTGCATCAATACCAAACAGTTGGTGTAGGATAGCGTTATCAATTCTATATTGAAAGTCTTGTAAATAAATCAAACAACTCTTCACGATTAGTCTAGCCGAGGTAAAACTGGCATCGACCCTTTTGTCAAATAATTCATGCATCTCATAACATGAATCACTGAAAACCTGGCTAACACGAAGGTTAGACAAGTGATAAGAAAACTTGCCTTCAGCGTCAGCTACAGTAAAATTACTTTTCCTTTGAGTCTTTACGGTCTCTACAACACATAACCACATAACATACCACATTAGGTAATGAATGAACATACATGGTTCGTAATGAATCTTGCCCTTCTTCTAAATCTAATCATGTATTAGATTTGTTATTATTGGTTCCAGCTTGCCATCGTTCTTTTACATCATTCTTACTAACTTCTTTCTCTTCTATGTCTTAAGTGAATTTACTTCATTAATACAACTCATTTCGAGTTAAACATCCTTCCTCCTGGCTTACTAATGTACTTACATCATTAAACTGTTACTCGATCGTCATTGGTGAAGTACCAACGTTGAATACCATTCACGGTTTACTTATTTACCCTTCACGTTCTTCGTTTAATTATTCTTAAACTATACTTAAATTCATACCGTCATCACTATAAAAGTGATTTAAATTTAGTCTTACCATGTATATTAAGTACATGTACATTCTATTATTCGTTCCTAATCACTTGGAATTACAAAACCTAACTTGGTCAACCAACTTTCACTGTCGGCGTCGAGGCGCGGCATCCCTTTACTATAGTGGCGTTGTGGCGCCACCCTTCATTACCCCGGCCTACTACACACGGCGCTACGGCGCGAGGATTATACATGGAGTTGGCGCTGCGGCGCAAAACTCCAGTAGCTGACGATCATGCTTGGCGCTGCCACGTGCCTTATCTTGGTTTGTCTGGCGCTGCGGCGCCAGACCTCAGTCCCAGAATTTTTTGACAGACAAAATTTATAAGTGAGATTTTCGGGCTCATAACTTCTTCGTTATAAGTCCAAATTGACTCGTTCAAACGCTGTTAGTTCACAAATTACATATTCTACGTATTCATAGAAGAATTTTACAATTTTGAATCCGTTAACTCAAAATTCACCTTTTAGTTCATTTTAACAAAAATAATAAACGTTCGTGAATGTTCATCGTTCATTTCTTCGATCTAAGTCGGAATTCGGTCATTTTTGAGTCCGCAACTCTAGAATGCCAAATGAGACTATACTCCAACGAAAACCACCGTTCCCGAGTTTAATATCAAAATTTGACTTCCATTCCGAGATTTTCACGAAGTCGACTATTATCGTCCAAACTCATGAATTCCGCCTTAACTTCATTTCTTATGATTTGTTCATCGTTTCAAATGGATTCTATCCATCCCACCAACATCTTAACATACATATTACATTAAATTATTTACATGATAAGTTATTACTTGTTCTTCATAAGTTTATAACTTATAAAAGTATAAACTACTTATTACTTGTTCTTCATAAGTTTAGAACTTATAAAAGTATAAACTACTTATGATTTCATTTCTCATGACTTATCAAAGTTTTAATCTTTTAGCCACCATCCATACATCTTCTTATCATACCAACTTCATTAATGTAAACATGTAACAAGTTCTTCTTTAAGTTCAAACTTCATTTATTGCTTATCTTACCACATGACTTATTCTCGGCTTAAGTCTTTTGATTAATCATTCCTACTCCTTCTTAACATACATGTTCTACCACTACCCATTTCTCTAACAATGGAAGAGAAAGAGAATCATGGTTTAGGTTCTTACCCTTGAAGATCACTTGACTAAGCTTTAATCTTCTTCTTGATTCTTGAACTATGAAATCTAGCTTTTCTAGCTTTTTCTCTCAAGTCAATAAGCTCTTAGATAGTTGGATGAAATGAAACAACCAACAAATGAGCTAGGACACATTCTATTTATAGAAATCACAAAGTTAGGGTATAATGGTCATAAATCCACTCCACCTCCTTACTATTCCTAGCTTAAGCACTAAGTTTACTTGGCCTCCACATTTACTTAGCTATTAAGTCTACTTGGTCATTACATAACTTATCTCTTGCTTAACCAATAAGTATAAGCACTTTACTTAGCTATTAAGTCTACTTGCTCATCACATTTACTTAGCTATTAAGTTACTTGCTTATCACATAGCTTATCTCTTGCTTAGCACTTAAGCTTACTTGCTCCGTACTTCCATTAAGTTTACTTGATCACCACAACACTTAGCCATTAAGTTTACTTTACTTGCTCATCACTTTGGATCACCCATGGGTTGCCCCATGGTTCAAGCTTACCCATTGGATTCTTACTTTAGGCTTTACATTCAATTAACTTAGCTCATACTTTGGGCTTATTCATTAATTCCTATTGGACCTTAACCTTAAATTCCAATTGAACTTATCCATTCCTACATTTAGGCCTTATCAATTCCCATTGGACTTTACTATTTCCTACACAATCCTACAAGTCAAATCCATTTGGCTTAAAGCCTTATAACGTATAATTTACGTATTAATCTCTTATTCCACTCGTATATTAATTCATATACGACATACCATCATTTATACATACTCGTATAATACTTCGTATTCATTACCTCGTACAATACCTACGTATTATACGATCATCGCTTTAATTCCTTATACATATTTAAATTCCTTCTCAGAAATCACTTTTCCTAACCGTTAGGTTTTAAGTCTGCAGGAGAAAAACTGCATTTGCCATAACTAAAATATTATTGGATATTCTATCTCACCTCGATATTCTATCGTTACATATTTCTCGAAAGTTCAAAAATAATTCCCGAGCAGAAATGCGTGAATAGTGTTTTTCGAAAAATTTCTCGAAAAACTTTTATTTTCATCTTGAAAATTCAAACACTTTAATGTCTTCACGTTGCCAGAATACTACGACGTTCCAACATATCTAGGTCATAGAACAACCTTGATCTTGCTAACACATAATAATAACATATAATATAATTTTATTCATTATTAAATCAAAAAAATTTATTTTACAAATTAATCGATTTTTTGGGCGTTACACTCTTCCCCCTTATAATGATTCTGTCCCCAGAATCTCGCTATAATTGCATAAACAAATGAGGAATATTTTCCTTTATTTTAACTTCGAGTTACCACATTGCTTCTTCGGCATTGTAGTTCCTCCTATTCACCTTCCCCGAAGGTATTATCTTATTTCGTATGACTTGTGCCTTCCTATCAATAATCTGAATTGGAAGTTAAGCACTTACTAACATATTACGCTATCTCCCTCTTATTAGTTCTTCTTTGAACTCGAAATTATTTGGAACTCAAATTTCTCCTTCAAAACGAGATGATACATTATCTTCTCTTCATCCTTCATCCTTTTCTTCATTCGCTTGCATTCATCGTTACCTAGTTGTACTTCCTTAACTCGTTCCATTTTCATGGATTGAGTCTACATTGTGAATAACGTCTCTACTACTTCATTCCATAATTTAACTTCTAACTCCGTTCTCGCCATCTCCGTTATTAACTCATTCTGAGTCGTTAACATCGATAGCTTTTCCCTACCTTTCTTACTTAACGCGTCGACTACTACGCTTACCTTCCCTGAATGATACAAGATATCACAGTCATATTCTCTTATCCATTTTAATCACCTTTCCTACCTCATATTCAACTTCTTCTGTTTTTAAGATATATTTCAGACTCTTATAGTCCTTGTATATCTCACACTTCTCCCCGTATAATTACTATCTTCAGATTTTTAATGCAAAACTACAACTACCAATTCTTGGTCATGAGTAGAATAGACCTTCTCATAATCCTTTAACTGGTGTGATGCCTACACAATGACCTTACCATGCTACATGAGCACACAATCTCATCATCTATGCGAAGCATCGAGATACACTACAAAATTTCCTGTATTATCTGATAAAGACAATACAGGTGCCTCACTTAACCTTCCTTTCTAGTTCCTAAAAACTATTTTTCTCACTTTTCATTCCTAACATACTTATCAATAACAAATATGTCTATCTTTTAAACTAAAATTCACACGTAGTGAATTCCGTATCCAACTTCTCCCTCTGTAGTGATTCAACATTATCTTCACATGTTCAGCGTGATCTTCTTGCATCATAGAAAGACTGGAATATCACAAATGATCATTACGACACACTCGTCCAAATATTATTCGAACACTCTGTGACGCTAATGGTACTTTCAACCATAGCACCTCACAAGAGAACCTATCAGCTTACCACCGACTTGCTCGGTGCCCCTTACGAAAAGTCTAACTTCAATGCATTTAGTCAACCTAAATGACATAACTAGAAGCTCGTAATAACCATAACGAGTTCTGAACGTCGTCTTAGGTACATCCTTCCTCCTTACTTTCAACCGAAGATACCCTGTATACAAATCTATCTTAGAAAAATTCGTTTGTCCATTTTAACTAGTCAAATAGATCATCGATTCTAGGTAATGGGTATTTATTCTTAACCGCTAACCAATTAGTCATATATTTAACTTACGCATTAGTTTACTTAACTTTACTTCTGAGGGTTCGCATTCTTTCAACCGAAGTTTAAGCGACCTACTTTCATTACCGGCTTACAACTTCATGACATACGGAAATGTCTTATTTAATACGTTCATCATCTTTGATGATTTACATTCTTATCTTCTTCTTATTACTTCTCCATGACTCAGCACACATCGCTTCTCTGCTAGTAGTCCATATGGTACTCTGAGTGGTTTCCCACAAATAACCAACAAAAAAGTTCCCGTCTCATCTACACTGCCATCACAGTGAGTTAGATCGGTTGCCAGTTTCGTATATACCTTCGCTCTCTGAAGGAATTGTTTAGCCCAGCTACCATATGTCAACCATCAAAGGTTACGATTGTACCAGAATCTAAACTTATCTTAACATCCTTCTAGATTGCATCATGATTAGAAAACAAGAAAGTTCCATTGATTTATTATCGTAAATTACTACCTTGGGTTTTTTGTGACAACCCGAAAATTCGGATTGTCCAGAATTTAAGTTTAAAGAATTAGTTATTAATAAAATGAATTTTTATTAATACTATTCTGTGCTATGTGTTTATTAATCGTTCTAGAACCTAGGATGATTATAAGTCGGGAGTATTCTAGCTACAAGCTAGATTGAACGAGTAAGAATTTTCAAGATGAAAATAAAATTTTTCCGGGAACAAAATATTTTCGAGGAAAAAAACGAATAGACACTATTCACCTGACGAAACCCAAAGGGTTAGGGTTTGAATAACCTAAGCCTTTTTGAGACTTCGATACGTTAAAATGACATTCCGTCGAAAGATTTGACGATAATATATCGTGAAAAGTTAAGTAAGCTGATAAAAGTTTTTCTCAAAAAACGTGCAAATATCGGACGAAATAAAAACGATGAAAAGTACTGCTATGTACTTTTCACTCGTTTAACTACGTTAGGGGAAAACGTGAAGGAAAATGCTTAACGTCAAAAAGTGTTTTTCAATTTTTTGGAGATCCAAAGAATACGTAAAAGTTAATCGGTAAAGGAAAGACGAGATATCCAAAAATATTTGGATTCTGAAAATCGCTATTTTTAAAACTATCGAACAAAACGCGAAAGACGAAACCACAAAACTTCTAAGGGAAGTTTCATGAATAGTAAGGAGGTGTATTGAGGAGGTGGGAATAGTATGGAGGTGTGAATAGTAAGGAGGTTTGGGGGGAAAAATTACTATTTTGCCCCTAGCCTTGGTTTTCTATAAATAGGAAGCTTAGTTCATTATTTTGGGATTTTGAAAATCCTACAACTTGAGAGAGAGAGAGAGAGAGAGAGGGTTTGGATGGGAGGAAGAAGAGAAAGGAAGAGGAAAAGTTTGCTCGTAAGCAATCTTTATCTGACGGAAAGAGATTAAAGAAGGAAGGTAATCTGAAACCTAACTTTTATATAGTTTTCTTTAAGTTTCTATGTTCAAAAACATAAATTAATGAGAATGAGAAGTAAATGATGTTAGTAATAATTTCATATGGTTGAAATCATTGAGAAAAGAAGAAATAAGCATTTGAAGTTTAGTAAATAAATTTCTTAAGGAAGTGTAAGATTCATAATGAATTAGAACGATTCGAGTGGATTATATGAATGAGTAGGTGAAATAAGTAAGGAATGGTGTTCTATAACATCAAATTCCAATAAAAAGTGAAATCGTAATCCAAAATATGGATTAAAAATGAAGAACGAACGAAGAACATGAAGAACGTTGTTGATGGACAAATTTAAAACCATCGTAGTGTAATTGTTGTTGATGGACAAGTTTAAAACTATCGTGTATAAGTTAGTTATTTATTGTTTGGTTAGGAACAGTAGAAACATTCGTGAAGAACAGATTAAAACCTAGCTATAACGAAGTTATGGCAAAAATTTTGTAAAAGATGACCGAGAATTAGAAAGTGTGTAAATGAACCCGAATGGGAAGGGTTTCATAAGAATATAAGAGAACGTAGAAAACGTGAGTCGTGGACTCAATAACGAATGAGTTTCGAGTTTGGATGACCGAATTACGGACGAACGAACGAAGAGCGTTAAAAGCGTAAAAATGAACGAAGGGTGAAGATTAAGCTAATTGAATGGCATGTTAACGGATTCAAAATGAAGTTTTGTCTGAGGGGAATTAAAGTGCCTAAGATAAGGAGGAGAATGGCTTTGGAACGACCTTGTTCCGAGTTATAAAGTTACAAAATTTCGAAGTAAGCGATTCAAGCTTGTAAAAGACTTAGAAATTTTTCTAGGTTTCTTGCTCAGCGCCGCAGCGCCAGCTGAGCCTTGGGAGGCGGTGCCGCAGTGCCAGGCCGGGGAGGTTGTGCATTGCTAACTGGCACCGCAGCGCGAGAGGAAAGGAAGAGTTTGGCGCCGCAGTGCTAGACCAAGGAAGAGAGGTGACGTGGGCTTACGCCGCAGCGCGAGAGATAAAGGAGATAGTGGCACCGCAGCGCCGGTGTAGGGAAAAAGCCAGAGATGAGTTTTTAACTGCTCAGCTCTTAGGGGAAACGTAAGGGAAGATAAAGAACATAATGTTCAACTAATGTAATAATTAATTAAGTGTTTTAAACCTTTAATGAAGGTTGAACGAAAAGATTAAACGAGAGTACACAATAAAGATTTTAGGTGCGGGTTACGTAACCAATATCCGGGGACCGTAGTCGCAATGAACGAACGTGAGGGATTGCTATGGTTGTGATTCCTTAGATGTTGAGCGACGAGGGTAATGAATAACATTTTGGTGTTATGTCATGATAATGGGAGATAAGTGTAAAGCATTTAGACGCTGTGAACGCAACGTTGTTGCGATAAACGATCGGTCTTAGCATACAACGAATCGTGTGGCGTCGACATTAAGAAAGAATAATGAACATGGAGTTCATGGGATGGATAACGATGAAAGCGATTAAAACCTTGAGTAAAGGTTGAATGAGAGATTAAGAAACAAGCGATGTGAATGCTGAATACGTAAACGATCCTCGGGAATCGTATTCACATCAGACGAATGTTTTAAGTGTACAATGGTTATATGACTTAGACGTTGATGAAGGTAGTAAGTAAGATAGGAATTATCAAGAAAGCCGTAACGAACGGTAATGAGATTAATGAAAGTCCGAATGTAAGTCGGATAGAGAATGTTATAATGAAGTAAGCATTAAACACTTTAGCCGACGTTAGGGTTGAGTGTACACAAATATTAAATGTGCAGAACCTACACTCAGTGTATGGTTTGACCGTAAGGTAATGAAGAATGAAGAAAATGAATTATAGACAATAATGTATAACGTTAAGAAGCTGAGTTAGTAGTTATAACTTGGGTAACGTTCCGAGTCAAATGAACTAGACGTGGTAAGATATGAATAAGTTAATATAAAATATTTAACGCTATGACCTCATAGTATTGACATTGAATGATAGTTCTGAGTATACAAAAGACTGTATAACTTAGACAATAAAGAATGAATCTTGAGGTATGGTATTTAGTTGCCAGAAGCCACAAGGAATAAGAATTTGACTTAACGAACGTTATAGTTAATGGTTCGGATAAGTTACGATAAGTTAGGTTGTGGTACAATCGTAACTTTTGATGGTTGACATATGGGAGCTGGGCTAAACAATTCCTTCAGAGAGCGAAGGTATATACGAAACTGGCAACCAATCTAACTTACTGTGATGGCAGTGTAGATGAGACGGGAACTTGTTTATTGGTTGTTTGTGGGAAACCACTCATAGTACCATATGGACTATTAGCAGAGAAGCGATGTGTGCTAAGTCCTATAGAAGTTATACGAAAAAGATAAGAATGTAAATCATCAAAGATGATGAACGTTTTGAGTAAGACATCTCCGTATGTCATGAAGCCGTCAACCGGTAAAGAAAGTTAGTCGCATAAACTTATATTGCAAGAACGTGAATCCTAAGAAATAAAGTCAAGTTTAAACCAATGCGTAAGTCAATTATATGACTAATTGGTGTACGTGTTATTTCCTTGTGTATTATCTAGGGATTGGAATGAGCAGTTCAGCGTAAGCTGTAGCTGTGAGTAAGGCAAGCTTCCTAACTTCATTCATATTTTACAAGAATGCTAGTTTCTTAAACTTCTCAGATGTTGAACTTGAGAAGTCTTGTCTATGTGCATATGTGTGAGATATGTGCAAGGTGGTAGTATGTATGAGGCCTTGTGCCACAATTTGAACACTTCGGTGTTTATTTGAGATGAACTGTTTTGTGATTAAGCTGTTCAATATAAGTATGTTTTGTTTATACATGAACCGTTATTGTTAAGTTTGTGCTAATGATTCAAGCCAGACAGGATGTGTATGGGAAAAGTTAGAAGAATGAAAATATTTCTAAGTATACGTGACTAATGTTTTAAAATGATAAAAATCGAGATTATTCCTATTATTCAAGCTGCTTCATAACCTTTGTTCGGTTATCGAAGTTCTAAAGGAATGTTTGAATTCTTGAAGTTGTTTGTTCAACTGTTATGGCTTGCTTGGCAATTGAATGCTCACACTTGCTTTAAATGAAAAACATTTTTAGCGAACGATGTTAGAAGAACTTAAGGATCCCGTAAAGATCAAGCTGACGGTATCAGATGAAGTGTCATTCAGAATGTGAATGAGCGAGAAGATCAAGTGGAGACTTGTAATGTAGAAAGACGAAATTGAACTATAGACTAGTTTAATGAATTGTTATGTATCCTTGGTGGCGAATAAAAGTCACTCTTATAAGATGAAATGAATAATGTATTTATCATTATTTATAATGAAGGAGGTTATAAGATTTTTAGAACCTGGGATTTGAGAATGTTTGTTGTTATATTTCAGTATATAATCATGTATGTTTGGTAAGAAATGGGACCGTGACATACGGAATCCGGGTGTGAAAATAGATCGGATTTCGGGGCGTTACATTTTCTTAGAAAACCGAAGATTCATACTTTTCCTTAGATAATTTATTAAAGTTCTATGGTTAATCAACCCATTTATACTGAGAATTACTTCAAATTTTCTCAACTTTATCGGTACTTATCTACCAATACTTGCTTACCTTTCTTATTCATGAACCAATTCCCATGAATATAATCAACGAGAGTTATTTTCTCATTCTCTACCTTAACGTTTAAAGGTATTTATAATCCTTTCGGGAATAAACTTAATCACTTAGCAAATTCACATGCTATAAAAGAGAAGTAGCACTCCAATCAAGCAGCACATAAGCATTCATTGTATTGAGTGAATGATGCCTGCTACTACATCTACTGATGCAACCGTATCTTGGATCGTCATATTAAAAGTACGGCCATAGGTCTACCTGACGATGGTGGTCCAGTAATAACTAATTTACCACGACTAAGACCCTTACTCTCCTCTGACCCCTTCTTTAGGAAATATCTTGTCATGTGGTCCAACGACCCACATAAAAAATAGCCATAGTTTTTCTTAGGATTAGGACAATTGGGTAATATATAACCCTCCTATCCACAGTTATAACAAACCAATTTCCCTTTCAGACAGAGTCTTAGATGAGTCTTTCCACATTTATTACATGCTTCCATCCTACACTTAGGATTCCCTTTTGTCCCACTCTAGTATTCCCAGAGCTAAAATTCTTCCTTTTTGGCATACTGCCACTACCACTGGCACTCTCTGCCTTGGCTCCTCCCTCACCCTTGCTCTTATTATTTCTCTCTTTGTGGTATTGGGTCAATGCCTCATTACCACCTTATGATATAATCGCCTTTTCCAGAATGGTCCCATAGGAAACACTCTGGAACACAGAAATCCAACTATAGAGCCAGGGTTTCAGGCCCTGCTCAAACCTACGAGCCTTCCTCTCCTCAGTGTCCACCTGGTGCGGAGCAAACCTTGCCAATTCATTGAATTTGGCCGCGTATTGTGGAACTATCATGTTCCCTTGCTTAAGTTCTAAGAACTTATTCTCCACCCTCCTCTGCATGCTTGTAGGAAAATAATTCTCGAAGAAAACCTTCTTGAATTGTTCCCACATTACCCCATCTATTATAGCCCTACCATGGTGAGCCTCCCACCAAAAGTTAGCTCCTCCCTTCATCATGTAAGTCGCAAAAGAAGTCTTTTACGCCTCACCTACGTTTGTAATAGCAAACGCTTTCTCTATTTCTTTCACCCATGTCTGGGTCTTTATTGGGTCCGTCGTTCCTTTGAACTCTGACGGACCTACGCTTTTAAATTCTTTAAAGGTAATCATTCTGGCTACCCTAGGTCCCGCGGGTACTCCACCCCCGGTTTGGTTAAATACAGCCGTTAATAAATTAACAAACTCTTGCATAGGGTTATTCTAATCCCCTTGGTTATCATTATGTGATTTTGCTTCCTAATTACGTTATCTTATCCTTGGCAGCATTTTCTGATTAAATAAATAAAGTTTCATTATTATCTATTTACTTACTTGGTTATCATTCCACAATTATAACTCATACCATAACAAAGCATATTAAATGAAAACTTCATTATATTCATATGCTTCTTCATAGTTTGAAACTATTTACAATTTGCATTCATAGCCAAAAGCTATTACATTTTTATCCCGCAATTGAACTTCACAAAAGTTAGGATTTACAAAAAAAACTACCCTTTTATACAAAAGAGGGTTTTACGTCACTACACACATATTTATAAATCTAGACTTCTAATAATGCATAACAGCATCCTCGTGTTTCTCATTCGCAATCATTGCTACAGTATTCCAACTAATAGTATGACGGGTTTGTCCTGACTCAATGGAATAACAAGCAACTTTCAGCTTGAAATCCTTATGAGCACTCTCATGGATGTAAGACATCCGTGCTATCTTCTGGTCTTTCTCAACCAGTTTCTTACGAAGCTCATCAACCTCTTCCTTATAGTTCCTAGCCTTCTCTGTCATAAGAACATGTTTATCGTGCTCTGACTCAAAATCTGCTTCTACAGACACCTTAGCTTCATGGAGATAATTAATCTCTTCATTCTGATTCTGCACAACTGTACTCAATTGCACATTCCTATCAAGCTGCCAGATACAATGCTCTTATTGCATCTGGGCGTGTTAACTCTTGTGCAGGTACCACCGTATTAACCGATGTTACCTTTATTTCTTCCTCCTCATAGATCATCATGTTAAGGTATGATGCTATATCCATATCTCCCTCGGAGTAGTCGTCCTCAGAAAAATACTCCTCTGGCTCCGACTCTTCTAGAATTAGTAATGGTACCTCCGCAACTGGAATGGGTACAGGCTCTACTCCGTTCACCGTGTGTATATCTCTATATTTTAAGCTATTAATCGACATCCTACAATAACACATAACATGTTGATTAGTACATAATACACAATAGTATAAGCACAAATCACATTTAGTTTATTTAGGGTTAATTTCCATCTTTTAAATATTTCGATACTGAGTTTTCTCACTACCTTATTGACTCATTCAACTTAAGTAAAGCTCTAGTTTACTTCCTTCGGACTTTTCCTTTCTTAACGAGGTTATTAGCCTAAGGTTCTTCCCCCCCCCCCTTAAGTTTTAGAACGTAATGCGTTGATACCAACCTGTGACGCCCCCAAATCCGAGTATCTTCCAACCCGACATATGGTGCTACACGGTGCTACAGTTCACACAAATTCAATCAAAATGACTCAAAAGAACGAATATGTCTTATATATATTCCAAAACAATATTACTATTCCCCAGGTTCTTTATAACCGTTACATTTATTCTTGTCATAATATCAAATATTATCATTACAAACCTATACTATTACATAGGTAATCTACAGGTTCGCATTAGCCTTCCCTTTATCCTTGCCGGATCCTTCGGTCCGTTCGGTCTTAGCTGCATTCATATGGTTCAAGCAAGAGTGAGCATAACAAGCTCAGCAAGTACAACAATTTAATTTAAATGACATTCTTGAAACATAGGAATCATATATCTTCGATAATTGAACAATAGTTACGAAGTACTATTGATAATTCAAAATAACACTTCTTTTCCTTCAAAATATTTTACAATGACTATATTCAGTAAAACATCAATTCTAGTCCAAGTCCATGAGCATTTCATAATTTCTTTGAAAAGGACAACCCGGCACTAAGTCCGTAAGTCTGGCATAGCTTACGAGCACTTCTAGGTGATCAGCCTATAGTACTCTAAGTTGATCAACACTACATCCTTTAAACGTATGTACATTAAAGTTTTGGTAACCTCGCGTGCCCATCGAATAATCGATGTAAAATACATTTGTTTATTCATACACAGGCTTACCTTGAATCCATACCAAACAGTTGGTGTAGGATATCGTTATCAATTCTATATTGAAAGACTTGTAAATAAATCAAACAACTCTTCACGATTAGTCTAGCCGAGGTAAGACTGGCATCGACCCTTTCGTAAAACAATTCATTCATATCATAACATGAATCACTGAAAACCTGGCTAGCACGAAGGTTAGACAAGCGATAAGAAAACTTGCCTTCAGCGTCTGCTACATTAAATTAATTTTCCTTTGAGTCTTTACGGTCTCTACAACACATAACCACATAACATACCACATTAGGTCATGAATGAACATACAAGAAATGAATCTTACCCTTCTTCTCAATCTAATCATGTATTAGATTTGTTATTATTGGTTCCGGCTTGCCATCGTTCTTTTACATCGTTCTTACCAACTTCTTTCTCTTATATGTCTTAAGTGAATTTACTTCATTAATACAACTCGTTTAGAGTTAAACATCCTTCCTCCCGGCTTATTAACGTTCTTACATCATTAAACCGTTACTCGATCGTCATTGGTGAAGTACCAACGTTGAATACCATTCACAGTTTACTTATTTACCCTTCACGTTCTTCGTTTAATTATTCTTAAACCATACTTAAATTCATACCGTCATCACTATAAAAGTGATTTAAATTTAGTCTTACCATGTATATTAAGTACATGTACATTTTATTATTCGTTCCTAATTACTTGGAATTACAAAACCTAACTTGGTCAACCAACTTTCACTGTCGGCGCCGCAGCGCGGCGTCCCTTTACTATAGTGGCGCTATGGCGCCACCCTTCATTACTCCGGCCTACTACACACGGGGATACGACGCGAGGATTATACCTGGAGTTGGCGCTGCAGCGCAAAACTCTAGTAGCTAATGACCATGCTTGGCGTTGCGGCGCGCCTTATTGTGCTTTGTCTAGCGCTACGGCGCCAGACCTCAATACCAGAAATTTTTGACAAAAATTTTTTTTATGTGAGATTCCCGGGCTCATAACTTCTTCGTTATAAGTCCAAATTGACTCGTTCAAATGCCGTTAGTTCATAAATTACATGTTCTACGTATTCATGTAAGAATTTTACAATTTCAAATCCGTTAACTCAAAATTCACCTTTTAGTTCATTTTAACGAACATAATAAACGTTCGTGAATGTTCATCGTTCGTCTCTTCGATCTAAGTCGGAATTCGGTCATTTTCGATTCCGCAACTCTAGAATGCCAAATGAGACTATACTCCAATGAAAACCACCATTCCTGAGTTCAATATCAAAATTTGACTTCCATTCCGAGAATTTCACGAATTCGACGATTATCGTCCAAACTCATGATTTCCGCCTTAACTTCATTTCTTATGATTTGTTCATCGTTTCAAATGGATTCTATCCATCCCACCAACATCTTAACATACATATTACATTAAATTATTTACATGATAAGTTATTACTTGTTCTTCATAAGTTTATAACTTATAAAAGTATAAACTACTTCTGATTTCATTTCTCATGACTTATCAAAGTTTTAATCTTTTAACCACCATCCATGCATCTTCTTGTCATACCAACTTCATTAATGTAAACATGTTACAAGTTCTTCTTTAAGTTCAAACTTCATTTATTGCTTATCTTACCACATGACTTATTCACGGCTTAAGTCTTTTGATTAATCATTCCTACTCCTTCTTAACATACATGTTCTCCCACTACCCATTTTTGTGACGCCCCCAAATCTGTGTTCCTTCAGAACCATGAATTCGGTCTGTCACGATACTATTATCGTTCAGCTATTAATATTTTTCATTCATAACTTAATGAATAAACTTTACTTATTAAAATTTAGAATATAAATTCATTCCATTACCAGGATCTGCACAATGACCACAAACTTTTATAAGTTTCACAACTTGGTTATTTACTATTCCTATTTTACATCACATTCGATGTTATAAAAATATGCGAAATAATTTAAACTTTTTTAATCTCCTTTGAAAAATAATCTTTTATTGATATCTTAACTTGAATCAATTACATATCCCTGAATCAAATTATTCTATGATTCACCCTATTCGAATTACTGTATAAATTTTTACATCTCGATTCGAATTTCTATATGTATCACATAGTACAACATAACAACTCAACAGGTATTACACATTGTAAACTACTATCAAGTACATCTCCTAGAACCTAAACATGGTTCAAAAGCATATATTTGATTAAACAAATCAATCTCCATCAATGCTATTGAACTTTATCAATCAAGTAGCACGTAACTTTACTGTGTATCCTTAACCTGTAAAAGTTGCTATTTGCAAGGGTGAGCTCGACAGCCCAACAATTCTAATAGTTTTTATGCATCACGTAGTATATAATAGCATATTCAGTTCATGCATTCATAATCCATTAGTATTTACTACTCATGTTATTTCTCATATAACAGACATATAAGTTTATATCAGAAACATATCATCAAAGATCAACTTTCAACTTTCATACATATCTCATATGAAATTCATATATATACATCAACATTCTCATGGAAGAATATATCTTAGCTAACAGTTATCGAATTCATATAACAAATAGGAACTGAAAGACTTGCCTGATTCGTAGTTTATGAACTACGACTTAACTGCTTAAAGCTTATCTCCACTCCGTGTATTCCTACACAATTATATAATCATGGATTCATATCCATTAGTCATACATTCATACAGTCTTACTGTATTAATAATGTTACATTGTTCTCTAACTAGGTTCATAAAACCTACACTTCACTTTCTCATTATACTCTTAGAATAGCTAGGTACGTATAGGTATACCTTAACCACTTGTACATGACATCAACGTTCATATATATCTATCACGCACTTGACTCGCTAAGTGTTCGACACATTAAAAACTCGTATAGGTAAGTTCAAATGTACACATAAACGTCTAACTTAATTGTAACTTCATACCCACTACATCACATATCCTATATTTTCATAGCACAATTCATATTGTTATGATACCACAAGGTTGTCAAACAACGTATTTTTCAATCGTTGCTTTATATCTTGAAAACATCCCTTTGGACTTTAATATTTGAAAGTTATAATTAACATTCATCTCTATCACATAGCATGCTTCCTACATATTACATAGTATGTTGGTCATATATTGCAAATTAAAGTAATCATATAAGCATGCCTCGAACTTTAGTTCAAAAATAGAAGCCTATCTAAGACTGCTGCACGGCGCAGCTGTGCCCTGTCTAGGCTTAGGGATGGCGCAGCTGCGTTGTCCCCTGGCCAGACCAGGACTGAGCTATTGCCTTTCTATTTTTGCCCCACACCTTACACATCTATGTACTAATACTCTATCATACATACATGTTTAGAGGTGCTCACATAATCACATAACCGTTCTTGAGTTCATTTGTATAAGTTTGAACTTACATCTTACATGGTATTCAAGCGAAACATTAACAAGCGGTTACCATGACTCATTACTTGGCTATATACCCACAAAGAGATTTCAAATTCTATTAATGCATATACTTGTAGTATTCATATTGCTTGTTCATAGCTATTATTGTTTAAAGCTTAGAATCAAGCTTTAAACTCATGTTTATTTCGAAATCATCATGTTCCGTACCTATAAATCACCTTAGAGATATTATAGACATAACATGACATCTTATCTCTTTTGCATCTAGATATTAATGTGATACAACTACATTTTAAAAATATGTTCAAGTTTACTTTTGAAACTATTTTAGGCTTGAACTATGAAATCTTACGCACATAAGACAACTTCAAAACTCTAAACATATGTAGTCAAGATATGTTAACATGCTCGAAAGGTCAGAATATAAACTATATAGTAATCATGCATGTTAGCTCATTAGGCTAAGCTTTTTCTTGAAACATCTTTAACATAAGGTTTAACAAGTTTGGTCATGATCAAAAGAACTATGTACAGCATAACATGTTCATCTATGTTTAAAATCAGTCATGTGTAGCTTACTAGGTTCGCATGATCTCTAACGTAGTTTGTTTTCAAAACTTAACATCCAAAACTCCATCAAAATCATATGCTTTTGTTAATCATGCAAATCTATTAAAACATGCTCAACGTAGATTAATATACTTGTATATACCCCTTACACATGCTTACATGCTAGCTTGAGCCATAACGATTAACTAACACTTAGCAGATTTCAAAACAGGCAGCCCAACTGATCTCAGGAACCGGCGCAGCTGCGCTGCGCCTCAGTGTAATTTCGGCGCAGCTGCGCCGTGCCTGGTTCGAGCTAAGAATCAGTCTGCTTAGGCAGAAAGCTAGCCTAACCTTAGAAATTATTCACCATTTCGATTCTAACCAGTCATATATCAATTGCAACATGTTTATATGGTTATATAACAACTATTTAAATATTACCCAAACTCATTAACATCCAATTCCATGAATTCAAGAATTTGAAATTTAAAACTCAAAACTCCATTTTTATACAGAGAATGAAATTGAAGCAATGAGGAGAGGTTATACCTTCTGCAAATGAATGAATCTTGCTACTATGAACTCTCAAGCTATTAGAATGCTTGTATGCTCTCAACCTCACCTTCAATGGAATTTTCAGCAATGTAACAATGGAAGGAGAGCTCTCATTTATAGAACATCCAAAACCCAGACAATGACATCTTCCCCTAAATCAAACTCATGGATTGAAGGTTTGCATGAAAGGTAAAGAGGAGTTGGTAATTGGTTGGTGAATGTCATCATTATGCCCACTCTCTCCATGATCATAGTCTAGCAAGCTTGGAAGAAAATGAAGAACATAGGCCTTAGCCTTTTGTTCAAACACGTGACTGAGAATTTAGAAGTAAATGGGACTCTCAATTTGGTACAATCCAATATAACTCAGCATTCTTGTATACTCCTACACATTCTCACACTTATGTTATATTTTAATACAATATCAACCATATATTATAACCTAATGTCACAATATGACTTAACACTCCATGATGTTTTCATATCATATAGTTTTAATATGTCCAATCACAATGTTTCATGTAATATAGTTTAATAAATCTTAATATATGGTTTCTATATAATATAGTCACACCACATTTTACACCTCGTATAATATATAGTTAACTACCATACGTTATACTTTTAATATCGCATACTTGCACATAGAAATTGATAAATTACTTATCTTATCACTTAATTAATACTATTGATTAATCCATTCCTCGTAAATCAATTATTAATCTCTATAACGATTGATTAGCGTTTATATGGTTAATTATCACAATAAATATAAATTTTATAATATTTATAACCAATATACTTGCTATCATGCTATTACTCGCAATAATAATAATTCAATATACCATCAAATAATTACTAGATACAAGTATATTGTCCATAACAATAATAATTATTGTAAGACAATATATCTCACTCCTCATCGATACAATTTCCGATTATATTCATAATCAATTTTCTTATTATTACACTATTACTAGTCGTAGCAACCTACTATAATAATTAATTAATATTCTACGATAATAATTAACAACAATTAACAATTAATATAGACTAATTGTTCACTTAATAAATCCTTCATTAATTAATATTATCATTAATATATCCCATCACTTTGTCACACAAGGCATGCATATTTCACAAGCTCGATCTTAAGCTTCTCTCATTCTCCACACATATTATTCTTTCAATAATATTTGTGTGACTCGAGCATTTAAATGTTAAACTACCTCAATTAATTATAAGTATAATATTTACGCTTATAATAATTAATATATACTCCATTAGTTATTTAAATGATAACATCCATGATAGAATAATAATTTAATATTAAAATAACTTAGTTTTTTTTCATTAATTAACTCCCTTGAAAATACATTAGAAATTATGTATTTTGCCATAACATAATTATTATGTTTCCTCCGAATAAATACATTTACAATTAGAAATTAATTTGCTTATTGTCTCCAGATATTATTCTTAATATAATATCAATTAACTATATGTACGACACATGTACATATATTATATATAGAAAATAAATAATAAGTTGATTTTCAATTATAATAAATTGTTTCCATCAATTTATTTACATATAGCAAATACGTTTTAATATATTTACTATACTATTAATCATACCTCATACAAAAATATATAAGATAATATTATTATTCAAAAATAATATTTTCTCCTTTTATTAAAATAACTCAATATTAGAAATTATTTTAATATCATTTATTAGAAATATATAATTATTATTTCTCTCTCCCTCTATAAATTGTTCCCAAAACAATTTCTTCAAATATTAAATATCCATTTAAAGATATAATGCTTTATGTCTCCCTTTAATAACGTATATATATTTAACGTTATTCGTACATTAAATTTTCTCACATATTACCATTCTTAGTATATATAAAGTATTACATATTCAACAAACATATTAATTCACTCCTTTACTTAAGTAACTTAAACCTTGTACTATATTACCATAGTTATTTAAGGTTTAACATACACATTATATTATTCCATAACATAACTCTTAACTATCAATTAACCAATATTTATTAGTTTCACTATCCAAACCCATTTGTGGATAACTTACGTACTATCAATAACCTATATTATAATCATACCAGTTACTAGTACACATACATAAGAAAATGACAATCATACATTAATGTCATCCACTTACTATGATAAAATAATCCTATAAACTATTTAATATCGATAGGAAATTTTATCCACTTCTTTTATCTCAACTGAATTATCTCTTCGATCAATAACAATATATAAAAATAATATATTAATTAATCACAAAAATCACATATTACATGGTTCATATTACCCTATGTAACACATTCCTACATATCTCGTATCACATAAATGTTTTTATTCGAACCCATTTCACGCCTTAAGAATTTTTTAACTAAATTCTTATTTTAATAATTTCTAAAAATTTGGGTTCTTACAATTTCTCTAACAATGGAAGAGAAAGAGAATCATAGTTTAGGTTCTTACCCTTGAAGATCACTTGACTAAGCTTTAATCTTCCTCTTGATTCTTGAACTATGAAATCTAGCTTTTCTAGTTTTTTCTCTCAAGCCAATAAGCTCTTAGAATGTTGGATGAAATGAAACCACCAACAAATGAGCTAGGACACCTTCTATTTATAGAAATCACAAAGTTAGGGTATAATGATCATAAAGCCACTCCACCTCCTTACTATTCCTAGCTTAAGCACTAAGTTTTCTTGGCCTCCACATTTACTTAGCTATTAAGTCTACTTGGTCATTTCATAACTTATCTCTTGCTAAACTAATAAGTATAAGCACTTTACTTAGCTATTAAGTCTACTTGTTCATCACATTTACTTAGCTATTAAGTTACTTGCTTATCACATAGCTTGTCTCTTGCTTAGCCCTTAAGCTTACTTGCTCCTTACTTCCTTTGCTTAATCATTAAGTTTACTTGATCACCACAACACTTAGCCATTAAGTTTACTTTACTTGCTCATCACTTTAGATCACCCATAGGTTGCCCCATGGTTCAAGTTTACCCATTGGATTCTTACTTTGGGCTTTACATTCAATTAACTTAATTAAGTTAGCTCATACTTTAGGCTTATTCATTAATTCTTATTGGACCTTAACCTTAAATTCCAATTGGACTTATCCATTCTTACATTTGGGCCTTATCAATTCCCATTGGACTTTACTATTTCCTATACAATCCTACAAGTCAAATCCATTTGGCTTAAAGCCTTATAACGTTTAATTTACGTATTAATCTCGTATTCCACTCGTATACTTATTCATATACGACATACCATCATTCATACATACTCGTATACTAATTTGTATTCATTATCTCGTACAATACCTACGTATTATACGATCATCGCTTTAATGCTTTATACATATTTAAATTCTTTCTCAGAAATCACTTTCCCTAACCGTTAGGTTTTAAGTTCGCAAGTGAAAAACTACATTTGCCATAACTAAAATATTATTGGATATTTCATCACACCTCGATATTCTATCGTTACGTATTTCTCAGAAGTTCAAAAATAATTTCTGAGCAGAAATGCGTGAATAGTGTTTTTCAGAAAATTTATCGGAAAGCTTTTATTTTTGTCTTGAAAATTCAAACACTTTAATTCCTTCACGTAGCCAGAATACTACGACGTTCTGACATATCTAGGTCATAGAACGACCTTCATCTTGCTACCACATAATAATATATAATATAATATAATTTTATTCATTATTAAATCAAAAAAAATTATTTTACAAATTGATCGATTTTCTGGGGCGTTACATTTTATCGACTGAATCTTGATCCGTTACGGGATACCCAACTTCAGTATAGGATGTCTTACCAAATAATTTGGTTTGACACAATAGTTTATGCTCAATAATCAATATGAATAAACAATTCATTTCTTAGTTATGCTGAAACTATAGCAGTAACCTTACAATAAGAGGCAATTCAAATGTAGGTGTAGTATATCATATCAACAGCATATCAAGATAAAAATCTTGTCCAACAAATAAACAGGGTTTGAGATATTTGCGTAAGTAGTTAGGATTTAAGAAAACCTTGTCTGAGCGTAGATCAGTCAAGTTATGCTACTTGATTCGTTTAATAAACACATACGATGTTCATATATATATATATATATATATATATATATATATATATATATATATATATAAATCTAACATGTTAGTATTGATAACAATAGTCAAATATTACATTTACATAAGATCGGGTTAGATTTGATAGAGTTTCGGGATTCAATGTCTTTACTGAATATTAAATAAGTTGATATATGGACTAAATTTTATTTAGAAGCTTTATTATATATTTAGATAATTTATATATCCATTATAATAATTTCTAGAAGCTTATAATAATATTTAAATATTTATTTATCCCTTAAATGATTTTTAAATCATTTATTTCTATTTTTAGATAATTAATATTTACTTAGAATTTTACAAAAACTTTGTTTATTATTTTAAAATAATTTAAATCCATTTATTATGATTTTTATATCATTAATATTATTTTTCAATAATTATTTAGTATTTTTATATAATTATTCTAATTACTTTATTATGAAATTAATTATTAATAATATCCAAATAAAACGATATATTTATTGAGTTTATGTAAAAATATCAGAAATTAATTTTAATAACTTAATATAATTTTTAAAACTGTTTTTGTATTTATTTATTAATTATTTCAAATTTTTATAAATTAATTTCTAGAAAAATAATTTCTGTTGTGTTGCTAAAGCCCTACAGTGACAGGAAGTGTCGCTATATGTGTTCTTGAGCTTCTAGGCAGTCAGTTGGTCATGGTCGAAGGATCACTTTGACCACGATCTATCTAGCTACTACTTATGATTCTGGGTTTGGACAAGTAATAGCATTATAGTACTCATACAGTAGTACAACATCATACAAAATTCATGCTTTAACCTACATATAACAAGAAGTTGTAGAGGCTCAAAGTCACTGTCAGAGCTGTTCTTGAGTTTCTGGGTAACCCAAAACAGTGGTCATGGTCAGTCAATGGTTTTGTGGCTTTCATAACTCTGATTCTATGTAATAGATTTATGTTGTGTTTGTTGTAACATGGAGTATATATGTCAAGGTACATATATATAACACTGATTTGGACAAAGCATAATTCGAAGGTTTCAATCTATGCTTGTCAAAGTACAGCCAACAGCTGTTCTTCGTGTTCATCAGTTTTCTGGGTAACCTAGAAAATTTGGTCAAGCTCGGTCAATGACTTTTGACCATTAATTCTAGTAATCATATGAGTTGTTTAAGTAATTTAAGATCATAGATATGGAGTATGTATATCAAGGTGTTAATCTATTACAAAATGTTACAAAAACAACAACCAGAAAGCGATCAAAAGGCTGGTCAAAGTAGCCGGCTCAAACTGTTCTTGGGTTTTCTGGGTAACCCAGAAAATAGAACTCGTGATCAGTCAACCATCTTTGACCACGTATAACTTGCAATATATGGTTCTAATGAACATGTTTTCTTTTCCAGATTAAAGACCTACTATCAGGCTACAAATAACATACAAATAACAGACCTAATCATAAACACATATGAATCTACAAGCTCTGACATTCGACTGTCAGGCTTGATTTTCAAATTTTCCAGATTAATAAAAACACTTAATTAAGGCATCTAGATGTTATAAAAACGTGTTCCATCAACTTAACATTCTTTCTAACATATTAATACATAATTCTAAACATCTAAACAACAAATTTATCAAAGCATCAAAGATCTAGCTATGAATTAGGGTTTGCACCTTTCTTGCTTGATTTTGGATTCTAGCTTCTGAATTGGTTGATGCTATCACCCAGGCTTGATTTGGTATGTTTATAAGAGTCTCTAGGCTTATAGAATTTGTGAGTTTACACTGAGCTTGGGTCTCCTTTTATAGAATTCTTCAACTTGGCCTTTTGGTCATTTTTCCACCTACTTGCCTCCTAAAAGATGTGATCTGTGACTCTCCTGGTGCTTGGGAGTTTGGAAGCATGTCAAGTGATGTTTTGGGACTTGTGTGGCTGATTCATAACCTACTTGTAAGCTTGATGACCAAATTAGTAGCTTAATTATGCGCAATTATTCACTAATCTTGATTAGGGTTTTATTTTTAATGATTAGGGTTGTTTAATGATGATTATTAGTACCTAATTGAAGTTTAGCAATCATGATTAGGTGTTAGGATAACCTAATTAGGGTTAATTTAGTTAATTAGGGTTAGGTTTATAAATTAGGGTTAGGCTTTGTTAATTAGGGTTAGGGTTTATTAATCTAAGGTTACTAACCTAGTTTTCCCACTAATCCTAACAAGCACGACAAAGCGTTTTGTCAGTGTAAGCACGACAAAGCAGCTAGTCCAAACAGATATACCGAAAAGTCCGTTTTTGAAAGAAAATTTTTAAGCACGAGGTGTCAAGCACGTCAATGTTCGGACAAAATTTTATTTGACCAAATTTGTTAAATAGAGTATATATTAACACAACACTTTCAGAACGGAAAGATTTTATTAATATAACTGAATTTTACATATTCGCGTCTTATTAGGGTTTTGGGTTTTTACAGGGTTTGCCATTGATATAATTTATCCGATCAACCCATGACCCTTAACCACATAACGCATATAAAATCACTGTACACAAAGCATATGCACTTATACACTTAACCCTGCAAGTCTTCAGCATTTTTTTTAAAATCCATAAAAATCCTACACAAAAATGTCAAGTCCATACACTTATTTACTGTCTAGGTCTATTATTTAACCTTTACTCAATCTTTTAAGATTTTATTAAATTGTCTAAATTCTCGGGTTATCACATTCAGTCCTTCTTCTAAGAATCTCGTCCCCGAAATTCACCTTATACCTTACGCCTTTCATACTCATCACCACATGCTACCCAAAACATCACTCACAAGAGTTAAATTTTTCAAATCATGCTGAGGAGTCATATAGACTACGAACTTTCATTTTCGAAAAGGTTTATACAGAAATTTATTTGCAAACCATCATGTCTTACGGACACAGAGGGTAATTAGCCCGGTATGCCCTGTACTGAACAAGTACTGCTGGTCGGAACAATTTTTCCTGTTCCTCTTATCCGCCTTGGGCGCACAAAAATTTCCCAAATTTTGGGATGCTTACCTCAGTCTTATTGGATTCCGCACTAAAATAATTCGATTCGGGAAAATTTTTAAAGAACGCTTAGAATTTTCATAAATGTTGGTCTAGCTTAATCAAATAGCTTAGACTCATACAAATAATCAATTCCAATCAAAATATTTATGTATAGCCAAACCCCATTGGCAGGTAATTAAAAAAACAATATTTTAAGAAATAACGTCATGATATCGTACTGTATTTACAGCCCGTTTGAGGATTCCGTCATTGTGTGACTTTGTTAGAACACATCATAAAATAGTAGGACAACGATTTTTAGATCGAATTCAACACTAAGTACTCCTGTATTTACAACTCCATCAATTTTTTTTTATCATCTCTGCACCAGGTTACATGATGCATCAATGATATATAAAACTCATTTTGATATTTTTAAACCATTATTGTCTAGCCGAAACAATTAGCATAGACTATACTTTAAACAGTTCAAAAATCATTGTAAATTAGTTTTTATCATCTCAACAAATCATTGTGTCAGTGTCCTGAAGCCCACATATACACAATTGTCACTATGTGTTGAGAATAAAAATTTATTTTTTAAAAGGCACATAGTGCGTATTTAGCTTGATGTCAAAAATTTCAAAGTCTAGCATACCTAGAAGATTTGAAATTCCTATGCTTCCACTAATGATCCTTTGCTTAATAATTCTATCTATTCCTATTATCCTCAATGTTCCATTCACACTTACCTATTCCCCAGTTCGTCAAACTTACCACACGTTATGAGTTCAGGAACTTTCCATAATAATATGAGTTTAAGAACTTATCCTAGTCAGATCATAGGCGTCCATTCGCTGAGGGGTTCAAAAACATACCTTACTATTATGAGTCACGAACTTACCATAAGTATGAGTTTTAAGAACTCGCACCAAATCATATAATCTCTACCTATTCTTTACCTATCTGTTGTACACATAAGAAGAGAATCACCTTATCTACATGTATATAGCAAATAGTGTGACACAAATATTTCAATGATTATCAGTACCAGAAGCTAAGTGATCGAACCAAACACAATCCCCTGCCCATACAAAGAATTGGTCAACTCAACTACTAATCGATATAGGAAGCTAAGTGGTTGTTACACCAAGGACAATTCTCCGCCCATACAAAGATTTGTTCAACTTAACCACTTTATCTAATAGGAAGCTAAGTGATTCTAAAACCAAGTACAAAATCCCCGCCCATACAAGGAATCATATAACTCAGCTGCTGACATGAGTCCTCAATTGAAATCACACCTAATATCCTAGCCCCATACTAACTCCATACGAATTTTCTTCAATCCGTATTGCATCACCCTCAACCCTTTTTTCTGAGTTGGCAAAACACCATTCATAGTACAACTGACACAGAAATTTTATCTTAAAATTTTCAATAATTAGACTGATCCTCCTCCCTGCTATGACCTTATCAGATCACGGTGTGATCTCATCGTATAAATTACGATTCATTTCTATATTAAGATCGTTTTGTTTTACGATCTTCTTTACCCATACTTTTAGTCTTTTAGAATCTATATATTCATTACTACTATTTAGCTTTATTATCAGAGTTAGGTAACTCTGTATCTTTTATAACTTATCAAGATTCGTCTTTGAATCTTATTGACGTACTAACTCTATTTGAGTTAGTCCTATCCTTATCCCACTGCTGTTAGTAGCCTTAGGTGACCCTACCTAAGGTTTATAACCTACTATTGGGTATTTTCTATATACGCTCACACACAAGTGCACATGGTCAACAACTAATAAAGAGTAAGTAAAGTATCGTTCCCACGGAGAATTAACTAATAAAGTTCACCAAGCACTAACCCGTAACCATTTCAGTCTTATTTAAACGATTGTTATATTTTTAAATATTATAACCAAGAAACTAATTAATACTAACTATCTCTAAAATAAAACTAAATAATGAAGACTCGAGATTACAATTTCATCCACTGAATCATTTAAATCAACACACTCCCTGTTAAGCTAAATTATTTGCACTGGATTGTTAGTCGAGAACACGAAAGTATAGCATAGTCATCTCTCAATGTACCATACCCATATCATATATAATCTATAATTGATAGAATACACATGAACACCCACATTACCTAAACCACTATATGTCTATGTGATTTACAAATAATTAGGGTTTAAGGCCAAATTCTCAATTGACTATGAGTGATGCTTCGGTATATGTCTATCCTAAGCACGAATCATATATTCCATCACCATGTAGAACATACAAACACAAGCTATCAAGATCAAATCTAAACCCATACTTCATCTCTCAAGTTCATATGGATTATCACAGTAATTGATGGCCAATCAACTAAGCAAATAAGCGTGCATCTTAATAGACAATCCCATAACAATCAATAAGGCTAACAATGAAGTATATCAGATTACACTAGGCAATAGAATCCATTGCAATCCCAAAACAGAGTTTAACTCATAGTTGAATCAAATCCATCATCCACAAATTGAAATAACATCATAAGAATACAAATAGAAATCAAAGAGAAAATAAGAGGAGAAAGTTGAATTGCAAATCTGTTCTCTTGCTCCAAGTTTAACTCTATTATGCTATTCAATTACTTCAAATCTTCAGACCTAATCAGTTCTAGAAAACAACTACTCTAATCAACTCTATTCTAATATTCAAATTAAAGAGAAAAAATAATAATAGCTAAGATGATCCCCCAAGGGGTGGAATCCCCGTACATACTGAATATCAGTCTAATTATATAGGAGTCTAGTTTCAATGCTCCTTATCCAAGTAATAATCTTATTCAATAGATTAATTAATAGTCAGCCTGCAGGAATAGACTGGCGCAGCTACGCTATGATTAGCCTTGAAGAGAGCGTAGCTGCGCTGTGCAAGATCTGGGTAGTCTATCTGGCGCAGCTACGCTGTGTCAAAGGGCAAGTTGGGCGCAGTTGCGCCGTGCACCAGCTGCTCCTGATGACACAGCTGCAGTTTGCTGATGCTTGTAGGCTCAAGGCACGCACTCCATATCTTCATTCCATCATCAAGCAATATGCTTAGCTCCACATTTTCACCAAAAGAGTTCCCATTTATAACACTACAAAAGAAAGCACAAATGCATAAAAAGCTATACAATAAAGTGAGTTTAAGCAACAAATTAAGTCAGTTAATATCTAAATAAGTGGTTATAAAACCACTTATCAAATACCCCCAAACTTAAATGGTTGCTTGCCCTCAAGCAACCAAACAAAACCAAACCAAAATGCAATGCAGAAACTACCATGTATGCAACCTACACTATCATGAAATTGAATCCAATAGTCTGCCATAAATGAAATTTAATTTCAATGCCTCAGAAAAACTACAAGATAATCATGTTAGGTTTGTAATATTCATAAACATAATTATATTGCACAAAATAAGCGGAAGCGTGGAAAATTAGAGTTTTAAAATTTTACAAACCATATACCCGGATCATCCTTTATGCATAATTATTAATTAAATGAAAAGATATATAACAAAGAATCATACCCTTGAAGATTCTAGCCACCCATGTGTTTGGCATCTAGAGGTGATCCACCAAGGAAGAAGAAAGATTCAAGAATATGGGTATTTGACAAAACCCTAGTTTTTCTATCTCTCATAGAAAAAGGGTATACTCTCCCAACTGTTGGAATTACGTATTCACGTATTTTGTGAAAGTGTCAACCAAACTCAACCATAATAAGACTCCTCTTATTTATAGATGTGGGCAACCCTCCTTAACAATTAAGGAATTAAGTTTTAATTTAATTAATTAAACTCCTTTAATTAATTAGGCTCCTAATCTTATTAGGAATAATTAATTAAACTATTTTAATTAATTAGTCTCCTAATACTATTAGGAGTATATGAGAGTACTTTTATTAATTAATTTCCAAACTCCTTTAGGATTTAAATAATAATAATAATAGTAATAATAATAATAATAATAAGACTCTTCTTATTAATTTATATTTAATATTTTTAAAATATTAAATAATAAATATTAAGTTATTTAATTTATTCTATCACCATAGATTAAATTAAATATGCTTAACTTAGTATTACGATTATGCCATTAACTTCTTAAATAATTGTTCTTCCTTTTACGGTGTGACCCTTTAGGTTATCCATATTAAACTGGTTGTGAATAAATCAATTAGAACAATTCTAATCTTATTTAAATAAATAATATTTATTCTACAATAGGGATAAGCCTCCCTAGCGATCAACGACTTTTCAGATAATATAGATTTTAACATTAATCATAAAAGAACCTTTGAGTAAATAGTTACTGTACAATTCAATCCTTCCACCATACAATGTCCCAATTAAATATAAGACATGGAATTAATGTCAAGTCTTATTTTATATAATTATATGTATTTCGACTCTTAAATGTACAACTCCAAATAATGCAAATTAGAAACTCCTTTCTAATTTCATTCTACCTTAGCCAAGGACTACTGGGTTGTCATTTATCGAATCACATAGGACATTTCTCTTCTTTTACTAGAAGTAGTAGATTTTTTATTGATTATACATTATCTCCATGTACAAATTATTATACCCAAGCATACCCTTTGATATACCCTAAGGGTCTTAAGGAATAAGTCAAAGTATAACTCATCATACACAAGATACTATAATGATCCCAAGTCTAATGATCACTTGTACTACTATCACTACAGGAATTCCTATTACCAGGCAAGTAAAACTCCATTAGGTATTCCTTAGAGAGCCACGTTCAGTGAACTTATTCTCTAATAAGCACCTACATACTTGCTTTAGTGTCTCCACACAAATGATCATGAGATCAATCATCCTCATCCAATGAGCAAGCAACATATGTACCAATCTATCCAGATTCACTAATCCACAATTTAGTAATCCAACGATTGGGAACTATTTTAGTTTTAAGCTTTCTAAGAATTTAGATCTCATTAGAATGATCATCATCATTATTCTAAAAGCATTGCTTAAAACTATAGGTTTATCACATATTATAAAACAACATCATGTAGATAATTAAAAGTATTTAATAAATTAATACTTTTTATTAATAAATGAATAAGATTGTTACAAAGTATATATTTTATCATCAAACATGATTGGTTTGTGTGCATACTACTTTCAATCTCCCACTTGCACTAAAGCCAATTGTCATGGTATCTCATACCCTTCTTCTCTAAGTGACAATTATCCTACTGTTAGATAAGCTTTAGTTAATGGATATGTAATGTTGTTCTTGAGAGTTCACTATCTCTATTGTGATTTTCCATCTTTCAATGATTTCCATAATCAAATGAAAGTGCCACAACACATGTTTAGATCCAAGATGAGACTTAGGAACTATTCCTAGTTTTGTAATGAAGTTTTCATCTAAACAATCAACTTGCAACTTCATTTATAGCTATATACTTTGTCTTTATCACTAAACCAAAAACTCTTTGTTGTTTGAAACTTTTTCAATTCACTGCACCACCGTTCAAGGTAACGCTTTACCTTAAAGTGAATTTTCTGTTGTCTTGGTCTGTCTGAAAAAAAAAACTTGAGTCTGTTAAGCCCTCTAGTTTTAATTCCGACCCACCATGAATACGATCACATCCATAGTGCCGGTTAAGTACTTTAAGATATTTTTCATTGACTCACATTGAACTTCTCCAAAAAATGTGTGACACCCCCAAATTCGGGTACTTCATTTTCACCGAATTTGGTGCTTACTATCAAAATAATTACATCTAACTACCCATAATAAAGGATAAAACATCAATTAATTTAAACAATAATCTTTCCCATTAAAGGGTTACATCATTATAAAACAATCTCAGGTAATCTAACCTTAATTTATTACATCAGTTTGAGGAATATATCATAAAATAAAGCAAGTCTTATAACATAATTCATTTAAATAATTCTCATAATTCTTCAACACTTGGACATCTTGCCCTTTCCTTTGCTAGTAGATGGCTCATCAACTCTTTTAACTTTAGCTACATTGTTAATTACAAGAGTGAGCAAATAGTTGCTCACTGATATAAAAAGTAGTAATGATAACAACATGAGAATGAACAACGAATGCTGAACAATGATGAACTTATTCTACGAATCAAAAATAGAAAATAAGTTCGAAGTTTATTGTCTAAGGGTCTTAAGACCACGAACTATGTTCCCGGTGATTAGATATTACTACCCCAACCTTAACAGTCATTTAGACTATACAGACCCTTCTTACCATACTTAGGGGGATCAGCCCTTTGTACCATGTATTGTGCACAAACATCTAAACGTTACACGTACAAAATCCCCTATGTTAGGGTTGTTCGTCTCAGTTTGAATTTAGAATTTCTGCACTAAACAAAGTTTAGCTCAGAACTAACTTATCAGTGATTCTATAATTTTAGAACACTATTCATAATAGACTAGTTCAATCAATAAGAGTTTTTTTAGTACTTGGAGGTATAATATAGTCAATATATAATTGAACAAGGTTATCAAAGTCAAAGACCAAATAATAACAATGTATAATTGAATAACCATGATATACATGCAAAGTGTTATATCCAAAAGAGTTAGAACAATCTCATTTGAATCGATGTATTAGAACAATGTATGCTTTGAATAATAAAATCAAGATTTAGAAAGGTAAAACTCGCTCGAGGTAACAAATTAGGTTACAAGAGCTTGTACAAACATATGCAAGATAGATATGTTTGCTCAACCTCAACATAGGAATTAGGAACTTATACAATGATAACTTAGAAATATAAAATTTGCATAAGTATAACAAAACAGCGATAAGTAACCCTTGCTGAATAATTAAGCAACATAGGTTAGGGATACTTGCTCAATAAAAGTTTAGGATAAGAAACTTGCCTTGTATGTAAGCTACACAAGTATAATCTTGTTCGCCAATTACCCTACACATATCATTGAAATCGCAATAATAATTAGTTATATTAATATTAGCTTTAGGGATTTAACCCACCATTTAAGGCATAACCTTATCATTTATCTTTAACTTTTGAAAACATCGCATTTGGTTCATTAAATAATTGTCTATCGTTTCAACGTTGTGATTACAACATGTTGTTATATCTTATAACACATTTTAGGTTTCTCTACAATCATCAAATAAGTTAGGTTAACAATTTCTAAGCTATGCTATTAACAGTTAAATTCTGGGTATGACTGACTACTGGCGCGGCCGCGCCATGGTTAGCTTAGAGTATGTCGCGCCCGCGCCAACAGGCAGCGCGTCCGCGCTCAGTACCAGAAATCATTTTTGCAGACTCTCAAAATCAGACTCTGCTCTAGGCCAAAAATCCCAATTCCATAGAAATTCATGAAACTTAGTAAATAAAACTTCGTAATAACATCACTAAACATGTTATTCACCATTTCAACTGCATAAACATTACATATATTCAATTTTGAAGAATCAAACCATAAATTTCCAAATTTCTTCACTTTTAGCGAATTCGATTGCCACGACTTTGTTTCTTAACCAATTGACAAAATTCGAACTACGCCGCTTCCGTTTCTTAACATACTAACATAATCTACATCAATTTACATATTATCATACATATTAAACATTAAATTTTGTACTTTCTAAAGCTATTTTTCATAAACATACACTGTTATTTACTTTTCTTCTTACAATCCAAGTTCTCAAGAATTTGATACTCAAACAACACTCACATATGATGACAACAGATTCTACAATATAACCCACATCATATAATTATTGTTTGAAACCATAAATTAATAAAATCAATTACAGAGAAATAAAAACTAAAACTTGGAAATTTAGGAATGAATTATACTTTAATCCCTTGATTGTTGGAAGAAGAATGATAAGGAATTGCTTTCCCTCCCTTGATACTCCAACTTCTTAGCAAAACTTACAGAGAGTTTCTCTCTTCCTACCAAGTTCTCTCAATACTCTATTATTTCTCATTAGCCAAATAAGGTGCGTATAATAAACTGAAGCTACCCACGTACTTCAGTTATAAAACCCAAATAGGCGTCAGTTCAAATAAGCCAAAGGCCACAAGGCCTTGTTTGGTTACCACCTATTCCCCCAAACTAAATTATTTTAATAATATTATATTATATGATTTCATGTGTCACACTTTGGTTAAATTAAATATCTTATAATAATAATAATTATAATCTTATTATACTTATAATTAATAAATAATTATATATCTCATTTAATTAATAATTTTTCCTTAAATATTGCTATACTTATTTTCTTTAATATAAAACAATTCATTTAATTTAATTATTTCATTAAATTAAATCCTTCAAATAAAATTATCATTATTTAATTTAATTAACATTAATCAATTTAGTTACTAAATTAATGCACCACAATTCATCCATTATTTATTTCCCTCAATAAATAAATTATTTAAAATATTTATTTAATCAATAAATATTTAAATTAGATTACAAATTTCTCGATCGTTACATCCTTCCCTCCTTAAAAGGATTCTGTCCCCAGAATCACAACGTGATAAATTCATTCGTCACATTCTTCCCTCCTTAACAAGATTCTTTCCCCATAATCATTATACAAGATTAAGCAAACAAGTGAGGATAATTTTTCATCATAACATCTTCAAGTTCCCACGTAGCTTCTTAGCATTATGGTTCCTCCAAATTATCTTAACAGAAGGTATCATTTTATTCCTTAGTACTTGCTTTTTCCTGTCAATAATTTGAACAGGGACTTCTTCATAGGACAAATCTTTCTCAAACTGTAAAGGCTCATATTCTATAACCTGTTTATAGTCATGTTTATATGGTCTCAACACCGAGATATGAAAAATATTATGGATATGTACCAATTCTGGAGGTAAATCTACCTCGTATGCCACTTCACCAACGCGTTGAAGCACTTCAAAAGGTCCTATAAACCTAGGGCTTAATTTTCCCTTTTTGCCAAACTGAATTTTCCCCTTCCAATGAGATACTTTAAAGAAAACATAACTACCAACATCGAATTCCCGATTTTGTCAGTGTTGATCGGTATATTTCTTCTGTCTATCCTGTGTAGCTATCAATCTTACTTGAATCACCATGATTCTCGACGGTTTGTTGTACCAACTCTGGACCCAATAGATGACGCTCGCATACCTCATCCCAGCATAACAGAGTTTTGCATTTCCTGTCGTATAACGCTTCGTAAGGCGGTATGCCAATACTCGCGTGATAACTATTATTATAGGCAAACTCCACCAATGGTAGATGGTCATCCCAATTTTCTTTGAAATCCATGACACATGCTCTGAGCATATCTTCTAGTGTTTGAATGGTTCTCTCACTCTATCCGTTGGTTTGAGGATGGTACGTTGTGCTCATTCTCAACTAAGTTCCCAAACATTCTTGTTATCGTTTCCAAAAATTAGATGTGAAACGTGGATCTCTATCTGATACAATGGACACAGGTACACCTTGTCTTGAAACAATTTCCTTAACGTATAATTTTGCCAACCGATCCAGATTAAATCTAATCTTGATTGGCAGTAAGAAGTGGGCCGACTTCGTTAATCGATCAACGATCACCCAAACGACATCATAACCTTGTTGAGTCGTTGGAAGACCTACCACAAAATCCATTGTGATATGCTCCCATTTCCATTTTGGTATCTCCAACAGTTGCAATAATCCACTTGGCCTTCGGTGTTCAGCTTTAACTTTCTCACACGTTAAATATTTTGCCACACACTCAGCCACATCTTTTTTCATATTCGGCCACCAAAAATGATGTCTAAGATCCTGGTACATTTTCGTACTTCCAGGGTGAATCGAATATCTTGAGTTGTGAGCTTCACTCAGAATTTCTCCCTTCGAATCAAAGCAACCCTTCCGAATCAATTTTGAATTTTCTTTCCTCCCCTTTAGATACTTTTTGTTTTATCTTTTCGTAGTCTTCATCCTGAGGTTGTGCATTCTTCACTTTATCCAACAACGTTAAACGGTTTCCCACCTGGAATAATTTTTCGTCTATTTTTGTCGAATATTTAATTTCCAACTCCATCTTTGCCATTTCCGTCACTAGCTTCTCTTGAGTGGTCAACATCATTAACTTCTCTCGTCCCTTCCTACTTAACGCATCAGCAACAACATTTGCCTTTCCAGGATGACAGAAAATCTCATAATCATAGTCTTTGATCAGCTCTAACCATCTTTTCTGCCTCATATTAAAGTCTTTTTGTGTAAAGATATACTTCAGACTTTTAGGGTCAGTATATGTCTCACACCTCTCTCCATAATGATAATGTATCCAAATCTTCAGGGCAAACACCACCGCAGCCAACTCTAAGTCATGAGTCAGATACCCTTTCTCGTAATCCTTTAATTGACGTGGTGCATACACAATGACTCTGTCGTTCTGCATAAGCACACAACCTAGTCCTTTATGCGATGTGTCACTATACACCACAAAATTCCCTGTATCATCAGGTAATGACAACACAGGTGCCGTACTCAACCTCTTCTTCAATTCGTGAAAACTTTCCTCACGCTTCTCCGTCCAAACAAACTTAACCGCTTTCCTAGTTAAATTCGTCAACGGGGTCGCGATTTTGGAAAAATCTTGAATAAAACGCCTGTAGTAACCTGCCAATCCTAAGAAACTCCTTACTTCTGACGATGTCATCGGCTGATCCCAGTTTATTATAGCTTCAACCTTTGATGGATCTACCGAAATTCCGTCTTTATCAATAACGTGTCTGAGAAACTGTACACGTTCCAACCAAAACTCACATTTTGAAAATTTAGTGTACAACTTCTCTTTTCTCAACGTCTCCAACGTCATTCTTAAGTGTTCAACATTTTCCTCCTTAGTCTTAGAATACACCAGGATATCATCAATAAATACCACCATAAATTTATCTAAGAATGGTTTAAACACCCTGTTCATCAAATCCATGAACACTACAGGTGCATTGGTTAAACCAAATGACATGACTGAAAACTCGTAATGACCATACCGAGTTCTTAATGTCATCTTCGGTACGTCTTCTGGCCTCACCTTCAGCTGATGATAACCACTTCTCAAGTCTATCTTTGAGAAATACCTTGCTCCCATCAGTTGATCGAACAGGTCGTCAATTCTAGGTAATGGATACTTATTTTTAATCGTGACCTTATTCAACTCTCGATAGTCATTGTAGAGCCGCATTGATCCATCTTTCTTCTTAACAAATAACACTGGCGCTCCCCATGGCGATATGCTCGGCTGGATATACTTCTTATCAAGCAATTCTTGTAACTGCACCATTAACTCTTTTATCTCTACTAGGGCCATTCTGTATGGAGCTTTAGATATCGGGGTCATTCCTAGTAATAAATCAATCATGAACTCGATTTGTCGATCTGGCAGAAGACCCAACAAATCGTCTGGAAATACGTCTGCAAAATCCCTTATGATCGGTATCTCTTCTAACTTCCCACTCTTTTTCCGTATATAAACTATGTAAGCTAAGTATCCTACACATCCTTGTCTTAACAACTTCTTGGCTTGCATCACCGTTAGACAACTTGCTTGTCGAGGTGACTTACTGCCATAGAACACAACCTTTGGCGGAGTCATAAGGTTAACACATTTTCTTTGGCAATCAAGAATTGCTCCGTGCTTGAATAACCAATCCATTGCCAAGATAACATCAAACTCATCCAGTCTAATTGGTATCAAGTCTAGCATCATATCTTGAACCTTTATAACCACTATATAATTCTTATATATAAATCTAATAGGAATAACTTCTCTATTCGCAAGCTCTATGCTCAGAGGATAATCTAATTCTTCCTGAGGCAAATCTAAGTTCTAAGCAAATTCATCGGATATAAATGAATAAGTAGCACCCGAATCAAACAGTACATAAGCATTAATACCATTAATCGGAATGATACCTGACACAACATCCTTAGACTGAACAACATCCTGCATGGTCATATTGAAAATCCTCGCAGTAGGTCGGTTTGACTATGCTGGTCCAGTGATAGTCAATGCACCACCACCGTTGTTGTTTCCCTTTCCTCTACTTGCACTCCCCGCTGGCTTTTTAGGGCAATCCCGAGCCATGTGATCCTTCGAACCGCAGGTAAAACATGCTCCTTTCTTTGGACTAAAATAGTTCGGTGCGATGTGTCCCTCCTAACCACAGTTAAAACACGCCCGCTTTCCCTTCAAACATACCCCAGTATGGTTCTTTCCACAAGTAGCACAAGCTTCAAACTTTTTCTTCTGCTGACTTCCTTGCTGTCCTCCCATAGTCGAATTCTCGTTCCACTTCCTCTTCTGATTGTTACTTCCAGCGTTACTTCCATCAGCCTTATTTTCATTCTCATTCTTCCTCTTCTTCTGTTCTTGATTGTACTTGGTCAAGGCATCGCTTCCACCTTCTGTGATAATTGCCTTTTCCAATATAGCCACAAATGTATTTAACTGGAACATTCAAACCTTGCTATACAGCCAGGGTTTCAATCCTTATTCGAACCTTCTTGCCTTATGCTCATCCGTATTGACTTGATAAGTGGTAAATCTTACCAACTCGTTAAACTTCACAGCATATTCTGGCACAGTCATAGTTCCTTGCTTCAGCTCCAGAAATTGTACCTCCAACTGATTACGAGAACTCGCTGGAAAGTACATTTAGAAAAATATTTCCTTAAATCTATCCCACGTTATCACTCCTTGTCTCCCACAAACCTTATTTGCTTGCCACCAGTAGCTAGCTTTGGACTTCAGCATGAACGTCACGAACGCAGTCTTCTGATCTTCGTTAACTCTAGCAACATCAAACACCTTCTCCATTTCCATGATCCAGGTTTGGGCTTCCACTTGATTCATAGACCCTTGAAACTCAGGCAGTCCAACCGCTTTGAATTCCTTGAAGGTCATAACTTGAGCTTGCGTTTGATTCGCAAGTGCTCCCGTCAACAAAGTCACCAACTGCTGAACCGGGTTAGCGTTGGCCTCGTGGTTATTGTTAGTAGACCCCTCAGGAGGTGGTTGTTAACGTGGTAATCTTCTTCTAGGAGGCATTTTCTGTTAAAATATGTGATTATTAGTTCATTACTCATCTTCTTGAGTATCTGAAGCTTAACTTAAACATTCTAAAATTAAAGTTATAGCACATAACATTTCAAATAAACTTTGATATTGTGACACCCCCAAATCCGAGTTACCTGACCCCCGAGTTTGGTGTTCACGATCCATAATATAATACCAATTAACTACTCATTCATATATAAATAGGATTACATAAGTCATTAACATATATTGTTAGTACATAAGTCCCAGGAACACTAACCTTAACATTACAAAAATACCCCTTTAGATATACAAAAAGGGTTTACACTACAATACAACATATTAATATTGTTCATCATAACTAATTTATAACTATGCATTTTCCCTTGTTCTTCTTTGCAACACCTTCTGCAACTTCGTCGCTAGCTGAAAAGTTTTATTTAGAGCAAGGGTGAGCAACTAGTTTGCCCCGCAAGTTAAGACATACAATAAATGTATACAAATCAATAAGAACAGACTGTCTATTTTGATAGAATGAAACCAAAGTTCGATGAACTTTGAAATAGCTAAACAAATCGTTATTCAATAACAAGTCTTCTCATATTCTAGGCAACGCAATAATCTGATAATGAAATATTACAACGCTTTCAAAGTTTCTACGATATTCTATTGAATAATCAAGAATTAATTATACGCAATAGCAAAGTGAAATATTTTCCAGATTTATGCTGAGTGATCACACTAGATCTAGAACTTCTCTTCTTGAGTAACTATCAAAGATTGGACTTTGATATACCCAGGTGTATCAGATAACCATAAAGATTAAATCATACCCCTCTACAAGTACTTAGAGCCGGCCAACTCCTTGTACCCTATATTATGCATAATACTTAACAACGCGCAATGGTCGAATATACAACCCAAAATATTCCCTTTATATAAAAGGTTATTCTTCTCAGTTTCAGAATCAAGATTTTTGATTTAACAACGAAATACTGTGATTTCAAATTCTATCTACTTATTGATCTAGCCAAAACAATTGGCATCGATCTATCAATAACAATTGATTTCTCTTCTCGTATTTATCAAGTTCTAACAAATGTTCGTCTAGCCAGAATAATTAGCTAAGACATTTCTTAATATAATTTGACAATAAACAGGAATTATCTGTACTGTCAATATTAGTTAATACAGATATAAATATCCAACAACAGTAATTCTACGAATATATAATTTTCGAATCAGTAATTCAATTTGAATTTTAATCATGCACTAACTGCAAATAATCAACAATAAATTTTCTGGACATGGTATAATTATCAATAATTAACCATTAAAATAATTGAATGAATATAACTCAAGGTTGAGTTAGGAAACTTGTCTTTCGCGTTGATTACAGCTACACAATATAATTAACTGCGTTCGTAAGACCTATAATCAACAATGTCGGTCTCACAATTAGCACAATCATTTATAACACGTAACACTGTATTCTACAGTCAAACTTCTCCTAGGCACATTACCACATTGCCACAATAGTGTTTATAACCTATATAAACACTTAATAAGTCTAACTAGTTCGGCCTGGGTGGACTTCGGTCCATTCTCGGTATTCTGGTCACCCTATCCGACAATTAACACATTGATTGGCAATTAAACTTAGTCTCTAAGCTTCAATATTATTTTAGATAAATCAAATATCGTTTATAATATTTTCTGGAAGCTTTTAATAATTTATAAATAATTATTATAATTTATAATAATTTTTCAAACACTTAAATTATTTTTAAATAATTTAATTATCAAATAATCTTATTATCATTAATATTTAATAATATAAAAATATTAATGTTATATTTGTCAAAATATTAAAGTTATTGTTAATAACTTAAAATATTTTTAAATCATCAATATTCTACACAAATGATTTTTAAAGTAATTAAAATCATTTTTAAATCATCACCATTAATATTTAAATATTAATGTAATTATTATCCAAATATTGAAAGTCATTAATTATAACTTAAAATATTTTAAAAAAAAGTTCTCATTTTAAATGATTTTTAAATCAATAAAATCATTTTTAATTCATTTATTTAATTTAATAAATAAATAATCTAATATCATTAATATTAATTTATTAATGAGAATTCTCCAAAAATATTGAAATTTATATTTTATAACTCCAAATATTTTCTAACACTTTATTCTTATTTAAAATAATTTTTAAATCAATAAAATAATTTTTATCTTATTTATTTAATTTAATAATTAAATAAATTTAATACCATTCATATTAAATTATTAATGAAAATTCTCTTAAAATATCATAAGTTATATTTTATAACTCAAAATATTTTTAAATACATTATTCTTATTTAAAATGATTTTTCATAACATTAAATCATTTTTGTCTAATTTATTTAATACACTAATTAAATAAATTAAATATCATTTTTATTCAAATAATTATAATTATTAAAGAAAAATATCCCAAATAATTAAAAGTTATTTTTCAGAATTTAAAATGATTTTTAAAACCATTTTTAATAAATTTTATAATTTATTTCCTATTTTTAATTAATTTTTGGAATTTCAGAATTTAGAAAATAAATAAACCGTCGCTAAATGGATATAGCGACACTTTCTGTCGCGATAGGTGTTCTTGGCCTCAAGAACACTGACAAGGCAGTGCTTAAGGGTGCACGTTTGACCACTCTTAAATTCCAATCTGATCATGTTCTGGGTTATCTAAAACTTTGATATTGTAGTATTAATGTAACACTACAATATCCAACCAACACTTTGGTTAAACAACATCACAACAAGGAGATCAAAGCCTCCAAAGTTGCTGTCCGGAAAAATCTGGGTATTCTGGGCCCAGACAGTTTTGAGTACCTACTTTGATGCTCGATTATATATATGTTCTGGTCTTGGTTCATGTGGTTTGATGGTTCAAACATGTAGTACTAGTGTCAAGGTACATTACTAAAGCAGAAACTCAGTTTATCATCAACAGAATCAACATGAAACACACGGTCAAAGTATGTCAGACAGTGATGTTCTTATTTTTTCTGGGTTATCCAGAAAAGAAAAACTCAGTTCGGGTGGGCTACTTTGACCACCTTTCACGATCGATCTGTTGAGGTTATAAGAGATCTAAGGACCCAGATCTGTAGTCCATCATACAAGCTACAACATGTGTAAGACCTCCAAATTTTATGAAATAAAAGTATTCAATTTTTCTATTTAGTAAATGGTTAAATTGATAAAAAGTTAAAGTTAAGGGTGATATACGAATATTTTTTTAAATAAGCAAGCGGTTATAAAATATTCATTTTGTCGGGGAATATTCGTTTGGTTGTGGAATATTCTTTTTGTCGGGGAATATTCGTACGACGGCACATCTATTTGTGGGCCCCATAACGGAAAGCGATTGGATGAAGAAAATGACAAAATTGAATTTTTATAAATAACGGCGTAGTTGTTACCGTTAACACTGCTGGAATACCTGTTGGTTAAAATACAGTAATTCGCGTAGTTGCACAGTAGCACACGGTATTACATAGTATTTTTTTTAATTATTGATTCTTACGTGAGAAGGCACTACTAAATAATTGTCACAGTAATTACTGTTCAATATTTTATTTTATTGATTCAATAATTGCTACGTTAAAATTTTATATTATTGTTGCTCAATAATTATCAATGCACATTATTTTTCATTATCAGATCAATAATTCATATTATTTGAATAATATTATTAGATAACATTATTGGCAATGTCTAGAAAGTTCTGTCTAAGGAGAGGTTTGGTCACCTAATTTCGCGCCAATAAGGAGAAATTTTTATTGGAAAGCCCCCTCTTTCCTGGGAACGACCTGGTTGTCATAATTGTGACTCTATAATATTATTTGTTAATAATTAATTATTGATTCATATGATAAGGAAATATTTATTTTATGTGGATATAAATGAGGGATATATTTTTGTGGTTAAAAATGAAGTAGTTAATGTTGAGGTGTTTTATCTGTATTTTTGTCAGAACGGAGGTATTGAAAATCAAATTAGGGTTTTTGAGATATATTACGTGAGTTATAATTTTTGATCCGACCGTTGGATCGTGGTAATTTTTGGATATGTTATACATATATAAGTTGAGTATATGTTCACAAATTTTGAACCGTTAAAAATGAACGAATGATTTGTTACGAATTTTACGAGATGACTGGTTCAGAAATTGTTGAATTTTCGGAGTTTATCATTTTGGTGGAAAATTCTAGAATTGGTGGGCCTCACTCTTGGTTGGTGAAGAAATGTGCTGAGATTTTTATTCAAATGTGGTGGGTGGGAATAGTAGCAGGTAAAGCCATCAGGTTGCAGGTTAAGTCTGCTTCGGCGTGCTAACATTTTCCTATAAATAGAGGTTAAGTTAGAATTGAAAATCACACCAGAAACATAAGCTTTCTCTCTTTCTCTCTCTATATTATGAAGCATATTTTGTGAGTATTTAGATACTTTGAGAGTTGCTATTCAGTGTAAGTTTCCTTCAACTTTGCATTCCAGTCAGAAATACTGCACTTTCGAGGTAAGGGATATTAAGGGATTTTAAGGATTGTTATGATTTTCAGTTTCGTAATTTTTCTGATCTTCAAAAATTCTGAAAAAATTTGAAATGATATTTTGATGAGTTTTCTTAATTGTGTCCAAAAATGGTGATTTTTGGATGTATAGATTAAGATTTATAAATTTTATGAGAAAAGACTATTTTAAAAGTAACCGCTTATAATTCCTTGTGGTTAACTCTAAAATTGATGAAATTTTTATTGAGGGTACATGTATATGATAGAAGTATACTACGTAAATTTCAGAATTTTTGGACAAAAGTTCAATTTTTGATAAATGTCTAAATATTCGGCAGTTTTGGCCATATGAAAAATAGTAAATGAATTTTAAAAATTTTGAGAAAAATATATGTTCAATATGGGACTATATTCTGCTAAATTCCAGAAAAGAGATATTTTTGGAACTGATTTGGTGTTTTTCATGAAAATGGTCTAGTTATGAGTAAATTAATTAAATATGTTATGTGAAGTAAGAAATTTGAAAAATAGGATTTTATAGCTTGAGAATCCTATATGAGGTATATGCAGATTTTTGATGAGGGTTTTTAATTATTGGTGATGAAATCTTATGAGTTTGGCATTTTAAGATGATTAAATGCATTATTTAGTAAAGTGTAAATAATTAAAATAAATTGTTTATAAGCTTAAGAAATGTTATTCTTTCAATATCATTATACCAAAATATTGGTATAGATTTTATTGTGAAATTTCTACCTTTTTGTGTCGGGGTTACTATTCATGAGTTACTATTCATAAGTTACTATTCACGAGTTACTATTCACAACAAAATTGGTTTCTTTTTCTAACCAAATTATAGTTGAGTTATGAATATTACTCTTGAGATTAAAACTATGTATTGATTATATTGATTTTATTATCATATATAACATTTTTATAACCCTGATGTTGAATTTCTCTTTCACTTGAGTGTAAAGATGGATAAATTATTGGTATGATCGTGACTGAGAAATATCTTTGGCATGTAGTGCAAAGATGAATTGTTAACTGGTATGATCATGACCATTGAATTTATAATTGAATATCTTTAGCTTAAGTGTAAAGATGAATTGATTAACGTGGTTATAATTATTGTTTATATAAATTCTGAAATGATTATATATTTCTTTGAGATATGAATATATTTGGCCTGTAGTGCAAATATGAACTGTTGATGAATATCTTTGGCCTGCAGTGCAAAGATGAATTGTTGATGAATATCTTTGGCCTGTAGTGCAAAGATGAATGATTAACTGATGAATATCTTTGGCCCGTAGTGCAAAGATGAACAGGTGTTGAGATGAACATGACCAACTGGTGATACAAATGAATATCTTTGGCCGTAGTGCAAAGATGAAGTTATTAGTATGATTGTGAACAGGAAATGTGATTTGGTATAACCATGATCTTTGATGTTTCAGGTAAAGACATGTGATGAAAATTATCTTCGTCCTGGATGAGAAGAGGAATTTAGAACTACAATTATGATTATGAGTTATTCATATGATTGTGGACTAGAATTGTTGATTGATGTTACAGGGATAAAACATTGTTGGTGGATTTTTAACATGGAGAAGATAATAGACTTTATAGTCTATTTGACTCTTCTAATAGATTGCTCGTTCCGCTGCAACTATGGTTGAAATTTTTATCATTTACCATATGTTCTAAATCTCTGATTTATTATTGATGAAGGCTATTGATAATTTAATTATCTTTAGTCATGATATTCTTTACTGAGCTAGTTGTGCTCACCCTTTTGCTTCACAATTCCTTTCAGGTAATAAGGGTGTAGCTGGGTCGAGCGGGGGTAACAAGGGAATAGAACGGTGGTCTCTAGCTATGGAGTTCTCCCTAAACAGTATAGAAAAGTTCATTTAGTAGTTATATTTGGTGAATCCAATAGGGTAAGGCGTACCCAACGTTGGAAGGGTGTTTTGCCACTATCATACAAGATATCTAATGACATACAATCTCGTATCATCATAAGACAGGGATGTGCTCATCCACTTGCTGAGTATATTTACGAGCACTACCTATATAATCTTGGTGTTTGTTTGAAGTATAATTCTCAATTTGAGACAGTGGAGATAATGATATGTTAAGAGAAGACTCACCATTGGGAAGAATATGATAGTAAACTTCTCATTTTTCTTTGGGGTCTATTTGGTCAACCAAGGATAATTCTGTGACCATATGATATCTATCACAACCTAGAAGCATGGCCTCCCATGTACAAAGGTTTCCTTGAGCACTTCCCAAAGATTCTAATTTTTAAAACAATTTTTGACTATACCTTTATGTAAGGTGTCATTGTGACGTGCTATCCAAAGTTGGGATAAGAGTCACAGTTGATATATATTTGTATCCAAACTCACAGCATATATGTTGTTGTATTTTGCACGACAATTGTTGTAATAAAGTTGTAGTTGTTTTCTGTACCATGTATTTGGCGATTCAGAATAGGTTGGATGGAATGGACCTGTTTTTGGGTCGTTACAACATGGTTACAAACACAACATCAAACAACCTAACACCTGTCAGATTCGAGCCTCACAAAAGGTTGTCAGACGCGGTAAAAAAGGCTTTCTGGGTTACCCAGAAAGTTATGGTCATGCCCGGTCAACGGGTTTTGACCATGAATAACTTGAAATACAAACATTAAATGGTACTGATTCCACTTGCAGCTTAAAGACCACATACCAGGTTACATGTAACAACTTTAAAACAACAAAAATAGTAAAAACAGAAAGATCTAGAGCGACTGACATTTCTTGTCAGACCACTGAAAATGTTCAAGAACAGATTTTGAAAACTTCAATTTTAAGACACTTTGATGCTCTGGATCCATGATGTAACTTCATAGATCATCATAAAATATCTTTTAACACTTATATAAACACATAAACACGAAATCTTTCTTAGCAACTTGGATCAAAAATAAAAATTTGCTTTATACCTTTCTTGTTCCAATCTTGATCTTGATCCTCCTAAATGATATTGGGTGATCTAAGGACTTAATTTGGGACTGATATGCTAGCCAATTTCGGAGGTTGAGAGAGAAGTGAGAGTTGGTGAGGGCTAATGAGCAAAATGGCAATTTTTGTGACTTTTCTCTCTCTTGAATCCTATATATATTGCTTATATGTTGCTAGATCTGATGTTGCTGGCACAAATGTGTGGTTTTGATGAGATTTTCTTGTCCCAAAGTCAAGAGAGTTGGTCACCCACTAAAGTATTGGCAATTTCTACAAGTTAGCTTACTAAATTATCCAAAAATGGCATTTTGGTCTTTAGCAAATTGAATTTAATGGCAATCTTGATAAATACACAAACCCTTAGGGTTTAGGGTTTGGACCCTTTAGGGTTAAGGTTTAAACCCTTTAGGTTTGCAAATTAATTTCCAAAATTTTCAAATTTTGGTTTCCAAAATAGAAAATTAATAATTCCAAATTACAATTAGGATTCGATAATTATATTAATATTTCCTAATCATAAATTCAATCTTACTAATTATGATTAATATTCCTAATTAAAATTGCTTAATTTAGCAATTATGGTCAAAATAGTCATTAGGGTTTACAACCCACGAATTAGGATTTTAATTAGAAAAATAATTTTTCTAAATTATAATTAGGGTTTGAAAGATAGAAATTAATATAACTAAAATATAATTATGGTTTTCTAATCATATTTAAGTTTAATACACACATTAGGCTTGCCAATTAGGATTAGGGTTTCCTAATTTAGGGTTTAGGATTCCCGAATTTAAAATTAGTATTTCCCAGCTTTCGATTAGGGTTTCCAACGGTACGTTAGAGTTTCTGATCTTGAGATTAAAGTTTCTAATCTCTTATTAGGTTTTAGTAATTTCAAACCTTATCCGATCAAAAATTCTATACATTACAAACACGAACTCATTAAAATAATTATTTTAATTATATTTTCTATCGAATCCCTATCCAGAAATTAGGGTTAGGATTTCTAAAGCTATTAAGCACAACTCTACTCTAATTTTATTAGTCAATATGCAAATTGACTTTCTCGATACACGTATCACCGATACTTATCATATAAATGATAATTAATATTAATATTAATAAAAAAAATTATTCGCAAATTTTTGATTATTCGAAATCTCGGGTTATCACATTCACCCCTCCTTAAAAGGATTTCGTCCTCGGAATCACCGCTTTCTTATTCTCTACAATCTTTTAAAGTTGTATCATCAATTCATTTTTATCAACACAATATTAATTTGTGTTTTAAATTCTAACCTGTGACTTGAATCTTTTAAAAGAAAACGGTTCACCGAAATATCTGACTCAATTTACTCACGTAATTAAATTTCTAAATGAAATCATTACCTGTTGTGACCTCCTGAGCAGCCACAGTGTCCTACGCCATCATGTTGAATGTACGGGCTATTGGTCTTCCTGGCTGTGTAGGTCCTCGAATTGCCAAAGTTCGACCACCGAGTCCATTGCTGACACTTTCCTTCTCCGTATTTCTCTTCGGAAAGTTTCGAACCAGATGATCAGTTGATCCACAGGCATAACAACCTTGTATCTTCTTCGGACTGGGACAATTGGGTGACATGTGCCCCTCTTGCCCACAGTTATAGCAAACGCCTTTCTTCTTTAGACAAATGCCTGGATGATTCTTCCCACAGCTCGCACAAGGCTCTCCTCCTTTCTTATTCCCCTCAGTCTTATTACCCGACTGGGTATTCTCATTCCATTTCCTTTTATTAGGGTTACTTCCACCACTGCTCCACCATCATTTGTCTTCTTCTTCTTCTCATGATAAAATCGAGACGCAGCCTCGCTCCCTCCTTCCGCAGTTAACGCTTTTTCCATCAAAGCCGCGAACGTGTTGATCTGCAATATTGCTACCTTGTTATATATTCCCGGCTTCAATCCATTCTCGAATCTTCTCGCCTTTCTCGCCTCTGTGTCCTCCTGATGAGGTGCAAATCTTGCCAGCTCGTTGAATTTGGCAGCATATTCAGATACCGACATGTTCTCCTGCTTAAGTTCTAAGAATTTAACTTCCATTCTAGATTGCATACTCGGCGAGAAGTAGTTCTCAAAGAACAACTCCTTGAATCTTGTCCACAACACCACTTCTGTACCAGCTCTCCCTTGGTTCGTCTCCCACCAGTAATTAGCTTCTCCCTTCATTAGATAAGTTGCAAAAGCCGTCTTTTGTTCCTCCGCTACTCTGGCGATAACGAATGCTTTCTCCATCTCCTTCACCCAAGTTTGGGCTTCAATAGGATCTGTGGTACCTTTGAATTCAGGCGGTCCTACTTCTTTAAAGTCCATGAAATTAGCCAATCTATCAGCTGGCTGATTCCTCACTCTTCCTCTTCATGCGGGAGCTCTATTATCCACAGCTTGAGCTATCATATCCGCAAAATTTTGCATCGGGTCAACTTGACCTCCTTCGTTATTCACTGACTGTTCTTCTCGTTGGTTTCGATTCTGTCGTCTAGGCGGCATGATCTGATTTAAATAAAAATCTTATATTAATTCTCTTTTTTTTTACACAAATTCTTAACACAATAAGAATTCAACACATATTTCTCACATATAAACGAATATTTATTCAAATAGTTCATAGCACATTTAGTACTTAACACATTACTATTCCTTTTTAAATCATATCAGGATTAACAACACAACTTTACACAAAAAGTTGCTATTCTCCATTCTCACGCAATTATTACTAGTTCGTCAAACTTACCACACTTATGAGTTCAGGAACTTGCCACAATTATATGAGTGTATGAACTTATCCTAGTCAGATCTTTGGCGTCCATTCGCTGAGGGGTTCAAAACATTTCATATAATTATGAGTCATTAACTTACCATAAGTATGAGTTTTAAGAACACACAAATTAATCTTAATCTTATATTCATATAGAAAATAAAGATTTCATTCATACAAACATATATATATTTACATATGCTTAAACATCGTTCTCGATATTACAACACTTAATATTAGAAACTTCTACCCAAAAGATACTATTACATATTTCTAGGTTGTCTACCGACCACTCCCTTCACCAGTCTTCTTCTTGATGGGACACTTGCTGAATCCGTGACCCATCTGCCCACATGAAAAACACTTCCTCAAATTCGGCTTAGGATAATGCAGAGAAATATGTCCTTCCTGCTTGCAGTTGAAGCACACGTTCTTCCACATCATGCATTCTCTCGCGTGAGTCTTCCCACACTTGCTCCATGCTTGCTTCTTCTTCGGGCTTGATTTTTTAGATTTAGGGCTGTATTTTTTCCTCTTTCTCTTCTTCTTGTCCTTCTTGCTGGTTCCTTCAGATGATCCACCACCTTCAGCCTTCATTCTATCCACCTGCGCCTTGAGCTCATTCCGTTCTTCAGTCATTTCGCGTAATGTTCGCTCCGTCTTCCACAACTCCTCTAGAAGAAACACTTTACTTCGGAGTTCCTGGACTTCTGTAGATAACTGATCTTGTTCTTCAACTTTAGTCTTATTCTTTAAATCCACCTTAGCTGGCTCAGACTTTGCCTCCTCATCTCCACTCATATACATCTCGGAATAATCATCATGATCACTCCCGAGATTAACCATGGGTTCATCTTCTCCCACCTTCTCAACTGATTCGTTTTGCGCTGGTACCTCGGCTTCTGATACCGGTGCAACAGCCGCTAGCATCTCCGCACTCTTTTCACCTTCTCCAGACATCCTACAATCAGTTGAAATAACTTGATTACTACTTCACCAATACAACTCCTCACACTATGTGTCCACTTATCTCACTATTGATGTACTTCGGCAATCCCTCACTTAGAACACTAAATGAGTTTTCTCTATCACACATATGGTTATAATCCTAAGGTTTTACCTCACCCCATTTAAAGTTTATAACCTATAGCTCTTCTACTAACTGGTGACACCTTGGTCACTACAGCTTTTATACCAACCTGTGACATCCCCAAATCCGGGTTACCTGACCCCCGAGTTTGGTGTTCACGATCCATAATATAATACCAATTAACTACCCATTCATATATAAATAGGATTACATAAGTCATTAACATATATTGTTAATACATAAGTCCCAGGTCCACTAACCTTAACATTAAAAAAATACCCCCTTAGATATACCAAAAAGGGTTTACACTACAATACAACATAATAATATTGTTCATCATAACTAATTTATAACTATGCCTTTTCCCTTGTTCTTCTTCGCAATACCTTCTGCAACTTCATCCCTAGCTGAAAAGTTTTATTTATAGCAAGGGTGAGCAACTAGTTTACCCCGCAAGTTAAGACATACAATAAATATATACGAATCAATAAGAACAGACTATCTATTTTGATAGAATGAAACCAAAGTTCGATGAACTTTGAAATAGCTGAACAAATTGTTATTCAATAACAAGTCTTCTCATATTCTAGGCAACGCAATAATCTGATAATGAAATAGTACAACGCTTTCAAAGTTTCTACGATATTCTATTGAATAATCAAGAATTAATTATACGCAATAGCAAAGTGGAATATTTTCCAAATTTATGCTGAGTGATCACACTAGATCTAGAACTTCTCTTCTCGAGTAACTATCAAAGATTGGACTTTGATATACCCAGGTGTATCAGATAACCATAAAGATTAAATCATACCCCTCTACAAGTACTTAGAGCCGGCCAACTCCTTGTACCCTATATTATGCATAATACTTAACAGCGCGCAATGGTCGAATATACAACCCAAAATGTTTCCTTTATATAAAAGGTTGTTCTTCTCAGTCTCAAAATCAAGATTTTTGATTTAACAACGAAATACTGTGATTTCAAATTCTATCTACTTATTGATCTAGCCAAAACAATTGGCATCGATCTATCAATAACAATTGATTTCTCTTCTCGTATTTATTAAGTTCTAACAAATGTTCGCCTAGCCAGAATAATTAGCTAAGACATTTCTCAATATAATTTGACAATAAACAGGAATTATCTGTACTGTCAATATTAGTTAATACAGATATAAATATCCAACAATAGTAATTCTACAAATATATATTTTCCGAATCAGTAATTTGAATTTTAATCATGCACTAACTGCGAATAATCAACAATAAATTCTCTGGACATGGTATAATTATCAATAATTAACCATTAAAATAATTAAATGAATATAACTCAAGGTTGAGTTAGGAAACTTGCCTTTCGCGTTGATTACAGCTACACAATATAATTAACTGCGTTCGTAAGACCTATAATCAACAATGTCGGTCTCACAATTAGCACAATCATTTATAACACGTAACACTGTATTCTACAGTCAAACTTCTCCTATGCACATTACCACATTGCCACATTAGTGTTTATAACCTATATAAACACTTAATAAGTCTAACTAGTTCGGCCTGGGTGGACTTCGGTCCATTCTCGGTGTTCTGGTCACCCTATCCGACAATTAACACATTGATTATCAATTAAACTTAGTCTCTAAGCTTCAATATTATTTTAGATAAATCAAATATCGTTTATAATATTTTCCAGAAGCTTTTAATAATTTATAAACAATTATTATAATTTATAATAATTTTTCAAACACTTAAATCATTTTTAAATGATTTAATTATCAAATAATCTTATTATCATTAATATTTAATAATATAAAAATATTAATTTTATATTTGTCAAAATATTAAAGTTATTGTTAATAAATTAAAATATTTTTAAATCATCAATATTCTACATAAATGATTTTTAAAGTAATTAAAATCATTTTTAAATCATCACCATTAATATTTAAATATTAATGTAATTATTATCCAAATATTGAAAGTCATTAATTATAACTTAAAATATTTTTAAAACATTTTTCTCATTTTTAAATGATTTTTAAATCAATAAAATCATTTTTAATTCATTTATTTAATTTAATAAATAAATAATCTAATATCATTAATATTAATTTATTAATGAGAATTCTCCAAAAATATTGAAAATTATATTTTATAACTCCAAATATTTTCTAACACTTTATTCTTATTTAAAATAATTTTTAAATCAATAAAATCATTTTTATCTTATTTATTTAATTTAATAATTAAATAAATTTAATACCATTCATATTAAATTATTAATGAAAATTCTCTAAAAATATCAAAAGTTATATTTTATAACTCAAAATATTTGTAAATACATTATTCTTATTTAAAATGATTTTTCATAATATTAAATCATTTTTCTCTAATTTATTTATTACACTTATTAAATAAATTAAATATCATTTTTATTCAAATAATTATAATTATTAAAGAAAAATGTCCCAAATAATTAAAAGTTATTTTTTAGAATTTAAAATGATTTTTAAAACCATTTTTAATAATTTTTATAATTTATTTCCTATTTTTGATTAATTTTCGGAAATTCAGAATTTAGAAAATAAATAAACCGTCGCTAAATGGATATAGCGACACTTTCTGTCGCAATAGGTATTCTTGGCCTCAAGAACACTGACAAGGCAGTGCTTAAGGGTGCACGTTTGACCACTATTAAATTCCAATCTGATCATGTTCTGGGTTATCTAAAATTTTGATATTGTAGTATTAATGTCACACTACAATATCCAACCAACACTTTGGTTAAACAAAATCACAACAAGGAGATCAAAGCCTCCAAAGTTGTTGTCATGAAAAATCTGGGTATTCTGGGCCCAGACAGTTTTGAGTTCCTACTTTGATGCTCGATAATATATATGTTCTGGTCTTGGTTCATGTGGTTTGATGGTTCAAACATATAGTACTAGTGTCAAGGTACATTACTAAAGCAGAAACTCAGTTTATCATCAACAGAATCAACATGAAACACACGGTCAAAGTATGTCAGACAGTGATGTTCTTATTTTTTCTGGGATTTCCAGATAAGAAAAAATTAGTTCGGGTGGTCTACTTTGACCACCTTTCACGATCGATCTGTTGAGGTTATAAGAGATCTAAGGACCCAGATCTGTAGTCCATCATACAAGCTACAACATGGTTATAAACACAACATCAAACAACCTAACACCTGTCAGATTCGAGCCTCACAAAAGGTTGTCAGACGCGATAAAAAAGGCTTTCTGGGTTACCTAGAAAGTTATGGTCATGCCCGGTCAACGGGTTTTGACCATGAAATAACTTGAAATACAGACATTAAATGGTACTGATTCCACTTGCATCTTAAAGACCACATACCAGGATACATGTAACAACTTTAAAACAACAAAAATAGTAAACACAAAAAGATCTAGAGCGACTGACATTTCTTGTCAGACCACTGAAAATGTTCAAGAACAGATTTTGAAAACTTCAATTTTAAGACACTTTGATGCTATGGATCCATGATGTAACTTCATAGATCATCATAAAACATCTTTTAACACTTATATAAACATATAAACATGAAATCTTTCTTAGCAACTTGGATCAAAAATAAAAATTTGCTTTATACCTTTCTTGTTCCAATCTTGATCCTCCTACATGATATTGGGTGATCTAAGGACTGAATTTGGGACTAATATGCTAGCCAATTTTGGAGGTTGAGAGAGAAGTGAGAGTTGGTGAGAGCTAATGAGAAAAATGGCAATTTTTGTGACTTTTCTCTCTCTTGAATCCTATATATATTGCTTATATGTTGCTAGATCTGATGTTGCTGGCACAAATGTGTGGTTTTGACGAGATTTTCATGTCCCAAAGTCAAGAGAGTTGGTCACCCACTAAAGTATTGGCAATTTCTACAAGTTATCTTACTAAATTATCCAAAAAGGGCATTTTGGTCTTTAGCAAATTGAATTTAATGGCAATCTTGATAAATGCACAAACCATTAGGGTTTAGGATTTGGACCCTTTAGGGTTTAGGGTTTAAACCCTTTAGGTTTGCAAATTAATTTCCAAAATTTTCAAATTTCGGTTTCTAAAATAGAAAATTAATAATTCCAAATTACAATTAGGATTCGATAATTATATTAATATTTCCTAATCATAAATTCATTCTTGTTAATTAGGATTAATATTCCTAATTAAAATTGCTTAATTTAGCAATTAGGGTCAAAATAGTCATTAGGGTTTATAACCTACGAATTAGGGTTTTAATTAGAAAAATAATTTTTCTAAATTACAATTAGGGTTTGAAAGATAGAAATTAATATAACTAAAGTATAATTAGGGTTTTCTAATCATATTTAAGTTTAATACACACATTAGGCTTGCCAATTAGGATTAGGGTTTCTTAATTTAGGGTTTAGGATTCCTGAATTTAAAATTAGGGTTTCTCGGCTTTCGATTAGGGTTTCCAATGGTACGTTAGAGTTTATGATCCTGAGATTAGAGTTTCTAATCTCTTATTAGGTTTTATTAATTTCAAACCTTATCCGATCAAAAAATATATACATTACAAACACGAACTCATTAAAATAATTATTTTAATTATATTTTCTATCGAATCCTTATCCAGAAATTAGGGTTAGGATTTCTAAAGCTGTTAAGCACAACTCTACTCTAATTTTATTAGTCAATACACAAATTAACTTTCTCGATACACGTATCACTGATACTTATCACATAAATGATAAATAATATTAATATTAATAAAAAAAATTTATTCACAAATTTTTGATTATTCAAAATCTCGGGTTATCACAGATATTTTATTCATTCATAATGTTTTTAAAACACACTAAAGATAGCGTAAACGCTATTAACATCCACCAAATTTGGTGCTCACTATCAAAATAATTACATCTAACTACCCATAATAAAGGATAAAATATCAATTAATTTAAACAATAATCTTTCCCATTAAAGGGTTACATCATTATAAAACAATCCCAGGTAATCTAACCTTAATTTATTACATCAGTTTGCGGAATATATCATAAAATAAAGCAAGTCTTATAACATAATTCATTTAAATAATTCTCATAATTCTTCAACACTTGGACATCTTGCCCTTTCCTTTGCTAGTAGATGGCTCATCAACTCTTTCAACTTTAGCTGCATTGTTAATTGCAAGAGTGAGCAAACAGTTGCACACTGATATAAAGAGTAGTAATGATAACAACATGAGAATGAACAACGAATACTGAACAATAATGAACTTGTTCTACGAATCAAAAATAGAAAACAAGGTCAAAGTTTATTGTTTGAGGGTCTTAAGACCACGAACTATATCCTCGGTGATTAGGTATTACTACCTAACCTTAACAGTCATTTAGACTATACAGACCCTTCTTGTCGTATTTAGGGGGATCAGCCCTTTCTACTATGTATTGAGCACAAACATCTAAACGTTACACGTACAGAATCCCCTATGTTAGGGTTGTTCGTCTTAGTTTGAATTTAGAATTTTCGCACTAAAGAAAGTTTAGCTCGAAACTAACTTATCAGTGATTCTAGAATTTTAGAACACTATTCATAATAGACTAGTTCAATAAATAAGAGTTTGCTTACTACTTGGAGGTTTAATATAATCAATATAGAATTGAACAAGGTTATCAAAGTAAAAGACCGAATAACAACAATGTATAATTGAATAACCATGATATACATGCAAAGTGCTATATCCAAAAGAGTTAAAATAATCTCATTTAAATCGATGTATTAGAACAATGTATGCTTTGAATAATAATATCAAGATTTAGAAAAGTAAAACTCGCTCGAGGTAACGAATTAGGTTACAAGAGCTAGTTCAAACATACTGTAGACACTCAAAATTTTCTGTACACCTGTCACTAATATTGCAGGAGAGCAGATTCAACTTTTAATAGGGAACCCTGAAAGACGATCCATATCCGTACCGGATACTACCGGAAGTTCAGCATCAACCCCGTATCGCAATCTGGGAGTAACAATTCCAATCTCGGAGATAACCCCGAGGCATGCAGATACAATACCGGAACACACACCGGAGAAGACCGATTAATCTCGGAGATAATCCTGAGGTATCTAGTCTCAGTCCCAACCATGGGAATAGCCACTAACCTTGGTGATAACCCTAAGGAATGCAAATTCGGCGATAACCCCGGAAATGCCTGTTACAAATGCAACCAGCTTCAATGTCAGTGCTCACAACGAGATCCACTGTACCAGTCCGGCGATAATATCAGGAAGACAGACACACCTCAAAGATGACAATGAGGACCTTCAACAAATTGCAGCAGTCCAATCTCAGCAAAGCTGAGGAACGTCTGCTTTATCAGCCCAATCCGGCGATAACACCGGTGAGGGGCAACATCGTTATCTGACCAACACGATGTCACGCCACGTCGCCTCAATATAGCTACGCAACAATGTCCCACAAGACAAACCAATCCCGAGTGACTATTGTGCGGGGTAACGGATAAAAGTTGAAGCTTGAAGACCGGAGGGCACCGTCCCATCTTCAATGACTTCATACAAACTCTAATCCCATGTCATCGTACAACTCTCGACAACGGCAGTCCGAAATAGGTCCTGTATACCTCAAACGGATGCCCGAATTGTACTTCTGAAAGTTTGAGTGGACATTACAGTGCCTGAGTGCACGTACTTCGAGACGACTCGAGCCGAAAAACTCGGGTCCACCCGGGTTGCCTCTGGTACACCTGCGGCTCAGCCGCAGGTACACCTGCGGCTCCACCCTCTATAAATAGAGGGCTTGGGGTGGCCATTTTCTAAGAGAAAACGGTGAGGAAGCCCTTCCCAATTTGCTCTGGACTCATCCCAGGCAGTGTACTTTCCCCTTTTAAACACCTGCGAGCTCATATATAGCCCTTTTGTATCTACAAAAGTATGTGTTTACTCACTCTAAAGATATAGAAGTCTTCTTTGACATCCCACTGTAAGCCTTCTCACACACTTTAGAGTCTTTCTCTTCACTTTTTTCCATACACCCTTCTACACGTTGAGAGTCGTGTTGCTTGCTTTTGCCCGGACTTCGGTCCATGGTTTCATTCCAGTCTATATATATATATATATATATATATATATATATATATATATATATATATGACTAACATTATCGAGTTATGCCATTATTGAGCCTAGACTTCGGTCTGGAGCGTTTATTTACTTTCATATATATATATATATATATATATATATATATATATATATATGAACTGTGTGTCGAACTCTGTTAGATGAGCCTAGACTTCGGTCTGGAGCGTTTACCTGCTTTAATATATATATACTTATATATATTATTTATGGTCGAACTCTGTTCGATGAGCCTGGATTTTACATCTGGAGCGTTTACGTGCTTTAATATATATATATACTTATATATATTATCTGTGGTCGAACTTTGTCTGATGAGCCTGGATTTTATATCCGGTGCGTTTACATGCTTATATATATATATATATATATATATATATATATATATATATATATATATATATATATATATATACATTTACATTTCGTCCCACCTGGAGTTTACTTCGTGGTGGTTGATCGTTTTTACAGCTTTTTGTAAATTTCGTCCCGCCTGGAGTTTCCTCCGTGACGGTTGATAGCTTTTACAGTTTTATTTACATTTCTGATCCCCCATGGAGGTACTTCGTGGTTGGTGATCATGTCTGCATATATATATTTACAACTTTTATATATATACCTGCTTACTGCGTTTATATCAATTGCGGCATCATGTGAGCCTAGGAATCATGTGATCACAGATTCATCCCATTGGATCTAGATTCGGTTCCCGTGATGGACATTTTTAGCTGTAAGCAGCTTGTAAATTATATCTGTGATGTTTGGATTTTCTCAGATGGTTTTCATCCCCAGGAGGGATTCAACACCTTTTTGTACATTATTTTCATATGGATGCCTCGCATCTGTCAAATAAAATCAATCCAGCCAAATACGGAATAAAATGGGAGTGTAAAGGGTCTCAATTACTATTTAGCATCAGGGTTTGAAAAACCTCTTTTATAAAACATCACTGCCATATCTTGCTAAAATTAAATTTTTACATAAATTCAAACCCTGTGTATATAGGTGCGAACGAGGTCTCGCACTGCTTCCAAATAGCAGCACATTAATCCACACACAGACACATTCAGATAACAGTTTCTTGAAAAGAGGCGGTCACCGTGGTAACATGGATGTCGGGAGGTGCCTAATACCTTCCCCCCGCATAACCAAGTCCCCGGACCCTAATGAATCTCAGTTTCACCGACCCATTTAGCAGTGACATCACTGGGTCAATGTGCAAACCTTTTCTCGGTTGTGTTGGTACAACCATTTAAAAAACCAACTGGCGACTCTTATAGTCCAATCGTCGACATTATACACGTCGGACCTTTTTCACTTGTTTTTTCAAACAAATCCCACCTAAAATGAGAACACCAAAGAACAAGTAACGGAAAGGGACAATTAAAAAATCTCGACGTCGACACATACGCAAGATAGATATGTTTGCTCAACCTCAACATAGGAATTAGGAACCTATACAATGATAACTTAGAAATATAAAATTTGCATAAGTATAACATAACAATGATAAGTAACCCTTGCTGAATAATTAAGTAGTATAGGTTAGGGATACTTGCTCAATAAAAGTTTAGGATAAGAAACTTGTCTTATATGTAAGCTACACAAGTATAATAATGTTCGCCAATTACCCTACATATATCATTGAAATCGCAGTAACAATTTGTTATATTAATATTAGCTTTAGGGATTTAACCCACCATTTAAGGCATAACTTTATCATTTATCTTCAACTTTTGAAAACATCATATTTGGTTCATTACATAATAGTCTATCGCTTCAACGTTGTGATTACAACATGTTGTTATATCTTATAACACATTTTAGGTTCCTCTACAATCATCAAATATGTTAGGTTAACAATTTCCAAGCTATGCTATTAATAGTTAAATTCTGGGCCTGACTGACCACTGGTGTGGCCGCGCCATGGTTAGCTTAGAGTCCAGCGCGCCCGCGCCAAAAGGCAGCGTGCCTGCGCCAGAAACTGTTTTTGTGACAATCCGAGAATTTAAATATTTATTAAAATCTTAAAAGATTGAATAGAGGTTGAATAATAGACATAGACAGAAAATAAGTGTATGGATTTGACATTTTTGGAAAGGAATTTTGTGAATTTAAAAACTTTTGGTGAAGTTTTATAGTGTTAAGGGTATAAGTGTATATGTTCTGTGTATATGGTCATATATGTGTACACTATGTGGTTAACGGTCAAGGGTTTACCAGATAAATTATATCGGGGATAAACCCTAATATTATCTTAAGAACCTCGACGTTCAGTTAGAAAATCATATCGCCTGATAAGAAACCCTAGCATCGGTTCTGGAAACCCTAGTTTCAGTTTCAGGAAGCCGAAACCCTAATTCAGAATATTAAAACCCTAATTCGGGAGCTTGAAGATAAGAATAAGGTTTTTATGTTATTGATTATTTTTTATTAGGGATAGCCCTAATTGATTTTTAGAAAACCCTAATTGTTCAGCTGGAAACCCTAATATATAATTATGGAACCTAATTGCTAAATTAGCAATTTTAATTAAGGAAATATTAACCCTAATTAGCAAGCTTGAATGTGATTAGTAAACTCAAATGTAATCAGGAAACCCTAATTATAATTTTGAAATCTTAATTTTCTATTTTTAAAACCTAATTAGAAAGTTTAGAAAATAAATTTGGGTAATCTTAGGGTTAAACCCTAAGGGTTAAAACCTAAGGGTTGTGACAAGTTACCAAGTTGCCATTATCTTTACAAGTAAAATAACCAAATTTCCCTTCTTGAATATTTTAATGGGATGGAGTGTAGATCGATCCCTAGTAAGTGGTAGGTGACTAACCCTAGCTAGCCATGTGCCTATATCTCACAAATATCAGATTTCATTGCCACTTAGCATCAATTGTGACCATAGATTAAAAATCTAAGAGATTTAAAAGTAAGACAAAGCTTACTTTATTTTTCATTTGAGCCAAGTCCATTCTCTCTCTCCCATCCGAAATTTTAGAGTGACAGTGCGTGAGAAACAAAACCAATGTCAGCCTTTAGCTTGCCAAGAACAAACATCAAGGTCAGAATCAATATCAAGCTCAAAAAGGAGGTATAAAACCCTAACTTGAAAATATATGTATTTGATGTTAGATGTTGTTAATGATTAGTTAGATATGTGTTAGAAGGTGTCATTTAGTGATCTGGGTTGTTAAATCCCAGATCCATAACATCTAGATGCTCGAAATTGAAGTTTTTAGAAATCTTGAAAAAGTTGAAAAGGCTGTCTGACAGCCATATGTCAGGGCCTCTAGATCGTTACCTGTTAAGTGTTATATGTGTTTAAAGTTATATATTTGTTCTTTTTCATGAGGATAGTAGACTGGAAGTGGAATTACCTCCATAGCATGTCTAGATCTCAAGTTATATCTGGTCAAACCTAGTTGACCGATCACGAAACTGGAATTCTAGGCAATCCAGAATTTTCCAGAAATTTTGACAACGTTTTGTAGGGCTCGGATCTTGCATGTCTTGATTATTTTGGCCAAGTTAGTGTTTGATTTGTGTAGACGGACATGAGTACTACTTATCCATGCCTCTAGATTACCCAAATACGTAACAGAATCAAATTTAATGATGGTCAAACTTAGGTTGACCAAACTGCTCAAGAACATTTCTGGGAAACCTAGAAATGTTCAAGAACAGTTTTCTTGACTACTTTGACCGGCGCAGATCTTAAATAGGTTATGTTGTTAAGTTGATGTTAGTCTATGTAATGGTTCTACGACATGAGCACTACAGATTTGGACCTTAAAAACAACATTGTAATTACCAGAACACCAAGAAAATTGAACCACAAAGTGGACCCTCGAACTGCCTGGGTTTCTGGGTTACCCAGAAAACCCAGGAACCGTCTGACAACACTTTCTGTAGCTTAGATCAGGCAGTTTGGATATAGTTTGGTCATGAAATCGATTTGAGGTTGTAGTATTACATGTATACTACAACATAAATGCAAATACAAACCCTGATCGTATCAAGACCATAGGAATTAAGCTGGTCAAACCACCTACCTCGTTCACTGATAACCGTTTCTGAGTTTGGCTCAAGAACACCTATAACGACGGTTCTGTCGCTATAGGGCCCTTTTAGCGACAAATTAATTACAAAATTATTATTTTTATTAAATAATTAATATTAAATAGTTTTTAATTATGAAAAATACATAATAAATTCCTAAAAAATTATTTTAAAGTCTAAAAATGAGTTTTTAATAAATTAGAATATATTTCATTAATATTTAATATTTAATATTTTTTGAATATTAATGGTATTTAATTTATTTAATTATAATATTAAATAAATTACTTAAAAAATAATTTTAATACATGAAAAATCATGAAAAATTATATTATGATACAAGAAAATATTTTAAGTTATTTTTAGTGACTTTTAATATTTTGTGAGGAATTTCATTAATAAATTAATATTAATGGCAATTAATTTATTTACTAAGTGTATTAAATAAATTATGGAAAAATAGAATTAATGCGTTAAAAATTATATAAAAATAATTTAAGTGTTATAAAAATATTTTAAGTTATAAAATATAACTTTTTATATTTTGTCATGAAAAATATTAATATTTAATATTAATGGCAATTATCGGATAATGGATGTAAAGGTTTAAAAATCATATAAATATGATTTTATGTTTTTAAGGTATTAAAAATACTTTGAGATATTATAAATATATTATAATATTATGTTAAGAATTTTATTAATATTTAATATTAAATAAATATTAATGATAATGTAATTAAGTGGTATTTAAATCATATAAATATGATATTAATGATTGAAAAATCATAATAAATGATAATAATTACTTGAAAATTATTATGAGCCTATGAAAATTATTTTAACTGATTGATTAATTATCTAAGTTAATTGTGTTGCGTTTAGACAGAGTCTTATGGATATTAAGCTCGATAGTTATCCGACTGGGCTGTCGGGATGTCAAAATTGTGCCAGATTCAACTCAGACTGAAATAGTTTGACTTAATACTAGGTCTTATATGTTGTATAAACTAATAGGATTATGTGGTAATGTGTTTAGGTTATTTTATATTGTGATGATATTATTCTAACTTGAGAAATCGATATGATTAATATTAGGTCTTCGAATAAAGCTAAGTTATGTTTCGTAATGGTAATCAACCGATCCGGCAACTTTCTTATACTCACTTATTGTGAAAGTTTTCTTAAATTGTTCTTTGAACTTGTGATTAATCATTGTTGATTACATCACGTCTATGAATTATTGAATCGTACTTTGTGCATATTGCATGTGTTCATCAGGTATGAAAGGCTGATCACCTTCACTACCATTCGGTCCAGATATAATTGACATGTTCATGTTTAATGATTCATTCAGCTACGAAAATTTATCCATGCTAGTTCACAATTATATTGTTGAATGTTAGCCAGCTATTATTCAAAATCTTTTCATCATGATATATCCTTAATTTATTGAACTTAAACTTGCTGGGCAAACTTGTTGCTCACCCTTGCTATATCATGATAAACATTGCAGATTAAGGCGAATACGTCAAATATAAGGAAAGTCAAAGCCAAGTTCAGCTTGGGATTATGTGTGCTGCTATATTTGTAATAGTATTTTATAATAATAACATTGTATGTTAGATACGATATTGATTCGGGTTTTAAGTAAGGTTCTCGACCTTGGGAATAGTGTGTAATGTTTAATGTATAGATAATTTATGTTTATATCTTTCACAATAGATAGAATTAGTGTTCCAGATTCGTGGTGATTTAGGACCAGAATTTGGGGGCGCTACAGTTTTTGCAGACTCTTGAAATCAGACTCTTCACTAGGCCAAAAATCCCAATTCCACAAATAGTCATGAAACCTAGCAACTAAAACTTTGTAATAACATCACTACACATGATATTCACCATTCCAACTACATAAACATTACATATATTCAATTTTGAAGAATCAAACCACAATTTTCTAAATTTCTTCACTTTTAGTTAATTCGATTGCCACGACATTGTTTCTTAACCAATTGACATGATTCAAACTATGTCGCTTTAGTTTCTTAACATACTAACATAATCTAACATCAATTTAAAGATTATCATACATATTAAACATGAAATTTTATACTTTCTAAAGCCATTTTTCATAAACATACACTATTATTTACTTTTCTTCTTACAATCCAAGTTCTCACGAATTTGATACTCAAACAACACTCACATATGATGACAACGGATTTTACAATATAACCCACAAGATAAAATCAACATTTGAAACCACAAATTAACAAAATCAATTATAGAGAAATAAAAACTAGAACTTAGAAATTTAGGAATGAATTATACCTTAATCCCTTGATTGTTGGGAAGAAGAATGGTAAGGAATTGCTTTCCCTCCCTTGATACTCCAACTTCTTAGCAAAACTTATAGAGAGTTTCTCTCTTCCTACCAAGTTCTCTCAATACTCTGTTATTTCTCCTTAGCCAAATAAGACGCGTACAATAAACTAAAGCTACCCACGTACTTCAGTTATAAAACCCAAACAGGCGTCAGTTCAAATAAGCCAAAGGCCACAAGGCCTTCTTTGGCTACCACCTATTCCCCCAAACTAAATTATTTTAATAATATTATATTATATGATTTCATGTGTCACACTTTGGTTAATTTAAATATCTTATAAAAATAATAATTATAATCTTATTATACTTATAAATAATAAATAATTATATATCTCATTTAATTAATAAATTTTCCTTAAAAATTGCTTTACTTATTTTCTTTAATATAAAACAATTCATTTAATTTAATTATTTCGTTAAATTAAATCATTCAAATAAAATTACCATTATTTAATTTAATTAACATTAATCAATTTAGTTACTAAATTAATGTACCACAATTCATCCATTATTTATTTCCCTCAATAAATAAATTATTTAAAATATTTATTTAATCAATAAATATTTAAATTAAATTACAAATTTCTCGATCGTTACATCCTTCCCTCCTTAAAAGGATTCTGTCCCCAGAATCACAACGTGATAAATTCATTCGTCACAATATGACTGATCAACATCAGGTCTCGTACATTTCATTGCATACATGATAGTCACTCATGTGATCTCTCTTTTATGAGTCTATGGGAACTATTAAGAGAGATACACTCCATAGCTCATCAACATGAGACAACTTTTGGAGTTTGCCATGCTAAACCACTTTAGCATCAAATGAATATACGTTCCTTGGGTTAAGTCGAGCATCCTCTTAAATCTATCTATATAGATTTTTATCCCCAATTAAGATACTCTTCCAAAATTATTCATGGAGGAATATTTAAACAACTTTATCTTTACTGATTGTAGCATTGGTATGTTATTCCTTATCCGCAGTATATCAACATATAATACTAGGAATGTCACCACACTCCCACTGACCCTTTTGTACACACTAGGTTCATTCTTATTTTTGATAAAATCAAACTCTTTTGATTGTCTCATCAAAATGAATGTTCCATATTTGAGAAGCTTTCTTCAATCCATTTCTCTGAGTGTCTATAACTCTTACCTCATCGTATGTAACTGGATCATCATCTTCTATGATGTGTACCTCATCATCATCATCTATGATGAATCCATACCTCCTAGGTATCTTCAGTATTATTCCAGATTTACGATTCGGTTTTGGTACAATAGGTCTATCTACAGGTTCTTCTTATTTAACTTATAGTATTTTGTGGTTCTTAAACTCTTCAAGATCTATTATCCTCCCACTAGCCCCTTCAATGATAAATATCTTTATCTTAGAAGGCAGCATATTTCGAAACAAACACCTTTTGCTAAGTAGGATTATAGAATATATACCCTAAACTTACTTTAGGATGTCCCACAAATCTGTACTTGTCAAATCTTGTCCTAAGCTTATCCTTCAAAACCTTTTCACATAAGTTGGACAACCCCTTTATCTTAACATACTTAAGATTAGAAATCCTCCCTGTCAATAACTTTTATGGAGTCTTGGGGCCGGATTTTGAGGTTACCTTTTTCGTAGATATGCAGCCATTTCTAGGGAATGACTTAGAAGGATACTGGAATGTCGGTAAAATTATTATGAACCGTACCATGTCCAACAGGGTATGATTTTTCCTTTCAGATACATCAATAAATTATTATGTATCAGGAGGCGTCCATTACGAGAAAACTATTTGAGATGATCTAGAAACTTATTACACAAGTATTCCTTCCTTGATCCGATCAAAGAATCCTAATACTTTACCAATTTGTTTCACTTCTGAATTCTTTAAACCTTTCAAATAATTCACTCTTGTATTTTAGCAAATACACACATTCAACTTTTTGAATAATCATCTCTCTTTTTTTTACTAGTTTGTTCAATTTGCAAAATTATTTTTACGTAAGTCAAGTATACAAAATCCATTAAGTAATATTCCAGTTCTATACAAAATATTATTATTATAAATAGAACAACAATTGTTCTTAAATATAATATCAAAGATTTCATTGTCCAACAACAAAATGAAAAATAATATTTCTAACGAAAACTGGAATACAATAACAACTTATTGACTTAATAGATTTTCTCGTAGGCATTGCTAAATTATAAGTTTCTATGGCTAATGTAGCAACCTTTACTTCATTTACCACACATAGGATTACTTATCTTTGTTTACCTTTCTACTTCTGCTTGGTCCCTTCATAAATCTATATTTATGTTAACCAAAGCCGATATTCAATACCCAAGTAGAACCTTGATTTAAAGAAAATTTTATTTCAATCATGAATAAAAACTATATTTGTAACCGAAGCTTCACTAAGCTTCTTCTCGTTAGCCTATATAAGATACTTCTCGCAGTTTGTTTCTAGTGTCCAGGCTTATTGCAGTGGAAGCAAATTCCTTTACTATCTGTATCTGCTTTGTTCTTATTATCCTTTGTTTTTACATTTTTATTTACCTTCTTTGAATCGTTCTTCTTTTAGAAGATCCTTTTGCCCCTACCGGTAAGACTTGGTCTTTCTTTGTTGGAAAGTGGCTCTCAGCTATTTTTTAACATGTTAAGCAAATCAGCGAAGTTTATATATATCTTGTTCATATAAAAAATTCATAACAATTGTGAGAAGGAGTCCGGGAGTAACTGCAAGATTAAATCTTGGCTCAACTCTCCATCCATGATAAAACATGTTGTCCTAATTGTTCAATCAAATTGATCATGTTTAGGACATGTGTCTGTACTGTAGTGTCATTGGTCATTCTAGATCAGAAGAGCTCCTTAGATATCTGATATCTATCAGTCCTAATTTCCTTACCATCAACTACTTGATACGAAGGAATGTAGTAGGAGCATCCATAGTTTCATGTTGACGCTAAAGCTTGTTACTCATGGATTCGAGAATAATGCATTGAGCCAACTGTGCATCATCTTGCCACTTTCTAAAAGTAGCAATCCCTTCCTCAGAGGCATTGTCGGCAACCATTGCAGGGATAGGCGTATTAAGGACATAAGATAGTTTTTCAGCCATGAGAACTATTCTCAAATTCCTTAACCAATCCGTTTAATTCGGTCCGATTAATTTAGCATCTAATATGCTACGCAGTGATAGTAATTTAGACATTGTAAAATTCTGTAAATGAATTTATAATTAACAACATTTTAGCATACATTATTTTATTAATTACCAAAATAATTTAGGTCTTATTTTAAATTGGTATCTCCTATTATTTTCTTCAAACTATATTACCCTCACTTATATAGTTCGGCAAAATCTAATTAAAGATTTGCTAGTGAGAATAAGGATCCCATTTTATATATATATAAAAGCATGCACATATAGAATACTATATTCTACCCCGAATTGATTATGGACTTTATACTAGTTTGGTTCACAAGAGCCACCAAGTGAACCAAAAGGTCAAACTTAGGGGTGCAAGAATTAATATTTAAATATAACTATTACATTTAAATCCGGGCTCCATTACAAATGGGTCTTCAAGTGCTCCTTGCTCCTTGATCTTTAATTCTTCAAAATAATTCTAACTATTCCTATTACAAAACTATTTAAAATAAATTGAAACCTTGATCAGCAGTCAAAGGGAAGTACATAGGAGGAAGATAGAATTTACATTAAGAAAAAATTAGAGAATGCGAGATACGCAGACCCCATTTAATAAAACTCATACATTCACTCATCAAACTAAAATAAAATCCAATCACATTAGTCAATAGTCCATAATCAATCTCATTTATTATCATACACATCACCATATCCATCAATAAATAAAATTCATCTCATGAATAATAAATATTCAATATATATATATATTGATATCATTTAATGGGCAAATTTAGTTAGTATAAAATCTAATTTTGAATCAAAATAAACTTCTTTATTTTAATCCAAATTTAAATCATAATAAACCTCTTTTATTTTAATTTATCCAATTTTAAATAAAATAAACTATTTTATTTTAATCAAAATAAACTCATTTATTTTAATTAATTATGGAATCCAATTCTAAGTAAAAAAAACTCCTTTATTAAAAGAAACACGGATTCTCTTTCCTATTCACAAATAAACTCCTTTATTTTGAATAATAATATGTAATCTAATTCTATATCTAAATAAACTCCTTTATTTAATAAAATATAAATTTTCTTTCCAATTCACAAATAAACTCCTTTGTTTTGAATAATATGAAATTTTATTTCATATCTAAATAAACTCATTTATTTAAGTAAACATGAAAGACAATTTCAACTCCAATTAGTTATCATGAAATTTAATTCCAACTCTAATTAGTTAGCATGAAATCCATTTTTAAGATTAAAATAAACTTTTTTATTTAAATATTAAAATAAACGATTTATTTTAAGAATAAAATAAATTTTTATTTTAATCATAAAATAATTAAGAATTATATATATATATATATATATATATATATATATATATATATATATATATATATATATATATCATAAGCACGGAAGTAACTATAATATATATAGATATGATAACCTGTTATAACAGGTAATATATATGATATACTATATATATAGTTAATCAAGGAAATCCTCCTGGGATTAATACAGTGAGAATCATTTCGCAATTTATGTGATTCGCGAAGTTCATTGTTTTAAAAAATCGGATTAAGATTTCGCGAATTAATTTTTTTTAAAAAAATAAATTTTATACAACAAATTATGTCCAATTAAATTGTACTAAATACATATCAATATACATATCAAATTAAAATAATTAATAATTCAAATAAAGGTTTGGCTCTGATCATACCACTGTTAGGTTTGTAATATTCATGAACGCAACCAAATTGTAAAAAATAAGCGAAAACGTGAAAAATTAGAGTTTTAAAATTTTACAAACCATATACCCGGATCATCCTTTATTCATAATTATTAATTAAACAAAAAAGATAAAGAATAAAGAATCATACCCTTGAAGATTCGAGCTTCCTCAAGTACTAGTTCACCTCAAAATCTTTTCGCGTTGAACTTGAATTCACCGGGTTTGGTTCCTTCCTTTGATCAACGTTAGCCACCCATGTGTTTGGCTTCTAAAGGTGATCCACCAAGGAAGAACAAAGATTCAAGAAGATGGGTATTTGGCAAAATCTTAGTTTTTCTATCTCTCATAAAAAAAGGATGTACTCTCCCAACTGTTAGAATTACGTATTCAAGTGTTTTGTGAATGTGTCAACCAAACTCACCCATAATAAGACTCTTCTTATTTATAGATGTGGGCAACCCTCCTTAACAATTAAAGAATTAGGTTTTATTTTAATTAATTAAACTCCTTTAATTAATTAGGCTCCTAATCTTATTAGGAATAATTAATTAAACTCTTTTAATTAATTAGTCTCCTAATACTATTAGAAATATATGAGAGTACTTTTATTAATTAATTTTCAAACTCCTTTAGAAATTAAATAATAATAATAATAATAGTAATAATAATAAGACTCCGCTTATTAATTTATATTTAATATTTTCAAAATATTAAATAATAAATATTAAGCTGTTTAATTTATTCTATCACCATAGATATAAAATAAATTAAATATACTTAACTTATTATTACGATTATGTCATTAACTTCTTAAATAATTATTCTTCCTTTTATGGTGTGACCCTTTAGGTTCTCCATATTAAATCGGTTGTGAATAAATCAATTAGAACAATTCTAATCTTATTTGAATAAATAAATTAAACTATAAATTTATTTAAATAAATAATATTTATTCTACAATAGGGATAAGCATCCCTAGCGATCAACGACTTTCTAGATAATATAGATTTCAACATTAATCATAAAATAACCTTTGAGTAAATAGTTACCGTACAATTCAATCTTTTTATCATACAATGTTCCAATTAAATATAAGACATGGAATTACTGTCAAGTCTTATTTTATTTAATTATATCTATTTCGACTCTTAAATGCACAACTCCAAATAATACAAATTAGAAACTCCTTTCTAATTCCATTATGCCTTAGCCAAGGATTACTGGGTTGTCATTATCGAATCACATATGACATTTCTCTTCTTTTACTAGAAGTGGTAGATTCTTTATTGATTATACATTATCTCCATGCACAACTTATTATACCCAAGCATACCCTTTGATATACCCTAAGGGTCTTAAGGAATAAGTCAAAGTATAACTCATCATACACAAGATACTATAATGATCTTAAGTCCAAGGATCACTTGTACTACTATCACTATAGAAATTCCTATTGACAGGCAAGCAAAACTCCATTAGGTATTCCTTAGCTAGCCACGTTCAGCGAACTTATTCTCTAATAAGCACCTACATTCTTACTTTAGTTGCACCACACAAATGATCATGAGATCAATCATCTTCATCTAATGAGCAAGCAACATATGTACCAATCTATCTGGATTCACTAATCCCTAATTTAGTAATCCAACGATTGGGAACTATTTTAGTTTTAAGCTTTTTAAGAATTTAGATCTCATTAGAATGATCATCATCATTATTCTAAAAGTATTGCTCAAAACTATGGGTTTATCACATATTATAAAACAACATCATGTAGATAATTAAAAGCCTTTAATAAATTAATACTTTTTATTAATAAATGAATAAGATTGTTACAAAGTATACACTTTTTCATCAAACATGATTAGCTTGTGTGCATACTACTTTCAAATCAAACCAAAAATCTACCCAAGATGAGATCATAGAGCATAACACTCTGCAAATCCAAATCTGTCAGAACTGATATAGTGTGTGAATGTGAAGCAGCCACTAAACATGATATTGAACAAATTTTTCACATACTATGCTTCGTAGGGGGAAAGAACCAGATTTAACTTAAGATAAGCAGTAAATCAAACAAGTTCTAATCAAGACCATGCATTACTTAAGCTAAGAGTCAACAGGGAGATTTATGCCTTTATTTAATCACGAAGGCGATTTTCGCACTTTCCCGCGGTGTTTATTGATTTTTTTTTCTAATTCCCGTGACTATGCAATATCTCATTCCATTAGGCTAACAGTGCTACCCCTTAGCGAGCTTTCGACCAACGAATCCTAGACCATTAAGACCTTAGGGCGCTAGGTGTAAAGGTAATCCCCTCGGGCGTACTTACTCAAGTAACAAAGGCCCCGAAACAAGACTAGCAACGGTGTTTATTCATTTTTTTTTTATTCATATTTTCTTTTTTTTCTTTTTTTTAGAGAGAGACATGCATACCACTGAATTCCCCCAAACTTAAGCTTTTAACAGGATTAGCTATTACCTATCTGAGTACTGACATTCTTTCATTACAACATATAATTCCCACTATAAGATAAGTATGTGAAAATTTAAACTAAGCACATCATAATGGTTACTCAAGAGTGCTAATCGGTTATATCAATATCAAACAGATAAGGATTTATATAATGATATGACATCAAAATCAAGCTTAGGTTTCAAATCAGTTCAACAATCGAGTAATTTTAATTTCCTCATAAGCCAACTAAATAAAAAATCAACTGACAATTGGATTCATGCTATGACAAAATGCAACATTTCCTAACACAATAAACTAAACAGAATGCAACAATTCCTTACACAATCAACTAAACAAAATGCAACATGTCATGAATTATACTAAATGCAACAAATAAACCTAATACCCCCAAACTTAAACTACAATGTCCTCATTAGAGATAAAAGTTATAAGGAAACTCCCCTAGTTGTCTTCATCATCACCATCCTCCTCTTGCTCAGGTGGAGTGTTTGGAGGTGGATATGGTGTAGTCGTCCCATATGTCGAAAACTGGATCTGTGCTCCCAACTGGCTGAAGGCATTTGATAGGACTCTAGAGAACTCGGCAGTAAAAGCTTGAAAGTTCATGTGCATCGCATCTATCCTTCTTTGGAGGCAACGAATGTCACGGTCTTACCTGCCTAGAAGAGCCCTAGCTGAATAAGGAGCAGCAGTGTCCTCATCTTTCCCTTCTTTATTAGCTTCATCTTCTTCACTCTCTGACTCATCTTCAGGCATAATAAACTCCAAGCCCGGGGGTGAGACTCTGCACTATTCCATATGGTGTACTTCTAAATAGTGGTGTGGTCTATATCCCTCATCGGCATCTGTAGAGCCTCAGTATCCCACTCAACCACCACAGCCAAACTCAGTCGAGTGATAAGAGAAGCGTGTGGTATGCCCCCTAAAGTATTTCCCCTCATGTATCGCAGCATCGATTAATTGATGACGTGCTCGATGTCAATTGATTTCATCTTCAGAATGACATATAACAATGTAGCTCTATCAGTCGTGACATCGACATGATAACTGGTGGGAAGTATGCTCGCACATATGAAGCTATACCATGCCTTGGCGTATCGGTTAAGCGAAGTCTGTGGGAAATGCACCTTTCTGTCAGTACCAGATTTGGTGGTCCATTTTATGCCTGGCTTGCACAGTTCCTTCACCAACTTATCTAAGTCTGTTTCAAACCTCTGCGACTCTGCCCAATTTTTAGCACCTGATGGTACTGTGTCCACATGAAATATGTCATTGATTGATTACTTGGTATACTACACTTGCCTTCCTCGCACATAAGAGATGCTATTCTGAGTCTCGCGAGCGTTGGCATAGAATTCTCTCACTATAGCCATTGGGGCTGCCACAGGCTTGGATACCACTCCCGCACATCCATATCCCACAATTTGTTCCTTAAATTTTCCATCTTCTCTCCCAGGTCTGAAACCCCTCTTAGGTACAAATGATTTTCCCGCCAATACATCCAGATAGTAGTTCTGGGCAGAGAGGTTCACGAATCTAGCAGTGTCTAGTATATCCCTACTATTCCCCTCGCTCTCATGCTCGCTGCTTAATGAAGGAAATGGGGTCCATGATGTTGATGAAGGTACTATCTATTGAGAGAATTCTGTCTTGGATGCCCTGAACCCTTCAATGAACCCAAACCCTATCTCTTTATCAAACACCTGAAATGCACACAACAGAGTTCTAAAATATGCCTCTTTCTGTCATTGTGTCTTCGAATTCACACCCACAAGCCTTTTTGACCTTTAATCGAGCACCTTGTGTGCACCACTGTAACACCTTGACTATGCTAAAGTATTTAGATCTTGCTACAGGAATGAAGAACTAGGGCTTCTGGAGAAGAGAGAGAGTGATGGTGGATGGAATCAGTCGATTACAGATACTTAGATTGGACACTAGGGTTTGAGTTAGAGCTATTAGGTGTTCGGTTTTATGAGAAATAGAGATAGATTAGGAGAAGTTTATGTGAGGGAGAGAGTGCACTGCGGAATTGGAGCTTACGTGGGGGAAAGAAATACGACTCGGGCTGGACTGCTTTTAAAATCAGAGTTAAACGTCGGGCGCAGCTGCGCTATATTTGGCTTGAAGAGGGGTGCAGCTGCGTTGTGTGTTGTCTGGCCCTGTCAAGTGGCGCAGCTGCGCCAATTTTTGCCTGTGCAAGGGCACAGCTGTGCTGCCCTGGGCCTGGTCCTGCTTAACTGTTCTCTCTTATGTTGTATTTATTGTGGCCTAACCCTTGGTCTTCTAACTCTACTGCCCAATTGATTATCCCTGAAAAGGATCAAAATGAACTATCACTTTATTTAATTCTAACCAACACTAGCCATTAAAATTTAATTAACTATAATAAAGAACTAATTAATTAAAGCAGAAAGAATTAAACAAAGAGGGAGGAAAATGATAGACTATAGATAATGGAGAATTAAACAAATATGGAGAAAGAGAGATTTGATGGGGTGCCTCCCATTAAGCGCTCGGTTTATAGTTCGTTAGCTGGGCTCTGATCTTGACACCGCTATCCAATTCCTCTACGATAAGTTAGGAACCCTCCATCCATTAGAACTGCTATGTGCTTTGGTAGGTTCCCCATCATGAGAGTTTTTGGATTGAAGCCACCTAGCGTATTTCCAATACATTATGTCCCCATTTCCATTACATAACTAGGTGCTTCATCCGTTGTATCTGTGAATCAATTTTTGCATTGAGGCATGAAAATTACAACGGGCTTTTCTTCTTCTATTATCTCTTCCTCAGCCCACCATGGTTTGTAAGAGGCCTCATAATCGTAGAAATTTTTGCTTTGGATGTGACTACCAAGGGGACATGGGTGTGCAAAGTTCACTGAATTTTCCAACTCTGACTGAGAAGGCGCTTGGGGTATTATACAAGTTAGCTCATGTTCTGCATTTTCCATTTCCCTAGTTGTCTCCTCAATGACAACTTCTTTAAGTTCATCCAGTGACATGTATGCTTCTGGTTCACCATCAGTTTCATCATCCATGTCATAGCACCACTTGTTTGGAGGGCTATTGTTCAAGGCTTCGAACATTTGATCCATCTAATTATGAAGATTTTGAATTGACCTCTTGAGGAGTTAATGAGTTGTTCCATCTGTCTGTTAAGATTTTAGGTTGAAAACTCCTGACTCATTATAATTTCTTCCTGGTCTGCTATGATCCTTGACATGAATTCCTTCAACTCTACATTTTCTTCTTATTGCATTGGAGGTGGATATGAGAAATCTAATGGATATGTTGGACTTGGGACACAGTATTGGTCTTGATAGTTATAACTCCATTCAGAATCTGGGTGATACCCCCAACCTTGATGATAATTGGGATAAACATAGTCGTTAAGGTAATCACCCTCAAACTGTAATCGTCCAACACTAATGTTGCACTGATAACTCGGATGCTCGCCAGCACAATATTCACATGTAACTACTATCTTTCAAGTACGTTGGGCTGCAAAAACATCCAACATCTTCGAAAGTGTTGTAATTTGTGCTGACAATGTAGAAAATACATTGAGTCCTTCAGTTCTTGTGCCCCTTGGTTGAGGCATATTTACATAAGGCCAATGGTAAGCAAAGTCACCCATGGTACCTGAAAATAGAGAAATATAAGAAGATAATTAAAGCAAAAATATAAATGTTTAAATTAAGATCAATTTGATTGAAATTAATGTTGGTGAAAATTATTAAACTAGTTCCTCGACAACGGCACCAAAAACGTGTTGGGTATTTTCTATATACGCTCACACGCAAGTGCACGTGGTCAACAAGTAATAAAGAGTAAGTAAAGTATCGTTCCCACGAAGAATTAACTAATAAAGTTCACCAATCACTAACCCGTAACCATTTCAGTCTTATTTAAACGATTGCTATACTTTTAAATATTATAACCAAGAAACTAATTAATACTAACTATCTCTAAAATAAAACTAAATAATGAATACTCGAGATCACAATTTCATCCACTGAATCATTTAAATCAACACACTCCATGTTAAGCCAAATTAATTACACCGGATAGTTAGTCGAGAACACGAAAGTAAAGCATAGCCATTTCTCAATGTACTATACCCATATCATATATAATCCACAATTGATAGAATACACATGAACACCCACATTACCTAAACCACTATGTGTCTATGTGATTTACAAATAATTAGGGTTTAAGCCCAAATTCTCAATTGATTACGAGTGATGCTTCGGTATATGTCTATCATAAGCACGAATCATACATTCCATCACCATGTAGAACATACAAACACAAGCTATCAAGATCAGATCTAAACTCATACTTCGTCTCTCAAGTTCATATGGATTATCATAGTAATTGATGGCCAATCAACTAAGCAAATAAGCATGCATCTTAATAGTCCATCCCACACCAATCAATAAGGCTAACAATGAAGTATATCATATTAAACTAGGCAATAGAATCCATTGCAATCCCAAAACAGAGTTTAACTTATAGTTGAATCAAATCCACCATCCACAAATTAAAATAACATCATAAGAATACAAATAGAAATCAAAGAAAAAATAAGAGGAGAAAGTTGAATTACAAATATGTTCTCTTGCTCCAAGTTTGACTCTATTATGCTATTCAATTACTTCAAATCTTCAGACCTAATCAGTTCTACTCTAATCTACTCTATTCTAATATTCAAATTAAAGAGAGAAAACAATAATAGCTAAGATGATCCCCTAAGGGGTGGAATCCCCATAAATACTAAATATCAATCTAATTATATAGGAGTCTAGTTTCTATGCTCTTTATCCAAGTAACAATCTTACTCGATAGCCTAATAAAAAGTTAGCCTACAAGAATAGACCGACGCAGCTGAGCTGTGATTAGCCTTGAAGAGGGCACAGTTGCGCTGTACAGGATCTGGGTAGTATGTCTGGCGCAGCTGCGCCGTGTCAAAGGGCAAGCTGGCCGCAGATGCGCCGTGCACCAACTGCTCCTGATGACACAGCTGCAGTTTTTTGTTGCTTGTAGGCTCAAGGCACTCACTCCATATCTTCATTCCATCATCAAGCAATATGCTTAGCTCCATATTTTTACCAAAAGAGTTCCCATTTATAACACTACAAAAAGAAAGCATAAATGCATAAAAAGCTATACAATAAAGTGAGTTTAAGCAACAAATTAAGTCATTTAATATCTTAATAAGTGGTTATAAAACCACTTATCACCTACAGCTTTGATACCAACTGTGACATCCCCAGATCCTGGTACTAATCACCACGAATCTGGTACACTAATTTTATAACTATTGTGGAAGATATAAATATAAATTTTTTATACATTATACTTTACAACATAAACCCCGAAGTCGATAACCTTAACTTATTACCTGAATTCAATATTTTATCCGACATACAATATCATTAACATATAATATTATTACAAGCTTTATCTATATGCTAAACCAATTCTGGAACTGTCTTTGACTTTGTCTGTATCTGACGTATTCGTCCTAATCTGCAATGTTTATCATGATATAGCAAGAGTGAGCAACAAGTTTGCCCAGCAAGTTTAAGTTCAAGAAAGGATATATCATGATTGAAAAGAATGAACATTAAGCTAGCTGACTTTTAACAATATGACAATTGTGAAATAGCATGAATCAATCTTTTATAGCTGAATGACATAGATAATAAAAATGGATGGTTAATAAGGAACGTGAATAAATCAACTGGACCAAATGGCAATGAAGGTGATCAGCCTTTCATACCTGAATATAACATATGGAATATGCACAACGTTCGAATCAATAATCAAAGATGTGATGTAATCAGCAATGATTAATCACGAATATATTATACAATAATCAACTCGAGTTCGAGTTAGGAAACTTGCCTTTATCGCCGACTACTACTACGCAATCTATTTAGCTTTGTCTGATTACCTAATATTAATAATATCGATATCCAAATTAGAATAATATCATCAAAGTTATAAAATAACCTAAACATATTAACACATAATCATATTAGTCAATAAAACACTTAAGACCTAATCTCAAGTCAAACTATTTCAGTCTAAGTTGAGTTCGGTACTATTTCGGCATCCCGATGGCCTAGTCGGATAATTATTGAGCCTAATTCTAACAAGACTCTGCCTAAACGCTTTAATATTAACTTAGATAATTTATTAATTAGTCAAAATATTTTTCACAAGCTCATAATAATTTTCAAGTAATTATTATCATTTATAATAATTTTTAAATTATTAATATCATATTTCTATGATTTAAATACCACATAATTCTATTATCACTAATATTTATTTAATATCAAATATTAATGAAATACACAAAATAATATTATAAATTATTTATAATATCTCACAGTATTTTTCATACCTTAATATTACAATTAAATGATTTTTAAAACATTTAAAACCATTATTATTTAACTTCCATTAATATTAAAATTTTAATATATTTTTTGACAAAATATTAAAAGTTGTATTTTATCACTTAAAATATTTTTATAATCTTTTAAATCGCTTTTATATGATTTTTAAATCATTAAAACTATTTTTCCATTATTTATTTAATATAATAATTAAATAAATTAATTATCATTAATATTAAATTATTAATAAAAAATTTCACAAAATATTAAAAGTCATTCAAAATAACTTAAAATATTTTCTAACACTTTAATATAATTTCAAATGATTTTTAAAGTATTAAAATCATTTTAAGCAATTTATTTAATATAATAATTAAATAAATTAAATATCATTAATATTTAAAAATATTAAAATATTAATAAAATTTATTCCAAATTATTAAAAACCCATTTCTAAGCTTTAAAATAATTTTACAAATTTATTATATATTTTTCATAATTAATAATCATTTAATTCTAATTATTTAATAAACATAATTAATTTCTAAAATAACTATCATTAAAGGTAGCTATAGTGGCAAAACTGTCACTATAGGTGTTCTTCAATGTTCAAGAACATTCATGCATAGCTACTAGGGTCCTTACTTTGACCATGCATAGATCCTTGATTTTCATGTTTCTGGGCTAGCTAATGTACTAATATTATAGTATTTATGTAATACTACGACCTCAAACCAAGTTCACAACTAAACAACATCACCACAGAGAGATTTAAGCTCTCCAAAAACTTGTCAGAGCTGTTCTTCATTTCTGGGTTACCCAGAAAATGAAGACAGTTGCAGGGGTCCTACCTTGGACCTTCATATCGTTGATTCTGAGTTTGCTCAGTGTGATTTAATTGTTTATACTTGTAGTAAAGATGTCAGGGTACAATTATCATGCACTAGATCAGTCCAACAACATCACATGTGAGAGTTCTAATCCGGTCAAACCATGTCAGAACATTTGTTCTTGAACTTTCTGGGTTTTCCAGAAATGTTCATCCGGCTGATGGTCAACCCTATTTTAACCACTTATAACTTTGATCATGGTTAAGATCTAAGTGTTCTAGGGGCATAGATGTGTAGGCGACATATCAGTCTACGAATCCATTACACAAATATGGCCATTAACCTTAACAGTAGCAAGATCAGAGGCCTTAAAAGTCTTGTTAGAGGCTTCCTCGAAAATAAATCTGGGTTACCCAAAATTGTTAAGTCATGGTCGGTCAACAGACTTTGACCACTAATAACTTGCAATCTATACATGATAAAGGCATGATTCCAGTTCTAGATCACTCTCCACATAAAAGACTACAAGTCTAATACACTAAACAAGGAAAAACATAAACAGATCTAGATCTATAGCCTCTGACATTCGGTTGTCAGGCCATAAATCTAGGGTTCTTGACAGTTTGGAAAAATATGATTTTTGAGCACTTTGATGTTATGGATCTATGATGTAACATCATTGATCAATAAATAACATCCTATAACACAAGATTAAACACAAAAACATAACATCTAGCATAGCATACAAGATCATATTTTGGTTTAGGGTTTATACCTCACTTTGAATAATTCTTGAATCTTGGTTCCTTAACTGGGGTCTGATTTGGGACTGGTCCACTTATGAAATTCGTGGGTTTAGAGAGAGAGAGAGACTTGGTTGAGAGTATGTGTACAAATGGGCTTGATTTGTGAACTTTTCTCTCTCTTAATCTATATATATTTTGATGCAATGAACATGGCTGGCATATGTGGCATGAATTGGCTGATTATTTAAGTTACATGATGTACCAAGAGTTGGTTACCAACCACATATATGACAAGATTTGCAAACTACATAATAAAGAAAATGAGAAAGGGCATTTTGGTCCATTTGCTTACCATTTTAATGGCATCCTTGACATCTTATCCCAACCCTTAGGTTTTGAAAAATAAATTTTTAGGATTTTATAATTAGGGTTTAAAATGGAAATTTAGGTTTTTTAAATTACAAATTAGGGTTTTCTAATTATATTAGGTTTTCTAATTACATTAGTACTTGCCAATTAGGATTATGGTTTCCTAATTATATTAAGCTTTCTAACCTAGTCAATTAGGGTTTCGAATTTTTCAATTATGGTTTTTTAATAATTAGGGTTTATAATCAATAATACTTAAGCCTTTATACTTTGCTTTTGAGCTCCCAAATTAGGATTTTAGTATTCCCGATTAGGGTTTTGGATTCTCGAAACTAAAATTAGGGTTTTTATAGCCGGTATTAGGGTTTCTTACAAATCGATAGAATTTTCTAACTGTACATTAATGTTCTTAATATATCCTTAGGGTTTACCATTAATATAATTTATCTGATCAACCCATGACCCTTAACCACATAATGTACACATATAAAATCACTGGACACAAAGCATATACACTTATACACTTAACCCTGCAAGCCTTCACCAAAAAAAATAAATTTTAATACATAAAAATCCTACACAAAAATGTCAAATCCATACACTTATTTTCTGTCTAGGTCTATTATTTAACCTTTATTTAATCTTTTAAGTTTTATTAAATTGTCTAAATTCTCGGGTTATCACAAACCATAATAATTTGATTAATTTGTTTACAAGTCTATCGATATAGTATTGATAACGCTATCCTATGTCAATTGTTTGGTACGGATACAAAGGTAAGCATGAGTATGAATAAACAAAAGTGTTTTACGTCGATTATTCGGCGGGCACACGAGGTTGCCAAAACTTAAACATAGATATGTTTAACGGATGAGTGTTGATCAACATAGAGTACTATAGGCCGATCACCTAGAAGTGCTCGTAAGATATATCAGACTTACGAACTTAGTGTCGGGTTGTCCTTTTCATGAATGAAAATCAAAGAGAATGTTCATGGTCTTTTGACCTACTCAGAATTCCTAAGTTACTGTATGTACTCTAGAATTATTTTATGGGAACGAAAAGTGCTATTTCGATGTTTCATATTACTTCATAACTATTTGTTCAGTTAATGAAGATTAATCATATAATTCTTGATATGGTGGTTATATTAAATATTGCTAGACTTCCTGAGCTAGTTATGCCCACTTCTTGCTTGAATTATATGATTGCAGCTAAGACCAAGCGAACCAAGGGTTCCGGTAAGGATAGAGGTAAAGCCAAGATGGATAAATAGATTATCATGTAACAGAGTAGTATATTTTTATGAACTTATACTATAACAATGAAGAATGTATTCGTTAACAGAACTTGGGAAAGAATTATTATTATTGTAATAAGACTGTAGTAAACACAATCATTTTGATATTGTTTTCATTAGATTAAATGTATAGTTAGCAGTACCGTGTAGCACCATATATGTGGGTTGAAAGTACCCTTATTTGGGGGCGCCACAAATAATCATACGAATGTAAATATTTTCTCAATATAGGTATGTTTGATATAACAATAATCCAAAGTTTCACCATAAGAAATAAGGTCTAGATACTTGCATTCAATTATAAGAAAGAAGTTAGGGAACTTGCCTTTTACGTTGATTACCACTTATAGCATAAAGTCACCTCAATGAACTATATTATCCTATTTACGTACATATAGGTATTGATTAGTCACACACACTTGACATATATATATCAACATTCATTTATCACACATGTTTCTATCCATGTATTCTATACACATTTAAAACTCATAGATGTATAATCCACATTGTTCTTACTTTTGAAAAGCTTAGAAACACTTTGGAAAATCTTAGTTTCATATACTCATCTCATGTTTGTATACGTGAAATATTACTTAAGTCACGCATTATAGTTCAAGTTATTCACACATACATGTTAAAGAACTTTTAAACTATGTTTGGTCTTTCTTATTTACATTCAACAATAGTTTGTTTTACTCATAAAATTTCTATTATGCAAGTTAAGAGAGTTCATTACGTCAAAGACTAACCATAACATTCATCAAATCACATAATAATGCTAAACACCCTTTTCTACGCATGCTTACATGTATTAGATTTATTTGCATGTGACTAATATAGCTCTCTACTTAGAAACTCATTTTAGTTCATGCTTGTGTAGTTTATATCGTGTTTAACTAGATGTGTGAACATGTCGATTATCTCTAGAGGCATAAAGTATCCTATTATAATTATTCAAAAGTTCACAATATAAGTCGTAGAGTTTTCAACAAAATTAGTTTTCAAACCTTTGAGTTTTCTTCAAATCTCATGTTAACAAACTAAGTATGTAAAGTACATAGAATTCACATTTCATACTCATTTATAAAACTAAGTAAGTTGCAAACATATGCTCAAAAGGTTAGATTTAAAAAGCATAAGGTTTGTTAAAAATAGTTTTCGACTTTTAGCTTTTCTTGAACAATGCTATTAAATCAAGCTTTAGGCCAACTAAAATAACTCATTATACAACGTTATACATGTTTTAAAGTTTCCTTAGGTACATTAGATTAGGTTTGGTTAGTAAAGCATCTGCCTAAACAAGAAAAATAATATTTCAGTCTATTCTGCCAGTACCTCGCAGGGGTGAGGTTTTATACTGTGAACATTGTCGACGTCGGGAAAAATTTACTTTCTTTGGAATTCCTCTTTTTTACCCTTTATGTTTTTTATATGTTGAGTTTTATTTGAAAGGGCAAGTTCGAAAAGAGTTCGACACAAAAGACAATTTGAAAATTCAGAGTCACCAGTTGGTAGTTTTGAAATGGTTGTACCAACTCAACCGAATTTGAAAAGGTTTACACAAAGGCCCAATTGTTGAACTCTGTTTAACAGGCCTTGGAAACAAAGATTCATAGAGTTCGGGGGCTTGATTAAGTGGGGAGAAGGTGTTAGGCACCCCCCGATTTTCGTGAAAATACGGTTATCGCATCTTTTCAATTCCATAATTATTTGAAATGTGTGTGTTAATTGGGCCCAAGTACATTATTTGGAAGTAGTGTTATGCCTCGTTTGCACCTATATACAATGAGTTTGATTTGTATAAAAGTTCAATTTTAATACAAGGCATATAAGATGATGTTTTGAAAATAGGTTTCCAAACCTTTATGCTCACATAGTAATTAAGGCCTTTGATACTTCTATTTTATTTTGTATTCGGCTTGATTTGATTTTATTCTCAAGATGCGAAGCATCTTTGACAAAATAATATACATATAAGTGTCAGGCTCCTTATGGGCATGAAAGTCATCGAAGGATGTCCAAACACCATAAATAGGATTTAGAAGCTAGTTGTACAGCCGAAAAAGGGTCCATCATGGGAATCAGATCTAGATCCATCAGCTGGATCTTAGATCCCGTGGCTCCTAGGCTCACATAATATCATATGAATATCCTGCATAACGAGGATACAAAAATAAAACATATATTTAATCTAAATAATGCAAAACAAAGCATTCATCAGTTAAATCCATGCACGTGCGTAGCCAACCTTCCCGTTCCCTCTAGACATATATCTAGGGTCACGTGTTTGCTTAATATTTACCAACAAACTAGAAAGAAAACTAGATTTAAATAAATCTTAGCCATTCTAGCTCAACGATTCCAGTTTTACAATTTTTGAACCGATTAAAAGTTAGATATAGCTAAATTTAGATAAATCTAGTCCACAGTTATTTGATATGTGATGTACAACATGTATAATGTGTTTAGATAGATGTTTATGATGTATAAGATGAGCATGTTATTTGTGTGCTACATGTTGCATTAAAACTATTAGATTTGCTGGGCTGTCGAGCTCAACCTTGTAAATAACCATTATTGTAGGTTAAGGATTCAAGGTAACGATATGTGCTACTTGAAAGACATGAATCAGATGTATTGCATGAAGATTTATATACTTTGGATGAGTTGTTATTATTTTGAACCATGTTTAAGGTTCCGAATGATGTAATTGATGATGTATGATATTTAATAGATGTTGAGTTATAAAGCTTAAATTTTGTCCGATGTATAAAGGGTACTGAATTTGGATGTAAGTTTTATTTATTAACTCTGATAAAGTGAGTAATAAACTAAGTATGATTTAAAGGTAGGTAAAGATAAAGGTTGTGATTCAGGGAATTACAGAAAGAAGATTGAAAAGTTTGAAATTATTCTGCATTTTATTAGTTTGACATCTAATAATGATGTAAAGTTAGAATAAAGACGTATTGTTAACGACTGAAGTCGAGAGTTTAAATGTATGAATTTTGGGATCGTTACAGCTGGATTTGATTTCCCAGGGTTGTCTTCGAGGCTTAGATTTGATTTCCCAGGGTTGTCTCCGGGGCTTGACTTGATCTCCCGGGGTTATCTCCGGTGCTTTGACTTGATCTCCCGGGGTTGTCTCTGAGGTTTGATTTTGATCTCCCGGGGTTGTCTCCGGGGCTGGATTTAATCTCCCGAGGTTGTCTTCGGGGTTGGATTTTAATCTCCCGGGGTTATCTCTAGGACTGGATTTGATCTCGTGGGGTTGTCGCTGGGGCTTGGCTTGATCTCCTGGGATTGTCTCTAGGGTTTGATTTTGCTCCCGGGGTTATCTCCGGGGTTTGACTTGATGATTTTGACTCTCAGGGTTGTCTCTAGGAGATAAAAGACGATTCTGCACTCTTGCATGGTTTTTAACATGAATGAAATTTTTTGAATGTCTACAAACATCTCACTGGGGCGAATATTTTGACCTGGGAAACTTCGTCGGGGCGAAGAAGTCCAGACTCGGCTAATGCAGGTTCACGACTGACTCTGCTCTAAGCCAAAAACTCCCAATTTCTACAATTAAACAACCAAATAAACATGCCCATATGTTATAAACCTTACCAAAACATTATAAAACATATACATAACCACTCTAACAACTCAATTCAATTAAACAATAAAATTTAAGAATCAAATTCCAATTTCTTGCTATTTCTCCAAAGTTTAACATGTTTAGTGATTTTTCTCATTTCAGAATCGTTTCTGGACCAAATTAATTCGTTTAACTTTCATTGTTTTCGTATTCAACCATATTAACAATGTCTAGCATCAATTCATAGATAGCAACAAGTTTCAACATTCAATTTTTGACTCAAATAGCAAGTATTTCATGATTTTTCTAAGAACTTGTAAACTTGTAAACATAGAACATAGCTAAAGCAATGTTACCTCTTAAAGCTTGAAATTACTAAACTTGCTTCTAGCTCCTGATTACTCCCTAAATTCTCAGCACTCATTCTCTAATTTGGACTTTATCAGAATTTCTAGCAACTTAGAAGAATGAAGGGAGACCTCTATATATAGCCAGACTATGGTCCAAATTCTGATTTTTTGCATAATGAATCAAACCAAGAGGAAGAAGAAGAACCCATTGGTTAAGAGAAAGTTGGTGAAAAGTGGCTAATCACTCCCTCCCCATCATTTTCATAGCCATCATTTGCATGCCTAAGTTTGAGAAAGAAGGAATAGGCTAGGCCAAGGGCCTATTATGTGAATGAAGAAAAAGGGACACTGAATATGGGACAACTCCTCTAAAATTCAGCATTTGTAAATTAATACATGTATACTTAGGCTTTACTTCTTTTTGGGAGTACAAATGTAATTTTAATGAGATAATATTATAACATTGTGGTAAGTTGGGAGTATATATATGCATAATTTTAATAATAAATATTTATTTATTCAAATTTAATTTCTCCCATAAATTTAAAGTACACATTTAATTTACCCACTACACATCATATTGTCACATAAGCTCATTTATGTAGCTTAGTAGAATTATATGATTCACCTAATTTTATCATATAGTTTTATATATCATGTAATCATATTGTAATGTCACACCTTAATTTATATTAAATGAATATAGCAACTTTATAACATATGATCACACATTACTTATTATTGTACAAAGCAATAATTTAATAATAATAAATATTAGTCTATCATACACTTAAATCATTTATTCATTAATATGCTATTACTCATAACAACAATTAATTTAAGAATATAATATAGATTAATCCTTCCACTCATTAAATCATTCCTTCATTAATTTAGTTAATGAATTTCTTAGTCTTCCATTACGCCATACTAGGCAATTACCATAAGCATTAAATTAAGTTTTTCATTAAAACCTCCATATTCCTCAATTATTATAAATTCAATTTAATTGAGTTATCACATCTCATGCCACATAAATATTTATATTAGAATAAATATTCACACATTTATTAATATCAATATTAACTTTATTTATACAAATTCACAGGTATTACATCCTATCTATTACATATGCAAACAGGATAAAAATCAACCTAACAAGTTTGATCATACTATTCCAAGTCATTGTACATAGATATCTCAATTAAAGATTGTACAAAACTTATCCATACAAATATACTTTATAAGCTTCAATATAAGTCACATACATGTTGCATCAAATTATATATATATATATATATATATATATATATATATATATATATATATATATATATATATATATATTATGGAATCTAATCAGGGGTTTAATCAAACTCCCCCTTAATTAACACTCTATTATTCTATCAATAGATTCCTAACAGTCATGATACATTATTTATAAGGTGCCACTCATGATGTAGAATAAATATTATTTATTTATATTTGAACTAAAAAAGTTTAATTCATTATAAATAATATTAGAATGGTTCTAATTTATTTATTCTGCTACTAGCTTAATATTGAACATAGAGAGTCACACCATAAAAGGGAGTAATATGATTTTAGAAGTGACGGACTTAATAGTAATAAATTAAGTGTATTCAATTTATTGGTGGAATAAATTAAATAACTTAATATTTATAATTTAGTATATGGAGAAATACTAATTATAAATTAATAATATGTGTCTTATTATTTATTATTATTAATATTTAGTTCCTTGGGAATTAAATTAAAACTCCAACTCCTAAAAGGTTTAGGAGATAAGGTTAGTCTATAAGAGGAGTTTTATTGTCGAATAGACTAATGCAACTCTTGCAACTTGCATCTCTCTTACAAGCATTCTCAAAACCCTAAGGAGTTGGGATAGAGAGAATTAGGGTTAGTCACCTAAGATCTAGTAGAATCTAAATTCAGATCTTCAATCAATTACTCTTGGTGGATCACTTCTTGGGCATTGCATACACTTTGTAGCGAACGTTGGATCTGAGGATTGGTTGGATCGCGAAGGAGAAAAGGATTCGAGTTTGAAGAAAATATCAAAGGGTTGATCATCTTCAAAGGTATATATTTTATCCTTCCTCAATTAATAATATTGTATAAGGTGATTCTTGGGACTGCAGAAAAATTTAAAATATGATTTATGTCATGCTTCTGCTTTATTTATAATTCGATTGTATGTTTGTTTTGTTTTTGCAAACAAACATATCATTAGTTAAGGAAGGATAAAAGATATACCTTAAAAAGATGATAAAGTCCTTGATGTGATCGTCAAGTCCAATCCTTTTCTCCTTTGCGCGTCTCGAATTCCTTGGATCAAATGTTCGCTACCCAAGTATGCAATGCCCAGGAGATGATCCACAAAGAGAATATTGATTGAAGAAGTGAGTTTAGGTTCTACTAGACCTTGGGTGGCTAGCCCTTATTTTCTCTCTCCTAACTCTTTAGGATTTTAAGAATACTTGCAAGAGTTGTATAAGCAATAGCCTTGGCATTAGTCTATCCCATAATAATAGGCTTTCTAAATGATTTTTAGTATTCCTTTTTATTATCATAATAATATTTAATTAAGGGAACTGGCATTTCCACATAAAAATTGACATTTCCACATAATACCTCCATGTGAGGGAGAAGACTAATGTGAAAATATCATTTTAACATGTAGAAATATCAGTTTCCTTAATTAATTTTCTCTCTTCAAACTCGAGCTTTCAAGCAACCAATTGGCACCATGAGCACGAGATTTATGGCAAGGCTTCAATGGTGATGCTCCTTGTAAGAATGATGATGTCATGGAGAATGTCACAACGTCACTCTTATTGCACCCAAAATGGTGATGATGTCATACTGAGAGGATCGATCCTTTTCGACTATTTTCGATTGAGCCAATATGAAGAATTATTATTAAAGATAGCGACTTCGAATAGGCAGATTGTCTCTCTAGCTTTCGACAGAAGGTTTGATGGTGGCGGATGAATCTTCTTTGGGGACTGTCTTGTTTCCTCTACCACTCCCCGCATTATGATGGGTTCACCTTGTGTTCCACTAGGATTGGAGCTTATAGCCATCACTTCCTTTGAATTGTATGTCTCAAGTGGAAATCTTAAGCTCTTCATTTCCTTTTCGCCTTTTTTGGTCATGGGGATTTCTATCTTCAGTTCTCTATTTTTAATGAGATCCTAGATTTTGTGTTGGAGATGCCAACATTGCTCGGTTGCATGTCCCGGTGCTCTAGAATGATAAGCACACCTCTTGTTGAGATCATAATGCATTCCTTTGGGATTAGCGGGTGGAACAAGCTCAATGATCTATTTTCGCGCAACCAACTGTGCTAACACATTTTCTAATGAGTACCCCAAAGGCGTGAATACCCTTCTCCGCCTACCCTCCCCGACTTTCAGTGCCGTAGAATTTCGTGGGTTTTCCAGGGTTTGGAATGTTGTTTGATATTACCTCTTTCGGAATTTGCATTCCTCCGGGCGATGTTTACGCTGGCCAGATCTTCTTGTAATTTTATCATTCCACTTTTCTTGTGATATCAGCCTGCTTTGATCTTCTTCATTTAGCTGGCTCATCCTTGAGGGATTATGACGAACTAGAGTTGTGTAATTTAATTTGAATATTTATTGAATTAAATAAATATTTTTCGATGATTTAATTATTAGATTAAATAATTAATTATGAAATTTGTGGTAGATTAATTTAATTGTATGTGCTATATTGATTAAATTAATATGGAGAATTTTATTATTCAAAGTATGTATTTAATTGAACTTATTTGATTAAATGAATTATTTAATAAGCATAATGTTATTCTAATTAATTTAATAATTAATTAGAGATTTAATAATTTGACATAATTAAAAAATGAGAAAAATTAATTATGTGACTATGTGAATTAAGGAGAAATTATAATATTTTATTTAAATTAAATTAAATAAGATATTTGATTAATTGCCTAAATGGGTGTGACATGATTAAAATATATTATATGAGGTTAATTAAATTAAATGGGAAAACCTTCTAATAAGTTAGCCAAACAAAGCCGTAATGGGAGTTGGGCAGTTAACCCACGAATGGGATTAACTGACCGCAACGTTGCCAGTTATTATGCGCGTCAGTATTATTTGCTTTCTTACGTATTTTTCTAAAAACAAAACTTTGAGAGTTCAGAGAGAATTCTGAGAAATTTTGAGCGAATTTGTGAGATCGAAGAAGTATCTAAAAGGGATTTCATCTCCTATTAATCTACACTACTGGGTAATCTCTTCAACCCAACTTCTAATTTATGTTGTTCATTTTTTTTTATGAAAAATTATTGTAAGTCTCTGTAATTGAAAGTTCAAGTCTCTGTAATTGAAAAGAGTAATGATTATGTGTATATATGTGATAATATATTATCATAGTATGTTTGTTACCATATGCATATGTCTTCATAACATAAATTGCATATAAATATGTAGTAAATAGATTTTTAAAGTGACATAGTATAAAAGTTGTAAAAATATGACTCTTATGAACAATGGCATGCCATGAATTGTTGGGTTAGTTGAAATCAACAATAGATTATCATAATACATGCTAAAATGAAGAAAACAAACTTTGAATGGACAAACTCTAAGTTATAACAAACCTACAATGTCAAATTCCATGATTATCTTCAAAACTTGCAAAATCAACAAGAACATTGAAAATTACATGATTTGATTCAAGTAATTGTATGTTTAACTTGTTAAAATCATGCTATAAAGGTTGGTTAATGGTTATAGGTGTATTATAGTGTCTGGGTAAACTTAAATTCATGTGTGAATAATGTAATTTGATGTAATTGGTCATAATTTGTGTTCCTCGCGAAACTCAGAATCTGGCATGTCGTGCCGCAACACCAACCCCTTGCCCTTTAGCCCGCGCTGCAGCGCTAAAGTTCAAGTTGCAGCGCCATCCGCGCCGCAGTGCCAAGGATAGCCTATAGGGTCGCGCCACAGCGTTACTATGCAGTTTGTCCAAGAATGAGCATTTTAATTATTTTATTTCAGGGAATGTAATTGTAACCTAATTTAATGAACATAAAAATGTGTTAAACATATAATGTGATGTTAAAATAGATTCTTAACATGTCAATAAAGTAATTACATGTTAAATTAAATTGTTGAACGCGTAGTTAGCTTGTTGTTCGTGAAGTTTAATATTATGTGAAAACAAGTGTTGTGAATTGACTAAGTATAGTCATAATCAGAGTTTAGACAAAAGAGAATGAACTTGTGATGTTAGTTATGTTATAATTGACTGGTATTGTGAATGTAAATGGTATGTAGGATTAAATCGAGGAACATGTATAATTAATGTATAATCTACGCACGAGGCAAGTTTCCTAACCTTACTTGTTATCGTTATGCAAGTTTCTAAAGTTTACTTCTTTTCAATGAGCAAGTTCTAGAGCTATATTTTATATCCAATTAGTTCTTGTTATTTATTGATCAAGTTCAAGATGTCATATTAAATGTTATTAATCTTTTCCAAGTATGATTCATGTTATACAATGCTTATGCCATTGTATACCTCTTAAGTTTATTATTCAAATTGAATATCATTTACTGTTAAACCTTGTAAGACTAGCGAACCATTATTGATTCGACTAGTTCATAGTTGATGAACGTTCTAAATTTTAGAACCCTTGTTGAGTTTATTCAAACTAAACATCCTTTGGTGCAGACTCTAATGTCAAACTGAGATGAACAACCCTGTTATAGGGGATTACATATGCTTTAGCGTTAAGATATTGTGCACGGTATGGTACTAAGGGCTGATCCCCCTAAGTACGAGTAGAAGAGCCCATAGTCTTATGACTGTTAAAGGTTGCAAGTATAACACTTGACAACCTAGGACATAGTTCAAGGTCATATGACCCTCAGAAGTTCTTTTGATTCTTGTTATTCATTCTTGATTCAAAAGTAAAGTTTCTTATTTCAAAAGTCTTTGATTCACTCGCATGTTATTATATTGTTGTACATTATTATACTTATGGGCAATCGTGCTCATTCTTGCGTAATAATAACATTACAGTTAAGAACGAAAGGTCCGACGAGCCTTCTACTAGCAAAGGCAAGGGCAAGATTAAAAAGTGATGAAGACTTGTTGTTTATTGTTTATGTTATGTTTCAGACTTATGTTTATATTGTGTAAGACTTAATATTTGTTTATGTTTTTGCATTTGAGATTTAAGGTTAGTATGACCTGGGATTGATGTATTTATTTTTAAATGATGTAACTCTTTAAGGAGAGGACTTATTTCTATCTATTTTATGATTTTTAATTATTATGGGTAGATAGACATTTGATGTTTGTATAGTGAACACCAAATTACGTGGGAATTGAAGTACCCGGATTTAGGGGTGTCACAAAGATATAGGCTTGAATTCTGGTTAACTTCTTTTTTCTCTTGGCTTTCTGATAATTGACTGAAAAGTTGTCTCATAATCTGATGTTAGCGCACTACCAGATTGGCTACCAGAGTTACTTGATTTTAGATCGTCTCCAATTTTTGCATCATTGTCATACACTCCTCTGAATTTTCCTATTCTAGGACATTTGCTCTGCTCCTTTGGGGGTATTCCTCCATCCTTCGCATGTACTTACGATTTGGATCTATTTCAGCGCTTCCTGACCCGATCATGTTCACTCCCTTAGTATAATGCAGCAACAGAAGGTTGGTGTTGACATTTGGCTGGTCAGGTCGTTGGACCAGAATATTGCCACTTTCGATCAGATTTTGAATTTTATGCTTTCAGGACCAATAATCTTGTGTATCGTGTCCCAAAGACCCTGAATGGGAAGCATATCTTTGGCTTGGATTGTATCTTTTTCTTTTTGGATCAAGAGGTTAGAGCCAATTCAATAATTTTCCTCTGGTTAATTAATAACTCCATGATGTTTTCAAGGGAATCGCCTAGTGGAGTGAACACCTGATTTTTCGTTCTTTCAAATTTTCTCTTTCTCTCATGTCATTGGTTAAATACAGCCTGTTGTTAAAATGGCAGATTGCCTTGCTTCTTCCAAATGGGGGGGCTTATGATTGGGTTTCCTAGCTTGCTCCTATAAAAAAGGGATACATCTTCATCGCCTTTCTCGAGTATTGCTCGCATAGTTGTCAGACTGTATATGCTCGGCGACTGCTTCCAAAGCTGTGATGTCTTTAATCTTGCCCGACTCCAATCCATCTAAGCCATTTCTCTATGTTTAATCATTTTTAGAATGGTTTTCCTATGCCTGCTAGGACTCTTTCATAGAATGCAGCTTCTTGTATATCAATGAGTGTCATTACCATCTCAGTTTCTAACATAGGTGGGCTGACATGTGCTACCATACATCTCCATCTTTGAGTGTATTATCATAAAGAGTTAGTATTCTGCTTCTTAATTTTGGTCACTTGATATCTATCTGGTGCCACATGCGATTGGAAGGTATATTGATTCAGGAAGGCATGGGCCAGCTCTTCCCAGCTATGGATTTTGGAGTTTTCCAGTCGAGCGTACCAAGCTCAGGCTTCTCCAGTTAGACTTTTTTGGAAAAGCTACATTCTGATGCTTTCATCTTCAGTATAAGACCCCAGCTCGCCAATGTATACTTTCATGTGCGTATATGGATCGCCTGTCCCATTGTACTTTTTAAACTTTGGGACTTCAAATTTATCAGGATATCGAGCCCCTGGGAATATGCAAAGATCTGAATAGGTGACACTTCCATAGATTCCAGTCCCTTTGATTGACCTGATGGTTTCCTCCATTGGTTGGGCTTTCTTTCTGATGTCCCCATTTTCTTGATCATCCTTGAGATTTATAATTTCAGGGGTTTTGTCGGTTCTTCTACTAGATTGAGGTTCAGGTGTTTGGGCTTCCATAATTTTGTCAGTACCCTTACTGCCCCCTTGTGTGGATGACTCTAGTTGAGTGGGCGTTGTCTAGCCCTGAGTGCTTTTACTTTGTTCTTTCAGGAGGATAGCCAACTCTATTATTTGATTCTTATGTCCCTTAAACTCCTCTCGAGACACATAACTTGATTCGTGCATGGCACTTTCAGCCATGTCGGTGGATAGGCTTTGATCTGGTAATGGGAAGTATCTTACCTACAAGAAGAGTAGGTAGTTTAGTCTAGATAAGCATTAACAACATGCATTGATGCAATGTGTTAGTTTTATAAGATTTTTTTTAATATTTTCCTACAAAACAAATGTCAGTTTTTTTAATGACATGATATCATGACAAGATTTGATATCTGTACAATAATGGAATTGATAGGGAATGGAAATGATATTTACATTTAATTGATATTTACATGGAATTGAGATTTACATTGAATTGAATTGGAGGAGAAAGGTATGAAGAGACTTTCCTTCGTATTTGGTTTATCAGAGGCTGATCTATCTTAGGGTTCACAATTTACTAGATTAAAAGTTAATCCGATCTTTCAATTAGAGCGGATCTGAATGGCGCCTTTCTTGAGTCTTGCTGGATTATTTTCCTTTGAGTCCAGTTATCAGCCACCGACGAGATTGCGTCCTAATGGAGGGACCACACAACATACATTCATCGCATCTCACCACATGCAATATGATGACATTGTGCGAAGCACTAATATAAAGTATTGTAAAGAGACATGCATTCACATCCATTCAATGTAAAGACGACATTCACATACATGCAGATAAAAAGGGAATTGAAAAGATTGAAATGCGGCTTAATCCCACTACTATACCCATTAGAGTCGCCATCGGGAAAAATACTCAATTCCTAGGTGCTTGGTTCTTACCCTTTATGTTTTCTACGTGGTTTAATTTATCTTGTTTTAAAGGGTGAGATTTTAGAAAGAGACCGACATATAATGTCGACGATTTGAAAAGTTTGATTTTAATTGATTGGGCCAAATTAGACAAAGCCGCCAGTTGGTATGAGTTAAATGGTTGTGCCAACTGAACCGAATTTTGAAAGGTTTTACAATATGGCCCAATATGTGACTCCGTTTAATTGGTCTGGAAACTGAGATTCATAGAGTTTGGGGGCTTTCTTAAGCGAGAGGAAGGTGTTAGGTGCCCCCCTAACTTCCGTGAAACACGGTTATCGCGTCTTTTTAATCCCTTAAGCATGCGAAGTGTGTGTGTGTATGTGTGTGTGCGCGCGCGCGCGCAATATAAATAAATGTGATCAAAGTGCTTTATTTGAAAGTAGTGTTATGCCTCTTTTGCACCTATATACAAAGGGTTTAACTTATTGAAAAGTTCAATTTTAAATAGAGGATATAGAAGTGATATTTAGAAAACAGGTTTTCAAACCCTTATGCTCAAATAGGAATTGAGGCCTTTGATACTTCCATTTTATTCCGTATTCGGCTTGATTTGATTTTATTCAAGATTTGAAGCATCTTTTACAGTATATGGACTTCTTATGGGCATGAGAGCCATCGAAATAAGCCCGAACACCACAACCATAGTTTTCACTATTTGTGGCCTTAAACTCGTATAACCGTTTTAAGGTGTTGGATTTACAAATACAGAGATTTGTAAGTTGGTTGTACAATCAAAAAGGTCCATCACGGGAACCGAATCTATGTTTATTGATTGAATTATAGATCCTGTAGATCCTAGGCTCACAGTGCAACGATCGAGAATTTTAATATTTAATTTAAAATAATTATTCAGTTAAATAAATATTTTAGTTTATGCGTTTATTGGTTAAATAAATATTTTGATTGGTTTTATTTAACTGATTAAATAAATAATTGATGAATTGTGGTGGATCAATTTAATTAAGTGTGTATGTTAATTAATTGTTGATTAGATGATTTTATAAGTTGCGCGTATTTGATTACTCTAATGTGTTGGTTAAATAGTAATTTATTTTGAAAAAATAAATTAAAAGATGAATTGTTAAATAATTATAATGTTGTTGTAATTTAATTTAATAATTAAATTAGAGATTTACTAATTTGTTAAATAAAATTATAATTTATAATTAAAATTATAATTATGTAGCAATTTAATTTATGTGGCAAGTTGATATTAACTTTAATTTAATTGAATTTGAATATTATAATTTAATTACATAAAGTGTGACAATTAAACTATATAGTAAACGAATTATTAAAATAAATTAAAGAGGTTTAATTTAGTTTTCTCAAACAAGACCTTATGGCATTTGAATTCCTATTTTAATTTAGTTCTTGCCAAACAAAGCCTTATGGCTTTTGAATTTAAAAAAAATAATTGACATATAATTAAAGGGTTATTATGTTTTGTCAGTTTACATTACATTTATAGTATATATTATATGTATATCAGTTTATATATTCTTTGCGTTAAGTTTTGTCAGCCTAACTCTAAAGAAGGGAAGAGAGAGTTTGCAAAGAGAAAAGAGAGAAAGATTTCTCTGTGAGTTTGAGAAAACAAATAAGATTTCTATCATCTTTGTTAGCTAAACAAGGAATTAAAGGTATAATTTTAGTTTTGAAGTTTTTGTTTTCTTTAAAAGTTCTCTATAATTGATGGTGATGATTAATTGGTTGAATATATGGTTTGTATATGTTAATTTGTGCAAATAATCTATTTTTATATGATTTGTAAATGATTTAGAGTTAATTAATTCATGAAAACGTGATAAATATGAAGAAATCATGTTTATAGTGAGTTTACAATGAAGTATATTTGTATATGGCTTATTTGATACTAAAATTAGTGTTCAATTCATATTATAATTGTGACAACCCCAAATCCGGGTACTTCGATTCCACGGGATTTTGTGTTCACTGTACAAATATCATCTATCTATCTACCATAATAAATGCAAACCATGCAATAGATAGAAATAAAAATCTTCCCCTTATAGGGTTACAACATCTGAATCATAAGCATAATCCCAGGTTAAACTAACCTTAAACATCTGTGTGGAAATATAAACAATAAGTCTTAAACAACATCATTAACACAAGTCTAACATAAATACATCATCAAATAAAATAACAAGTCTTCAACACTTGCTAACTTTGCCCTTGCCTTTACTAGTGGAAGATTCGTCGGTTCTTTCGTTCTTAACTACAATGTTATTATAACGCAAGAGTGAGCATGATTGCCCACAAGTATAAAAATGAAATAATAATATAATAACATGCAAGTGAATCAAAGACATCTGAAATAAAAGCTCAACTTTTGAATCAAGAATGAATAACAAAAATCAAAAGATTTTTGAGGGTCATAAGACCTTGAACTATGTCCTAGGTTATCAATGGTTATACTTGAAACCTTTAACAGTCATAAGACTATGGACCTTTCTTCTCGTACTTAGGGGGATCAGCCCTTAGTACCATACTGTGCACAATATCTTAACGCTAACGCATAAGTAAATCCCTTTGTAGGGTTGTTCATCTCAGTTTGACATTCGAGTCTGCACCAAAGGAAGTTCGATTTGAATAATTCAATAAGGGTTCTGAAATTTAGAACGTTCATCAACTAAGGACTAGTTGAATCAATAAAGTTCACTAGTCTAATAAGGTTCAACAATAATAATATTCAATTTGAATAATAATCTCAAAAAGTATACAATAGGATAATTATTGTATAACTGAATCATGCTTTGAAAAAAATAATATAAAATTTGAACTTGAATAATAGTAATGATAATTTACTCGAGGTAAATAATAATCTTGAACAATTATGACAACTATGGTTAGGAAACTTGCCTCGTGCGTAGGCTAAACGATTACTACTTCCGTTCACCACAAATCCTACACACATACCATATGTATTCACGACATTCATTAGTTACATTTTCACTTAATATAAACTCCACTTTATTTAACAAATCATTACCCTTCTAATTTAATTACTTAATTAAATTATAATATTTTCATTCTCTTACTATTATTATACTCGAATAAATTATTTCATAATAATTTCCATCGAATATTTATTTTATTTCATAAATATCTCAATTAAAATATTTTATTTATTTTATAAATATTTTAATAATAATTTTCATCGAATATTTATTTTATTCCATAAATATTTCAATTAAAATATTTACTTTATTTTATAAATATTTTAATAATAATTTTCATCGAATATTTATTTTATTCCATAAATATCTCAACTAAAATATTTAATTTATTTTATAAATATTTTAATATTAATTTTCATCGAATATTTATTTTATTCCATAATATCTCAATTAAAATATTTAATTTATTTTATAAATATTTTAATAATAATTTTCATCGAATATTTATTTTATTCCATAAATATCTCAATTAAAATATTTAATTTATTTTATAAATATTTTAATAATAATTTTTATCAAATATTTATTTATTTATTTATTTATTTTATTTATTTATTTTTTTGACCGCCGGGGCGGGGTAATTTAGTTTGGTAACACCCGCCGGGGACGGGGTTACCCAGGCTCATTTTCTACAGTTTCTGCATTTCTGCAGTTCGCAAACATAACAAGGTCAAATTAGGCCAAAAATCAATCACGCGTAAAATTATACATGAATATGACCATAACTTCCAATTAGTAATTTTATACGAATTTAGACTTACTCAATCATTGTAATACATATATAATCATTACTTAACCCATCTAGCATGCTTTTTAACAAGTTACAACACATAATTTGCAAAATCAACACATTTACTTTTACTATTCTTGATGTTCTTGAAGGTTTTGAAAATAAAACATGAAAATTGTCACTACGGATTCGTTATAACACTGAATCTATTTATTTAAACTTTGGTCTCTTCGTATCAACATGCATAATAATATACGAGTGTAAAATTTAGGGATAACATACGATCAATACATGTATAAGGCCATATGGCCAAAACTCAAACTCTGTAAATTTTTGAAATAACAAGTCATCATTTACTGAAACTTATGATATGGAATCATATAAAATATATATAAAACATGTTATGCTACTCGAATTATTACATATATTCCTAACTCAATTTCCCAATTTATAGAAATTCCACAGAACTTGATTGAAAGCCATTTTCATAAAAAGCTAAATGGCGTAAAAGTAGAATTTGGGTTGGAGAGAATTACTCACAGATTAGTGTAGATAGGAGGGATTAAACTTTCTCAATCAATCAAACAACTCACAATTCTCTCAATTTCTTAATTCTCTCTTTCTCTCTATGATAATTCTCTAAACTTAGCAATAATGGAATGAATGAAGAAGAAGACGTCGCATATAATAATTAAACCGACGTAGTTGTGGTCAATTAACCAATTCGTGGTTAACTGCCCTCAACCACTACTAAGGCCTTGTTTGGCTATTCAATATAATTCATTCTCATTTAATTTGATAAACTTCTTATACTATAGTTTAATTAATGTCATATTCCTAATAAAATAACTCCAATACTTTATTTAATATATTTTAAATAAAATATAATAATTTCTCATAAATCCAAATAGTCACATAGATAATTTTCTCATTAATAAGTAATGTCAAATTATTAACTCTCTAATTAATAATTAAATTAATTAAATAACATCATGCTTAATTAAATATTTCTTTTAATACAATAAGCTCACATAATTACATATTTGAATAATAATTATTCTCTACATTAATTTAATAAATATAACACATGTAATTAAATTAATCTACCACAATTGCATCAATTAATTATTTAATCTAATAATTAAATTATCGAAAAATATTTATTTAATTCAATAAATATTAAAAATTAATTTACAAAATCTCGTTCATCACATCTTTCCCTCCTTAAAAGGATTATGTCCCCAGAATCACGACTCAAAAATTTTGACCCGTTACATTCCCCCCCTTACAAAGATTCTGTCCCCAGAATCGCTTACACATAATTAAGTAAATAATTGATGGTAATTCTTCATCATATTCTCTTCGAGTTCTCACGTAGCTTCTTCAGCGTTGTGGTTCCTCCAAATTAACTTAACAGAATGTATAACTTTATTTCTGAGAACTTGTTCTTTTCGGTCGACAATTTGGACAGGAATTTCTTCGTAAGATAAGTCTTTCTCAAAATGCAGGGGTTCGTATTCAATTACATGCTTGTAATCGGCCTTGTAGGGTCGTAAAACAGACACATGAAAGACGTTGTGGACATTCTCGAGTGATGGAGGTAAGGCTACCTCATATGCGACTTCACCGATTCTTCTCAGTACTTCAAAGGGTCCAATGAATCTTGGGCTCAATTTCCCTTTCTTTCCGAATCTGATCTTTTCTTTCCAGGGAGAGACCTTCAAGAAAAACATAACTACCTGATTCAAACTCGATATTTTTATGATGTGGCTCAGCGTATTTCTTCTGTCGATCTTGAGCCGCTACCAGTCGTGCTCGGATCACTTTGACTATTTCTGCTGTCTGCTGTACCAATTCTGGCCCTAGCAATTGTCTCTCACCAACTTCATCACAGTAAAGCGAAGTTCTGCACTTTCTGCCGCATAACGCTTCATAAGGCGGCATGCCAATACTAGTGTGATAACTGTTGTTGTAGCCGAACTCTACTAACGGTAGGTGATCATCCCAATTTCCTTTGAAGTCCATCACACAGGCTCTTAGCATATCTTCTAACATTTAAATTGTTCTCTCGCTCTGTCCGTCTGTTTGAGGATGGTATGCTGTACTCATTCGCAATTGTGTACCCATGCATTCCTGAAGACGTTTCCAAAAATTTGATGTGAAATGTGGATCTTTATTGGAAACAATCGACACCGGTACTCCGTGCCTCGAAACAATCTCTTTTACGTATAACCTCGCCAATTAATCTAAATTGAATCTGATTTTGATTGGAAGGAAGTGTGCAGATTTCGTCAGTTAGTCAACGATAACATATACTGCGTCGTAGCCTTTTTGAGCCGTCAGAAGGCCAACCACGAAATCCATTGTAATATGTTCCCATTTGCATTCTGGGATTTCCAACGGTTGAAGCAATCCACTTGGTCTCTGATGTTCTATTTTTACTTTCTGACAGGTCAGACACTTGGCAACACATTCTGCTACATCGCGTTTCAAATTCGGCCACCAGAAATGTTGTCGAAGATCTTGATACATCTTTGTACTACCAGGGTGAATCGAATATCTTGAACTATGAGCCTCACTCAGAATTTCTTCCTTAATTTTTTGTACTGACGGAACCCAAATTCTACTTTTAAATCTTAATATTCCTTCCTTATCCATCTTAAATCTTGGTTCAGTTCCTTCAGATATCTTCTTTGTCACCTTTCTGCATTCATCATCTTGAAGTTGAGCCTCCTTTACACTATCCAGTAGAGTTGTACTAGTTTGCATCTGAAATAGCTTCTCATCAATATCCATTGGATACTTCACTTCTAATTCTAGTTTCTCCATTTCCACAATTAGCTCCTCCTGAGCAGTTAACATCACCAATTTCTCAAGACCCTTTCTACTTAAGGCGTCGGCAACTACATTCGCCTTTCCCGGATGGTATAAAATCTCACAGTCGTAATCCTTGTTAATTCCAACCATCTTCTTTGACGCATATTTAAGTCCTTCTATGTGAAAATATATTTCAGACTCTTGTGGTCTGTATATATTTCACACTTCTCCCCGTAAAGATAGTGCCTCCAAATTTTTAAAGCAAAAACAACTGCAGCTAACTCCAAATCATGGGTCGGGTACCCTTTCTCATAATCCTTCAACTGTCGTGATGCATACGCGATGACTTTACCGTTTTGCATTAGCACACATCCAAGTCCTTTATGCGACGCATTACTAAAAACAACAAAATTTACTGTATCATCCGGAAGAGATAACACAGGCGCCGTACTCAACCTCTTCTTCAATTCTTGAAAACTTTCCTCACACTTCTCTGTCCACACAAATTTCACAACTTTACGAGTTAAATTCGTGAGCGGCGTTGCGATCTTGGAAATGTCTTGAATGAATCTTCTATAATATCCTGCCAATCCAAGAAAACTTCTTACTTCTGACGGTTTTCTCGGCTGATCCCAATTAATCACGGCTTCTACTTTAGATGGATCTACCGAAATTCCGTTTTTATCGATCACGTGCCCAAGAAATTGCACTCGTTCAATCCAAAATTCACATTTCGAAAACTTGGCATACAACTTTTCCCTTCTCAATACTTCCAATGTTAATCTCAAATGCTCTTCGTGTTCTTCTTTGGTTTTTGAATATACCAAAATGTCGTCTATAAATACCACTACGAACTTGTCCAAAAACGGCTTGAACACACCATTCATTAGTCCCATAAATGCTGCAGGAGCATTCGTAAGACCAAACGACATTACTAAAAATTCGTAGTGACCATATCGCGTTCTGAACGCTGTCGTCGGTACATCCTCTGGCCTCACCTTCAGTTGATGATAACCGCTTCTCAAGTCTATCTTGGAAAAGTATCTTGCTCCCTTCAATTGATCAAACAGGTCGTCGATCCTCGGTAATGGATATCTGTTCTTAATCGTGACTTTATTCAGTTCTCTATAGTCAATGCAGAGCCGCATCGATCCATCCTTCTTTTTCACAAATAACACCGGCGCTCCCCACGGCGATACGCTCGGTTGGATGTACTTCTTATCCAGTAATTCTTGTAATTGTACCATTAATTCTTTCATTTTTACTGGTGCCATTTGGTATGGTGCCTTCGATATTGGAGCAGTTCCAGGCGCCAAATCGATCACGAAATCTACCTCTCTATCTGGTGGAAGTTCTGGCAAATTGTCTGGAAATACGTCGACGAAGTCCCTCACAATCGGTATTTCTTGTACCTTCGAATTCTCTTTTCGACTGTCGACTATGTACGCTAAGTATCCTACATAACCTTGTCTTAATAACTTCCTGGCATGCATCATCGTCAGACAACTCGCTTGTCTAGGCGACTTGCTACCATAAAACACAACCTTTGACGGAGTCATAAGGTTAATACGCTTCTTTTGACAATCAATTATAGTCCCGTAATTGAATAACCAGTCCATTCCCAAGATAACATCAAATTCCCCAAGTCGAATAGGGATAAGATCTACGTTCATGATATTACCCTTAATATCCACTCTACAGTTCTTATGCACGTACTTAACAGGGATTATCTCTCTATTCGCAATTTCTATGTTCATGGGATGTTCCAACTCATCCTTAAGCAAATCTAAACTATTAGCAAAGTTATCGGATATAAAGGAACAAGTAGCACCCGAATCAAATAAAACATAGGCATTAATTTCATTGATCGGAACGATACCTGACACCACATCACGAGACTGAACTGCATCCTGCACCGTTATGTTAAAAGTCCTGGCGGTCGGTCGATTTGTTACGGTTGGTCCGGTGATAGTTAAGGCATTTCCACTGTTGTTTCCCCGGGTTCCTCCTGATCCTGACCCTCCCGATCCCTTCTTAGGATAGTCTCTTGCCAGATGGTCCTTCGAACCACAAGTGAAACAAGCACCCTTCTTTGAGTTTGGACAGTTTGGTGCTATGTGGCCTTCCTGACCACAATTGTAGCACACTCACTTCCCTTTCATGCAAACTCCCAAATGAGCTTTTCCGCAGTTTGAGCACGCTTCGATCTTCTTCTTCTGCCCACCTTGTTGACTTCCAGCTGACGAGTTTTCCGTCCACTTCCTCTTCTGATTATGACTACCCCCAGAGCTACTCCCACCAGTCTTGTTATTACTTTCATTCTCACTCTTCTTCTTCTTCTACTCTAGATTATACTTGGTCACCGCATCGCTTCCACCTTCAGCGAGGATGGCCTTTTCCAGTACTCCAGCAAATGTGTTTATCTAAAACATTGATACTTTACTGTATACCCACGACTTTAGTCCTTGTTCGAATCTTCTGGCTTTTCTCTCGTCCGTGTGTACTTGATACAGGGCGAACCTCGCTAACTCATTGAATCTAACCGCATAATCCGGTACGCTCATATTTCCCTGCTTTAATTCCAGAAATTGAACCTCCATCTGGTTCTACGAACTAGTTGGGAAATACATTTCAAAAAACATCTCTTTAAATCTCTCCCACGTAATTACACCTTCACCTCCTCGCACTTTTTTTGCTTGCCACCAGTAGCTAGCCTCAGACTTCAGCATAAACGTTGCAAAAGTGGTCTTCTGGTCTTCTCTAACCCTAGCAATGTCGAAAACCTTCTCCATTTCCATTACCCATGTTTGAGCCTCGATTGGATTCATGGAACCTTTGAACTCTGGCGGTCCCACCGCCTTGAAATCTTTAAACGTTGTGTTTGGTGGAGCTTGAGGTTGATTGTTCATGGCTCCAGTCAGTAAGTTCACCAACTGTTGCACGGGATTAGCGTTGGCATAATTGTTATTATTGGTTGACTCTTCCTGAGCCGGTTGACGTTGTTGTCTTCTCCTTGGCGGCATTTTTCTGTTAAATAAACGCTTTATTAGAACTTTATTTATTTCTCTAAATAGTTCAGGCATTACTCAACAATTTAACATATCACTTAACACATCATCTCAAACAACTTGATATATTTGCATTCAAATCAAAGTTTTAACACTAAACTATAGCATAACTGCTATTTACATCAACTATCCTGGAATAAAGAATCCACAGGATTTAAAACATTCAAATATTCTTTCGTTCATAAACACGTCAGAATTTACATATAAAAACTAATTAAGTCTTTCACATAATTAAACAAATTCTATCACTGTTTGTCAAGGTGCTGAATAGCCTTGCCACGCTTCTCAACCATGATACGAGACATCGTCCTGCGATCCAGCATATACGATGGAAGTCCTTCGAACTGGATGGGGTACCTCAAAACTTGATCTTGGGCCTCATCCATTGCATGATTAAGTGTAGAGTATGTCTCTTCAAGCTTTACCTTCTTTGCACGACTATCATCTTCTGCACGATCAGCTCGACGTGATTCTCTTACCCATCCCTCTTCTGCTATGTTCAGCCTTTCGGAGGTTTCCTTCAGTTCCTTCTTCAGCTTCTCTATCTCCTCGGTTTTATCTTCGGTTTGACCCTTCTCATGGACCAAATCCCATTCTATATTTGTCAGTCGAGAGTGAAGAGTCGAAATCTCCCTCTCCTTCTTCTCTAGAGTAATATGCTGAATAACCGCTCGCTCAGTCAAATCCAGGACCTCGTCTCGTAACTCCACGTTACGGTCGTATAATGTGTCATACGTCTCAGCATCAACGGTGTACCGTGGTAATTCCTCTTCTTCCTCTTCCTCTTCCTCAACAAATTCCTCCTCAGGTTCAGTCTCGGGCTCATGCTTCTGACCAACAACGGTGATCAATAGAGATGACTCCCTCTGTACCAGCTGCTCCCTAACGACATGAATGTCTCCGGGCTCCTCCTCTGTCGGTACTATAGGTACACGGGGTTCTTCCTCCCCAGCTTGACTAGCTTCTCCAACATTCGACATCCTGACAACAAAATTTTAAGTTTTAGTTACTAAGTCGTATCATCTAACGCATACATTAACACATAAACACATAAGGTCTTTTATTATCTTCAATGAATTTCAAAAATTCATTTCCTAGAACTCGATAAGAGTTTTCCATCACTATGTTCTTCCTATAAGGCTACTACCTAAGGTTGTTCCCCCACCTAAGGTTCATAACCAACAGCTCTGATACCAACTTGTGACACCCCCAAATCTGGGTACTTCGATTCCACGGGATTTGGTGTTTACTGTACAAATATCATCCATCTATCTACCCATAATAAATGCAAACCATGCAATAGATAGAAATAAAAATCTTCCCCTTATAGGGTTACAACATCTGAATCATAAACATAATCCCAGGTTGAACTAACCTTAAACATCTGTGCGGAAATATAAATAATAAGTCTTAAACAACATCATTAACTCAAGTCTAACATAAATACATCATCAAATAAAATAACAAGTCTTCAACACTTGCTAACTTTGCCCTTGCCTTTACTAGTGGAAGGTTCGTCGGTTCTTTCGTTCTTAACTGCAATGTTATTATAACATAAGAGTGAGCATGATTGCCCACAAGTATAAAAATGAAATAACAATATAATAACATGCAAGTGAATCAAAGACATTAGAAATAAAAGCTCAACTTTTGAATCAAGAATGAATAACAAGAATCAAAAGATTTCTGAGGGTTATAAAACCTTAAACTATGTCCTAGGTTATCAAGGGTTATACTTGAAACCTTTAACAGTCATAAGACTATGGACCTTTCTTCTCGTACTTAGGGGGATTAGCCCTTAGTACCATACTGTGCACAATATCTTAACGCTAACGCATAAGTAAATCTCTTTGTAGGGTTGTTCATCTCAGTTTGACATTCGAGTCTGCACCAAAGGAAGTTCGATTTGGATAATTCAATAAGGGTTCTGAAATTTAGAACGTTCATCAACTAAGGACTAGTTGAATCAATAAAGTTCACTAGTCTAATAAGGTTCAACAATAATAATATTCAATTTGAATAATAATCTCAAAAAGTATACAATAGGATAATTATTGTATAACTGAATCATGCTTTGAAAAAAATAATATAAAATTTGAACTTGAATAATAGTAATGATAATTTACTCGAGGTAAATAATAATCTTGAACAATTATGACAACTATGGTTAGGAAACTTGCCTCGTGCGTAGGCTAAACGATTACTACTTCCGTTCACCACAAATACTACACACATACCATATGTATTCACGACATTCATTAGTTACATTTTCACTTAATATAAACTCCACTTTATTTAACAAATCATTACCCTTCTAATTTAATTACTTAATTAAATTATAATATTTTCATTCTCTTACTATTATTACACTCGAATAAATTATTTCATAATAATTTCCATCGAATATTTATTTTATTCCATAAATATCTCAATTAAAATATTTACTTTATTTTATAAATATTTTAATAATAATTTTCATCGAATATTTATTTTATTCCATAAATATCTCAATTAAAATATTTACTTTATTTCATAAATATTTTAATAATAATTTTTATCGAATATTTATTTTATTCCATAAATATCTCAATTAAAATATTTAATTTATTTTATAAATATTTTAATATTAATTTTCATCGAATATTTATTTTATTCCATAATATCTCAATTAAAATATTTAATTTATTTTATAAATATTTTAATAATAATTTTCATCGAATATTTATTTTATTTCATAAATATCTCAATTAAAATATTTAATTTATTTTATAAATATTTTAATAATAATTTTCATCAAATATTTATTTTTTTATTTTTTTTATTTTTTTATTTTTTTTATTATTTTATTTATTTATTTGACCGCCGTGGCGGGGTAATTTAGTTTGGTAACACCCGCCGGGGGCGGGGTTATCCAGGCTCATTTTCTGCAGTTCTGCAGTTCGCGAACATAACAAGGCCAAATTAGGTCAAAAATCAATCACACGTAAAATTATACATAAATATGACCATAACTTCCAATTAGTAATTTTATACGAATTTAGACTTACCCAATCATTGTAATACATATATAATAATTACTTAACCCATCTAGCATGATTTTTAACAAGTTACAACACATAATTTGAAAAATCAACACATTTACTTTCACTGTTCTTGATGTTCTTAAAGGTTTTGAAAATAAAACATGAAAATTTTCATTACGGATTCGTTATAACACCGAATCCGTTTATTTAAACTTTAGTCTCTTCGTATCAACATGCATAATAATATACAAGTGTAAAATTTAGGGATAACATACGATCAGTACATGAAATATCACGTATAAGGTCATATGGCCAAAACCCAACCTCTGTAAATTTTTGAAATAGCAAGTCATCATTTACTGAAACTTATGATATGGAATCATATAATATATATATATATATATATATATATATATATATATATATATATATATATATATATATATATATATATATATATAACATGTTATGCTACTCGAATTATTACATATATTCCTAACTCAATTTCCCAATTTACATAAATTCCACATAACTTGATTGCAAGCCATTTTCATAAAAAATTAAATGACGTAAAAGTAGAATTTGGGTTGGAGAGAATTACTCACAGATTAGTGTAGATAGGAGGGATTAAACTTTCTCAATCAATCAAACAACTCGCAATTCTCTCAATTTCTTAATTCTCTCTCTCTCTGTGATAATTCTCTAGACTTAGCAATAATGGAATGAATGAAGAAGAAGACGTCGCATATAATAAATAAACTGACATAGTTGTGGTCAGTTAACCAATTTGTGGTTAACTGCCCTCAACCACTACTAAGGCCTTGTTTGACTATTCAATATAATTCATTCTCATTTAATTTGATAAACTTCTTATACTATAGTTTAATTAATGTCATATTCCTTATAAAATAATTCCAATATTTTATTTAATATATTTAAATAAAATATAATAATTTCTCATAAATCCACATAGTCACATAAATAATTTTCTCATTAATAAATAATGTCAAATTATTAACTCCCTAATTAATAATTAAATTAATTAAATAACATCATGCTTAAATAAATATTTCTTTTAATACAATAAGCTCACATAATTATATATTTGAATAATAATTATTATCTACATTAATTTAATAAATATAACACATATAATTAAATTAATCTACCACAATTGCATCAATTAATTATTTAATCTAATAATTAAATCATAGAAAAATATTTATTTAATTCAACAAATATTAAAAATTAATTTACAAAATCTCGTTCGTCACAATAATGTATAAATTGATTTTTGATTGTGTAAGTACATGAAGAAACGAAAAGAATGTATTTTGACTGGATTAATTTGGTTAAGAAACAAATCTACAGTGATTGATTTCGCTAAGGATGTCTAAAAATTAAGTTTTAAGCAAGAACACGGAATTTAAAGGTTTTAATCTGATTGTTTATGTAGTTAAAATCATGCTAGAAATGTTGGCTTATGCTTCTGCAAAGTCTATAAAATATGTGCATGTTAAATTTGTTGTTTAAGCAAAGCTTTTAAGCCTATTTAGATTTGCTCTATGTTCTTCGCGAACTGTTACTGCCTGGAACTGTGCCGAGGAAAAGTAGCGCCTGATTTGGACACAATTACAGCACTACAGTGCCAGTGTTGAGCTGCAGCACCTGATCAATGAACAAGTGGAGTGCTGCAACGCCAGTTCTGAGTTTAAACTGGGGCGCTACAGCGCCAATTGGTAGTTTGGCCCAGAAATGTGATTTTTAATATACAATCCAGTAATGCTAATTTAACTTGATCTTAGGAATATAAAAGATGATTAATCATGTGACGCCCCCAAATCTGGGTATCTTCTAACCAGACAGATGGTGCTACACGGTGCTACAGTTCACGCATTCATTCAATTACAATACCTCAAAAGAATGAAAATGTCTTCTATATATTCCAAAATAATATTATCATACCCAGGTTCTTTAAAACCATTACATATGTTCTTGTCATAATATCAAATAATTACAACATTTATATTATACTATTATAAAGGCAATCTATTGGTTCGCCTTATCCTTCCCTTTATCTTTACCGGATCCTTCAGTCCGTTCGGTCTTAGCTGCATTCATATGGTTCAAGTAAGAGTGAGCATAAGTAGCTCCGCAAGTATGAAAATTTCATTTAAATAACAGGCTTGAATCATATAAATCGTATATGTAACGCCCCGAAATCTGGTCTACCTTCAAACCCGGACTCCGTGCGTCACGGTCCCACTTCTTACCAAACATACCTCATTATATAGTTAAATATAATAACATACATTCTCGAAATCCAGGTTCTCGAAACCTTAAAATCTCTTTCAATACAAATAATGGTAATTACATTATTTTTTACATCTTGCACAAGTGACTTTCATCCGCCACCAAGGATACATAACTGTTCATTAAACTAGACTATAGCTTAATTCTAGCATTCTACATTTCAAGTCTTCACTTGATCTTCACGCATATTCACATACAGAATGGCACTTTATCTGGATACCGATCAGCTTGATCTTTATGGCATCCTTAAGTTCTTTCTAACGTCGTTCGCTGAAAATATTTTTCATTTAAAGCAAGTGTGAGCATTCAATTGCCCAGCAAGTCATAACAGTTGAACAAACAACTTCAAGAGTTTAAACATTCTTCAAAACTTCGATAATTGAACAAAGGTTATGAAGCAGCTTGAATAATAGGAATAGTCTCGATTCCTATCATTTTACAACATCCATCACATACTCTTTACACTACATTCATTCTTCTACCTTTTTCCATACATATCCTGTCTGGCTAGAATCATTAGCACAAATTTAACAATAACGGTTCATGTATAAACAGAACATGCTCATATTGAACAGTTAAATCACAGAATAGTTCATATCATAGAAACACCGAAGTGTTCAAATTGTGGCACAAGGCCTCATACATTCTAACACCTTGTACAAATATCACATATTCGCACATAGACAGAACTTCTCAAGTTCAAAATCTGAGAAGTTTAAGAAACAAGCATTCATATAAAATGAATGAAGTTAGGAAAACTTGCCTTACGCACATCTACAACTTATAGTTTATGTTGAACTACTCATTCCAATTCCTATGCAGCACATAAGGAAATAATATGTATACCAATTAGTCATATACTTGACTTACGCACTAGTTTACTTAACTTCACTTCTTAAGGTTCACGTTCTTATAAACTAAGTTTACGCGACTAACTTCCTTTACTGCCGGTTTACGGCTTCATGACATACGGAGATGTCTTACTCAATACATTCATCATCTTTGATGATTTACATTCTTATCTTCTTCTTATAACTCTCATAGGACTCAGCACACATCGTGTCTCTGCTAGTAGTCCATATGGTACTCTGAGTGGTTTCCCACAAACAACCAACAAATAAGTTCTTGTCTCATCTTGATGATTGGGTAATATATCCATAAATCGGATATACTTGGGTTTAAATTATTATATTTTCGAGTCATTTAAGAATATTTTTACTGTGTTTATGTGTTGTATTGCAGATTCGGAAGCTGAGGGGACAAATTGGGGATTTAAGCTAATAAATGGCAAAGTTGTAATTTTTCAGAAGACCAGCGTCGGGGCGCTGGGAAATGCACTATCCATAGCGCCGGGGCGCTGAGCCTTGGCTGGCTCTGACGTGGACCGCGTGCGTGAAACAGGCATGGACAGTACTTTGACTATTAGTTTGACTTTGTTTGAGGAGTTTATGTGGAGTCTATTTGGATTAGGATTTGTGGAATTGGGGGAATTAAAAAAATATAAATTGATTCTTTTTATTGAATTGGAGGAGGCTTGACATTTAGAGATCAACGGAGGAGGAGGAGCAGATCTGAAGGCTTGAAATTTGGAGTTCTTCTTCTTCTTTATTCTTTTAAATTGTTTAACTCATTAAGGATGATTTATTAATTATTTGTGGTTTTTATTTCCATCATGAACTAATTCCTTTTATTAAGATTCCAATGGAACCTCTTATAGTTATGAATTGATTATTTAATTTATTCCAATTATTTATGTTGAAGTGAATTGTTCATCTTGCTTTGTGCTTATTGATTAATTATCTGACCAATAATTACCTTGTTACTCTAGAAGGAATTGGGAAAGGAATTCTAGGGTTAGAACTGGGCTTGGTGACATGTGACTTAGTTATTTACACAATGAATAATTAGGTTTGTGAATAGAATGAGAATATCTATTTGCTGCATGTAACATAAAAGGAATTGGGTTTGTAACGAGTTTAATTCAATTATTTTGCATAGAGATATAGCAAAATTAATCTGGGTTAAATAGAAGGCAATTGATCACTCGAGAGAGGGCCTTTGGCATTTAAGAATTCCTGTTAACAATTCAGTAGATTTAATAATTGGGATAATTGGATAATTGATTTAATAATCATAATTGGGGAAATTGGAGTCTTAATTGTCATTTATTTGCATTCAAATAATTCTTGATTTGTTCTCTGTTTTCTTTTAGAATAATTTCTTGCTTTATTAAAATTAATTTTCTTAGTTTTAAGAATCACAATTTCCGGTTGTTTAAATAAAATTAAATTGATACAGTACTAGTAGTTGGAGTTTATTAATTTGAATTCTCTGAGGGATCGACACTCTAATTTATCACTATATTACTTGTTGATCGTGTATACTTGCACGTTTGCTTTGATTGTGAAATCAACCAAAAAGTTTTTGGCGCCGTTGGCGGGGATTTCTTTGTTAATATTAATTCCATACTAGTTATAATCAATTCGGTCTTAATTTAAACGTTACTTATTTTTCTTCTTGTCTTTGCAGGAATTCATTGCAAGTGTATGCACACTAGATCAAAGGCGAGAAAGGAACTTTTTCCTTATACAGACGAGATTGAAAGGAAGTTCCAGAAAGCGCAATCGACTAGTGTCGCACCACCCGAGGAAGAAAAATTGGCAGAACAAGAAATTCCAGTGAACATGGCAGGGAACGATCAGAAACCACTTCGGGACTATGCCATGCCAAATGTCACGGATATTCAGTCGAGTATTAGGAGGCCGGCAATCAATGCTAACACCTTTGAGATCAAACCAGCAACCATTCAAATGCTTCAGAATCAATGTCAGTTTGGGGGTAGTTCATTAGATGATCCGAATGAGCACATCTTAAGTTTCTTTGAAGTTTGTGACACCTTCAAATTCAACAACGTGTCAGAAGATGCTATAAGGTTGAGAATGTTCCCATTTACCCTGAAAGATAAAGCACGAAGTTGGTTACACTCTCAGCCTTCGGACTCAATCCTTACTTGGGACGATTTAGCTCAAAAATTTCTAGCTAAGTTTTTCCCACCAGCAAAGTCAGAAAAACTACGGAATGATATTCATACCTTCGCACAGTTTGATTCAGAATCTTTGTATGAGGCATGGGAAAGGTTTAAGGATATTCTCCGCAAGTGCCCACACCATGGAATTCCACAGTGGATGCAATTGGGGATATTTTGTGATGGTTTACAAGCATCCACGAGGACAAGTATTGATGCAGCAGCAGGAGGAGCGATTATGTCTAAAAATTTGGACGAGGCATATAAGTTGTTAGAAACGATGGCCACCAACAACTATCAGTGGCCCATGACAAGAAATAATCCTCCGAAAACATCGGGAAAGTATGATGTGGATGCGATAACATCATTACAAGTGCAAATGACCGCAATGGCTAAGCAGATAGAATTATTACGTCCACAATCCACTCAGCAGGTAGCGATGGTTTGTGAAATATGTGACGGGGGTCATACTACGGATCAATGTGCCATAAATGCTGAAGCAGCACAGTATGTGGGGAGTTATAATCGGTCTACTCAGCCTTATCAAAATCAAAATGCATATAATCCGGGGTGGAGAAATCATCTGGGTTTTTCATGGAGTAACAACCAAGCTGCAGAACAAGCGCCGAAACAACAAAATAATTCCGGGTTTCAAAACCAGACACAACAACCTGTGTGGAAAGCAAGTTGGGAAGAAGCCTTGGAAAGATTTGTTAAAGCAGCTGATAAAAGGAGTGAGGAGAGTGATAAGAGATTTAATCAAATGGAGCTAAGTATACAAAGTCAGCATGCATCAATCAAAAATCTGGAAAATCAAATGGGACAAATGGCACAGGCATTGAATAACCGACCACTTGGAACACTTCTGAGCGACACTGAGAAAAACCCGGGCAGAGATGAGCATTGTAAGGCGGTAACTTTACGAAGTGGAAAAGAACTACAAGAGTCCGTCACGGATAAGGAAAAGGAGGACAAGGCATCAATTGAAACCTATGAAGTGGTGGAGACCGAAAAGCGTCAAGATGAGACCTTACAGTAGAAAAATTCGGAACCAACCAGCACAATGCCCCCCATACCGTATCCGCAGAGATTTCAAAAATCCAAGTTAGATAAGCAGTTCTCACGATTTTTGGATATCTTCAAGAAATTGCATATCAGCATCCCCTTCGCCGAAGCCTTGGAACAAATGCCGAGTTACGCGAAGTTTATGAAGGAGGTTTTGTCGAAGAAGAGGAAATTGGGTGAATTTGAAACAGTAGCATTGACGGAGGAATGCAGTGCTATCATTCAGAATAAATTATCGCCAAAGCTCAAGGATCCAAGTAGCTTTAATATTCCGTGCGAGATTGGAAATCAGTTTTCTGGACGAGCTTTATGTGATTTGGGGGCCAGTATAAATCTAATGCCATTATCCGTCTATAGCCAGTTCGGACTTCAGGCTCCACGCTCAACAAATATCAGTTTACAATTAGCAGATAGGTCGGTTACATATCCACGAGGTATAGTTGAAGATGTGTTAGTAAAAGTGGATAAATTCATCTTCCCTGCGGATTTCTTTATTCTGGATTGCGAAGTGGACAGTGAAATCCCGATCTTTCTTGGGCGTCCATTTTTGGCGACAGGAAGAACATTGATTGATGTTCAAAAAGGTGAATTGACAATGGGAGTTGAAGATCAACAGGTCACCTTTAACGTTTTCAAGTCAATGTCGTACCCAAAAGAAAAAGGTGAATGTATGCGGGTTGATATTATGGAGGAATTGGTGAATCATAAATTCAACACAACTTTTTCAGAGGACCCACTTGAATCTATTTTGCTCGGGGCAGATGAATATGATATTGAAGAGGATATCGAATACGTCAAATGGCTAGACACACCATCAGTGTTTCGAAAAAGCACTCAATCCTTCGACACCATAGAGAGGCCCGAAGCGGAAGGTAAAAAGTTCAAACCATCAATAGAAGAGCCACCGGTGCTAGAGTTAAAGCCATTACCACCCCATCTGTAATATTCTTACCTAGGAAAAGACGATACCCTACCAGTTATTGTTTCGACAGAATTGAATGATACGCCAAAGGAGAAACTACTGCGTGTCTTGCGAGAATTTAAAACAGCAATTGGGTGGACTATAGCGGACATTCGAGGTATTAACCCATCATTCTGTATGCATTAAATCTTAATGGAAGAAGGGGCAAAACCAACCATCGAGATGCAAAGAAGGCTAAACCCCATCATGAAGGAGGTGGTGAAAAAGGAGATTATAAAGTGGTTGGATGCTAGCATTATTTACCCGATCTCAGATAGTTCGTGGGTGAGTCCTGTACAATGCGTACCAAAGAAAGGGGGTATGACAGTGGTGAAGAATGAGGCAAATGAGCTCATCCCTACTCGAACAGTTATAGGATGGAGAGTATGCATGGACTACCGCAAGCTAAATAAAGCCACATGCAAGGATCACTTCCCATTGCCATTCATTGATCAGATGTTGGATAGGTTAGCGGGACATCAATTCTATTGTCTCTTGGATGGTTATTCCGGATATAATCAAATTGCTATAGCACCGGAGGATCAAGAGAAAATGACATTCACATGCCCATACGGTACGTTTGCATTTCGACGAATGTCTTTTGGTTTATGCAATGCACCAGCAACCTTTCAGCGGTGCATGATGGCAATCTTCTCCAATATGGTCGATAAAAATTTGGAGGTATTTATGGATGATTTTTCTGTGTTCGGTGATAGCTTTGATCTGTGCCTGAAAAATCTGAATTTAGTGTTGAAACGGTGCGTGGAGACTAATCTGGTTCTTAATTGGGAAAAATGCCACTTTATGGTGAAGGAAGGGATTATTCTCGGGCATAGGGTTTCTGTAGTAGGATTAGAGGTGGATAAAGCAAAGATTGAGACTATTGAGAAATTACCACCTCCATCATCTGTTAAAGGAATTCGGAGCTTCTTGGGACATGCGGGTTTCTACAGACGTTTCATCAAAGATTTTTCAAAAATTTCAAAACCTTTGTGTTCCCTGTTAGAGAAAGATGTGCCCTTCAAAATAGATCAGTCATGTATTGAGGCATTTAAAATTTTAAAAAAGAAGTTAGTATCTGCTCCAATCATTGTGGCACCCGATTGGTCTCTACCATTTGAATTGATGTGCGACGCCAGCGACTATGCAGTAGGAGCAGTTTTGGGTCAACGTCACAACAAAATTTTCCATACAATCTATTACTCAAGCAAGACGTTGACAGATGCTCAGTTGAACTATACAACCACCGAAAAAGAACTACTTGCAGTTGTGTTCGCCTTTGACAAATTCAGAGCATACCTCATCGGAACCAAGGTCATTGTCTACACGGATCATTTTGCAATCAAATATTTGATCGAGAAGAAGGATGCCAAACCGAGGTTGATACGGTGGGTGTTATTGCTGCAAGAATTTGATTTGGAGATTCGGGATAGAAAGGGTATAGAAAATCAAGTAGCGGATCATCTTTCGTAATTGGAAAATGATGAGGTGCAGAGAAAAGATAATGCATTGATTAACGAGAAATTTTCGGACGAACAACTTCTCCGAGTAACCACAACACTGCCTTGGTATGCTGATTATGTGAACTATGTGGTTGCTAAGGTGTTACCACCGGAGTTGAACTCGCAACAACGAAAGAAATTCCTCCATGACGTGAAGCAGTACTATTGGGATGAACCGTTCTTATTTAAAGCCTGCGCGGATCAAATGATTAGACGTTGTGTGCCACATGAAGAGATGGACAGTATCTTGGGTCATTGCCACTCATCCGATTATGGAGGACATTATTTCGGTGATCGAACTGCAGCGAAGGTGTTACAATCAGGATTCTACTGGCCTTCGTTATTCAAGGATGCATATCTCTATGTGCTAAAGTGTGATCGATGCCAACGCGTAGGTAATATCTCCAAGCGAAATGAAATGCCACTCAACTCTATATTGGAGGTAGAGCTGTTCGATGTCTGGGGAATCGATTTCATGGGACCATTTCCCTCATCTTTTAATAATCAGTATATTTTGTTGGCGGTGGATTATGTGTCCAAATGGGTAGAAGCCGCAGCTTTGCCCACAAATGATGCTAACATCGTCCTTCGATTCTTAAAGAAAAATATCTTCACGCGATTTGAAACTCCGCGGGCAATAATAAGTGATGAGGGAACGCATTTCTGTAACAAGTAGTTCACAAAATTATTGGTGAATTATGGGGTTCGTCATAAAATAGTAGCTACGTATCATCCCCAAACTAATGGCCAAGCTGAGGTCTCCAATAGGGAGGTTAAGAGGATTCTGGAAAAGGTGGTCAATCCGTCACGAAAAGATTGGTCTTTACATCTTGACGATGCTCTATGGGCATATCGTACAGCATATAAGAATCTGATCGGTATGTCACCTTATCGAATGGTTTACAAAAAGGCGTGCCACCTCCCAGTCGAGTTAGAGCATAGTGCACACTGGGCCATTCAGAAGCTAAATTTTGATGAACAAGCAGCAGGTGAGAAAAGGTTACTGCAGTTAAACGAGATGGATGAACTTCGTTTCAATGCTTATGAAAACGCAAAACTCTACAAGGAGAAAGTCAAAGCATGGCATGATAAGAAAATTCTCGATAAAACATTTAAACCGGGCCAACAAGTCTTGCTTTTCAACTCGAGATTGCGTTTATTTCCTGGGAAACTGAAATCACGTTGGTCAGGTCCTTTTACAGTCGTGTCTGTTGCACCACACAGTAACATCGAGATCAAAAAACCAAATTCAAATTGCCTATTCAAGGTTAACGGTCAAAGACTCAAACATTATTGGAGTGGGCCCATTGAACGTCAAATTACGGTAAACCAAGCGCTTATTGGGAGGCAACCCAATCATTTTCCTTTTTAATTTTATTTTATTTTGATTCTTAAACTTATACGTTGCAGGCAACAAGAGCCCCGACGTTAGCCCAATTCAGAAGACACTGACTACGAGCGCCCCGACGCTGTCTCTAAGGGCAATTCAAGCGCCCCGGTGCTAGCCCCATCCACGAGCTACTAACCAATAGCGCCCTGGCTCTCAACTTATGCTACAACACAACCCCCTGGCGCTATGCACTTCATGACCCTTCTGACCTCTAGCGCCCCGGCGCTGTCTGCCTATGCTATTGCTGCGCCCCGGCGCTGAGGTCCAGACTTGACAACCCAGGCGGCGCTGTTTCCTAGCATATTTTGAGCTCCCCGGCGCTGAGGCTGCGTCCCATACTCCTAATTGAACTTAAATACCGGACGGTTACAATTCTTTTCTAATTCAACTTCTCTTCTCTATTAAATCCATGCCACAAGTCTCCCTTACCTTCACAGGATAGTTGAATAGTGCTAATACCAATTTCATAATTAAAATCAGATAGATACGATCCATTGTTCTCATTTGTTCCATAAATTTCATCTTTCTCATTCAATTGCAACAAGATCTAACCATGTATATCTTGAATTATATTTGATCTTTGGGGCAAAAAGCTATCTACGGATATGGTTGGTATGTACATATTCTACTAAATTTATATCTTTTACACCAACATCGAAGAATGTCACTCTCCTAATCTTGACTATCTTATACGACACATATGTGTTAATTCTTAAATTGGGAGCATATGTTACTATAAATGTTTGAATGATAGGGATGCATGGCACACCCACAAGGTGTTTGATAATTTGCCCGAGTCATTGATCTTGTCCACATGCACACATATCACCATGTTTTCGCACTATCATTCTGGACCTTCATGCCACCACAATGATTTCAATCTACTGTAGCGCATGGCTATCGTTGCACATAGTAACTTAGAGTGGGGTGAATTACACTATTTTGATATATGCATGTCTCTTATTGCACTCCATGACAACTCTTGAGGACATCTCTTGTGTGGCTTGCGTTCATTCTCGAAACTGAATAGTCCCTGACTCCGATTGGTACTATTGTGCATGTTGTTGCATTTTTGTGTCAAGTATCATCCCCACTAATGTAGTCAATTTCGACATATATTTTAAAGTTTGGGGGTAAAGTCATACCTAAGTTTATCCAAATTCCAATTCTATTCGATGCTAATACATATATATGCTTGTAATTGCAGAATTTTTGGTATGGCATCCAACCGTCAGCATGGTGAAGGGTCATGGACCGCCTCAACTCCACCTCGCGATTTAACAGCCGCCGTTTTGTCAGCCATGCGGCTCAGGAAAGATAAAATCGAATGGCTACTCGGTCATTGGTTTCAGAGCGTGGGTTGAGACCGGATCAATCAAAGGATGGCGACATGGCAGTCATGATAGCCGAGAGGAACTGGTTCACACTTACCGAGCATCCCGATCCAGCCGTAATTACAGTGGTGAAAGAATTTTACGCCAACGTGCCTGAATATGACCACTATACGGTATTTATAAGGGGCAAAATAGTGGAAATTGGTGAAGAGGACTTCAACGAGTGTTATCAACTGCCAGTGGAGGATTTTCATGATGAGTATGCCAGTCTTGTTAGTGATGGACCAGACTATGAGCAGATAATTCATGAACTTTGTCAGTCGGGCACCACATGGACCGTACATGAATGCGGAAACATGACTTTCCCACTATCGAATCTCAGCTTATATGGGAAGGCATGGTATGCGTTCATTTGCGCAAAACTCATCCCATGCACCCATGTGAGTCATGTTACCCGGGAACGTGCAGTCCTTCTATACTCAATCATCAAAGGATATAAAATTGATGTGGGATATCTCATTTTGCAATCTGTCCTTCGAGCATCTCGTGGAAGTACCACTGGAGGGTTACCACATCCGTCTCTCATCTGCATTTTGTGTGCTAAGTTCGGCGTCAAATGGAAGTCTGACGAGATGATTCAAAAGCTCATGCCAGTGCTGGACCACAAGTTGATAAGTAGATACAAAGTGTGGACAGGTGGGGCAAATCACCCTAGGGGATTGGGTTTCATAATTCCCCAAGTTACACCTGCACAAGCCCCACCACCTCAGGCTCCACCTACTTATAGCCCATCTACAGTAGCTCATCGTGGTGTGGTCCCCAAAGCTGTCCAGCGGGAGATAGATGGCTGGTTTTACAACATGGAATCCCAGAATGTGCGCTTGTCGGAACGTCAAGATGTGATTTTTAAATTTTTAGTTGACCAATTTGCTACACAGAATGCACTGACCGTCCAATCACATCTGGGCGTTCAACTTAGCCATTTCCCAACTGCTCATGTTCTCCCTGTATTTCCCCCTTCTGATCAAGAGATGAGCGAGGATGATGATGCACCACCCGAAGAATAAGCTCGTCAGGGAAGTTCTCTGTTTTATTTTGTTATATTTTTTGCATGAGGACATGCTCTAGATTAGTTTGGGGGTAGTTAAGTTTTATTTTCAAATTTGTAGTTTGTTATTAGTTTGTGGATTTGGATTGTTATTGTTAGTTAATTATTGCATTTAGGATTGCATAATAATTTTGGCGTTTGCTAGTGCGTTTATTCAGGGGCCAATGATGAAATTAGAATTACATGAACAAGTCTAGTAAGGATTGTTGAGTCAGTGATATGATTTTCTTGACATTATTTGAATCTTTATCTGTTTGACACTGATATTATAGCATAGCACTTTGAAAAACGACCATGTTGGCTATGATAGTTTAAATGGTTAGATAATAGAGTTCTAAAGGATGATTGCTAGTGAAATGAAAAGACAATTTGAATAGCTAGTGAAGACTGAATTTATACATAAACTCGAGTTTGGGGGAAAAATATTTGGAATATATAAGCTTTATAAAAAAAGAAAAAAAAAGTACTAATAAATACCGTGGCATGCTTGTCTAGTTTTGTGGCTTTTGTTACTTGAGCAAGTAAGCCCGAGGGGACTGTCTCTACACCTAGCGCCCTAAGGTCTTAATGGCTTGGGAGTCGTTGGTTGAAAGCTCGTTAAGGTAGCATTGAAAAGCCTAAGGGAATAAGACAATGCATAGTCATGAGAGAAAAAAAATTTAGTAATAATAATAAAGCGGGAAAAGTGCAAAATGCCCCCGTCTGAAAAAAAAATATTAAGCATAAGTATTTCATGTTGGCCCCTGAATTTTGGTGATTGTTTAATTTCAGTTGAATCTAGTTTATTTGATGAACTCTTGAGTAGAACTGTATGAAGCTTTTTATAAACTTTATTATTTTTCAGCGTTTTGCTTTTCATTAGTTAGCATGGTTGTTGAACACACACTCACAATATCAGTAATAACAGATTTGGATTGGTTGATTATTGGGATATCATTGATCTGTGTTCACATGATGTATTTGCATGTTTTTGTGATTTTTCTGAGGCCTATGGATATACGTGAGCTATTGGATGCTGGAATTACGTTCATTTAGTTAGTTGCACTTGCATGAGTTGTCGTTTTCATATTGTTAGTATTATTTTGTGTTTGTTGCTTGAGGACATGCAACGGTTTAAGTTTGGGGGTATTTGATGATTGGGTAATATACCAATAAATCGGATATACTTGGGTTTAAATTATTGTATTTTTGAGTCATTTAGGAATATTTTTACTGTGTTTATGTGTTGTATTGCAGATTCAGAAGCTGAGGGGACAAATTGGGAATTTAAGCTAATAAATGGCAAAGTTGTAATTTTTCAGAAGACCAGCGCCGGGGCGCTGGGAAATGCACTATCCATAGCGCCGGGGCGCTGAGCCTTGGCTGGCTCTAACGTGGACCGCGCGCGTGAGACAGGCGTGGACAGTACTTTGACTATTAGTTTGACTTTGTTTGAGGAGTTTATGTGGAGTCTATTTGGATTAGGATTTATGGAATTGAGGGAAGTAAAAAAATATAAATTGATTCTTTTTATTGAATTGGAGGAGGCTTGACATTTAGAGATCAACGGAGGAGGAGGAGCAGATCTGAAGGCTTGAAATTTAGAGTTCTTCTTCTTCTTTGTTCTTTTAAATTGTTTAACTCATTAAGGATGATTTATCAATTATTTGTGGTTTTTATTTCCGTCATGAACTAATTCCTTTTATAAAGATTCCAATGGAACCTCTTATGGTTATGAATTGATTACTTAATTTATTCCAATTATTTATGTTGAAGTGAATTGTTCATCTTGCTTTGTGCTTATTGATTAATTATCTGGCCAATAATTACCTTGTTACTCTAGAAGGAATTGGGAAAGGAATTCTAGGGTTAGAACTGGGCTTGGTGACATGTAACTTAGTTATTTACACAGTGAATAATTAGGTTTGTGAATAGAATGAGAATATCTATTTGCCGCATGTAACATAAAAAGAATTGGGTTTGTAACGAGTTTATTTCAATTGTTTTGCATAGAGATATAGCAAAATTAATCTGGGTTAAATAGAAGGCAATTGATCACTCGAGAGAGGGCTTTTGGCATTTAAGAATTTCTGTTAACAATTCAGTAGATTTAATAATTGGGATAATTGGATAATTGATTTAATAATCATAATTGGGGAAATTGGAGTCTTAATTGTCATTTATTTGCATTCAAATAATTCTTGATTTGTTCTTTGTTTTCTTTTAAAATAATTTCTTGCTTTATTAAAATTAATTTTCTTAGTTTTAAGAATCACAATTTCCGGTTGTTTAAATAAAATTGAATTGATACAGTACTAGTAGTTGGAGTTTATTAATTGGAATTCTCTGAGGGATCGACACTCTAATTTATCACTATATTACTTGTTGATCGTGTATACTTGCACGTTTGCTTTGACTGTGAAATCAACCAACAAATCTACACTGCCCATATCAGTAAGTTAGATCGGTTGCCAGTTTAGTATATACCTTCGCTCTCTGAAGGAATTGTTTAGCCCAGCTCCCATATGTCAACCATCAAAGGTTACGATTGTACCACAACCTAACTTCTCTTAACTTGTCCGAACCATTAAACTATAATGTTCGTAAAGTCAACTTCTTATTCCTTATGGCTTTCTGGCAACTAAATGCCATACCTCAGGATTCATTTCTTTATCGTCTAAGTCATACAGCCATTTGTATACTCGAAACGACCATTCAACGTCAATACTATAAGGTCATAGCGTTAAACATTTTACAATCCCTTATTCTTATCTTACCACGTCCGGTTCACTCGACTCGGAACGTTATCCAAGTTAAAACTACTAACTCGGCTTCTTAACGTTATAAGTTATTGTCTTCCATTCATTTTCTTCACCGTTCACGGTTAAATCTTAGTCTTCATTACCTTACGGTCAAACCATACACGGAGTGTAGGTTCTGCCCATTTAATATTCACGTAAACTCAACCCTTACGTTGGTTAAAGTGTTTAACGCTTACTTCATTCCAACATTCTTTATCTGACTCACCCTCGGACTTTCATTAATCTCATTACCGTTCGCTACAGCTTTCTTATGATCATTCATATCTTACTTACTACCTTCGTCAACGTCCAAGTCATACAACCATTGTACACTTAGAACATTAGTCCGACTCTAATACGATTGACGAGGATCGTTTATGTATTCAGCGTTCACGTTGCTCATCTCTTAATCTCTCATTCAACCTTTACTAAAGGTTTCAATTGCATTCAATCGTTATCCAACCCATGAACCCCATGTTCATTATTCTTTCTTAATGTCGAAGACATACCGTTCATTGTATGCTAAGACCGATCATTCATCACAACAACGTTGCATTCACAGGGTCTATACGCTTTATACTTATCTCTCATTACCATGACATAACATCGGAATGTTATTCATTACCTTCATCACTCAACGTCTAAGGAATCACAATCACAGCAATCCCTCACGTTCGTTCATTACGACTACGGTCCACGGATATCGGTTACGTAATCTAGCACTTAAATTCTTCATCTTTTAATCTCATTTATTTCTTTCGTTTAACCTTTATCAAAGGTTTAATACCCTTGATTAAGTGTTATTTTAGGTTAACTATATGTTCTTATTTCTTTCTTGCACATCCCCCAGTAATTGAGTAGTTAAAATCTCATTTATGGGCATTACCCTGCATCGGCGCTACGGCGCCACTCTCTGCACTAAGACTCGTGTTGCGGCGCGAGTTAGTAGTAGCTGGTGGCGCCCGAGCTCGTGCTGCGACACCGGCCTCTAAGGTACGACTCGCGCTGCGGAGCCAAGCATGAAACCTAGAAAAATTTTCTAAGTCTTTTACAAGCTTGAGACGCTGACTTCGAAATCTCATATCTCATTGAGGTCGTTCCAAAGCCATTTTCTTCCTTATCTTATGTACTTCGATTACCCATGGACAGAACTTTGTTCTGAATCCATTAACATGTCATTCAATTGGCTTAATCTTCACTATTCGTTTGTGTTTACGTTATTAACGTTCTTCATTCGTTCGTCCGTAATTCAGTCATCCGAACTCCAACCTCGTTCGTTCTTGAGTCTACAACTCACATCTTCTACGTTCTCTTACATTCTTATGCAACCCTACACGTTCGGGTTCATTTACTAACCTTTCTAATTCTCGTTCATCTTTTACGAAAATTTCGCCATAACTTCGTTATAGCTACGTTTTAATCCATTCTTCATGAACGTTTCTAACGTTCCTAACCAAGCAATAAGCAACTAACTTATACGCGATGGTTTTAAGCTTGTCCATCAACAACAATCATCCTACGATGGTTTTAAATTTGTCCATCAACAACAATTATCCTACGATAGTTTTAAATTTGTCCATCAACAATGTTTTTCGTGTTATTCGTTCGTTCTTCGTTTTAATCGATATTTTGGATTACGATTCTACTTTTTCTTGGAATTTGATGTTATAGAACATCATTCCTTACTTATTTGACCTACTCATTCATAAGATTCATTCGGATCGCTCAAAATCCTTACGAATCTTATACTTCCTTAAGAAATTTATAAACTAAATTCCTAATTCTTATTTCTTCATTTTCTCATGATTTCAACCATATGAAATCATTCTTAACTTTATCTACTTCTTATCTTCATTAAGTTATGTTTTTGAACATATTAAACTTAAAGAAAATTAGAAGAAACTAGGGTTCGGATTACCGTTCTTCTTTAATCTCCTTCCGTCGGACAAAGCGTGCATTCGAGCTAGCTTTTCCTCATTCTCTCCCTCTTCTTCTCCCTTCCGAACTCTCTCTCTCTAGCTCTCAAGTGTTGGTTGAATTTTCAAAACAAACAAATGAGCTTAAGGCTTGTTTATATAAAAAACCAAAGCTAGGGGTATTTTAGTCATTTCTCCCCCACCTCCTTACTATTCATGGCTTAGCCACCAAGTTACTTGGCCACCACCCTTACTTGGTGGCCAAGTTGCCGGCCCACATGCCCATGGGTCATTCCATGGGTTACCCCAATGGTTATTACTCATCCGTTTACCCATTGGTTCGATCCGCGGTTTCTTTTCTTGGTTTGGGCCTTAACCCTAATTCTTATTGGGCCTATCTTGGGCTTGATTATCACAAAGCGTTGGGCTTGACATAATCCAAGTCCAATTGGATTCTACATAGTCCATGAACTCAAAGCCCATTAAGACTAATCGTATTCTACGCACTCCATTCTCGTATTCTCGTATTCTCTTCGTATATCGTTCGTACGATATTCGTATTATACGTCGTATTAATCTCCGTACTATACTCGTATAATAACTAGTATTATACTCGTATCTCTCACGCATAATAACCCTAATTATTATACGTACTCATTAAAATTCTCAGAAATTACTTTTCCTAACCCTTAGGTTTTACGTCCGCAGGCGAAAACTTCGTTTTTGCCATAACTGAAATATTATTGAATATTCCATCACGTCTCAACATTTTACGTAATCAATAACTTCTCGGAATTTCAAAAAAATCTCCGAGCAAAAACGGATGAATAGTGCATATTTTGTCTTTTTCCCTGAAAATATTTTTGTTCCCAGAAAAATTTTATTTTCGTCTTGGAAATTCTTACTCGCTTAAACTAGCTCGTAGCAAGAATCCTGCCGATTAATAATCATTCTAGGTTATAGAACGATTAATAAACACATAGCACAGAATAGTGTTAATAAAAATTCATTTTATTAATAACTAATTCTTTAAACTTAAATTCTAGACAATCCGATTTTTCGGGTTGTCACATTCTTCCCTCAAAAAAAATCCTTCCTCGGAATTTCTTAAAACCAAACCCTTACCCGGGTCCTCACATTCTCCCATTCTTCACAGAATTTCGTCCTCGAAAGTTTAGCTTACCCTTCTTCTCAACTTCTCTTCAAAGAAATTATTATCTTTCAAACATTCCCTACCCTTCATAACTTATCAAGAATCATGAAGTAAAAGGAATAAATAGGAATATAAGGATTCCTTTAAAACATTTAATTCTTTTGTTGAGGGGTCAAATTGACAAAGAACTCTTTCTAGGTTAAACAGCCTTTCGTCGTAAACCTTCTTACACGGTAAGTTTATAATCACAAAGAAGGTAAACTACCTCTTCCATACGTAGGTGATCAACCTAACGTATAACCCCATTTCAGGGTATGTTCACCTCAGACTTAATCATTAAATTCCGCACCAAAATAATTTGGTTCGGCATAGCTATTCAAAGAAAGCTCAATTATCTTTTAATCATGACATACCATTCGTCTTAGCCAAATCAAGTAGCTTAGACCATACCAATAAATTGGACATCAACTTGAAACATTCGTCTAGTCAACTCACTTGACATCGACTACTTCTTTAAATTCTTTTTGCAATACATCAAAACGTTTCATGACGTCATGATATCGCACTCTTCACAGTACGTTGAGGACTTCGTCAGTTTATGACTTCATCATTATGCATCTTACCATAGTGGTTTGTTGATCCTAAGATCACATCCCACCAGGTTCAATTGCATTAACAACTCCATCTTTTTATCACCCTTGCATCAAATGTACTGATGATATAAAATTCATTTTGATATTTTAAATCAATTTCTGTCTAGCCAAAACAATTAGCATAGACATACCAAGAATAGTTCTTTTAAAATCCATTGGTTCCAAAAGCTGAACCAATTCTTTTCTTTTCAAAATGCGGACATCAGCACGATTTCAAGAAACTTCGAAATCTAGCATAGCTAGAGGATTTGGAATATCCTATTCTTCATCTTCCTTCATTGTCTTACTGCGACAATACTTAAACTTCTCTTGCACCTTCAATGCCAAGTCTACTGAAAATACTTCATTTTCAGTCTAAACATCTCTATACTTTAGTACAGTCCATCAGCTTACCACACATTATGAGTTCAAGAACTTTCTAGTATGAGTTTAAGAACATCTAGACAGACCTTAGGCGTCCATTCGCTGAGACGTTCGAAAACATACCATATTATTATGAGTCACGAACTTACCATAAGTATGAGTTTCAAGAACTCGCACCTACCTTATCGTTCTCTACCTATCAAGTATATACATAAGAAAAGATTCACCTTCTCGTCATATACATCTTAATAGCGCAACCAATTCCAATGATTATCACTGTAATACACTGAGTAGTTGTTACACCAAGCACAAACCTCTGCCCATACAAAGGTTCATACAACACAGCCATCACATGAGTCCTCAATTGAAATCTTACAACTTCTAACTTTCTCTTTAATTAATACGAATTTTCTTTAATTCGTATGCTATCCTTCACAACTCCATCTGAGTTATTCTTCCCGTACTACTTCGTAGTACCTTTCATTCATAGCATTAGCTATAAATCATTCATTGTTTCACAGCTCATCCGTTACTACGATTTACTATGATCACGTGCTGATCTTCTTCCTTAATCGTTTAACTCAATGATTTTCTTATCCTTCTCTCTACGATTATAGTCTTAGGTACTCTTACCTAAGAGTTATAACCTATAGCTTTGATACCACTCTATAACGCCCTGAAATACGGTCTACCTTCAGACCCAGACTCCGTGTGTCACGGTCCCACTTCTTACCAAACATACCTCATTATATAGTTAAATATAATAACATACATTCTCGAAATCTAGGTTCTCGAAACCTTAAAATCTCTTTCAATACAAATAATGGTAATTACATTATTCTTTACATCTTGCACAAGTGAATTTCATCTGCCACCAAGGATACATAACTGTTCATTAAACTAATCTATAGCTTAATTCTAGCATTCTATATTTCAAGTCTTCACTTGATCTTCACGCACATTCACATACAGAATGGCACTTCGTCTGGATACCGATCAGCTTGATCTTTACGGGATCCTTAAGTTCTTTCTAACGTCGTTCACTGAAAATATTTTTCATTTAAAGCAAGTGTGAGCATTCAACTGCCCAGCAAGTCATAACATTTGAACAAACAACTTCAAGAGTTTAAACATTCTTCAGAACTTCGATAACCGAACAAAGGTTATGAAACAGCTTGAATAATAGAAAAAGTCTCGATTCCTATCATTTTATAACATCTATCACATACTCTTTACACTACATTCATTCTTCTACCTTTTTCCATACATATCATGTCTGGCTAGAATCATTAGCACAGACATAACAATAGCGGTTCATGTATAAACAGAACATGCTCATATTGAACAGTTTAATCACAGAATAGTTCATATCATAGAAACACCTAAGTATTCAAATTGTGGCACAAGGCCTCATACATTCTAACACCTTGTACAAATATCACATATTCGCACATAGACAGAACTTCTCAAGTTCAAAATCTGAGAAGTTTAAGAAACTAGCATTTATATAAAATGAATGAAGTTAGGAAAACTTGCCTTATGCACAGCTACAGCTTATAGTTTACGCTGAACTGCTCATTCCAATTCCTATGCAGCACATAAGGAAATAATATGTATACCAATTAGTCATATACTTGACTTACGCATTGGTTTACTTAAGTTCACTTCTTAAGGTTCACGTTCTTATAAACTAAGTTTACGCGACCAACTTCCTTTACTACTGGTTTACGGCTTCATGACATACGGAGATGTCTTACTCAATACATTAATCATCTTTGATGATTTACATTCTTATCTTCTTCTTATAATTGTCCTAGGACTCAGCACACATCGTGTCTCTGCTAATAGTCCATACGGTACTCTAAGTGGTTTCCCACAAACAACCAACAAACAAGTTTCCGTTTCATCTACACTGCCCATAATAGTGAGTTAGATCAGTTGCCAGTTTTGAATATACCTTCGCTCTCTGAAGGAATTGTTTAGCCCAGCTCCCATATGTCAACCATCAAAGGTTACGATTGTACCACAACATAACTTCTCTTAACTTGTCTGAACCATTAAACTATAATGTTCGTTAAGTCAACTTCTTATTCCTTATGGCTTTCTGGCAACCAAATGCCATACCTCAGGATTCATTTCTTTATCGTCTAAGTCATACAGTCATTTGTATACTCGGAACGATCATTCAACGTTAATACTATAAGGTCATAGCGTTAAACATTTTACAATCCCTTATTCTTATCTTACCACGTCCGGTTCACTCGACTCGGAACATTATCCAAGTTAAAACTCCTAACTCGGCTTCTTAACGCTATACGTTATTGTCTTCCATTCATTTTCTTCACCGTTCACGGTTAAATCTTAGTCTTCATTACGTTACGGTCAAACCATACACGGAGTGTAGGTTCTGCCCATTTAATATTCACGTACACTCAACCCTTACGTTGGTTAAAGTGTTTAACGCTTACTTCATTCCAACATTCTTTATCTGACTCACCCTCGGACTTTCATTAATCTCATTACCGTTCGCTACAGCTTTCTTACGATCATTCATATCTTACTTACTACCTTCGTCAACGTCCAAGTCATACAACCATTGTACACTTAGAACGTTAGTCCGACGCTAATACGATTGACGAGGATCATTTATGTATTCAGCGTTCACGTTGCTCATCTCTTAATCTCTCATTCAACCTTTACTAAAGGTTTCAATTGCATTTAATCGTTATCCAACCCATGAACCCCATGTTCATTATTCTTTCTTAATGTCGAAGCCATACCGTTCATTGTATGCTAAGACAGATCGTTCATCGCAACAACGTTGTATTCACAGCGTCTATACGCTTTATACTTATCTCTCATTACCATGACATAACTTCGAAATGTTATTCATTACCTTCATCACTCAATGTCTAAGGAATCACAATCACAGCAATCCCTCACATTCGTTCATTACGACTACGGTCCCCGGATATCGGTTAGGTAATCTAGTGCTTAAATTCTTCGTCTTTTAATCTCATTTAATTCTTTGGTTCAACCTTCATCAAAGGTTTAATACCCTTGATTAAGTGTTATTTTAGGTGAACTATATGTTCCTATTTCTTTCTTGCACATCCCCTAGTAATTGAGCAGTTAAAATCTCATTTATGGGCATTACCCTGCATCGGTGCTGCGGCGCCACTCTCTGCACTAAGACTCGCGCTGCGACGCGAGTTAGCAGTAGCTGGTGGCCCGAGCTCGAACTGTGGCGCCGGCCTCTAAGGCACGACTCGCGCTGCGGCGCCAAGCATGAAACCTAGAAAAATTTTCTAAGTCTTTTACAAGCTTGAGACGCTAACTTCGAAATCTCATATCTCATTCGATATAACTTGGAATGAGGTCGTTCCAAAGCCATTTTCTTTCTTATCTTACGTACTTTGATTACCCATGGACAGAACTTTGTTTTGAATCCATTAACATGTCATTCAATTGGCTTAATCTTCACTACTCGTTCGTGTTTACGTTATTAACGTTCTTCATTCGTTCGTCCGTAATTCAGTCATCCGAACTCTGAACTCGTTCATTCTTGAGTCTACGACTCACATCTTCTACGTTCTCTTACATTCGTATGAAACCCTACACATTCGGGTTCATTTACTAACTAATTCTCGTTCATCTTTTACAAAAATTTCGCCATAACTTCGTTATAGCTACGTTTCAATCCATTCTTCATGAACGTTTCTAACGTTCCTAACCAAGCAATAAGCAACTAACTTATACGCGATGGTTTTAAGCTTGTCTATCAACAACAATTATCCTACGATGGTTTTAAACTTGTCCATCAACAACAATTATCCTACGATAGTTTTAAATTTGTGCATCAACAACGTTCTTCGTTCGTTCTTCGTTTTAATCGATATTTTGGATTAAGATTCTACTTTTTCTTGTAATTTGATGTTATAGAACATCATTCCTTACTTATTTGACTAACTCATTCATAAGATTCATTCGGATCGCTCAAAATCCTTACGAATCTTATACTTCCTTAAGAAATTTATAAACTAAATTTCTAATTCTTATTTCTTTATTTTCTCATGATTTCAACCATATAAAATCATTCTTAACATTATCTACTTCTTATCTTCATTAAGTTATATTTTTGAACATATTAAACTTGAAGAAATTTAGAAGAAACTAGGGTTCGGATTACCGTTCTTCTTTAATCTCCTTCCGTCAGGCAAAGTGTGCATTCGAGCTAGCTTTTCCTCATTATCTCCCTCTTCTTCTCCCTTTCGAACTCTCTCTCTCTATCTCTCAAGTGTTGGTTGAATTTTTAAAACAAACAAATGAGCTTAAGGCTTGTTTATATAGAAAACCAAAGCTAGGGGTATTTAAGTCATTTCCCCCCCCCCCCACCTCCTTACTATTCATGGCTTAGCCACCAAGTTTACTTGGCCACCACCCTTACTTGGTGGCCAAGTTGCCGACCCACATGCCCATGGGTCATCCCATGGGTTGTCCCAATGGTTATTACCCATCCGTTTACCCATCAGTTCGATCCGCGGTTTCTTTTCTTAGTTTGGGCTTTAACCCTAATTCTTATTAGGCCTATCTTGGGCTTGATTATCACAAAGTACTGGGCTTGACATAATCCAAGTCCAATTGGATTCTACAAAGTCCATGAACTCAAAGTCCATTAAGACTAATCGTATTCTACGCATTCTATTCTCGTATTCTCTTCCTATATCGTTCGTACGATATTCGTATTATACGTCGTACTAATCTCCGTACTATACTCGTATAATAACTAATATTATACTCGTATCTCTCACGCATAATAACCCTAATTATTATACGTACTCATTAAAATTCTCGAAAATTACTTTTCCTAACCCTTAGGTTTTACGTCCGCAGGTGAAAACTTCGTTTTTGCCATAACTGAAATATTATTGAATATTCCATCACGTCTCAACATTTTACGTAATCAATAACTTCTCGAAATTTCAAAATAAATCTCCGAGCAGAAATGGATGAATAGTGCCTATTTCGTCTTTTTTCCCGAAAATATTTTTGTTCCCGGAAAAATTTTATTTTTGTCTTGAAAATTCTTGCTCGTTCAATCGAGCTCGTAGCCAGAATCCTCCCAACTTATAATCACCCTAGGTTATAGAACGATTAATAAACACATAGCATAGAATAGTATTAATAAAAATTTATTTTATTAATAACTAATTCATTTTATCAACCTCACGTGCCTGTCGTTTGACGACAAAACATTTGTTTATCATACTCAGTCTTTCTTTGAAATCAATACCAAAATAGTTTGGCAAAAGATAGCAACATTGACAACAGTTTGATAGATTATAAGGAAATCCACAAAACACATTAAGTCTAGCCAAAGGTATTGGCTTCGACTTCATTATACATCAATTCATGCGTAAGATACATGAATCACAAAGCTTGTCCAAAAGAACTTAGACAAGGGTTAGAACACTTGCCTTCAGCGTCTTCTATAGTTATTATTCTTTTCTTTTGAGTCTTTAAGGATTCTACAATATATGATCACATAACATACCACATTTGGTCATATATAATCAAGTATAGTCACTAATACATCTTACCCTTCTTCTTAATCTAATCCTACCTTAGATTGTTTAAAATTCGTTACGATTTATCGTATTACATTGCATTTACACTCAAGTATTCTTCGTCAACCTTTAGTTGTAATCTTTATGGTTTACAATCATCTTTAATGATGTTACATTAGGTTTATAAAGTATATAATTCACCATTCATTCACTTCATATTCTTTATGTTCATGAGCATTCTTTTCTGGGTCTTTCCTAGTACTGGCTCTGCGGCGCCAACTTTCTATACAGAGCTCGCGCTGCGGCGCGACTCCTCAGTATGTATGGCTTTACCTTGGTGCTGCGGCGCCACCTTTTCCTCTTTGTGCCGCACTGCGGCGCCAATTCCCAGTATCTGAAGGTCTGGCCTGGCACTGCGGCGCCAGCTTCACCTCCTTGGCCCATGCTGCGGCGCTAACCCTGCCTCAGAGAAAATTTCCCAAAACTTTTTCTTCTATGATTTTTCGGGCTCATAACTTATCCATTCTAAGTCTGAATTTGCTCGTTCAAAAGCTATTAACTCACAAATAACATGTTCTATGATTTCATTAGAAAATATTTCATTTTTGAATCTTTTAACTCAGAATTCACTGATTAGTTCATTATTGAGCGTTCGATAAACGTTCGTGAACGTTCAAAGCTCGTTTCTTCGTTCTAAGTCAGAATTTGGTCATTTTTGAGTCGGCTCCTCTAGAATGCAAATTTAGACTATTCTTCATCGAAAACCCACGTTTTCGAGTTTAATGGTGACTTTTGACTTTCATTCCGAGAATTTAACGATTTCGACGATTATCGTCTAATCTCGTAAATTTCGCCATAACTTCGTTACTTGAGATTTTTACTTCGTTTAAAATAGATTCATTTCATATCTCTAACATCCTAACCAAACATATTACAACCACAAAATGATTATTCTTAATATGTTCTTTATTTGTTCATAACTTTCATAAGTATGATTCAATTACAACATGATTTATTAAAGCTTAAGTTCTCTAATAACCATCCTTATCACTCCATAACATACATGCTCTACCACTATCCACTTCCCTATCAAATATCAATTGAAGAGATGGAGAATCATGGTTTAGGATTCTTACCCTTGATGATCAAGCTTTCTATTTTCTTCTTCTTGAGTTAGCAAAAATCTAGCTCTTACTTCTCTCAATGTATAAGCTCTAAGTTTGTTGGTGAATTTTGTTAAGGCAAAAATGAAGACAAAGCTCTTCTATTTATAGGATTTCCTAGGTGAGGGTAGTTTGGTCATTTAGGCCATTCCACCTCCTTTCATCACCTCCTTACTATTCATTACTTGGCCTCCACTCACCTTATCCTTTGCTTGGCCACCACACATGGCCAGCCATGACTCACTCATGGGGCCCACATGGGTTGCCCCATGGGTTTTCTTACCTGTTCACCCATCGGTTCGATCCACGGGTCCGGTTCTTAGTTTGGGCTTTAGTTTAAATAACTTTTGGCCTAACGTTGGGCTTGCATTTCATATCATTGGGCCTTAACAAGTTTTCTTTTGGGCTGGCCCAATTCTTACACAAATCCTACAAGTCCATTATAATTGGCTTAATGCTTTTAACGTATAGTCTACGTATTCTTCTCGTATACTAAGTCGTACAATCATTCATCATATATGATATGTTATCTTTCGTATATACTAGTATAATACATCGTATCATACTCATATTCATTGCTTCGTATAATACTCGCTATTATACGATCATCATTTATTCAATCTTTACGTTCCTTAATATTCTTAAACTTAGTACGCAGGCGAAAAATTGGGTTTGTCATAACTAAAATATTATTGCATATTCCATCCTTTCTTATTATTCTACCATTACGTATTTCTCGAAAGTTCAAAATTAATTTCCAAGCAGAAATTGATAAATAGTGTTTTTCAGAAAAATTTTCGAAAAGCTTTTATTTTCGTCTTGAAAATTCAAATACTTTAATTCCTTTACGTAGCTAAAATACAACGATATTCTGATACATTTAGGTTATAGAACAACCTTAATCTTACTAACATATAATAATAACATATAATATAATTTTATTCATTATTTAATCAAATAAAATTATTTTACAAATTATCCAATTTTTACGGTCGTTACATTCTTTGCCCGTATAAGGATTCTGTCCCCAGAATCTCGCTAACTGTGAAATCCCTAAAATTGGGTCCCGAGTCACCGTGGTTCTGGTACAATCATTCTATAACTATTGCGGAAGATATAAACATAAATTGTTTATACATTAAACTTTATACATTAATCCCCAAGGTCGAGTAACCTTAACTTATAACACAATTCATAACCTAATTGACATACAATGTCATTATCATATAATTTTATTACAATTTTTATCTGTACAAAGAATAATTGCTGGACATATCTTTGACTTTTCCTTGTATCCGACGTATTCGTCTTAATCTGCAATATTTATCATGATATAGCAAGGGTGAGCAACAAGTTTGCCCAGCAAGTATAAATTTATTTAAGGATATATCATGATTGAAAGAATATGAATAAAAGGCTGGCTACGTTCAACAATATAATTGTGAACTAGCAGGAATCAAATTTTATAACTGAACGATCAAGACGACATGAATAAATGTCAATAATAAACATGAACACAATATCTAGATTGGATGGTAATGAAGGTGATTAACATTTCATACCTGATGGATACATGCAATATGCACAGAGTGCGAATCAATAATTCATAGACATGGTAATCAGCAATGATTAGTCATAAGCATAATTGAAAGAATAACTCGAGGTCGAGTTAGAGAACTTGCACAATAATTAGAAGTTCAAGGTTAGGAACTTGCCTGTTTCACCGACTACTGCTACACAGTTTATATCGCTTTATCCGAAGACCTAATATTAGTAATATAGATCCCCACATTAGAATAATATCATCACAGTATAATATTGTTATAAATATACTTATAAAATAACCTAAACACATAACACATAACCCTATCAGTCCACAAACTACTTAAGACTCGGTATCAAGTCAAACCATTTTAGTTTGAGTTGAGTCCGACACAATTCTAACATCCCGACGGTCTAGTCGGATATTCTCGAGCCTAATTTCCTTAAGACTCTAGCTAAAACACAACACATTTATCCTAGATAATTTATTTCTCAGTTAAAATAATTTTCAAAGACTCGTAATAATTTTTAAGTAATTATTACCATTTATCATAATTTTTCAATCACTTATATCTTATTTATATAATATAAATACCAACTTATTCTCTTATCATTAATATTTATTTAATACCAAATATTAATGAAATTCTCAACATAATACTATAATATATTTATAATATTTCAAAGTATTTTTAATACCTTAATTTCTCATTTAAATGATTTTTAAATATTTAAATCCATTATCCAATAATTGACATTAATATTAAAATATTAATATTTTCATGAAAAAAATATCAAAAGTTATATTTTATAACTTCAAATATTTTTTTAACCCTTAAATCATTTTTATATGATTTTTAAATCATAAATTCTAATTTTTCATAATTTATTTAATATATTCATTAAATAAATCAATTACCATTAATATTAATTTATTAATAAAATTCATCACAAAATATCAAAAGTTATTAAAAATAACTTAAAATATTTTTTAACACCATAATATAATTTTTCATTATTTTTCAAGTATTAAAATTATTTTTAAGTAATTTATTTAATATTATAATTAAATAAATTAATTACCATTAATATTCTAAAAATATTACATATTAATGAAATATACTCAAAATTATTAAAAACTCATTTTTAGGCTTAAAAATAATTTTTAGGAATTTATTTTGTGTTTTTCATAATTAAAAACTATTTTTCTCTAATTATTTAATAAAATAATTAATTTTAAAAAATTAATTGTCACTAAAGGACCCTATAGCGACATAACCGTCGGTATAGGTGTTTTTGAGCGTTCTTGAGCCTTCAAAGTCCTATAGCGACAGAACCGTCGCTATAGGTGTTCTTGAGCGTTCTTGAGCCTTCAAAGTCTGTTTGCAGGGTACTACCTTTGACCGGTTCAAATTTCATGTTTTTGATGTTATCTGGGCAGTCTAGTGCATCAATGTTATAGTACTTATGCAATACTACAACTACATCTTAAGTTTCATGGCCATACAACATCAGATTAGTGAGATATAGGGCATCAAAGTCTTGTCAGAGACTATTCTTCATTTTCTGGGTTACCCAAAAATGAAGAACAACTCAAGGTGTCACTTTTGGAGCTTTGTAACTTGTATTCTGGATCTAATCTATGTGATATAAAGGTTCAATCTTGTAATATTGATGTCAAGGAACAACAATAAAACATTAGTTCAGTCTAAAAACATCACAGGTAAGAGATCAAGGCCGGTCAAACGCTTGTCAGGAGATGTTCTTAACGATTTCTGGGTTTTCTAGATTTCGTCCTAGGCAGTTGGTCAACCCTACTTTGACCATGATTAATTTTGATTCTATACATGATATGGGTGATCTAAGGACATGATTGTGTAGTCCTCATGTCAGACTACAACATCAAAACAACAACATGGCTTAATTACTTAAACACAGTAAGATCTAAGGCTTTGAAAAGCTTGTTTACCCAGATTTCCAGTTTTCGTGGTCGGTCAACTGACTTTGACCACTTATAACTTGTAATCTACACATGATCTGACCCTGTTTCCAGTTCCAGATCATAGTCCACATAACATACTACAGTTCTATAACTTAAAACATCATAAACATCTAACATAGAAGAATCTAGAGGCCCTGACATATGGCTATCAGGCATTAAAATGAAGGTTCTTGGTCAGCTTTAAAAACTTGATTTTCTGGCTTCTAGATGTTATGGATCCTTAATATAACATCTTGGATCACTCAATAACATCCCTTAACACAACTTTAACAACAAACAACAACATCTAACACGAAACACATGGATTTACAAAAGTTAGGGTTTATACATTTAAAACTTTGATTTTGATTTCTGATCTTGATGTTCTATCCTTGGTAAGTTAAGAACTGATATAGTCTTAACTTATCACTCCCCTTCACTCCAGATTTCGAAATTGTAGAGAGAGAATGGACATGGAGAAATGAAAAACTAAAGTAAACTTTTCTTACTTTTTAATCTTTGACCTTTTAAATCCATGGTTGTAAATGTGGCTAGGTGGCACTTAAAATCTGATCTTGGATGTTTTAAGGCACATGGCATATCAAATATAGTGAGTCACCAATATTTGTTGTAATCTTTTACTTAAAAAGTAAGAAAAAAGGCATTTTGGTCATTTCGCCCTCATTAAGGGTATTTTGGTCTTTTCCCCTACAATTTGAAGGGAATTTTGGACATTTCCTTTCTATCCGATAACATTTAACAGTTAGCCATTTAATCTTAACTTTTGAGTTCCCGAATTAGGGTTTCTAATTCCCGGAACTAAAATTAGGGTTTCCGAACGTATCGTTACGGTTTCTAACAGTTCGTTAAAGTTTTCTCACTTAACAACAATGTTATTAACATAACTTTAGGGTTTACTAAAGTTATACTTATCTTGATCAATAATTGATCGTTCATTCACAAACTGTACACATAAACAATCACTGTTCACATATAAGATCTCATATACTGACTCGTATACACTTAGATACTTAACCCTGATAATTCTTCACAAGAATTTTAAATGCACCAAAATCTTATACCTTATAATCAGACTATCAGTATAGTCTTCCAAATCATTCAAGTCTTTTCCAAAAAATTTGAAATCCTTAAAACTCCTTCATAGAAATGTCAAATCCATACACTTATTTTTAGTCTAGGTCTATCATATAACCTTTAATCCATCATTTTAGAATTTTATAAATTTTCTAAATTCTCGGGTTGTCACATTCACCCTTTCTTCTAAGAATTTCGTCCCTGAAATTCACCTTACACCTTATACCATACAGCTTACACCATTCATACACATCATCACATGCTACCCAATACATTCCTCACAAAAGTAAAAATTTTTAAATAATGCTAAGGAGTCTATAGACTATTAACTTTCACTTTCGAAAAGGTTATACAGAAATCTATCTCGCTAATCGTCATGTCTTACAGACACATTGGGTAATTAGCCCGTTATGCCCTGTACTTATTAAGTATTACTGGTCGGAATAACTTTTCCTATTCCTCTTATCCGCCTTGGGCGCATAAATATTTTCTTACCTCAGTCTTTATCGGAATCCGCACCAAAGCAATTTGGTTTGGCAAAATTATTAAAGAACGCTTAAAATTTTATAAACATTGGTCTAGCTGAATCAAATAGCATAGACTCATATCAATAACCAATTTCAATCGGTATACGAATGTGTATAGCCAAACGCAGTTGGCAAATTAATTTTTTGAAAATATTTAGTTTGAAAATGACGTCATGATACCGTACTGTATTAACAGTCCATTTGAGGATTTTGTCATTGTGTGACTTTGTCATTACACATCATATAATAGTGGGACAACGATAATCAGATTGAATTCAACACTAAGTATTCCTGTATTTATAACTCCAACAATTTTTATCATCTTTGCACCAGGTTACATGGTACATAAGTGATAAATAAAAATATATTTTGATATTTCAAATCATTATCGTCTAGCTGAAACAAGTAGCATAGACTATTCTTTAAATCGTTCCAAAAATCATTGAAAATCTATTTTATCATCTCAACAGGTAACAAGGTGTCGGTGGCCCGAAGTCCACGCATACACAATGGTCACCAAGAGTTGAGAATAAAAATTCATTTTCTAAAAGCACATAGTGCGTATTTAGCTTGATGGCAAAATTTTAAAATCTATCATTGCTAGAAGATTGGGAAAAACCTATGTCTTCACTAATGATCAATTGCTTAATCAGTCTATCTGTTCCTATTATCCTCAATACTCCATTCACACATATCTATACCTAGTTCGTCAAACCACACTTATGATTTCAGGAACTTTCCACAATCATATGAGTTTAAGAACTTGTCCTAGTCAGACCTTTGGCGTCCATTCGCTGAGGGGTTCATACACATTTCATATAATTATGAGTCACGAATGTGCCATAAGTATGAGTTTTAAGAACTCGTACTTAACCTTATATTCTCTAACTATACCCTACCTATCTGTTATACACATGAGAAAAGAATCACCTTCTCAACAAGTATATAGCAAACAGCGTGACACAATTTATAGTACATCTGAAATCCCACGTATTCCTAACTCCATTCTCAATACGAATTTTGTTGAATCCGTATTCATAGTCCTTTCCTGAATATGTACCAATTCGTAGTACCACTGATACACAGCAATCTTTGCTGTAAACTTTTCAATCATTCGCTTGATCCTTCTCCATACTATAACCTTATCAGATCATGGGGTGATCTCATCGTATATATTACGACTCATTTCTATACTATGATCATTTTATTTTACGATCTTCTCATACGTTTAATCTTCTAGACGCTATCTATCCATCACTACTGTTCACCTTTATTATCAGAGTTAGGAAAATCCGTATCTTTAAAACTCGCCGAGATTCGTCTTTGAATCTTACCTACTCACTAACACTATTTAAGTTAGTCCTTATCTTAATCACTACGGTTATTAGACTAAGGTAACACTACCCTAGGTTCATAACCTACAGCTTTGATACCAACTGTGAAATCCCCAAAATCGGGTCCCGAATCACCGCGGATCTGGTACAATTATTCTATAACTATTGCGGAAGATATAAGCATAAATTTTTTATACATTAAACTTTACACATTAATCCCCAAGGTCGAATAACCTTAACTTATAACACAATTCATAACCTAATCGACATACAATGTCATTATCATACAATTCTATTATAATTTTTATCTGTACAATGAACAAATGATGGACTTATCTTTGACTTTTCCTTGTATCCAACGTATTCGTCTTCATCTGCAATATTTATCATGATATAGCAAGGGTAAGCAACAAATTTGCGTAGCAAGTATAAATTTATTTAAGGATATATCATGATTGAAAGAATACGAATAAAAGGATGGCTACGTTCAACAAAATAATTGTGAACTAGCAGGAATCAAATTTCATAACTGCACGATCAGGATGACATGAATAAATGTCAATAATAAACATGAACACAATATCTGGATCGGATGGTAATGAAGGTTATTATCTTTTCATACCTGATGAATACATGCAATATGCACAGAGTGCGAATCAAAAATTCATAGACATGGTAATCAGCAATGATTAGCCATAAGCATAATTGAAAGAACAACTCGAGGTCGAGTTAGAGAACTTGCACAATAATTAGAAGTTCAAGGTTAAGAACTTGCCTGTTTCACCGACTACTACTACACAGTTTATATCGCTTTATCCGAAGACCTAATATTAGTAATATAGATCCCCACATTAGAATAATATCATCACAGTATAATACTGTTATAAATATATTTATAAAATAACCTAAACACATAACACATAACCCTATCAGTCCATAAACTACTTAAGACTCGGTATTAAGTCAAACTATTTCAGTTTAAGTTGAATCTGACACAATTCTAACATCCCGACAGTCTAGTCGGATATTCTCGAGCCTAATTTCCTTAAGACTCTAGCTAAAACACAACACAATTATCTTAGATAATTTTTTTCTTAGTTAAAATGATTTTCAAAAATTCGTAATAATTTTTAAGTAATTATTACCATTTATCATAATTTTTCAATCACTTATATTGTATTTATATAATATAAATACCAACTTATTCTTTTATCATTAATATTTAGTTAATACCAAATATTAAAGAAATTCTCAACATAATACTATAATATATTTATAATATTTCAAAGTATTTTTAATACCTTAATTTCTCATATAAATGATTTTTAAATATTTAAATCCATTATCCAATAATTGACCTTAATATTAAAATATTAATATTTTCATGACAAAATATCAAAAGTTTTATTTTATAACTTAAAATATTTTTCTAACCCTTAAATCATTTCTATATGATTTTTAAATCATAAATTCTAATTTTCCATAATTTATTTAATATATTCATTAAATAAATCAATTACCATTAATATTAATTTATTAATAAAATTCGTCATAAAATATCAAAAGCCATTAAAAATAACTTAAAATATTTTTTAACACCATAATATAATTTTTCAAGTATTAAAATTATTTTTAAGTAATTTATTTAATATTATAATTAAATAAATTAATTACCATTAATATTCTAAAAATATCAAATATTAATGAAATATACTCAAAATTATTAAAAACTCATTTTTAAGCTTTAAAATAATTTTTAGGAATTTATTTTGTATTTTTCATAAATAAAAACTATTTTTCTCTAATTATTTAATAAAATAATTAATTTTCAGAAATTAAGTGCCACTAAAGGGCCCTATAGCGACAGAACCGTCGCTATAGGTGTTCTTGAGTATTCTTGAGCCTTCAAAGTCTGTTTGCAGGATACTACCTTTGACAGATTCAAATTTCATGTTCTTGATGTTATCTGGGCAGTCTAATGCATCAATGTTATAGTACTTACGTAATACTACAACTACATACTAAGTTTCATGGCCATACTGTAGACACTCGAAATTTTTCTGCATACCTGTTACTAACATTGCAGGAAGGGCAGAATCATTTTTCAAAGATAACCCTAGAAGACAGCTCAATTTAATCTCGTAGATAACCTTGGGATACTCAGTATTATCACCTCGGAGAAAACCCCGAGACATCCTGTAACATTCCAATATTTTAGAATTTTAAATGTAATTTATAAATATTTATTAATTTATATAAATATTTATTGGATGTGTTATTGATTAATACATATTTGTATTTGTTTAATTTGATTTAAGTTGGTTAATTATTTGTTAAATAATTAATTAATAAGTTAAGGAAATTATTATTATAGTGATATTTTCATTTGATGGATAATTAGTGGTATTGAGTTATGTGATTAAATAATTTAATTAATAAATTGTTATTTGAATTAATTAATTAAGTATGAAAATTTAATTAATTTGAAGTGTGACAAATAACTATATTATAAGTGGTTATTAAAATAAATTAAAGTAATTTTAATTTATTTTGCCAAACAAAACTTAAATATATTAAGTCTTTAATTTTAAAGAGTTTTTGCTAAACGGAGCCTATGGCTTTTGGATTTTTAAATTTGATTTATTAATAATATAAATTAAATTAAACAAAATATAAATAATATATAATATATTTGGTAACTGATAGTTTAATAGGATCATTAGTATATGACAGTTACGTTTGGGTTTTAAACGTTTGAAAAGTGCGTTGGTTTTTAGTTTAGGTATTTTGTTTTTGGCTTAAGCCTAAGAAAAATAGAAGTTTGTCTGAGAAAAGTTCAGAGAGAGTTCGAGATAGAAAGGGCTGTGATTCCCAAAACAAGTTCTGAGTTCGTCGAAGCTATTTGATTAACAAGTGTTGTCTGAGCAATTAAAAGGGCACGTGAAGTGCAGATAGCTGTAAGCTGTTAAACTGTTATTGGTAAACAACGATCAAGGCAAGTCTTTCGGTTTCTATTTTCTACGTGGACTTGATGAACTGTTTTAAATTGCATGATATGTTATGCATGTTGAAATCATGAAATGTTAAAGTCAATATATGACTGCATTGTTTTGGCTAAGTAATGATGATTGAGTAAGAAACTCAATCTTTATATTTGTTATGTGAATTAAAAGCATGTATGCCATGTTACTTTAATGAGATGTATGTCGAGAATGTTATTATGTGCTATGTGATGCATAAAAACTATTAGACTTTGCTGGGCTGTCGAGCTCACTCTTGCAAATAACCACTTTTGCAGGTACAAATTTTAAGGTAAAGATATGTGCTAAGTGAGTTATAGAGATCTATATTCACGAAGATTACTTATGTTTTATGAGAAATGTATTTCATATTTTGAACGTAACATGCTGAATTGTAAGTTGAGCTATCCAATGTATATGGATATTTAGTTATGATGTAAGACTTTGTATAGTCATTTTGTTGTAACGATTCATGATATAAGATTGAATCAAAGAGATGTAATGTAAAGGTTGCGATTCAGGGCAAGAAAGAAGGAAATGTATAAAAGTTTTAAATATTCCTCAATTTTAGTGTTTTTAATATCGAATAATGATGTAAAATTTGAGATTTAATGTATGGTTAACGACCGAAGTGGAGATTTAAATGGTATGAATGTTGGGGTCGTTACAGTTGGTATCAAAGTTGTAGGTTATAAACCTTAGGTAGGAGTACCGTAGGCTATAACCTTAGAGAAGAGAGGTGAAGATAATGAACGAATAAGCTCAAATAGAGTTTGAACAATAAGGGATTAAAACTTGCGTGAAAGGATTCAAAGAAGAATCTCGCAGAGTTATAAGGAATATAAATGTGGGGTTACCCAACTCCAATAATAAGGATGTAAGGTGATAATAAATAGACAATGTCTATAAAAAGAGAATGATAAAGAAGTTATGAATAGAGAGTTATGTCTAAGTGTGGTACAATTGTACTCTTTAATAGTTGATGTATGGTATCTGGGCTAAACAATTCCTTCATGGAGCGGAGGTATATACGAACTAGTAACTCGAAACCTAGTTTGTTGGTTGTTTGTGGGAAACCACTCATCGTACCATATTGAAACTGTTAGAGACTCAATGAGTACCAAGTGTAGAAATGGACACGTATGATGAGAGTTTAGAACTTGAATGAAATTTTGAGCGATGTAAATGAAGTTATAAATTCTTAAAGGAAGAATTGTTATATAAAGAAGAAGATTCAAAGAAGAATCTTGAAGAGATATAAAGATAAGAAATGGGAGTTTCCTAACTCCAAAAGCCAAGATAACGAATAATGTCGTAAATGATGAAAAAGAGAAAGAATGAGGATCGTAAAACAAAACGATCACGAGTTAAGAAAAGAATTTTAAGGGAGATGATTATAGAATAAGGTCACGACGTGATCTGTTTAAGTTATAAAAGAAAGATGGTCTGTAATGTTTGAGTGATTATAGCTTAATGCTATGAAGATGGTGTACTATGATATAGTACGAGATAACTCATGAGGAGTTATAGATGATGTGATACGAGGAATTCGTATCGAGCAAATAGCAAGTTAAAAGAAAGATAGAGTTAGGTGAGATTTCAATTGAGAACTCATGTGATGGTTGAATTATACAAACCTTTGTATGGGCGAGGGTTTTGTGCTTGCACTCAATTTATCACATTGATAATCATTGGAATGTTTATGTCACGCTATTTGCTATATGCCTGTTGAGAAGGTGATTCTTTTCTCATGTGTATAACAGATAGGTAGAGTATAGTTAGAGAATATTATAAGGTTAAGTGCGAGTTCTTAAAACTCATACTTATGGTAGGTTCGTGACTCATAATTATATGGTATGTTTTTGAACCCCTCAGCGAATGGACGCCTATGGTCTGACTAGGATAAGTTCTTAAACTCATATGATTGTGGCAAGTTCCTGAACTCATAACGTGTGGTAAGTTTGATGGACTAGGGTATAATTAAGTGTGAATGGAGTATTGAGGATGATAGGAATAGATAGACCTATTAAGCAATGGATCATTACAGAAAGTGGAGTTGATAGTGGAAGCATAGGTATTCTAAATCTACTAGCTATGCTAGACTTTCGAAATTTATTGACTTCGTGCTGATGTTTACACTTTTATTTTCTTGAAAAACATTGGATCAAATAATGGAACCAATGAGTTTTAACAACAATATTGTTATTCGTATGTCTATGCTAATTGCTTCGGCTAGACAAAAATGATTTGCAATATATCAAAATGTATTTTATATCATTAATGCATCATGTAACCTGGTGCAAAGATGATAAAAACGATGGAGTCATCAATGTAGTATTACCTAGTGTTGGATGTGATCTAAGGATCGTCAACCCACTATGGTATGATGTAGTATGATAAAATCACCAAATGACGGAATCCTCAACGGACTGTAAATACAGTGCGGTATCATGACGTCAAAAAAAAAGATTTTTAAGATTTCTTTAAGATATGAGAATACATATGTATGTATGTATATGTATATTTCGGTTAATGTCCGAGTTATTGTAGAGGTCTATGCTATTTGATTCAGCTAGACAAATATTAAAAGATGTTCATGAAATTCAAGAGTTTCTTGAGAAGTTACGCCAAACCAAATTATTTTGGTGCGGATTCAGATGTTGAAAAGCTGAGATGAACAACCCTTTTATAGGGGATTACGCGGAGGCGTTGAGATGTTTGTGTACAATACATTGTACGAAGAGCTGATCACCCTAAGTACGAGGAGTCCCTATAGTCTTATGACTGTTAAAGTTTAAGTTGAAAGATTACTTATAACTATGGACATATGCATAGCGTTTAAATGTTTGTGCACAATACATTGTACAAAGGGCTTAACACCCTAAGTACGGGGGGTCCTTATAGTCTTATGACTGTTAAAGTTGAAGTTGAAAGATTTCTTGCAACTGTGGACATAGTTCGTGGTCTTATGACCCTCAGCATGATTTGGAATCTTTTAAATTCCTGAGTTATTCATACTACTTCCCAATTATTGAACAATTGTGGAAGATTCTTGTTATTCTGTAAGATTGAAGTGAAAAAGTAAAGTATTCCTTAGAAAGAAGTGAGTCGTAGAATACGACACTGAATGATGAATATGTTGAATAAGTGAGAAAAGAGATTTTGAAGTGAGAAATAGATGAGTTATCAAAGAATAATGTTAGACTTTTAATAGAAAAGTTAATAATTGTAGAATGATCTTTGTGGAAAGAAAGTGGTTATAGAAACCAATGAATGAATGAAGTAGTGACGTAAAATCTACTTTGATAGAATGAATGAATAAAAATTAATAAATAAAATTTCGAGGACGAAATTCTTAGAAGAAAGGGTGAATGTAATATCCCGAGTGTTGATGATAACGATCCTTAGAAAAGCAAATGAATGGGTTAAAAGATATATAATACGCAAAATATAATTGAGTTCAAGTGAAGGTTATGAAATGAAACCTAAAATTTGTTAAGGTAACGAATGTAGTAGGAAATATAAAATCTATATTTAGATAAAATAATGAAAGAATACTCTGAGTTATTTGTTTAATTTGTGTCTTCGATTCTGGGGACAGAATCTTTGTAAGTAGGGAAGATTATAATGAATGAGTGGTTTGAATTGTGATTCTGGGGACAGGATCCTTATAAGAGGGGAATGATGTAACATTCCAAAATTTTAGAATTTTAAATGTAATTTATAAATATTTATTAATTTATATAAATATTTATTGGATGTGTTATTGATTAATACATATTTGTATTTGTTTAATTTGATTTAAGTTGGTTAATTATTTGTTAAATAATTAATTAATAAGTTAAGGAAATTATTATTATAGTGATATTTTAATTTGATGGATAATTAGTGGTATTGAGTTATGTGATTAAATAATTTAATTAATAAATTGTTATTTGAATTAATTAATTAAGTATGAAAGCTTAATTAATTTGAAGTGTGACAAATAACTATATTATAAGTGGTTATTAAAATAAATTAAAGTAATTTTAATTTATTTTGCCAAACAAAGCTTAAATATATTAAGTCTTTAATTTTAAAGAGTTTTTGCCAAACGGAGCCTATGGCTTTTGGATTTTTAAATATGATTTATTAATAATATAAATTAAATTAAACAAAATATAAATAATATATAATATATTTGGTAACTGATAGTTTAATAGGATCATTAGTATATGGCAGTTACGTTTGGGTTTTAAACGTTTGAAAAGTGCGTTGGTTTTTAGTTTAGGTATTTTGTTTTTGGCTTAAGCCTAAGAAAAATAGAAGTTTGTCTGAGAAAAGTTCAGAGAGAGTTTGAGATAGAAAGGGTTGTGATCCCCAAAATAAGTTCTAAGTTCGTCGAAGCTATTTGATTAACAAGTGTTGTCTGAGCAATTAAAAGGGCATGTGAAGTGCAGATAGCTGTAAGCTGTTAAACTATTTTTGGTAAACAACGATCAAGGCAAGTCTTTCGGTTTCTATTTTCTACGTGGACTTGATGAACTGTTTTAAATTGCATCATATGTTATGCATGTTGAAATCATGAAATGTTAAAGTCAATATATGACTGCATTGTTTTGGCTAAGTAATGATGATTGAGTAAGGAACTCAATCTTTATATTTGTTATGTGAATTAAAAGCATGTATGCCATGTTACTTTAATGAGATGTATGTCGAGCATGTTATTATGTGTTATGTGATGCATGAAAACTATTAGACTTTGATGGGCTGTCGAGCTCACTCTTGTAAATAACCACTTTTGTAGGTACAAATTTTAAGGTAAAGATATGTGCTAAGTGAGTTATAGAGATCTATATTCACGAAGATTACTTATGTTTTATGAGAAATGTATTTCATATTTTGAACGTAACATGTTGAATTGTAAGTTGAGCTATCCAATGTATATGGATATTTAGTTATGATGTAAGACTTTGTATAGTCATTTTGTTGTAACGATTCATGATATAAGATTGAATCAAAGAGATGTAATGTAAAGGTTGCGATTCAGGGCAAGAAAGAAGGAAATGTATAAAAGTTTTAAATATTCCTCAATTTTAGTGTTTTTAATATCGAATAATGATGTAAAATTTGAGATTTAATGTATGGTTAACGACCGAAGTGGAGATTTAAATGGTATGAATTTTGGGGTCATTACACATCCAGCTTAGACCCGGATACCACTGGAAATTTCAACCTCAACCCCGAAAACAGCACCGGGAGTTTCAGTTTCAACCTCGGAGATAACCCCGAGGACTGCAGTTCAGATACCGAAAATAACACCGGAGAAGACCATGTCATCTTGGAGATAACCACGAGATACTCCGTCTTAGTCCTGGAAACAACACCTGGAAAGACATCGTCAACCTCGGAGATATCCCCGAGGCATGTCGTTGCAGTTCAGGAGATAATCCCGAAAATGCTTGTTTCAAATCCATGCAAACAGCTTCAGAACACTCGGCAAAAGCCCCGAGGCACTCATTCCACAAAGCCCGGAGATAACCCCGGGAAGTCAGGCACATCTCAGAAACAACCATGAGGATGTTCAACACCTGCAGTAGTCCAATCTCAACGATAACCCTGAGTAACGACTACTAAAACAGCTCAAACTGGAGATAACCCCGGTGAAGGGCAAGATCGTTATTTTGCCATCCCAATGCCACATCGCGCAGTCTCAACAACAACATACATTCTACACAGCAATGTCCTACAAGAACTAAGGAGCTCCAATCTCGAGTGACTACTGCACAAGGCAGCACACCGAATAGAATTTGAAGCTTGAAGACCGAGGGCATGATCCCATCTTCCTGACTTCGTACAACCTCTAATTCCATGTTATTGTGTAGCTCTCGACAAAAGCATGCCGAAAAAGGTCTTATACACCTTGTAACGCCCCGAAATCCGGTCTACCTTCAGACCCGGACTCCGTGCGTCACTGTCATACTTTCTTCCAAACATACATCATTATATACTAAAATATAATAACATATATTCTAAAATCCCAGGTTCTATAACCACAAAACCTCTTTCATTACAAATAATGATAATTACATTATTCTTTACATCTTACACGAGTGACTTTCATCCGTCACAAAAGATTCATAACTGTTCATTAAACTAGTCTATAGTTTAATTCTATCATTCTATATTACAAGTCTTCACTTGCTCTTCACGCACATTCATATAATGAATGTCACTTCATCTGAATACCGCTCAGCTTGATCTTTACGGGATCCTTAAGTTCTTTCTAACATCGTTCGTTGAAAATATTTTTATTTAAAGCAAGTGTGAGCATTCAATTGCCCAGCAAGTCATACAGTTGAACAAACAACTTCAAGAGTTTAAACATTTTTCAGAACTTCAATAACCGAACAAAGGTTACGAAGCAGCTTGAATAATAGGAATAGTCTTGGTTCCTATCATTTTAAAACATTAGTCATATGCACTTTGAAATACTTTCATTCTCTACTTTCTTTCATTCACAATCGGTTTGGCTAGAATCAATAGCACAGACTTAACAATAACGGTTCATGTATAAACCGAACATTCTTTTATTGAACAGTTCAAACATAGAACAGTTCATCTCACAGAAACACCGAAGTGTTCAAATTGTGGCACAAGGCCTCATACGTTCTACCACCTTGTACAAATATCACACATTCGTACATAGACAGAACTTCTCAAGTTTAATATCTGAGAAGTTTTAGAAACTAGCATTCATTTAAAATATGAATGAAGTTAGGAAACTTGCCTTACGCATAGCTACAGCTTACAGTTTACGCTGAAATGCTTATTCCAAAACCCTATATAACAAATAAGGAAATAACAAGTACACCAATTAGTCATATACTTGACTTACGCATTGGTTTACTTAACTTTACTTCTTCAGGTTCGCGCTATTGTAATTTAAGTTTACGCGACTAACTTTCTTTACTATCGGTTTACGGCTTCATGACATTCGGAGATGTCTTACTCAACACGTTCATCATCTTTGATGATTCACATTCTTATCTTCTTCTTATACTTCTCTAGGACTCAGCACACATCGCTTTTCTGCTAGTAGTCCATATGGTACTCTGAGTGGTTTCCCACAAACAACCAACAAACAAGTTCCCGTCTTATCTACACTGCCCACACAGTGAGTTAGATCGGTTGCCAGTTTTGTATATACCTTCGCTCTCTGAAGGAATTGTTTAGCCCAGCTCCCATATGTCAACCATCAAAGGTTACGATTGTACTGCAACTTAACTTACCTTAACTTATCCAAACCATTAAACTATAATGTTCGTTAAGTCAACTTCTTATTCCTTATGGCTTTCTGACAACTAAATGTCATACCTCAGGAATCATTCTTTATTGTCTAAGTCATACAATCCTTTGTATACTCAGAACGATCATTCATTGTCAATACTATGAGACCATAGCGTTAAACATTACATATGAACTTATTCATATCTTACAACGTCCGGTTCCCTCAACTCGGAACATTGTTCAAGTTATACTTATTAACTCGGCTTCTTAACGTTATACGTTCTTATCTTCAATTTAGTTTCTTCACCGTTCACGGTTAATCAACATTCTTCATTATATTAAGGTTAAACCATACACAGGGTGTAGGTTCTGCCCGTTTAACACTCGCTTACACTCAACCCTTACGCTGGTTAAAGTGTTCAGCGCTTACATTTCAATCTAACATTCTCATCCGACTTATATCAGACTTTCATTACTCTTATTACCGTTTGCTACGGCTTTCTTGATACCATTCGTATCTTACTTACTATCTTCGTCAACGTTTAAGTCATACAACTAGGGTATACTTTAGCACGTTCGTCAAACGCGAATACGATTCACGAGGATCGTTCACGTTGCTCGTCTCTTAATCTCTCATTCAACCTTTACTCACGGTTCCAATTACTTTCATCATTATCCATCCCATGAACCTCATGTTCATTATTCTTTCTTAATGTCGAAGCCATACCATTCGTTGTATGCTAAGACCGATCGTTCATTGTAACTACGTTGCGTTCACAGCGTCTATACACTTTACATTCATCTCTCAATGCCATGTCATAACATCAAAATGTTATACATTAACATCTTCAACCAACGTCTAAGGAATCACAACCATAGCAATCCCTCACGTTTGTTTATCGCGACTACGGTCCCCGGACATCGATTTCGTAACCCGCATCTACATTCTTTGTCTTTTATTCTCGTTTAATCTTTTCGTTCAACCTTTGCTAAAGGTTTAAAACACTTGCCTAAGTGTTGCATTACGTGAACTATATGTTCATACTTTTTTCTTGCACATCCCCCAGTATCTGAGAACCAAAAATCTCATTTATGGGCAGTGTCTTGCACCGGCGCTGCGGCGCCGTGCCTTGCCTTTCCTCTCGCGCTGCGGCGCCATTCTCTAGAAGTGTATGGCCGAGCTCATGCTGCGGCGCCCCTTCTCGCGCTGCGGCGCCAAGACAAAAACCTAGAAATTTTTTTCTAAGTGTTAAGTCAAGTTTGAGATGCTTACTTTACGATCTCATAACTTCTTCGTTGTAACTCGGAATGAGGTCGTTCCAAAGCCATTCTCTTCCTTATCTTACATACTTTAATATGCCTTGGACAGATCTTCATTCTGAATCCATTAACATGCCATTCAATTGGCTTAATCTTAACCCTTCGTTCATTTTACGCTTTTAACGTTCTTCGTTCGTTCGTCCGTAATTCGGTCATCCGAACTCGGAATTCGTTCGTTCTTGAGTCCACGACTCACATTTTATACGTTCTTACATTCTTATGAAACCCTACACGTTCGGGTTCAGTTACTAACTTTCTAATTCTCGTTCGTCTTTTACGAAAATTTCGCCATAACTTCGTTATAGCTCAATTTAAATCCGTTCTTCATGAACGTTTCTAACGTTCCTAACCAAGCAATAAGCATCTAACTTATACACGATGGTTTTAAACTTGTCCATCAACAACATTTACACTACGATGGTTTTAAATTTGTCCATCAACAACGTTCTACGTGTTCTTCGCGTTCTTCGCGCTCTTCGTTTTTAATCGATATTTTGGATTACGATTTCGCTTTTTCTTGGAATTTGATGTTATAGAATACCATTCCTTACTTAACTCACCTACTCGTTCATAATATTCATTCGGATCGCTCAAAATCCTCACGAATCTTATACTTGCTTAAGAAATTTATAAACTAAATTTCTTATTTCTCATTTCTTATTTCTCATGATTTCAACCATATGAAATCATTACTAACATCTTTTACTCCTTATTCTCATTAAGTTATGTTTTAAACATATTAAACTTAAAAAAAATAGTAGAAGAAACTAGGGTTCAGATTACCGTTCTTCTTTATTTCTCTTCCGTTAGACAAAGCCGGCGATTCGCGAGCTTTTCTATTTCACGACCACTTTGGATCCGAGCCTTCATGCTCAATTTCTTCCTCTTCCTCTTCCAACCGAGCCCTCTCTCTCTCTCTCTCAAGTTCTAGGATTTTCAAAATCCCACAAAAATGAAATTAAGCTTAGTATTTATAGAATTTCCAAGCAAAGGGCATTTTGGTCATTTCCCCTCCACCTCCTTACTATTCCACACTTGGCAGCCAAGTTTAATTGGCCACCACCCTTACTTGGTGGCCAAGTGGCCGCCCCTTATGCCCATGGATCACCCCATGGGTTGCCCCAATGGTTTTTACCCATTCGTTTACCTATCGGTTCGATCCGCGGTTTCTTTTCTTGGTTTGGGCTTTAACCATAATTCTTATTGGGCTTAACTTGAGCTTAACTTCACAAATCATTGGGCTTGACATAATCCAAGTCCAATTGGATTCTACAAAAGTCTATGAACACAAAGTCCATTAAGACTAATCGTATTCTACGCATTCCATTCTCGTATGCTCGTATTCTCCTCGTATATTGTTCGTACGATATTCGTATTATACGTCGTACTAATCTTCGTAATATACTCGTATAATAACTAGTATTATACTCGTATCTCTCACGCATAATAACCCTAATCATTATACGTGATCATAAAATTCTCGGAACTCACTTTTCCAAACCCTTAGGTTTTGAGTTCGCAGGCGAAAACTTCGTTTTTGCCATAACTGAAATATTATTGAATATTCCATCACGTCTTAAGATTTCACGCATTCAAGAACTTCTCAGAATTTCAAAAATAATCTCCGAGCAGAAATAGGTGAATAGTGCTTATTTCGTCTTTTTCCCCGAAAAATATTTTGTTCCCGGAAAAATTTCATTTTCGTCCTGAAAATTCTTACTCGTTCAGTCTAGCTCGTAGCCAGAATCCCCCCGATTAATAATCATTCTAGGTTATAGAACGATTAATAAACACATAGCACAGAATAGTATTAATAAAAATTCATTTTATTAATAACTAATTCTTTAACTTAAATTCTTGACAATCTGATTTTCCGGGTTGTCACACACCTCGATCGGATGCCCGGATTGAATTTCTGAAAGTTCGAGCGGACATCACATTGCACGCGTGCATGTACTTCGAGACAGCAGGACCCGCGAAACTCGGGGCACCCCGGGCTGCCGCAGGTGCATCTGCGGCTGCCGCAAGTGCACCTGCGGCTCCCCCCTCTATAAATAGAGGGCTTGGGGCAGCCATTTTGCATAGATAAAAGGCGAGGAAGCCCTGTCCAATTTGCTCTGTAAACACTATAAACTGAGTGCTTTCTCATTTTAAACACTTGTGAGCTTATATATTGCTATTTTGTTACCGACGGGAGCCGAGTGTTCATCCCTTACAAGTTATTGAAGCCTTCTTTGGCAGTCCACTGTAAGCCTTCTTACACACTTTAAAGCATTTTTCCTCATCTTTGCACACACCGTTCTTCACGTTGAGAGTCGTGTTGTGTGTGTTTGCTTGAACTTCAGTCCGTGGCTTTTATTTCTTTTGTATATATTATGTATATATACTTATATATATATATATATATATATATATATATATATATATATGGACTAACATTATCGATTTATGGCTCGATTGAGCCTGGACCAACGTCCGGAGCGTTTATTTGCTTTCATATATATATATATATATATATATATATATATATATATATATATATATATACATTTCGTCCCGCCTGGAGTTTACTTCGTGGCGGCTGACCGTTTTTACTAATTTCTTTACATTTCTTCCCGCTTGGAGTTTACTTCGTGGCGGTTGATCACTTTTATAGCTTTATTTATATTTCTGATCCCCCATGGAGGTGCTTCATGGTGGTTGATCCTGTTTATATATATATATTTACCGCTTTTATATATTTACATTTCTGATCCCCCATGGAGGTGCTTCGTGGTGGTTGATCAAGTTTGTATATATATATTTACAGCTTTTATATATATAACTGCTTACAGTTTTCATATAAATTGCGGCATCATGTGAGCTTAGGAATCATGTGATCATAGATTTAGTCTACTGAATCTAGATTCGGTTCTCGTGATGGACATTTTCAGCTGTAAGCAGCCTATAAATTATTCACGTTGTTTGGATTTCTTCATACGGTTTTCATGCCCATGAGGAATTCGGCACTACTTTGTATATTATTTTCTCGAAGATGCTTCGCATCTCGAAAGTAAAAGCAATCAAGCCGAACATTTTAATAAAATGGAAGTATCAAAGTCCTTAATTACTATTGAGCATGAGGGTTTGAAAAAAACCTATTTTTACAAAACATCACTGCTATATCTTGTTTAAAACTGAATTTTTATATAAATTCAAACCCTTTGTATATAGGTGCGAACGAGGCATAGCACTACTTCCAAATAACTGCATATTGACCCACACATACACACACACACACATTCATATAACAGTTTCTTGAAAAGTGGCGGTCACCGTGGTAACACGGATGTCGGGGGGTGCCTAACACCTTCCCTCCGCATAAGCAAGTCCCCGGACCCTAATGAATCTCGGTTTCACAGACCCGTTTAGCAGTGTCACATCACTGGGTCAATGAGAAAACCTTTTCTCAGTTGTGTTGGTACAACCATTTAAAAAACCAACTGGCGACTCTTACAGTCAAATCGTCGACATATAAATGTCGGACCTTTTCACAACTTATTTTTTTCAAACAAATCTCACCTAACATGAGAACACCAAAGAACAAAACAGAAAAGGGACAAATAAAATCCCGACATCGACAGGTGTTGACTCTGTTGGGGACACCAGTAAGAGGACTTAAGCCACTATTACATGCTTTTCAAAACTATTATATGCTTGTGTGTAAATGTTGCATTTACATGGATGTGTACGAATGCATTTACTTACTTTACTTAATGTTTTACACTATATCTGCTTGTGATATTAGTGCTTCGCACATGTCATCATTTTCATAAACGATAAGAGACGTTGTATGTGAATGTATGTTGTGTGGTTCCTCCATCAAGAGGCTATCCTGTCGGTGTTTTATTACTGAACTCGTAGGAAGACTAATTCCAAAGAGGCTCAAGAAAGGCACCACCCAAATTCGCTCTAGTTGAAAGACCGGATTAACTTCTCGTCGAGTAAATTGCGATGATTTGGGAACCTTCATGCCAAAAAGCCACTAGAGTAGCCTAAGATAGGTCAACCTCTGATAAACCAAATGCGGAGGAAAGTCTCTTCATACTTTTTCATTTCAAAATTACTTGTAAATTCAATTACTTGTAATTTCATTCCATATTGTTCTCCATGTAATGAAAAATATGAAGAAATATGTGCACATGCATATTTACATGCTATCCTGCGTTACAAACAGCTAACATCCATTTTGCAGGATAATACTCCCAAAACGGACACGTCATATAACATGTAAACATTTATACAATCCCTAAAAACTAAGCTACGTCAGTTTTTTGCAGGGAAACAATCGGACCCATTACCCATTCAAAGTCCAAAAAGGTCGTGAGCCTACAGCCAATTATGTCTTCATCTTATCAAGCTAATCTTAATCCTGTCACCCGTGAAGAATTCGACGGATTAAATAAACAAATCACAGATTTGGTTGTTCTGCTTAAAGAACTACACCAGTCTACTCAGGGTACGAAGATACCCGTACATGCTGAATCTTCTGCACAAGGAGGAACGTAAGGTTCGGATAAAGTCATTCCAGTACTTGAGCTTCAGTTGGATCTAACCAACAAAATTCATGATACCACCCATCTCAAAGGAGATCTAGACACCGGTGATATCAGAAAGAAGGTCCTTCAAATGGAAGAGTCCATTCGTTCTATCAAAGGGATTGGAACACATGGGAGTGTTTCATATGTTGACCTTTGTATATTCCCTGGTGTGTATTATCCAAAGAAATTCAAGACTCCTGACTTTGAAAAGTATGACAGATTAGGAGATCCTTACACACATTTAAAGATATTCATTGGAGAACTCATATCTTATGTCGAGGATGAGAAGCTCAGGATGCAGCTCTTCCAGAAGAGTCTAACTGGAGAAGCCCGTTCATGGTATACCAGATTAGACAATTCAAAGATCCATAGCTGGGAGGAGCTAGCTCATGCCTTCCTCACTCAATACAGCTTCTAGTCTCAGATGGCCCCTGACCGGTACCAAATTATTAAAGTCAGGAAACAATCCAATGAGTCTTTCAGAGAGAATGCTCAAAGGTGGAGACGCCTTGCTGCTCAAGTTGTTCCCTCTATGAATGAGTCAAAAATGGTTATGACCTTCATAAACATACAAGAAGCTCCTTTCTATGAGAGGGTTTTAGCTGGCATTGGCAAACAATTCTCTGAAATGATTAAACATGGGGAGATGGATGAGATGGGATTGAAGTCGATACAAAATCGTAATGACCCATCCTTCTTCTTTACAAACAATATCGGCGCTCCCCACGGAGACACACTCGGTTGAATGTACTTTCTATCTAATAGTTTCTATAATTGAACCATTAACTCCTTCATCTCAACTGGCGCCATCCTATATGGTGCCTTTGAAACTGGTGCCATACCCGGCAACAAATCAATCACAAACTCTATATCTCTATCTGGCAGAATACCGGGTAACTCCTCCGAAAACACATCCGTAAACTCTTGAACTACTGCTATCTGTTCCAATGATGTTCCCACTCTTTGGGTATCCACAACATGGCACAGGTAACCCTTACACCCCTTCTTCAACATCTTCCTAGCTTGTGTCATGGTTAGACAATAGGAACGTCTCGGTGATTTATTACCATAAAACACCACCTCAGGTTTCTTAGAAAGCCTTAGGTTTACACTCTTTCTATGACAGTTTATTATCGCTCTATAGTTAATTAACCAATCCATACCGAGAATCACATCAAATTCTCTTAACCTTATCGGTAAAAGATCTACCGATAATCTGTTACCCTTAATATCTACAAAATAATTCCTATGGATGTGTTCAATGGGAATTATCTCCTCGTTTGCTACCTTAACGTCTAAAAGTATTTCTAAGTTTTCATAATTTAATCCCAATTGCTTAGCAAATCCACATGCTATAAAAGAACAAGTAACACCCGAGCCAAATAACACATAAGCATTTATTTCATTGACTGGAATGATACCTGCTACTACATCCGATGATGCAACCGCATCTTGGACGGTCATATTAAACATTCGGGCTGAGGGTCTACTACTGATGGTATTGGTCCAGTAATGGCTAAAGTACTACTACCAGAACCCTTACTACCCTCCGCCCCCTTCTTAGGGCAATTTCTTGCCATGTGGTCCATCGACCCACAAACAAAACAGCCCCGACTTTTCTTAGGATTAGGATAGTTGGGAGATATGTGACCCTACTGTCCACAGTTATAACAACCCGTTTTCCCCTTCAAACAGACTCCCAGATGAGTCTTGCCGCATGTTTTGCATGCCTCCATCCTATGTTTAGGATCCCCTTGCTTCACCCCAGTATTCCAAGGGTTAAAATTCTTTCGTTTAGGCATATTGCCACTACCACTGGCAACCTCTGCCTTATTTTCTCCCTCTCCCTTACTCTTATTCTTTCTTTCCTTATGGTATTGGGTCAACGCCTCACTACCACCCTATGCTATTATTGCCTTTTCCAGAATGGTCCCGTAGGAAGCACTCTGAAAAACTGATATCCTACTATAGAGCCAGGGTTTTAGGCCCTGCTCAAACCTACGCGCCTTTCTCTCCTCCGTGTCCACTTGGTATGGAGCAAACCTTGCCAATTCATTGAATTTGGCCGCATATTGGGGAACTGTCATGTCCCCTTATTTAAGTTCTAGGAACTTAATCTCCATTCGCCCTTGTATGCTAGTAGGGAAGTAGTTCTCAAAAAATACCTTCTTAAACTGTTCCCATGTAACAACGTCAGTTCTAGCCCTATCCTGGTGAGCCTCCCACCAGTAGTTGGCTTCCCCCTTCATCACATAAGTCACAAAAGAAGTCTTTTGCGCCTCAGCTACGTTTGTAATAACAAACGCCTTCCCTACTTCCTTGACCCTTGTCTGGGCCTCCATTGGGTTCGTCGTTCCCTTGAACTCAGGTGGACCTACACTTTTAAATTCCTTAAAGGTAGTTGTTTGTGCTACCTTAGGTCCTGCGGGCGCTCTACCCCCTTCTTGCTTAAATGCAGCTGTTAATAAATTAATGAACTCTTGCATTAGGTTATTAGGAACCCCCTGGTTATCGTTATGCGATTCTGCCTCTTGGTTACGTTGTCTTCTTCTTGGCGGCATTTCTGATTAAATAAATACATTTTCGTTATTACTTATTTGCTTACTTAGTTATTAGTCGTCGCACAACTGAACTATAACTCATACACAACAAAGCACATAAAAAAAACTTCATTATATTAAAATGCTTCTTCATAGTTCAAGACTATTTACAACTTTCTTTCCATAGCCAAAAGCTATTACATTTATATCCCGCGATTGACTTTCACAAAAATTGGGATTTACATAAAGACTACCCTTTAATTATACAAAAGAGGGTTTTACGTCACTACATAAAAATATTTACCATTCTAACTTCTAATACTGCCTAACAGCATTCTCATGCTTCTCGTTCGCTAGAATCGACACAATATCTTGACTTATAGTATGTCGAGTCTGTCCAGACTCAATAGAATAACAAGCTATCTTAAGCTTGAAATCCTCGTGCGCACTGTCATTTATATATGACATTCGTGCTATCTTCTGGTCTTTCTCAACCAGTTTCTTACGAAGTTCAACAACCTTGTTCTTATAGTCCCTAGCCTTGTCAGCCATGAGCACCTTCTCATCATGCTCTATCTCATAGTCTGACTCTGCAGACTCCTTAGCCTCGTAGAGATCACTGATCTCGTCTGTGACGCCCCCAAAATTAGGTATACATCACCCATCTTGGGTCGCCAGATACATGGCACAGAATACAAGTACAACTTACTAATACAACTGTCGTGTACAATACGACAAAATATAACTGTGAATTTGAATACAATTATTGTCTACTAGAGACTATACAAACTCAAAAGGAGTCCTCAATACAATTATTGTCACACTATTTAATAGAATAGTGAGGACTACTAATACTATCATCTGGTCCATCACTCCATTCCCCGACTCGTCCCAGCTATATTCTCATTTCCTGAAGAGAACAGTGAAAGAAAGGGTGAGCTCAACTAGCCTAGTCCCTTGAACTAATGGATCACCACTAATGGTAATATCATTCAATCCATTCACCCCCCTCCTAAGTCCCTTCAACTTAGTCCGGGATATGATAATTTAAAACCTTTAATCATTAATCCGTATGTTGATATATCTGAAATACCCCATCAACAAGAAGAGGTTAAAATAAAAGATATTTTACCCTTGTTTAAACAGAATAATTATACTAATCTATTCTTTCAAACTGTAGGAAAACAGTTAACTAGAATTGAGGAACATATTAATAATATTAACGAAAACTGTCAAGTTGTTCCCCACAAGCCTGAACTTCAACCTGTAACTATAAAACCGCCATTAGAAGTCAGTAATTTTAGAATGAAATCTTCTAAACCTGACAATGAGTTTATTGACAATCTTTTAAATAAAATGAAAGATTTAAAACTCCCATCTGCACCTACTTCTTCATCTCAAATTAATGTTATTTCTGGACACTCCTCTTCCACCAGTAACAATACTGACAGTGATACAGATAACTCTAATGATATCTCTCCTAGTCATTTGTTAGAAATCCAGAATAACTTTCAGGATATGCAGAATATTAATAAAACTACTTACAGTCAAAAGCCTGTTAATCGTATGGCACTAACCGGACCTAGTAGGTATTACTATCCTAGACCTACCCCCCAGGATATTCTTTATGAAGAAGACTTTCTTCATACACAAAAATCTTACCATGGAAAAACCATTTATGAATGGAATATTGATGGTAAGACAGAATATCAAATCTTCGAAACCATCCATCATATCTTGATGTATGCAACTGTCTGTAAACAGAACGATAACACAGACCACCAAATCTGTCGTTTCTTAGTTAATGGATTTACTGGCATCCTTAAGGGATGGTGGGATAATGTATTAACTGCAATCCAAAGAACCGAAGTTCTTCAATCCTACAAAGAAGAACTTGACCCTATTACCAGTCTTCTCACAAGGAGAGAGGATGCTTGTTACACTCTTGTTCAAGCTATCCTTCATCATTTTGTTGGACCTGGTCAGATGAACACTGACAGAAGTCGTGAGCTCCTTCAGAACCTTCGTTGCCCATCTTTAACCCATTTTAGATGGTATAAAGATGTCTTTTTAATGAAAGTCATGCAGAGATCAGACGCTAACAGTGAACATTGGAAAGCCAAGTTTGTTGATGGCCTTCCTACTTTCTTTGCTGAAAAAGTTCGAAAAAAGCTTAGAGATAAGCACGACCGTATGAGTATCCCTTATGATCAGTATTCCTATGGTCATCTTATTTCAGTAATTATTGAAGAAGGTTTATCCTTATGTAATGACATGAAACTTCAACAATTAATGAAAAACAGAATCTCACTAAAAAAACATGAGATAGGAGAATTTTGCGATCAATTCTCTTATGATACAAAATTACAGTATCCTCATAAGATTAGAAAACAGCACAGATCTAAAACTTCTAGACCTTATCGGAAACACTCTTCTAAAAAATCTTCTTCTAATAACAAAACCCCTGAAAAATCTACAAAGAAGAGGAAGAGTAGTAAGAAAAAAGATAAGTCTAAAATTGAATGTTATAAATGCGGTAAAACAGGACATTTTGCTAATAAATGCAAATCTAAATTGAAACAAAAACTCAATGAGATGTCCCTTGATGAGGATATCCAACAGCAAATTATTAATTGTTTAGCTACCAGCAGTTCTGAGTCTGGCTCCGATGATGGTTTAGCTGAGGTCTATTCTGAATCTGGTAATGATTCTGATGTCGAGCATTCTCAAACCTGCACAATTAATAACTGTAAAACAAGCACTGAAGCTGATTATTGGAAAGCCATCGTAGAGATGAATGGTTTAGATGTTGGAGGTCCCAGCATCAATGTCTTAACTGATACCCAGAAATCTCTCCTTGACTTAGCTGAAAATATAAAAGATCCCGAAATTAAACTAAAATTTTTAGAAATATGTTATAGAAATCAAAAAACCGAAGAAAACCTTCCAATCGATCAGTATAGTATGCGTGAGGTTATGAGACGCATAAAAGATGTTTCTACTGCTGAAAAACCTACTACTATTCAGGATCTTAAAACCGAAATTAATATTTTAAAATCTGAAATAAAATAGTTACAAAATACTAATACTATCATCTTCCATGATTTAAATAGTATCAAACAACAGTTAAACAATAAACATGATAATCATGTAGAATCCTCAAAAACTGGATCTTCTGACAAACCAGAATCTTCTGAACAGTATTTAATGCTTATGAATCAAGTGGTTTTTCAAAAATGGTATATTAGAATTACTCTTGTTATCAAACCGGATTTTATCATTAAAGATTCCATTGCCTTAGTTGATAGTGGCGCTGATATGAACTGTATTCAGGAAGGATTAATTCCTACCAAATATTTCCAGAAAACCACTCAATCATTAACTAGTGCTAGTGGTAACACTATGAACATTAAATATAAAATTCCAGAAGCCTTAATCTGTAATCAAGGTCTTTGTTTACCTACCTCTTTTGTTCTTATCCGAAATATGAATCAAAGTATCATCTTAGGCACACCTTTCCTTTGCCTTTTGATGCCTATCTCGAAGATAGATACTTTAGGTATTCACACTACTCTTAATAACAGGCATATTGTTTTTGAATTCATAACAGAACCTTATACTAAAGAACTAAATCAAGTCAAGCACATGATTTATTCAAAAGAAAAACAGATAGATTTCATCCAAAAAGAAATAAAGTTTCTTTCTACAGAACAAAGAATTTTACAGCCCTCTTTACAGGAAAAAATAAAATTAATTTACAAAACTCTTCAAACAGAAATCTGTAGTGATGTCCCGAATGCTTTTTGGAATAGGAAGAAACATATTATTTCTCTTCCTTATATTCCTAATTTCAATGAAAAGAATATTCCTACTAAGTCTAGACCCAGTCAAATGAAGAAAGAATATTTACTTCTTTGCAAAACTGAAATTGAGTCTCTTCAGCAGAAAAAGCTAATAAAACCCAGTACTTCCCCTTGGAGTTGTACAGCTTTTTATGTCAATAAAAACTCCGAAATTGAACGAGGAACTCCCCGCCTTGTTATTAATTATAAACCACTGAATGAAGCCCTTCAATGGATTAGATATCCAATTCCGAATAAGAAGGACCTACTCGACAGACTTCATGATGCCACTATTTTTTCTAAATTTGATATGAAATCAGGATTTTGGCAAATACAAATCAGAGATCAGGATACTTATAAAACTGCTTTTACAGTACCTTTTGGACACTATGAATGGAATGTTCTTCCATTTGGTGTCAAAAATGGACCTTCTGAATTTTAACATATCATGAATGATATTTTTAATCCTTTTACTGAATTTATTATCTGCTATATTGATGATGTCTTAATTTTCTCTTCATCAATTGAACAACATATTAAACATTTAAACATTTTTAAAAATGTTGTCATAAAAAATGGTTTGGTAGTTTCTGCTCCTAAGATGAAACATTTCCAAACAAAAATCAGATTTCTCGGACATAATATTTTCAATGGAACTATTATTCCTATTGATAGATGTATTGAATTTGCATCTAAATTTCCGGAAGAAATTAAAGATATTAATCAACTGCAAAGATTTTTGGGAAGTCTAAATTATATTAGAGACTATTATCCTAATCTTTCCCAGGATGCTGCTATACTGTACACCCGGTTAAGAAAAAACCCTTTGCCCTAGACTATTGAACATACTGATGCAGTTCAAAAGATCAAAACTAGAGTTAAACAGTTACCTTGCCTCTCTTTACCCAATCCTGAATGGAAGAAGATTGTTCAAACTGATGCTTCTAATACAGGATATGGTGGAATTTTAAAGCAATTTAATCCTAACAGTAACAAAGAGGATCTTATCCGATTTACTTCAGGAGTTTGGAAAGGACCTTCTTTGAATTATCCTACCATAAAGAAAGAATGTCTTTCCATTGTTAAATGTGTTTTAAAATTTCAAGATGATCTTTTAAATCAGCACTTTTTAATTCGAGTTGATTGCTCAGCTGTAAAACAGATATTTAAAAAGGATGTACAAAATCTAGCTTCTAAACAGATATTTGCCACTTGGCAAAGTATTTTATCAGTATTCGAATTTGATATTGAATATATCAAAGGAAAACAGAATTCTTTACCAGATTTTCTAACCAGAGAATACTTGCAGGAATGACCAGTAGAACCCGTGGCCGCGGTCAGCGAGGCCGAGGCAGAGCAAATCTGTACTATACAGAATTTCCTACTCTGAATTCTCAGACCAGCAACTCATCGTCTTCTTCTAGCCAACCTACCGTAAAGGATGTTCTCCTTTTACCAGAACAGTACATCCCAAACATAAATGCGGATGAAACAGTATTATTCATTGAACAAAATGATGAAAAATGGATGAAAGATCCATGGGAGATAAAGAGACGTTATTTAACGACTCAACAGTCTCCTCCCCGTTTTAATCAGTACCGATATGTTTATGAACAAATAATCATTGAAACAGCATCTATGGACATTAAGCATACGCTTCATGATCCTAACAAAACCACCAGCCCGATTCAATACAGTAAAATAACAGTCAAGAGCATCATGCCTCTTGCCAATTGGGGTATTAATCCTCATACCACCCGTACTATTGAATCCAGTCACACAACAGAAACCCGTTACAGTTATTGGGATTATTTTGATTCCTTTACCCAAGTTTTCTATTACCAGAATCCAATTCACAACCATACTTGGTTTATCCGAGTCTATCCCGAAGTACTTAAAAACGAAATTCCCAACTAGTTTTTCGTTTGGTGGGATAAGATTGGTATTACCATTGAAACCTTACCAGAATCTGTTCAAACAGCATTCAAGGAATGGCAAGTTGCCTATTCCCACATACCAGTAAATAGAGATTTATCAATGTCTAAATTATTTGCCCATTTCATAATTCGTTTCAGTATACCTTGGATTTGGAAATGGGATTTCCGTTGTGATTACCAGAAAAAGATTCCCCGCCTCAAAAGAATATTCTTTACCAAATGGTGGGATAAAGGTCTTAATCCGACACTACCAGAACTTCTTAAGACAATTAAGAATCACACTCAGGCTTGCCTTGATGTTATCCCGCAAAGCCTTCCCTCACCAGTACCTATTAATCCTTTTGTTAAAATACAGGCTGATTTAAAACAAAAGTTTCCTAATCTTACTGAAACAGAATTAATTGTCAAGACTATGGATTACATGAAGACTCAGTTCTTATAATCCTTAGTCCCAGATGATGTTTCTATGAAAACAGCCAGTGATGAAGAATCTGAACAAGACGATAATCAATTCAATGTCCTAGCAGGAGAAAGTCAAGAACCCGAGCCCACAATGGGAGACTTTTGGGATTCTCTCACCTCAATGATTTCTGAAAAATTGGAACAGGACAAGAAAGGAAAAGGAAAAGCAGTATGACAGTGAAAAGATAATCCAATAATCAGAAGACGACAAGAACAGTAATTTCACTTTCTAAAAAGAAAGCCAGCTGCTCTCTCCATTATCAGAAAACGACGCCACCTGTCTTCAATAATACTCCACCCAACCGACATCATCTCATGCGTCCCACTATCTACGACTGAGATTTAAAGAAGGAAAGATAAGGATCAATGATCGACTCCATTGACAAGGACACGCACGATCCCTTCTTATCCTTTCACTTGTATAAATAGGGATACCTCACCCTTTGTTGAGGCAGAATTTCTTTTCAGAATTTTCCTTTACTTCCTCTCTCTCTCTGTAAAATACTTGATATATATAAGTTTGAAGTTTAAAGAATTGCAGAGCTCTACTGTAAGTTTTAATTATTGCTTCTGTCAATTATTATGTTTCATTACTTGAACTTTTAGATTATCATATAGATAACAGTAACCGTTATAAAACAGCATATCAAACTACTACAAACAATTATAATCGTTCTTATTTTTTAGAACAATTTAATAAATCTGAACAGTTTATTATTTCTACTAAAGAAGCCATCCAGGAAGAAACCTGTAGGCTTATAGTTTTGGGTAAACCCCCAAATCAACAGTAACTTTATGAGACCATATATGCAATAATTTATCTGTTAATATATAGCTAATATGCCTTTAAATTATCCATGCCATTTTATTAAATGAGAAAAGTTTAAGCTTGATACTTTAATAAGTGGAACGTCACCCAAGTCGCGTTTAGGACTTTGCCTTTAGCCGTGTTATGGCGTTGTGGCTTTTATCCTCAGTAAATCGTTGACAGACGTGCTTGTTATAAGTATCTATCTTGATCCTGCCTCCTTTCATATTAATTTCATCCGGAAATTTAGATGCAAATTCAATACATCTATCAATAGGAATAATAGTTCCATTGAAAATATTATGTCCGAGAAATCTGATTTTTGTTTGGAAATGTTTCATCTTAGGAGCAGAAACTACCAAACCATTTTTTATGACAACATTTTTAAAAATGTTTAAATGTTTAATATGTTGTTCAATTGATGAAGAGAAAATTAAGACATCATCAATATAGCAGATAATAAATTCAGTAAAAGGATTAAAAATATCATTCATGATATGTTAAAATTCAGAAGGTCCATTTTTGACACCAAATGGAAGAACATTCATTCATAGTGTCCAAAAGGTACTGTAAAAGCAGTTTTATAAGTATCCTGATCTCTGATTTGTATTTGCCAAAATCCTGATTTCATATCAAATTTAGAAAAAATAGTGGCATCATGAAGTCTGTCGAGTAGGTCCTTCTTATTCGGAATTGGATATCTAATCCATTGAAGGGCTTCATTCAGTGGTTTATAATTAATAACAAGGCGGGGAGTTCCTCGTTCAATTTCGGAGTTTTTATTGACATAAAAAGCTGTACAACTCCAAGGGGAAGTACTGGGTTTTATTAGCTTTTTCTGCTGAAGAGACTCAATTTCAGTTTTGCAAAGAAGTAAATATTCTTTCTTCATTTGACTGGGTCTAGACTTAGTAGGAATATTCTTTTCATTGAAATTAGGAATATAAGGAAGAGAAATAATATGTTTCTTCCTATTCCAAAAAGCATTCGGGACATCACTACAGATTTCTGTTTGAAGAGTTTTGTAAATTAATTTTATTTTTTCCTGTAAAGAAGGCTGTAAAATTCTTTGTTCTGTAGAAAGAAACTTTATTTCTTTTTGGATGAAATTTATCTGTTTTTCTTTTGAATAAATCATGTGCTTGACTTGATTTAGTTCTTTAGTATAAGGTTCTGTTATGAATTCAAAAACAATATGCCTGTTATTAAGAGTAGTGTGAATACCTAAAGTATCTATCTTCGAGATAGGCATCAAAAGGCAAAGGAATGGTGTGTCTAAGATGATACTTTGATTCATATTTTGGATAAGAACAAAAGAGGTAGGTAAACAAAGACCTTGATTACAGATTAAGGCTTCTGGAATTTTATATTTAATGTTCATAGTGTTACCACTAGCACTAGTTAATGATTGAGTGGTTTTCTGGAAATATTTGGTAGGAATTAATCCTTCCTGAATACAGTTCATATCAGCGCCACTATCAACTAAGGCAATGGCATCTTTAATGATAAAATCCGGTTTGATAACAAGAGTAATTCTAATATACCATTTTTGAAAAACCACTTGATTCATAAGCATTAAATACTGTTCAGAAGATTCTGGTTTGTCAGAAGATCCAGTTTTTGAGGATTCTACATGATTATCATGTTTATTGTTTAACTGTTGTTTGATACTATTTAAATCATGGAAGATGATAGTATTAGTATTTTGTAACTGTTTTATTTCAGATTTTAAAATATTAATTTCGGTTTTAAGATCCTGAATAGTAGTAGGTTTTTCAGCAGTAGAAACATCTTTTATGCGTCTCATAACCTCACGCATACTATACTGATCGATTGGAAGGTTTTCTTCGGTTTTTTGATTTTTATAACAAATTTCTAAAAATTTTAGTTTAATTTCGGGATCTTTTATATTTTCAACTAAGTCAAGGAGAGATTTCTGGGTATCAGTTAAGACATTGATGCTGGGACCTCCAACATCTAAACCATTCATCTCTACGATGGCTTTCCAATAATCAGCTTCAGTGCTTGTTTTACAGTTATTAATTGTGAAGGTTTGACAATGCTCGACATCAGAATCATTACCAGATTCAGAATAGACCTCAGCTAAACCATCATCGGAGCCAGACTCAGAACTGCTGGTAGCTAAACAATTAATAATTTGCTGTTGGATATCCTCATCAAGGGACATCTCATTGAGTTTTTGTTTCAATTTAGATTTGCATTTATTAGCAAAATGTCCTGTTTTACCGCATTTATAACATTCAATTTTAGACTTATCTTTTTTCTTACTACTCTTCCTCTTCTTTGTAGATTTTTCAGGGGTTTTGTTATTAGAAGAAGATTTTTTAGAAGACTGTTTCCGATAAGGTCTAGAAGTTTTAGATCTGTGCTGTTTCCTAATCTTATGAGGATACTGTAATTTTGTATCATAAGAGAATTGATCGCAAAATTCTCTTATCTCATGTTTTTTAGTGAGATTCTATTTTTTCATTAATTGTTGAAGTTTCATGTCATTACATAAGGATAAACCTTCTTCAATAATTACTGAAATAAGATGACCATAGGAATACTGATCATAAGGGATACTCATACGATCGTGCTTATCTCTAAGCTTTTTTCGAACTTTTTCAGTAAAGAAAGTAGGAAGGCCATCAACAAACTTGGCTTTCCAATGTTCACTGTTAGCGTCTGATCTCTGCATGACTTTCATTAAAAAGACATCTTTATACCATCTAAAATGGGTTAAAGATGGGCAACGAAGGTTCTGAAGGAGCTCACGACTTCTGTCAGTGTTCATCTGACCAGGTCCAACAAAATGATGAAGGATAGCTTGAATAAGAGTGTAACAAGCATCCTCTCTCCTTGTGAGAAGACTGGTAATAGGGTCAAGTTCTTCTTTGTAGGATTGAAGAACTTCGGTTCTTTGGATTGCAGTTAATACATTATCCCACCATCCCTTAAGGATGCCAGTAAATCCATTAACTAAGAAACGACAGATTTGGTGGTCTGTGTTATCGTTCTGTTTACAGACAGTTGCATACATCAAGATATGATGGATGGTTTCGAAGATTTGATATTCTGTCTTACCATCAATATTCCATTCATAAATGGTTTTTCCATGGTAAGATTTTTGTGTATGAAGAAAGTCTTCTTCATAAAGAATATCCTGGGGGGTAGGTCTAGGATAGTAATACCTACTAGGTCCGGTTAGTGACATACGATTAACAGGCTTTTGACTGTAAGTAGTTTTATTAATATTCTGCATATCCTGAAAGTTATTCTGGATTTCTAACAAATGACTAGGAGAGATATCATTAGAGTTATCTGTATCACTGTCAGTATTGTTACTGGTGGAAGAGGAGTGTCCAGAAATAACATTAATTTGAGATGAAGAAGTAGGTGCAGATGTGAGTTTTAAATCTTTCATTTTATTTAAAAGATTGTCAATAAACTCATTGTCAGGTTTAGAAGATTTCATTCTAAAATTACTGACTTCTAATGGCGGTTTTATAGTTACAGGTTGAAGTTCAGGCTTGTGGGGAACAACTTGACAGTTTTCGTTAATATTATTAATATGTTCCTCAATTCTAGTTAACTGTTTTCCTACAGTTTGAAGGAATAGATTAGTATAATTATTCTGTTTAGACAAGGGTAAAATATCTTTTATTTTAACCTCTTCTTGTTGATGGGGTATTTCAGATATATCAACATACGGATTAATGATTAAAGGTTTTAAATTATCATTTCCCGGACTAAGTTCAAGGGACTTAGGAGGGGGTGAATGGATTGAATGATATTACCATTAGTGGTGATCCAGTCCTTTTGAATTCCAGTTAAAACATTCAGTTGACTTTTAGGGTAAAATTCTGATTTTAACAAGAAATCATAATACCATTTAACAAATGATAAGATACACTGATTCTTTTTCAGATAAGCATAATAACTATCTTTAATTTCTGCTAATTTTTTACTTTCATGATTTTTAAAATACCAATTTCTAAAATTCTGGTATTTATCCTGCATAAACTCCTGGTTTAAACATTGACGAATTTTACTATTGGGAGAAAAATCCATTAACCTTCAAAATTCATATCACTAGCAGTTGGACTATAAGGTCTTCTGTTTTGAGGAGTATTTGTTTCATAAATAGCATGGGGTATTTGATTTTCAGAAACATGAATCCCTCTAATCAAGTCTTCATTTTTAACAGACTCATTCTTGGATTCTTGATAGACAGAATCTATCGGATCGGACACAGATTGTCTGGAGGATTCAGAAAAATCAATATTATAGGAAATATTATTAATAGACCGACTACGAGTAAAAGGTCTCTGGAATTTTAAATAAACATTTCCATTACTGGTTTGGATGACATCCTCTATGGACTGTCTAATTATAGGCCTGGTAGGAACAGCATTAGTAATTTGCCATTGTTTTGGGAAAGTAATCTCTTCCCAAGGAATCATTCTGGGGATAGCCACTTGACTACTAAAAAGATTAGTGTCAATTAGGACAGTATGTCCTTGATGGCTTTGCTTACGGATATAAGGGTTTAAAGTAGTTAAAACTTTAAGATGAATACGGAATAATATGGCAAAAGGAGGAGATCCTGGCAGATACTCATAACCATGAGATATAATTCTCATTTCTAACACTTTTGACAAATTATTATCAGTTAAGGCTACACTTAGATTCGGATAAATATTGAAATATACTAGTCCATGAGCAAGACTAGTTTCAATAGCTCCCATAAGAGAGGCTTTCCAGTTGAGACACCTGCCATCACGGAGGGTGCATTGAATACTGGTGTTTTGGCCAAGCAAAGTCAGGGGTTTAAAAGCTACTTGGACAAGTCCTATGTGAACATATTTATATTTTTGCAGAAAAGGGTATAAGTCTTCAACATGCAACAAATATAAAATTTCATCATTATTCTGTAAAGGAACAGCATGCTCAAAAGTTTTGATAATTCTTTTGCTGATAAAATCAAAGGTTCCAATTTTGTAAATAGTTTCTGGTTTGATTTTAGGAATAGTCCATTTATCTAGGGCTTCCTTTACATCCTGATAGGCAATTAGTTCAGTTGCTTCTAAAGTAGAAGCTGAGGCATTAGCTACTGTTGTCACAGACGAAGGAGAAAAATCAGTCATTTTTCAAAGTGACCATATACGCATAATTTATAAGTAATATATTCAATAATATGACAATTAATTAACATGGCTCTGATACCAAAGGAGGCAGGATCAAGATAGATACTTATAACAAGCACGTCTGTCAACGATTTACTGAGGATAAAAGCCACAACGCCATAACACGGCTAAAGGCAAAGTCCTAAACGCGACTTGGGTGACGTTCCACTTATTCAAGTATCAAGTTTAAACTTTTCTCATTTAATAAAATGGCATGGATAATTTAAAGGCATATTAGCTATATATTAACAGATAAATTATTGCATATATGGTCTCATAAAGTTACTGTTGATTTGGGGGTTTACCCAAAACTATAAGCCTACAGGTTTCTTCCTGGATGGCTTCTTTAGTAGAAATAATAAACTATTCAGATTTATTAAATTGTTCTAAAAAATAAGAACGATTATAATTGTTTGTAGCAGTTTGATATGATGTTTTATAACGGTTACTGTTATCTATATGATAATCTAAAAGTTCAAGTAATGAAACATAATAATTGACAGAAGCAATAATTAAAACTTACAGTAGAGCTCTGCAATTCTTTAAACTTCAAACTTATATATATCAAGTATTTTACAGAGAGAGAGAGAGGAAGTAAAGGAAAATTCTGAAAAGAAATTCTGCCTCAACAAAGGGTGAGGTATCCCTATTTATACAAGTGAAAGGATAAGAAGGGATCGTGCGTGTCCTTGTCAATGGAGTCGATCATTGATCCTTATCTTTCCTTCTTTAAATCTCAGTCGTAGATAGTGGGACGCATGAGATGATGTCGGTTGGGTGGAGTATTATTGAAGACAGGTGGCGTCGTTTTCTGATAATGGAGAGAGCAGCTGGCTTTCTTTTTAGAAAGTGAAATTACTGTTCTTGTCGTCTTCTGATTATTGGATTATCTTTTCACTGTCATACTGCTTTTCCTTTTCCTTTCTTGTCCTGTTCCAATTTTTCAGAAATCATTGAGGTGAGAGAATCCCAAAAGTCTCCCATTGTGGGCTCGGGTTCTTGACTTTCTCCTGCTAGGACATTGAATTGATTATCGTCTTGTTCAGATTCTTCATCACTGGCTGTTTTCATAGAAACATCATCTGGGACTAAGGATTGTAAGAACTGAGTCTTCATGTAATCCATAGTCTTGACAATTAATTCTGTTTCAGTAAGATTAGGAAACTTTTGTTTTAAATCAGCCTGTATTTTAACAAAAGGATTAATAGGTACTGGTGAGGGAAGGCTTTGCGGGATAACATCAAGGCAAGCCTGAGTGTGATTCTTAATTGTCTTAAGAAGTTCTGGTAGTGTCGGATTAAGACCTTTATTCCACCATTTGGTAAAGAATATTCTTTTGAGGCGGGGAATCTTATTCTGGTAATCACAACGGAAATCCCATTTCCAAATCCAAGGTATACTGAAACGAATTATGAAATGGGCAAATAATTTAGACATTGATAAATCTCTATTTACTGGTATGTGGGAATAGGCAACTTGCCATTCCTTGAATGCTGTTTGAACATATTCTGGTAAGGTTTCAATGGTAACACCAATCTTATCCCACCAAACGAAAAACCAGTTGGGAATTTCGTTTTTAAGTACTTCGGGACAGACTCGGATAAACCAAGTATGGTTGTGAATTGGATTCTGGTAATAGAAAACTTGGGTAAAGGAATCAATATAATCCCAATAACTGTAACAGGTTTCTGTTGTGTGACTGGATTCAATAGTACGGGTGGTATGAGGATTAATACCCCAATTGGCAAGAGGCATGATGCTCTTGACTGTTGTTTTACTGTATTGAATCGGGCTGGTGGTTTTGTTAGGATCATGAAGTGTATGCTTAATGTCCATAGATGTTGTTTCAATGATTATTTGTTCATAAACATATCGGTACTGATTAAAATGGGGAGGAGATTGTTGAGTCGTTAAATAACGTCTCTTTATCTCCCATGGATCTTTCATCCATTTTTCATCATTTTGTTCAATGAATAATGCTGTTTCATCCGCATTTATGTTTGGGATGTACTGTTCTGGTAAAAGGAGAACATCCTTTACGGTAGGTTGGCTAGAAGAAGATGATGAGTTGCTGGTCTGAGAATTCAGAGTAAGAAATTTTGTATAGTACAGATTTGCTCTGCCTCGGCCTCGCTGACCGCGGCCACGGCTTCTACTGGTCATTCCTGCAAGTATTCTCTGGTTAGAAAATCTGGTAAAGAATTCTGTTTTCCTTTGATATATTCAATATCAAAGTCGAATACTGATAAAATACTTTGCCAAGTGGCAAATATCTGTTTAGAAGCTAGATTTTGTACATCCTTTTTAAATATCTGTTTTGCAGCTGAGCAATCAACTCGAATTAAAAAGTGCTGATTTAAAAGATCATCTTGAAATTTTAAAACACATTTAACAATGGAAAGACATTCTTTCTTTATGGTAGGATAATTCAAAGAAGGTCCTTTCCAAACTTCTGAAGTAAATCGGATAAGATCCTCTTTGTTACTGTTAGGATTAAATTGCTTTAAAATTCCGCCATATCCTGTATTAGAAGCATCAGTTTGAACAATCTTCTTCCATTCAGGATTGGGTAAAGAGAGGCAAGGTAACTGTTTAACTCTAGTTTTGATCTTTTGGACTGCATCAGTATGTTCAATAGTCCAGGGCAAAGGGTTTTTTCTTAACCGGGTGTACAGTATAGCAGCATCCTGGGAAAGATTAGGATAATAGTCTCTAATATAATTTAGACTTCCCAAAAATCTTTGCAGTTGATTAATATCTTTAATTTCATCCGGAAATTTAGATGCAAATTCAATACATCTATCAATAGGAATAATAGTTCCATTAAAAATATTATGTCCGAGAAATCTGATTTTTGTTTGGAAATGTTTCATCTTAGGAGCAGAAACTACCAAACCATTTTTTATGACAACATTTTTAAAAATGTTTAAATGTTTAATATGTTGTTCAATTGATGAAGAGAAAATTAAGACATCATCAATATAGCAGATAATAAATTCAGTAAAAGGATTAAAAATATCATTCATGATATGTTGAAATTCAGAAGGTCCATTTTTGACACCAAATGGAAGAACATTCCATTCATAGTGTCCAAAAGGTACTGATGTATGCAACTGTCTGTAAACAGAACGATAACACAGACCACCAAATCTGTCGTTTCTTAGTTAATGGATTTACTGGCACCCTTAAGGGATGGTGGGATAATGTATTAACTGCAATCCAAAGAACCGAAGTTCTTCAATCCAAAGAACCGAAGTTCTTGGGTCGCCAGATACATGGTACAGAATACAAGTACAACTGACTAATACAACTGTCGTGTACAATACGACAAAATATAACTGTGAATTTGAATACAATTATTGTCTACTAGAGACTATACAAACTCAAAAGGAGTCCTCAATACAATTATTGTCACACTATTTAATAGAATAGTGAGGACTACTAATACTATCATCTGGTCCATCACTCCATTCCCCGACTCGCCCCAGCTATATTCTCATTTCCTGAAGAGAACAGTGAAAGAAAGGGTGAGCTCAACTAGCCTAGTAAGAAATATTATGACTAAGAAAATGCAGAATAAATTATCATTAACCTCCAACAGTGTTAAACTAATAAAATATAACGAACATCAAGTTTAACTGCAGCGGAACAACCAATCCATTAAAAGAGTCAAGTAGAAAATAAAATCTACTATCTTCTATGATTTAAAAGGTTTTTCAACACTGTTATCGCTGGGACTCAGCTTAATAAAATAATCCATCATCGAATTACCCCTGCACTACGGCCAAGGATATTCGTGTATTCATTAATGGTCATGATCATGCCAACAACTGTCCATCAATGCACTACGGGCCAATGAGGACTTTTACCACATCATTTGTAACATTACGGTCATGATTATACCGAATAATCCCTGGTCATAATCATACCAAGTCCATCTATGCACTACAGACCACAGATGACTTTCAACATTTTATAAACATGAGGATGATGACAATGATATAAGAATTCAATAAAACAAGTTCAAGAATTAATTTATCCAAGAATTAACAACGTCCAAATTGTCAACATGATGCTGCTTTGTGGAGTAAAATTCAAGAATGCTTAGAAGAATATTTTAATGAAAAGATACTGGATGAAACGCAATTATCAAGGATATTCCACAAATTTCATAGAGTATTGAAGTCAAAACTTAACCAACTGAGTATAATAAAGAATGGAATAACAAAAGAAATCACCATGCATGCGATAGACCGCACAGACAGGTTATTCCAACAGAATAATAAATAATGGAACCAGGTTCGGCGTAAAACGCACAGACAGGATATTCCAACAGAATAATAATAAAGACGGAACCAGGTCCGGCGTAAAACGCACTGACAGGATATTCCAACAGAATAATAATAAAGACGGAACCAAGTCCGGTGTAAAACACACAGACAGGATGTTCCAACAGAATAATAATAAAGACGGAACCAGGTCCGGTGTAAAACACACAGACAGGATGTTCCAACAGAATAATAGACGAATGTCACCAAGTATAGGGTAGACCGCGTATACAGGTTACTCCAACAGAATAATAAGAAATGAAATAACAACAGTTCTCTTCATGAATAAGAAAGAATAAAACCCCTTACCGTTTTAAAGAAGAACTAAAATAAGGAAGTAGTTAAGTAGCAGAATACTTTTCTTCTCTCTCTCTATAGTTTCTCTCTCTAGAGTTCAGTGAATTCATAAGAAATAATGAAGGAATGAGCTGCTATTTATAGAAAAATGAAATGCATAGTAACTAATCCATGAACGGTCCAAATTGATTACTTTAATCTGACGGTCCATATTTAAAGAAAAATCTTTTAAATAAAATATAATATATTCTATTTATAGAATAACTTTAATAAAGTATTCTGTTTTATATAAAAAGATGTTTCTATTTTATTACGTTAATAATACGAATAAAACAAAACTTCATTATCGCTAAATAATTCATATTATTAACTGACAATAATTGAATCAAACTGAGTGACTTCTCACATAAGCATTAATAATCAATACCGTGTGCTACTATTCAACCACACGTATTACTGTACTTTTACTACCGAGTAGTTCAACAGTATCAATGGTAAAACTTCCGCCGTTATTTTTAATAAAATATTTTTGTCGTTTTCTCAATCCGACAATAATTCTGTTGTGGGGTCCACCAATGATTGTGTCGTTGTACGAATATTCCCTGTTAAAACGAATATTCCCCGACCAATCGAATATTATATAACAACTTGCGTACTTTGCAAAATTTATAAATATTACCCACAACTATAACATTATATCAAATTAACTCCATAATATTCAAAAATGATATTTATAGAAAATTCATCTTTATTTATAAAAGTTGGGGTCTTACAACCTCCCCTTCTTATAAAATTTCGCCCTCGAAATTAGAGTACGTACCTGGTATGTCGAAGAGGTAAGGATACCTTGATTTCATTTCAGATTCTAACTCCCAAGTCATTTCCTCAACATCGTGATTTCTCCACAAAACTTTGACTTGAGGTATAACCTTGGAGCATAGAATATGTTCCTTCTTATTCAAGATTTGAACAGGAACTTCTTCATACGTCAAATCTTCTGCTATTTCGTCCGGTTCTAACTCAATAATGTTGTTCGGGTCTTCCACATATTTACGTAACATGGATATATGAAAAACGTTATGAACACGAGACATACTTGGCGGTAAAGCGAGTTTATAAGCCACAATTCCTACTCGATCGAGGATTAAAAATGGACCGATGAATCGAGGATTGAGCTTTCCTCTCTTTCTAAATCTCGTAACTCCTTTCCATGGAGCAACACGTAAGAACACATGATCTCCTATATCAAATTCCACGTCCTTTCGATGAAGATCAGCGTAACTCTTTTGTCGATCTTGTGAGGTTTTTATACGTTGTCGGATCGTTTAAATCTTTTCTGTAGTCATACGTACCAACTCGGGTCCCAACAACGTTGCTTCACCCACCTCATCCCAGTATACTGGAGAACGACATTTTCTTCCATACAATGCTTCGAATGGAGCCATGCCAATACTTGCTTGATAACTATTGTTGTAGAAAAACTCCACCAACGGTAAGAACTTGTCCCAACTTCCCTTGAAGTCAAGGACACAGAGTCTTAATAAATCTTCTAGAGTTTGAATAGTCCTCTCTAATTATCCGTCCGTCTGAGGATGATATGCCGAACTATATCGTAAATCCGTGCCCATATCTTTTTGTAAACTAACCCAAAATCGTGAAGCGAATCTTGGGTCTCGATCAGAAACTATGGATACTGGCATACCATGCAGTCTTACAATCTCGTTTATGTACATACGAGCAAGATGTTCAAGTGTATAAGTTTCTCGTATCGGTAAGAAATGAGCAGACTTGGTCAATATATCAACAATGACCCAAATCGCATCTATACCTTGAGAAACCTTAGGAAGACCGGTAACGAAATCCATGGTAATGTGTTCCCACTTCCATTCTGCAATTTTAAGTGGTTGCAATGGACCTTTTGGTACTTGATGCTCCGCTTTGACTCATTGACAAGTTAGACACCTTGAGATAAACAGCGCTATCTCTCTCTTCATATTGCTCCACCAAAATGTATGACAAAGATCATGATATATTTTGGTACTTTCAGGATGGATTGCAAACGGTGTGTTGTGCGCCTCCATCATGATTTCATACTTTAAATCAGGGTTGTTAGGAACACAAAGTCTGGAGTTGACTCGAAGTATTCCTTCTTCATCGATTCTTGCTTCCGGCATAGCACCTTCTTGCACTTTCTTCCTCATACGCATCAGCTCCAGGCCTGTAGCTTAAGCAGCTTTAACTTTATCGATTAAAGATGGTTCTACTTGTATATTCGCCATCATCACATGGGTCCCTGGAGTCTTTAACTCTATCTCCATCCTTTGCAAGTCACACAAAATGGGCCTTTGTGTTGACAATATCGCACTCGTACTTGCATATGATCTTCTACTCAATGCGTCAACTACCACGTTCGCTTTTTCAGGATGGTATTGAATGGTATGATCATAATCTTTCAACAGTTCAAGCCAACGTCGTTGTCGCATGTTGAGTTCCTTTTGAGTGAAGAAATATTTGAGGCTTTTATGATCCGTAAAGATCTCCACCTTCTCCCTAGACAAGTAATGCCTTCAAATTTTAAATGCAAAGACAACAGCTGCCAACTCTAGATCATGAGTAGGATAATTCCTCTCATATTCCTTGAGTTATCTTGATGCATAGGCTATGACTTTTCCATGTTGCATGAGAACGCATCCCAACCCTTTGCTCAAAGCATCACTGTAGATGACAAATCCCTCCGACCCAGATGGTATTGTTAGAACAGGTGCTGAAATGAGTCTCCTCTTGAGTTCTTGAAAACTCTTCTCACATTCTTCGCTCCAACCGAACTTTGTATCTTTCCGAGTCAGCTGAGTTAATGGAGTAGTGATTCGAGAAAATCCTTCCACGAATCTCCGATAATAACCAGCTAAACCAAGAAAGCTACATACTTCGGTCACTGATTTAGGTTGCTCCCAGCTTTGAATAGCTTCAATCTTTGCCGGGTCAACCGACACGACTTGATACTACGTGCCCAAGGAATGCTACCTCCTCCAGCCAGAACTCGTATTTCTTTAACTTGGCATAAAGCTTGTATTCACAAAGCTTTTGGAGTACCAGCCTCAAGTGTTGCTCATGATCTTCACAGCTTTTGGAATAAATAAGGATGTCATCAATAAAGACGACCACAAAATGATCCAAATATTCCTTGAATACCCGGTTCATCATATCCATGAAGGCAGCAGGAGCATTAGTCAATCCAAAGGACATGACTAGGAATTCATAATGCCCGTACTGAGTTCTGAAAGCCGTCTTTGGAATATCCTCAGTTCTAACCTTCAGCTGATGATATCTAGAACGAAGATCGATCTTTGAAAAGAATTGTGCTCCTTGCAACTGGTCAAACAGGTCATCAATACGTGGCAATGGGTACCTATTTTTGATGGTGACATGATTCAACTCCCGACAATCAATACAAAGTCGCATACTTCCATCTTTCTTCTTCACGAATAGCACAAGAGCACCCCAAGGAGAAGTACTAGGGCGAATAAAGCCAATGTCTAACAATTCCTGCAGTTGGATCTTTAACTCCTGAAGTTCAATAGGAGTCATTCGATATGGGGCTTTAGAAATGGGTTTTGTACCGAGTTCAAGGTCGATACAAAATTTAATTTCACGCTCTGGGGGTAGGCTAGGAAGTTCTTCAGGGAATACGTTAGGGAATTTATTAACAATAGAAATATCATTCAAAACTGACATATTGTTGTTTAGATCCGTGACATGAGCTAAGAAAGCTTGACATCCATTTTTCAATAAACGAATAGCTTTATGGCTTGAGATGACAGTGATTGATTTTAATGGTTTGGTTGCTTGAATTTGCATACTAGGTCGATTAGGAATATGAAAGCTAACAACCTTACGAAAATAATTAATTTTTGCATGATGAGTAGTTAACCAATCAATCCCTAGAATCACGTCAAATGCAAGTATTTTTAATGAAATAAGAACGACACGTAATGTGTGGGTACCAACTTGAACCAAACAAGACTTATAAACCGTGGATGTAATGAAGGTTTCTCCCTATGGAGTTTCAATAGATAAGTCAAAGTCTAATTTCTCCGGAGTCAAATTTAATCGATGAGCGCAAGTAGGAGAAATAAAAGAATGGGTAGAACCAGTATCAAATAAAGTATAGACTTCGTTAGAGTTTATGATAAGCTTACCCGTGATGACATCATTCGGGTTCCTTGCTTTCTGGGAGGTCACAACAAACGCTCTCCCTTGCACTACCAGTTTTGACTTTTCTGGGACGGCCTTTGGTGTCTCCATCTTGGCTGAACTTGTTTTTGGTAAACGACAAAATCGAGCTAAATGACCTTCTCTTCCACAATTATAACATACTTTAGATGGCATCGCGCAGTTTGGACTGATGTGCCCCTCCCCTCTGCATTTGAAACATATGATAGGTGGTCGTTCTCCTTCCTTAACAAAGGGTGCTGGTGCTGACATCTTTCCATCATTGTTGAATCTCCTCTTCTTGAAATGACCATTCTTATTGTTTTGGCCCTGATTACCACCGAAGTGGTTACCATTTCTGGCCTGTTGATTCCCTCCACGCTTGTTGTCACCGCTTCGATGACTGCTCTCACTGGTATTATCATTTTGCCGACTGCTCTCTTTTGGTTGCGTTGACTCGTTATCGCGCTCCACTAACTGAGCCCTATTCACAACATCTAAATACAAACACAATTTATGAGAAATAAGATGTTGACATATCTCAGGTCTCAAACCTCGCAAAAACATTCGCGTCATTCGCTCTTCATTATCCACCAAGTGGGACGCAAATCGGGACAACTCAGCAAATTTAGCCTCATACTACGACACGGTCATATTATTCTGCTCCAATTTGATGAACTCCACCTCCTTCATGTGACGAACACTTTCGGAAAAGTATTTATCATTGAACAGCTCTTGGAACTTCTCCCAAGACATCTTCAGTGCGGCAGGTTGAGTACGTTTAATCGATTCCCACCAGTAATCTGCCTCTCCTCGCAACATAAAGGCGGCAAAGGGAAATTTTTGCTCCTCGGAGCATCCCAAGACATCAAATATCTTGGTGATCTGCTTTATCCATATTTCCGCTATAAGTGGTTTTGGCTCTCCCTTAAACTCCGGTGGTCCCAGCTCCTTGAACTGTTTAGCGGTGACCGTCCGAGAGTTTTCAGTGTTTCCACCTATATTTTGGACAGGAGCCGCTCTCGTCGACTGTTGCATGAACTGCATAAAGCTTCTGAACATTCCATCATTCATCATCTAGTCAGTGTTGTTTGCATGAGGATTGTCACCTTCCTGATACACATTATCCTGATTATTGATATGTGGTGAATCAGCAGTCGCATGTGCTCCATTGCTATTCTCAACATTCTCAGATGCCATTTTCAGATACTGCCACAAAACAAAAGTTAATTGATATGTCATATATTATCCTTATATTATGACCGACCAATTAAATACCATGCAAATAAACTTAGGTAGGTCATACTAGCAAAGAAATTCCCCGTCTCTCCCCTCCTAGTTCTATTCTCACATCTTAGCCAGGGATCATATCCCAAAGCTCTGATACCAACTGTGACGCCCCCAAAATTAGGTATACATTACCCATCTTGGGTCGTCAGATACATGGTACAGAATACAAGTACAACTTACTAATACAACTGTCATATACAATACGACAAAACATAACTGTGAGTTTGAATACAATTATTGTCTACTACAGACTATACAAACTCAAAAGGAGTCCTCGATACAATTATTGTCACACTATTGAATAGAATAGTGAGGACTACTAATACTATCATCTGGTCCATCACTCCGTTCCCTTACTCGTCCTAGCTATATTCTCATTTCCTAAAGTGAACAGTGAAAGAAAGGGTGAGCTCAACTAGCCCAGTAAGAAATATTATGACTAAGCCCATCAATGCACTACGAGCCAATGAGGACTTTTACCACATCATTTGTAACATTACGATCATGATTGTACCGAATAATCTTTGGTCATAATCATACCAAGTCCATCTATGCACTACAGGCCACATATGACTTTTAATATTTTATAAACATGAGGATGATGACAATGATATAAGAATTTAATAAAACAAGTTCAAGAATTAATTTATCCAAGAATTAACAACGTCCAAATTGTCAACATAATACTGCTTTGTGGAGTAAAATTCAAGAATGCTTAGAAGAATATTTTCATGAAAAGATACTGGATGAAACGCAATTATCAAGGATATTCCACAAATTTCATGGAGTATTGAAGTCAAAACTTAACCAACTGAGTATAATAAAGAATGGAATAACAAAAGAAATCACCATGCATGCGATTGACCGCACAGACAGGTTATTCCAACAGAATAATAAATAATGGAACCAGGTTCAGCGTAAAACGCACAGACAGGATATTCCAACAGAATAATAATAAAGACGGAACCAGGTCCGGCGTAAAACGCACAGACAGGATATTCCAACAGAATAATAATAAAGACGGAACCAAGTCCGGTGTAAAACACACAGACAGGATGTTCCAACAGAATACTAATAAAGACGGAACCAGGTCCGGTGTAAAACACACAGACAGGATGTTCCAACAGAATAATAATAAAGACGGAACCAGGTCTGGTGTAAAACACAGACAGGTGTTCCAACAAAATAATAGACAAATGTCACCAAGTATAGGGTAGACCGCGTATACAGGTTACTCCAACAGAATAATAAAAAATGGAATAACAACAGTTCTCTTCATGAATAAGAAAGAATAACACCCCTTACCGTTTTAAAGAAGAACTAAAATAAGGAAGTAGTTAAGTAGCAGAATATTTTTCTTCTCTCTCTCTCTCTCTATAGTTTCTCTCTCTAGAGTTTTAGTGAATTCGTAAGAAATAATGAAGGAATGAGCTGCTATTTATAGAAAAATAGAATACATAGTAACTAATCCATGAACGGTCCAGATTGATTACTTTAATCTGACGGTCCATATTTAAAGAAAAATCTTTTAAATAAAACATAATATATTCTATTTATAGAATAACTTTAATAAAGTATTCTGTTTTATATAAAAAGATATTTCTGTTTTATTACGTTAATAATACGAATAAAACAAAACTTCATTATCGCTAAATAATTCGTATTATTAACTGACAATAATTGAATCAAACTGAGTGACTTCTCACATAAGCATTATTAATCAATATCGTGTGCTACTATTCAACCACACGTATTACTGTACTTTTACTACCGAGTAGTTCAACAGTATCAATGGTAAAATTTTCGCCGTTATTTTTAATAAAATATTTTTATCATTTTCTCAATCCGACAATAATTATGTTGTGGGGTCCACCAATGATTGTGCCGTTGTACAAATATTCCCTGTTAAAATGAATATTCCCCGACCAATCGAATATTATATAACAACTTGCGTACTTTGCAAAATTTATAAATATTACCCACAACTATAACATTATATCAAATTAACTCAATAATATTCAAAAATGATATTTATAGAAAATTCATCTTTATTTATAAAAGTTGGGGTCTTACATCTTCCTTCTGGTGTTGCACCATATTGTGCAGTTGCACGTTACGGTGAAGCATTGAGAGGTATATTGCCCTCATCATCTTTGTCGGTGTTGACTCTAAGGTAGGCATCACTGTATTAATCGATGTTACCTCCATATCATCCTCCACATCATATTCAAGTATGATGCTAATCCCATGGTCTCCTTGGAATAATCCTCCTCTGAAACATACTCCTCGGCCTCTGATTCTTCTAGAATCACTACAGGCATAGGTACTAGCTCTACTCTGTTCATGGACTCCTCGCTGACTACATGTATATCCCTATACATCATGCTATCGATTAACATCTACAATAACACATAACAAATTGATTAGTACATAGTACACAATAATATAGGCACAAATCATATTTAATCCATTTAGGGTTACTTTTTATCTTTTAAATCTTTCGGTAATGAGTTTCCTCAATACCTTATTAACTCATTCGACTCGAGTTAACTTTCTTCGAACCTTTCCTTTCCTACGAGGTTATTAGCCTAAGGTTCTTCCCCCCTTAAGTTTTATAACCTAATGCTTTGATACCAACCTGTGACACCCCCAAATTCGGGTATCTTCCAACCTGACAGATGGTGCTCCACGATACTACAATTCATACAGTCATTCCATCGAGACAACAACAAAATGATTGTATTAACTATCTTTGTATTACAATAATAACAAAATCTTCCCCAGGTTCATAACCGAATACATTCTTTGTTCTTCATAAGTATATTACATACAAATACACTATTCTATTACAGGACGTTTAACTGTCCATCTTAGCCTTGCCTTTATCTCTCTTAGAACTCTCAGCTCGTTTGGCTTTAGCTGTAAACATATGGTTCAAGCAAGAATGAGCATAACTAGCTCAGCAAGTTTTAACACAGAATCATATGAATATCACCTTAGGAATTGCATGCTTATCTTCCATATCTGAACAATTAACTACGAAGCACTATGAAACATTTGGCTAGTACTTCTCATTTCATAACAATAATTCCAAAGTATATATTGTTAGGTTTGTAATATTTATGAACGCAATCAAATTACACAAAGTAAGCGGAAGCATGGAAAATTAGAGTTTAAAAATTTTTACAAACCATATACCTGGATCATCCTTTATACACAATTATTAATTAAACGAAAAGATAAAGAACAAGAATCATACCCTTGAAGATTCGAGCTTCCTCAGGTACAAGTTCACCTCCAATCTTTTTCGCATTCAACTTGAATCCACCGAATTTGGTTCCTTCCTTTGATCAACGTTAGCCACCCAAGTGTTTGGCCTCTAGAGGTAATCCACCAAGGAAGAAGAAATATTCAAGAAGAAGGGTATTTGGCAAAACCCTAATTTTTCTATCTCTCATAGAAAAGGGTGTACTCTCCCAACTATTAGAATTACGTATTCACGTGTATTGTGAAAGCATTAATCAACCTCACCCATAATAAGACTCCTCTTATTTATAGATGTAGGCAACCCTCCTTAATAATTAAAGAATTGGATTTTATTTTAATTAATTAAATTCCTTTAATTAATTAGGCTCTCAATCTTATTAGGAATAATTAATTAAACTCTTTTAATTAATTAGCCTCCTAATCTTATAAGGATATGTGAGAGTACTTTATTAATTAATTCTCAAACTCTTTTAGAAATTAAATAATAATAATAGTAATAATAATAATAAGACTCTTCTTATTAATTTATATTTAATATTTTTAAAATATTAAATAATAAATATTAAGCTATTTAATTTATTCTATCACAATAGATTAAATTAAATATACTTAACTTATTATTACGATTATGCCAGTAACTTCTTAAATAATTATTCTTCCTTTTATGGTGTGACCCTTTAGGTTCTCCATATTAAACCGGTTGTGAATAAATCAATTAGAACAATTCTAATCTTATTTAAATAAATAAATTAAAATATTAATTTATTTAAATAAATAGTATTTATTCTACAATAGGGATAAGCCTCCCTAACGATTAACGACTTTCCAGATAATATAGATTTTAACATTACTCATAAAAGAACCTTTGAGTAAATAGTTACCGTACAATTCAATCCTTCCACCATACAATGCCCCAATTAAATATAAGACATGGAATTACTATCAAGTCTTATTTATTTAATTATATATTTTTCGATTCTTAAATGCACAACACCTAATAATGCAAATTAGAAACTCCTTTCTAATTTTATTTTGCCTTTGCCAAGGACTACTGGGTTGTCATTTATCGAATTACATAGGACATTTCTCTTCTTTTGCTAGAAGCGGTAGATTCTTTATTGATCATACATTATCTCCATGTACAACTTATTATACCCAAGCATAACCTTTGATATACCCTAAGGGTCTTAAGGAATAAGTCAAAATATAACTCATCATACACAAGATACTATGATGATCTCAAGTCTAAGGATCACTTGTACTACTATCACTACAGGAATTCCTATTGATGGGCAAATAAAACTCCATTAAGTATTCCTTAGCGAGCCACGTTCAGTGAACTTATTCTCTAATAAGCACCTACATACTTGCTTTAGTGTCTCCATACAAATGATCATGAGATCAAACATCCTCATCCAATGAGCAAGCAATGTATGTACCAATCTATCCGGATTCACTAATCCCCAATTTAGTAATCCAACGATTGGAAACTATTTTAGTTTTAAGCTTTCTAAGAATTTAGACCTCATTAGAATGACCATCATCATTATTCTAAAAGCATTGCTTAAAACTATGGGTTTATCGCATATTATAAAATAGCATCATGTAGATAATTAAAAGCCTTTAATAAATTAATACTTTTTATTAATAAATAAATAAGATTGTTACAAAGTATATGCTTTATCATCAAATATGATTGGCTTGTGTGCATACTACTTTTAATCTCCCACTTGTACTAAAGTCAATCGTCATGGTATCTCATACTCTTCTTCTCTAAGTGACGATTATCCTGTTGTTGGAAGCTTCAATATATGGATATGTAATGTTATTCTTGAGAGTCCATTATCTCTATAGTGATTTCCCATCTTTTAATGATTTTTATAATCAAGTGAAAGTGTCACAACACATGTTTAGATCCAAGATGAGACTTAAGAACTATTTCTAGTTTTGTAATAAACTTTTCATCCAAACAATCAACTTGCAGCTTCATTTACAGCCATATACTTTGTCTTTATCAATAAACCAACAACTCTTTGCTGTTTGGAACCTTTCTAATTCACTGCACCACTGTTCAAGGTAACGCTTTACCTTAAAGTGAATTTTCTGTCGTCTTGGTCTGTCTGAAAAACTTAAGTTTGTTAAGCCCTCTAGTTTTAATTTAAACCCACCATGAATATGATCACATCCTTAGTGCCAGTTAAGTACTTTAAGATGTTTTTCACTGACTCATAGTGAACTTCTCCAGAATGTGACTGATCAACATCAGGTCTCGTACATTTCATTGCATACATGATAGTTACTCGTATGATCTCTCTTTTATGAGTCTATAACATTAACTCGTATACCATTAATACTTCACGTATACCATTAATACTTCACGTATTCTACGTGTATAACTTCTATATCCTCTTCGTCTAGTAATCATACAATATTCATATTATATGTCGTACTATTATTCATATCATACTCATATTCAACTAGTATAATACTCGTAACTCATACGTATAATAATCGAAACGACTATACGCATTGCATTTCCCTTTCGGAAATCTCTTTCACAAACCCTTATGTTTTAAGTCCGCATGCGAAAACTTTGTTTTTACCATAACTGAAATATTATTAAATATTTCATCTCGTCTTCCTATTCTATCATTACGCATTTCTCGAAATCTCAAATCCTAGCTCCGAACGAAATCGGATGAATAATGTTTTTACGTAAATATTCTCGAAAAACCTTCATTTTTGTCTTGATAATTCACAATAATTAATCCTAGCACAAAGCCAGAATACTAACCACATTCACATATTCTAGGTCATAGAACGACCTTCGAACATCTTATTCACATAATAAATCAATTAAATTCATTTAATTCACATAATCAAATAAAAATTTAATTCATTCAAAAATCCAAAATTTTCGGGCATTACAGAAAACATGTCTCTCCGGTATCCAATGCTCCAGCATACCCTCTACAAAGCATGCGGGAACCTGAAACATCAGGAGGGTCATAGAGTGTTGTAATAACTTATCTACGGTCACCCTATCTGGGGGTGACATACTATCATACCAGGATCTCAAACGGGATGCCACCAATACTGGTGGGGTGTGATCTATGCGGCTGACTGTCGAAGAAGACATATGTGTATGCCGTATCATAAGACCATCCAGGGGTCAATGCTGAATATCTATGGACATACATATATATGCATAACATGGTAGATGCATGACATATAATAGATGGTAATATGATGTAGGGAATGGAAAACAGTATATACATTCCTAAGTACATCATCATTTACATACATCATCTCTGTACAGATAAAAATATAGGAAAATGGGGCACAGACGCCCTACTACTAACAGAGGTCTATCAAAAGATATAGCGAGAATGGTGCATAGACACCCAATATCTAACAGAGGCCTATCAAAAGAGATAACGAGAATACACATAAAAAGAAGACAATGGTGTCGATATCTACATCATCAATCCTGTCCACCTGATGTAACTCCTCATGAGTCACTAGATCTCTATCAACAGGGATGTCAGGCCTATACAAGGGAGGATCTGCACCGACAAAACCATATGGGTAACCTGTGGGGCCAGCGCCTGAGTTGGAAGGATCAAAAGTATCTGCCAAAAGTATCTGCCTCTGAAGGATCTCTACCCAAGTGCCGGATGAAGAAATTTACCCGGTCCAACTGCCGAGTCAAACGATCAATGTAACAATCCAGATTTTTAATTATAATATTTAAATATTTATTGAATTATATAAATATTTAATGGATGTGTTTATCGTTGAATAAATATTTGTTTAATTGATTTGATTTTATTTGGATAATTATTTATTTAATAAATAATTAATGAGTTAAGGAAAGTAATTATTTTGAAATAGTAATCTAATTTAATTTAATAATTAAGTTAGAGAGTTTATAATGATTAAATAAATTATTATATTATGCAATAAATTGTTATTAGAATTAATTAAATTAAGTATGAAAAATTAATTAAATGAAAGTGTGACAAAGAACTATATTATAAGTGGTTATTAAAATAAATTAAAGTAATTTTAATTTAGTTTGCCAAGCAAGGCTTAAATATATTAAGTCTTTAATTTTTTAAATTATTTTGCCAAACAAAGCCCTATGGCTTTTAGATTTTAAATTTTTATTTATAAATTAAATAAACAAAATATAAATAATATATAAATAATTTTAGTAACTGATAATTTACTAAGGGCAATTAGTATAGCGTCAGTTTTTAAGTTTGAAAGGTGAGCGTTGGTTTTAGTTTAACATTATGTATTTTGTACGTGGACTAAACCTAAGCCTAAGTATGAAAAGAGAAGAAGTTTAGAGAAAAGAAAACAAAGAAAGGTTTGAGAGAGAGTTTTGAGAGAGAATTGAGAGCTGTGGATTTCAAGTATTATAGCAAGGTTTTCTAAAAAACAACAAAAGGTATGTTTTAAAACCTTAATATATATATATATATATATATATATATATATATATATATATATATATATATATATGTTTTACGTTCTCTATGTTTGTGTTCTTGAGGTCCACCCACCGTGTATAAAGTTTTTAAAAAATTCTGTAATTTTAGTTATATAACTGAACTATGGTTATTATGTGGGTTCATGATGTTAGAACAAGTGTTTAAACAAGGATTATTATGTTAATTTGGTTTACAAGAAAGAGAAATTTGTTTTGCAGTGTATGATGTTGTACATGGCTTATGACAGTAACAAATTTGATGGTTTAAGTGTATACTAATTGTAAAATTAGAATTTTAATTGTTAATTAGATGTTAAGGAATACAGAGAAGTAATTGGAAGAAATCAATTTAGTTTATAATCGTGGAATTTCAGTTAAGATTGTCAGATAATGTAAAACATGGAGTTTTAATTTTAAAATATTGTTTTCACGGATTTAGTCTTTCTAAATTTGTTCTTCAGTAGTTTTAAGTTAATATATGTATGCTTGGTGAGGTTATGTGTAAATTACATCAGTTATATGTGTGTAATTAGTTGCTGAAAATTCTTAAACAGACCAGAGTTGGTCTTTGTGCTCGATTTCTGTAAATTTCGGCGCCTCAACGCCAAAAATGGAGCCGCAGCCCAAAAATTCACGTCACAGCGCCAAAATTCATGCCCCAATCCCAATTTCATGATACAGTGCCACTGGCTAGCTTAGTTCTCGCGCCCTAGCGCCGGAATTGTAGTCTGAGTCGGACAGTTTTGACCTCATATAGTAAAACGACCATAACTGTTTCATACAAACTCCGATTGAGGTGATTCAAGATGATTCGGAACGAGGACGAATAGGCCTACAACGTTTGTTCTTTAAGTTACTTAATTTGAGGTTTGTAAAAGTAGTCAAAATGGTCATCTTTAGGACTATTGTGTTTTCAAGGGCAATCGGAGGGCGTCGGGCATGCACATATGCTAGTATAGTGCTTCTGACGATAAAAGATGTTATTCTAAGTTATAAAACATGAATGTTAGTAAATATAATGATGCTTAACATTAATAAATAATGTATTAGATAAGTTATAGAAGCATACACAAGAGAGGTAAATCGGGCGTGTGACGAATGAACGTCAAAACGCCGTGCCAAGTGTTAATGAACTTAAAAAGTGTTTTCATTCAATTGAAAGGAATATTATAAGATATGGAATGGACTTAATATAAAACCAATAAGTAGTCCTAGCAAGATTTAAGCACTTGAATGAACTGCGAATATGAAATACAGTGAGATATAAGTTGAAAGTTAACACAATTAAGTTGAACATTGTGTATTTATGATAGGAAGGGTTATGAGACGTAGAGTAAAATTTACATTACAACTACTATGCGTTGCTATGTGACTAATAGTTAATGTGAATGATTATATAATTGTGTAGGGCACGTGAAGCGCAGATATCTGGAAGCTGTTAAATTGTTATTGGTAAACAACGATCAAGGCAAGTCTTTCGGTTCCTATTTTCTACGTGGACTTGATGAACTGTTTTAAATTACATGATATGTTATACATGTTGAAATCATGAAATGTTAAAGTCAATTTATGACTGCATTGTTTTGGTTAAATAAGGAGGATTGAGTAAGGAACTCAATCTTTATATTCGCTATGTGAATTAAAAGCATGTATGCCATGTTACTTTAATTATTATGATATGAATGTTTAGCATATTATTATGTGTTATGTGATGCATAAAAATTGTTAGATTTTGCTGGGCTATCGAGCTCACTCTTACAAATAACCACTTTTACAGGTCAAGGAATTAAGGTAAGGATATGTTCTAAGTGAGTTATAGAGAACTATATTCACGAAGATTACTTAAGTTTTATGAGAAATGTATGTAAGATTTTGAATGTAACATGTTGTTGAATTGTAAACTGAGCTATCCGGTGTATATGGATATCTATTTATGATGTAAGCCTTTGTATAGCCATTTTGTTGTAACGATTCATGATATAAATTTGAATCGAAGAGATGTAATGTAAAGGTTGCGATTTAGGGCAATAAAGAAGGAAATGTATAAAAGTTTTAAATATTCCGCGTTTTTAGTGATTTTAATATCAAATAATGATATAAAGATATATTAAAGTTGTATTATTACGATCGAGAAGGAGAATATTATTGTATGAATTTTGGGGTTGTTACAGTTGGTATCAAAGCTGATAGGTTAGAAACCTTAGGTAAGAGTACCTTAGGCTATAACCTTAGAGAAGAGAGGTGAAGATAATGAATGAATAAGCTCAAATAGAGTTTAAAGAATAAGAAGTAATTTAAAAAATTTATAAAGAAGGGATTAAAACATGCGTAAAAGGATTCAAAGAAGAATCTCGCAGAGTTATAAGGAATATGAATGTTGGGTTACCCAACTCCAATGATAAGAATGTAAGGTGATAATAAATAGACAATGTTTATAAAAAGTGAATGATTTAAGTATGGTATAATTGTACTCTTTAATGGTTGATGTATGGTATATATGCTAAACGATTCCTTCATAGAGCGGATGTATATACGAACTAGCAACTCGGAACCTAGTTCGTTGGTTGTTTGTTGGAAACCACTCAGCGTACCATATTAAAACTGTTAGAGACTCGATGTGTACCAAGTATAGAAAATGGATACGTATGATGAAAAAACTCGAATGAAATGTTGAGCAATGTAAATGAAGTTAGAAATTCTTAAAGGAAGAATTATTATATAAATAAGAAGATTCAAAGAAGAATCTTGAAGAGGTTTGTAGATAAGAATCAGGAGTTGCCTAACTCCAATAGCCAAGATAACGAATAATGTCGTAAATGATGAAAAAGAAAAAGTATGAGGATCGTAAAACAAAACGATCATGAGTTAAGAAAAGAATTTTAAGGGAGATGATTATAGAATAAGATCACGACGTGATATGTTTAAGTTATAAAAGAAAGATGGTCTGTAATGTTTAAATAATTATAGCTTAATGCTATGAAGATAGAGTACTATGAAATAGTACGAGATAACTCACGAGGATTTATAGATGATGTGATATGAGGAATTCGTATCGAGCAAAGAGCAAGTTAAGAGTAAGATAGAGTTAGGTGGAATTTCAATTGAGGACTCATGTAATGGCTGAGTTGTATAAATCTTTGTATGGGCGAGGGTTTTGTGCTTGCACTCAGTTTATCATATTAATAATCATTGGAATGTTGGTGTCGCGCTATCAATGTATATGTGGCAAAAAGGTGATTCTTTTCTCATTTGTATGTTTGATAGTTAGAAACTGTTAAGATTAGCCAGATATTATTAGGATTAGGTGCGGTTCAAAAAACTAATGCATATGGTAAGTTCGTGACTCATAATAATATGGTATATTTTGAACCCCTCAGCGAATGGAACTAATGAGTTTTAACAATAATACCGTTATTCGTATGTCTATGCTAATTACTTTGGCTAGACAAAAATGATTTGGAATATATCAAAATATATTTTATATATCATCCATGTATCATGGAACCTGGTACAGAGATGATAAAAATGATGGAATCATCAATGCAGTATTACTTAGTGATTGGATGTGATCTAAGGATCGTCAACCCACTATGGTATGATGTAGTATGATAAAATCACCAAATGACGGAATCCTCAACGGACTGTAAATACCGTGTGGTATCATGACGTCATAAAAAGATTTTTGAGACTTTTTTAAGATATGAGAATACATATGTATGTATGTATATGTATATTTCGGTTGATGTTCGAATTGTTGTAGAAGTCTATGCTATTTGATTCAGCTAGACAAATATTGAAAAATATGCATGAAATTCAAGAGTTTCTTGAGATGTTATGCCAAACCAAATTGTTTTGGTGCAGATTCAGATGTTGAAAAGCTGAGATGAACAACCCTATTTATAGGGGTTACGCTTAGTTTATACTTTGCACTGAAATGTTTGTGCATAATATATTGTACGAAGGATTGATCCCCCTAAGTACGTGGAGTCCTTATAGTTTTACGACTGTTAAAGTTAAAGTTGAAAGATTACTTATAACTGTGGACATGGTTCGTGGTCATTAGACCCTCAGTTGAATGCTTGTACTCTACATACTGAGATGAACAACCCTATTATTAGGGGTTTACACTTTGCACTGAAATGTTTGTGCACAATGCATTGTACGAAGGGCTTAACACCCTAAGTACGGAGGTCCATATAGTCTTATGACTGTTAAAGGTTCAAGTCGAGATACTTGATAACCTGGGGACGTAGTTCAAGGTCTTGTGACCCCTCAGCATGATTTGAAATCTTTTAAATTCCTAAGTTATTCATACTACTTCCTAATTAGTGAGCAATTATGGAAGATTCTTGCTATTCTAAAAGGCGAATGTGGTAAGGATGATATTCCTTATAAAGAAGTAAGTCGTAGAATGCGACACTGAATGATGAATATAGTGAATAAGTGAGAAAAGAAATGTTGAAATGAGAAGGAGATGAGTTATCAAAGAATAATGTAAAACTTTTAATAGAAAAGTTAATAATTGTAGAAAGATCTTTGTGGAAAGAAAGTGGTTATAGAACCCAATGAATGAATGAAGTATTAACGTAAAATCTATTTTGAAAGATTGAATGAATGAAGATTAATAAATAAAATTTTGAGGACGAAATTCTTAGAAGAATGGGTGAATGTAATATCCCGAGTGTTTATGATAGCGATCCTTAGAAAAGGAAATGAATGGGTTAAAAGATATATAAAACTCCAAATATAATTGAGTTCAAGTGAAATTTATGAAATGAAACCTAAAATTTATTAAAGTAATAAATGTAGTAGGGAATACAAAACCTATATTTAGATAAAATGATGAAAGATTACTCTATATTATTTGTTTAATTTGTGTCTTCGATTCTGGGGATAGAATCTTTGTAAGTAGAAAAGATTGCAACGAATGAGTGGTTTGAGTTGTGATTCTGAGGACAGAATCCTTGTAAGGAGGGAATGATGTAACAATCCAGATTTTTAATTATAATATTTAAATATTTATTAAATTATATAAATATTTAATGGATGTGTTTATCGTTGAATAAATATTTGTTTAATTGATTTGATTTGATTTGATTAATTATTTATTTAATAAATAATTAATGAGTTAAGAAAAGTAATTATTTTGAAATAGTAATCGAATTTAATTTAATAATTAAGTTAGAGAGTTTATAATGATTAAATAAATTATTATATTATGCAATGAATTGTTATTAGAATTAATTAAATTAAGTATGAAAACTTAATTAAATGAAAGTGTGATAAATAACTATATTATAAGTGGTTATTAAAATAAATTAAAGTAATTTTAATTTAGTTTGCCAAGCAATACTTAAATATATTAAGTCTTTAATTTTTTAAATTATTTTGCCAAACAAAGCCATATGGCTTTTGGATTTTAAATTTTTATTTATAAATTAAATAAACAAAATATAAATAATATATAAATAATTTTAGTAACTGATAATTTACTAAGGGCAATTAGTATAGCGTCAGTTTTTAAGTTTGAAAGGTGAGCGTTGGTTTTAGTTTAACATTACGTATTTTGTATGTGGACTAAACCTAAGCCTAAGTATGAAAAGAGAAGAAGTTTAGAGAAAATAAAACAAAGAAAGGTTTGAGAGAGAGTTTTGAGAGAGAATTGAGAGTTGTGGATTTCAAGTATTATAGCAAGGTTTTCTAAAAAACAACAAAAGGTATGTTTTAAAACCTTAATATATATATATATATATATATATATATATATATATATATATATATATATATATATATATATATGTTTTACGTTCTCTCTGTTTGTGTTCTTGAGGTCCACCCACCGTGTATAAAGTTTTTACAAAATTCTGTAATTTTAGTTATATAACTGAACTATGGTGATTATGTGGGTTCATGATGTTAGAACAAGTGTTTAAACAAGGATTATTATGTTAATTTGGTTTACAAGAAAGAGAAATTTGTTTTGCAGTGTATGATGATGTACATGGCTTATGACCGTAACAAATTTGATGGTTTAAGTGTATACTAAATGTAAAATTGGAATTTTAATTGTTAATTAGATGGTAAGGAATACAGAGAAGTAATTGGAAGAAATCAATTTAGTTTATAATCGTGGAATTTTAGTTAAGATTGTCAAATAATGTCAAACATGGAGTTTTCATTTTAAAACATTGTTTTCATGGATTTAATCTTTCTAAATTTGTTGTTCAGTAGTTTTAAGTTAATATATGTATGTTTGGTGAGGTTATGTGTAAATTACATCAGTTATATGTGTGTAATTAGTTGCTAAAAATTCTTAAACAGACCAGAGTTGGTCTTCGTGCTCGGTTTCTGTAAATTTCGGCGCCTCAGCGCCAAAAATAGGGTCGCAACCCAGAAATTCGCGCCGCAGCGCCAATTTCACGCTACAGCGCCACTGGCTAGCCTAGTAAATATAAAACATGAATGTTAGTAAATATAATGATGCTTAACATTAATAAATAATGTATTAGATAAGTTATAGAAGCATACACAAGAGAGGCAAATCGGGCGTGTAACGAATGAACGTCGAAACGCCGTGCCACGTGTTAATGAACTTAAAAAGTGTTTTCATCCAATTGAAAGGAATATTATACGATATGGAATGGATTTAATATAAAACTAATAAGTAGTCCTAGCAAGACTTAAGCACTTGAATGAACTAAGAATATAAAATACTGTGAGATATAAGTTGAAAGTTAACACAATTAAGTTGAACATTGTGTATTTATGTTAGGAAGGGTTATGAGGCATAGAGTAAAGTTTATATTACAACTACTATGCGTTGCTATGTGACTAATAGTTAATGTGAATGATTATATAATTGTGTAGGGCACGTGAAGTGCATATATCTGTAAGCTGTTAAATTGTTATTGGTAAATAACGATCAAGGCAAGTCTTTCGGTTACTATTTTCTATGTGGACTTGATGAACTGTTTTAAATTGCATGATATGTTATACATGTTGAAATCATAAAATGTTAAAGTCAATTTATGACTACATTGTTTTGGTTAAATAAGGAGGATTGAGTAAGGAACTCAATCTTTATATTCGCTATGTGAATTAAAAGCATGTATGCCATGTTACTTTAATTATTATGATATGTATGTTTAGCATATTATTATGTGCTATGTGTTGCATGAACTGTTAGATTTTGCTGGGTTGTCGAGCTCACTCTTGTAAATAACAACTTTTGCAGGTCAAGGAATTAAGGTAAGGATATGTGCTAAGTGAGTTATAGAGATCTATATTCACGAAGATTACTTAAGTTTTATGAGAAATTTTTGTAAGATTTTGAATGTAACATGTTGTTGAATTGTAAATTGAGCTATCCGGTGTATATGGATATTTATTTATGATGTAAGCCTTTGTATAGCCATTTTGTTGTAATGATTCATGATATATATTTGAATCGAAGAGATGTAATGTAAAGGTTGCGATTTAGGGCAATAAAGAAGGAAATGTATAAAAATTTTAAATATTCTTCGTTTTTAGTGATTTTAATATCGAATAATGATGTAAAGATATATTAAAGTTGTATTGTTAACGATCGAGAAGGAGAATATTATTGTATGAATTTTGGGGTCGTTACAATCAATCTATGTCACATGAGTCGGATCTCGGACACAGGTCAGCCAATCCGTCATCATCACTGATCTAGGAACCATATCCCCCATAAACTGAGTGGTGCGGGTCTGAGCTCTAATAGTACGAGGGGACCACCAATGCTGGAATATCTCCAGAGTGCAAGGACCCTCTGACAGTGTTAAACCGTTAACACCCAATAATGGGATATCAATGACGGGTGACTATGTAACAAGCCAATAACGCCTGGCAGGAGGCAAGATTGGTATACGCATCTCTCCTGTGGTGCTCCTAATTGCACGCTCTCCTAAATAGAGCTCCCATCCTCCATCTGTGAAGAGAGGAATTCTACGGATGGATATCACGTGCTCGACACCAGTCGGGAATCCATTCTCAAACCCAATGATCAAATGTTCCCCAGAGTAGGGAACCCAAGTGATGACATCGGCTGTCAACAGCTCCAACTATAGCCGACAATGGGTGAAACCCTCCGCTACAGGAACCTCCGCCAAAATGGAGTGATGTCATTGTCGTCCTCGTGGATAGGAGTCTAAATCTAACACACTCACAAGACGTAAACATGGAAGCCTCTCATAGGCCCAAAACTGCCAACACAAAGGCAAAAACACCTACTGTCAGTGAATACTCTTAATCTATACATGGGAAATCAAAAGAGAAATACTCACCAGCAGAAATGGGTAAAATCCTAGCCAAGCCTCAGTCAAGCCCTGCGAACGCATGCGTATTCCCCTGAGGAAATAGGCAAAGGTGTCGGAACCCCAATCATACTCTCCAATACGATCCACCTCCCGTGTGGCACTGATCAAAGCGAATGATACCGTAGAAGAGTTATCTGCTATGAAAAAACTCCTGATGATAACCAGGAACAATCGCCGTAGAATGCTATCCCTGACTCTCACATCCGCAGGCATGGGCTCACTCAACATCCCACTCATAGTATCTACGCTCAAAGGACCCGTACGGACGGTCCTACCCTTGAGGGCCTCAGCCGAGACTCCCAACAAGGATCTGACGGTAGTCGAGGTAATATCCATTGTACATGGCACTGGCACCCCGCCAAACTCCATACCGGTGATAAATTTCCAATCCATCGGCGTCATCATCACCTCACAGTCTAACAAATAGAGATACTAAGTCTGGTGAAACCAGCGCTCAGACAATTCCCTGAGGTAACCCTAGGGACAACAGTGGGGAAGAATGGAAAAGAACGCCATAAATCCCCAATCATGCACAATCGCTCTATAGTCGGGATGCAGAGCCTAGTACATGGAGTGAATGCTAAACCAGTTCCCTCTGGGCTATGTAAAGCCGGGAATCTGCATCACAAAGCAGATCAACATCAGAATCCTTTAATCCTCATTAATAGGAAAGAAGGAAAATCAAATTCCAGCTTTGTACCTCATTTACGTGCAAGTAAACTGAGGGATGGCGACTCAAATCACCCAGAAGATATGGGATAGCCACCTGAATTCTTGGGAAATCCCTACGGGGAACATGAGCAGCAGGAGCTGGAGCCGCTATCGGTACATCCTCCTCCTCGTTCTCGACGTCCGGCACATCAACCCGGACAGGACGTATCACCGCCTCCGCTAGACGACGAGGCTGTCTAACTGAATGGGGTCGAGGCACTTCAGAAGCCCTCCTCCGTACACCAGAAGTGGTCCTACGGGAACTACTCGGCTGATCCGGATCCATAATATCTGGACAACAAGTCTCCAAATCACCTCAGAAAGGGTGTGGTATTTTCTAACCTGGAGCTTTTCGAAATGCATTTAATGACTATATGCATGCATGCATTATTTTAACATACGCCTACAGTAGAGTTAAAAATGCATGACAACTCAATGCCTACATTTTGAAAAATTTTTGCCATAGTTTCCTCTATAAATAGGACTATCCACATGCACATAAGCATGACTAGGTGGCCATTCAGTAGCACACCTGCCCACAGTCATATACATATTATTTGCATTAAAAAGTCAAAGTCATCAATCTATAAGGGTAGCCTAATTACTAGGATTACTTTGCTTTACCACCTTTGCTCATTTGTCCTCAAATAGAATAAGAAATAACAGAAAAAAGGTGACAATTTGACTGTTTCAAAAGTCAAATTTTTTTCACATCATTATGTTCAGCATGGTTTAATACTAACATTTACTATGTTGAATATTTTTTATCAAGTCATATGAGCATGCATATTCACTACTATGTGTTTAAACACATTTCATATAAAAAGTCATTTTCCAACGGATAAAAACTGGAAAAAAAAGACATGCATACATTACCAGGACAGTGTAGAACACTTGTACGGTGACAAAATTTGTAGAAAGACGTCCGAACTCAGCAGATCTGAAGAAGAGCCCTCAGATTTCCTTCACAGCGCGACTTGAAAATGACTTGTGAAAGCAATCAGCCCACTTATAGGCATTCACGGTTGGTCGCAGGTCCACCTGCGACTGCTGCAAGTGTATATGTGGCTCCCCTACGTGGGTCCCACCCCTCCGACTCGGTCCAGTTTAAGTTGCAAAGGAGTTCTCACAAGCTGAAAAGGCCAAATCAGGGATAAAAATGCTACGCGATTGAACAGAATAGCCTGAAATCCTTGTTTTCCTGGGCCTGACTGTGGCTTTCATATCATTCATTGGTATTTGACCAAACACAGGGTATACTATACCGATGATCTCAACAGTTGCAGATCACATTTGGCAATACCGCACAAAGGTCCAATGCCGTCAGTTTGGGGTCATCATTCTCAAAGTAGCTTCCTCTGTGGGGGTATCACGCGTTTACATGTGGAGAAGCACTCATCCCCAGCGGGGGTATCATGCATTTGCATCCGTTGATGTACATGTAAATGAAGGTCAAGCAACCTTGACAGCACTTTAGCCGTTGGCAAGTAAATCCAACGAAGCATCGGAAACCATCCGATGATTCCAGCCGTTGATGCACAAGTCAGTGAAGATCAAGAAGCTTCTTCGGCGGGTGAATCACGCGTTTTTTCATCTACCAAAGTACCCATCCCCGGCAGGGGTATCATGCATTTGCATCCGTTGATGGACATATCAACGAAGGTGAAGCAACCTTGACAGTACTTTAGCCGTTGGCAAGTAAACCCAACGAAGCGTCAGAAGCCATCCAATGATTGCATCAGTTGATACACACATAAACAAAGGTCAAGCAGCCTTGGCATTTATCCCCAGTAGGGATTTCATCCGTTGATGTACAATTCAGCGAAGGTCAGGCAACCTTGACAACACAAAATGTTGGCAGTAACTCTAACAAAACATCCTCATCGGGAGAGATTGATGATGGAATATGTTATACACATCAACAACATGCAAAATGCATCCTAACAGAGTCTCTTGTACATGAGAGATACATCTGATCCCGGTAGAAGTTAAATGGAGTCGGCAATCATCCCACCATATTGGAAAACAATCCAACAAACTACATACATTTGCATCATGCTGCTGTACATTGCATTATGATTATCTTATTACATTTCAAGTGTCTAGTATTCTTTATCATATCCATGCCATTACATTGCATGAATATGATAAAGATGAGCATCTATAGAAACTTAAACTTTTTATGCATACCTGTTACTAACATTGCAGGAAGGGCAGAATCGTCTTTCAGAGATAACCCTAGAAGACAGCTCAGTTCAATCCCGGAGATAACCTTGGGATACTCAGTATTACCATCTCAGAAATAACCCCGAGACATCCAGATCAAACTCGGATACCACCAAAAATTTCAACCTCAACCCCGAAAATAACACCGGGAGTTTCAGTTTCAACCTCGGAGATAACCCCGAGGACTGCAGTTCAAATACTGGAAATCACACAGGAGAAGACCGTGTCATCTTAGAGATAACCCCGAGATACGCCGTCTCAGTCCTGTAAACAACACCGGGAAAGACATCATCAACCTCAAAGATAACCCCAAGGCATGCCGTTGTAGTTCTAGAAATGACCCCGAAAATGCTTGTTTCAAATCCATGCAAACAGCTTCAGAACACTTGGCAAAAGCCCCGAGGCACTCATTCCACAAATGTAAGACCCCGAATTTTATGAAATAAAAGTATTCAATTTTTCTTATAATTACTATTTAGTAAATGGTTAAATTGATAAATGTTAAAGTTAAGGGTGATATATGAATTTTTTTTCGAAATACACAAGTGGTTATAAAATATTCATTGTTATCGGTGAATATTCGTTTGATCGTGGAATATTCTTACTGTCGGGGAATATTCATACGATGGCGCAGCCTTTTGTGGGCCATATAACGGAAAGCGATTGGATGAAGAAAATGACAAGAGTAAGTTGTTTATAAATAACGGCGTAGTTGTTACCGTTAGCACTGTTGGAATACCCGGTGGTTAAAATACAGTAATACGCATTGTTGCACAGTAGCACACGGTATTACACCAATTATTGATTTTTACGTAAGAAGGCACTACTTAATAATGGTTACAGTAATTACTGTTCAGTATTTTATTTTATTGATTCAATAATTGCTGCGTTGATATTTTATATTACTGTTGTTTCAATAATTGTCACTACACAGTATTTTCTATTATCGGAACAATAATTCGTACTATCTGAATAATATTATTAGTTAACATTATTGGCAATGTCTAGAAAGTTCTGTCTAAGGAGAGGTTTGGTCATCTAATTGCGCGCCAGTAAGGAGAGATCCTTATTGGAAAGCCCCCTCTTTCCTGGGAACGGCCTGGTTGCCAGTACTGTGGTTCTGTAATATTATTTGTGTATAATTAATTATTGATTTATATGATGAGAAAAATATTGATTTTATGTGGATATAGATGGAGAAAATTTTAATGTGACAATTGTTGAAAATTAATATTTTATCTTTTTCTGATAAAATAATTCATTTAAATATATTATTTTAATAATATATTAACGGTGATATTTTTACAATGAATGTGGGATATATGAGTATATGAGGAGAAAGAGTATTTTTATTGGATTAAATGATTAACACATGTTTTGTGTGTTGGTGGACACAATTCTTGACCGAAAATGTATTATTGACTGTAAAATCGCCCGTTTATAGATTTCGGTCAATTTCTGTTTGGAATTTAGAAAAACTTTCTTCTGCAAAGTTGTAGAAAATTGAATTTCCTATAAAAACTCGCGAGATTCGAATTTTGTGATAAGAATGGGCTGAATTCAGATCTTCTAAGGTGGGCTTGAGAATTTTGTAAATATAATATTATTATATTCAATTTTCTGCTTTGGTGTTCTAAGCATTTTCCTATAAATAGGGTGCTTAGGTTAGAATTGAAAATCACACCAGAAACACAAGTTTCTCTCTATTTCTCTCTCTATAACGAGCGTATTCTTGTGAGTATTTGATACTTTGAGTGTTGCTTTACGGTGCAAGTTTCCTTCAGCACTATATCTAGTATTCCAGTCAGAAGTACCGTCTTTCCGAGGTAAGGGATGTTATTTCTTCTTAAATGATATTATTTTCTTCAATATCATTATGCCGAAGTATTGATCTGAACTTTTTATCAAATTTGGAACTTTTCATGTCGGGGTTACTATTCATGAGTTACTATTCACGAGTTACTATTCACCGAAAAATGAAATTTCTTTCTTTTCGTCCAAATATCTATTCTGGATACTAACTTTGATTGTATCCATGTTTTGATCATTCTTGAATTTTACTTCACTATGATAAGGTATTTTTGGACATGATCGAAATACGAATCCTTAATATTTGTTATTTTGCTTCACTGGATTCGTTTTCTTTAAAATATTTTTCATCATCCTCAGTCTTAAATGATGATATAACTGAATATCTTTGGCCTGTAGTGCAAAGATGAATAATTTCTGATGAATATCTTTGGCCCGTAGTGCAAAGATGAACAGGTGTTGAGGTGAACATGACCAACTGATGAATATCTTTGGCCTGTAGTGCAAAGTTGACTATTTGATTCAAGATATTTATTGATTGATGTTACAGGGATAAAATGTTGATGATGGTTTTAAATTCATAGATAATCGTAGATTTCATTCTCTACGTAACTTCTCTATGAATTATTATTTTCCGCTGCGAATATTGAATTAAAACTTGTTGTCTATTGTATTCTATTAAATTTTTCCCTGTTGAAGACTAACGATAATTTGTTGTATATTATCTTAGTCATAATATTCTTTACTGGGCTAGTTGAGCTCACCCTTTTTCTTGTTGTTCCATTTTCTTCTCAGGAGGCGAGAATGTAGCAAGTACTAGTCGGGGTATAGAATGAAGGTTCTAGGAAGTTGTTTTAGTAGTCCTCACCATTTTTTTTGTAAAGTATTGTACCAATAATTGTAATGAGGACTTATTTGAGTGTGGATATTGTCTAGATGACAATATTTGTATTTACACTCACAGTTTTTATGTTGTATTAATAAAGTTGTAGTTGTTTCTGCACCATGTTATTGACGACTCAGAATGGGTGTTGTATACCTGTTTTGGGGGCGTCACAACAAAGCCCGGAGATAACCCCGGGAAGTCAGGCACATCTCAGAAACAACCCTGAGGACGGTCAACACCAGCAGCAGTCCAATCTTAGCGATAACCCTGAGCAATGACCACTAAAATAGCTCAAACCAGAGATAACCCCGGTGAATGGCAAGACCGTTATTTTGCCATCCCAATGCCACATTGCACCATCTCAAATCCCAAGTGACTACTGCACAAGACAGCACACCGGATAGAATTTGAAGCTTGAAGACCGAGGGCATGGTCCCATCTTCCTGACTTCGTATAACCTCTAATCCCATGTCATTGTGTAGCTCTCGACAACAGCATGTCAAAAAAGGTCTTATAAACCTCGATCAGTTGCCCGAATTGAAGTTTTGAAAGTTCGAGCGAACATCATGTTGTACGTGTGCACGTACTTCGAGACGGCGAGACTCGCAGAACCCGGGGCACCTCGGGCAGCCGTAGGTGCATCTGCGGCTCCCCCTCTATAAATAGAGGGTTTGGGGTAGCCATTTTGCATAGATAAAAGGCGAGGAAGCCCTACCCAATTTGCTCTATAAACACTATAAACTGAGTGCTTTCTCATTTTAAACACTCGTGAGCTTATATATTGCTATTTTTTTATCTGCAGGAGCCGAGTGTTTATCCCTTTCAAGTTATTAAAGTCTTCTTTAGCAGTCCACTGTAAGCCTTCTTACACACTTTAAAGCCTTTTTCCTCATCTTTGCACACACCATTCTACACATTGAGAGTCGTGTTGCGTGTGTTTGCCCAGACTTCAATCTGTGGCTTTTATTCCTTTTGTATATATTGTGTATATATACTTATACATATTTATATATGAACTAACATTATCAAGTTATGCCTCGATTGAGCCTGTACCCACGTCCTGAGCGTTTATTTGCTTTTATATATATATAAACATGAGCCTGGATTTATATCCGGAGCGTTTACTTGCTTTTATATATATATATACTTATATATATGAATTGTTGTCGAACTCTGTTCGATGAGCCTGAATTTTACATCTGATGCGTTTATTGCTTATATATATATATATATATATATATATATATATATATATATATATATATATATATATATATATATATATATATACATTTCGTCTCGCCTGGAGTTTACTTCGTGGCGGTTGACCGTTTTTACTGCTTTCTTTACATTTCGTCCCGCCTAGAGTTTACTTCATGGCGGTTGATCGCTTTTACAGCTTTATTTACATTTCTGATCCCCCATGGAGGTGCTTCGTGGTGGTTGATCCTGTTTCTATATATATTTACCGCTTTTATATATTTATATTTCTGATCCCCCATGGAGGTGCTTCGTGGTGGTTGATCAAGTTTGTATATATATATTTACAGCTTTTATATATATAATTGCTTACAGTTTTCATATAAATTACGGCATCATCTGAGCCTAGGAATCATATGATCACAGATTTAGTCTACTGAATCTAGATTTGGTTCCCGTGATGGACATTTTCAACTATAAGCAGCCTGTAAATTATTCACGGTGTTTGGATTTCCTCAGATGGTTTTCATGCCCATTAGGAATTCGACACTGCATTGTACATTATTTTCTCGAAGATGCTTCGCATCTCGAAAGTAAAAGTAGTCAAGCCAAACATTTTAATAAAATAGAAGTATCAAAGGCCTCAATTACTATTGAGCATAAAGGTTTGAACAAACCTCTTTTTACAAAACATCACTGCTATATCTTGTTTAAAACTGAATTTTTATATAAATTCAAACCCTTTGTATATAGGTGCGAACGAGGCATAGCACTACTTTCAAATAACTACACTTTAACCCACACACACACATTCATATAACAGTTTCTTGAAAAGTGGCGGTCACCGTGGTAACACAGATGTCGGAGGGTGCCTAATACCTTCCCTCCGCATAAGCAAGTCCCCAGACCCTAATGAATCTCGGTTTCACAGACCCATTTAGCAGTGTCACATCACTGGGTCAATGCGCAAACCTTTTCTCGGTTGTGCTGGTACAACCATTTAAAAAACCAACTGGCGACTCTTACAGTCAAATCATCGACATATAAATGTCGGACCTTTTCACAACTTATTTTTTCAAACAAATCTCACCTAACATGAGAACACCAAAGAACAAGAACAAAAACGGGACAAATAAAATCCCGACATCGACACATACATCATCAGATTAGTGGGATATAGGGCATCAAAGTCTTGTAAAAGACTGTTCTTCATTTTTTGGGTTACCCAAGAATGAAGAACAGCTCAAGGTGTCACTTTTGGAGCTTTGTCACTTGTATTCTAGATCTAATCTATGTGATATAAAGGTTCAATCTTGTAATATTGATGTCAAGGAACAACAATAAAACATTAGTTCAGTTTAAAAACATCACAGGTGAGAGATCAAGGCCGGTTAAATGCTTGTCAGGAGCTGTTCTTAACGATTTCTAGGTTTTCCAGATTCCGTCCTAGGCAGTTGGTCAACCCTACTTTGACCATGATTAATTTTGATTCTATACATGATATGGGTGGTCTAAAGACATGATTATGTAGTCCTCATGTCAGATTACAACATCAAAATAACAACATGGCTTAATTACTTAAACACAGTAAGATCTAAGGCTTTGAAAAGCTTGTCAGAGCCATCTGGGAAATTCTGGGTTTACCCAGATTTCTAGTTTCTGTGGTCGGTCAACTGACTTTGACCACTTATAACTTGTAATCTACACATGATCTGACCCTGTTTCCAGTTCCAAATCATAGTCCACATGACATACTACAGTTCTATAACTTAAAACGCCATAAACATCTAACACAGAAGAATCTAGAGGCCCTGACATATGGTTGTCTGGCCTTAAAATGAAGGTTCTTGGTCAGCTTGAAAAACTTGATTTGTTGGCTTCTAGATGTTATGGATCCTTGATATAACATCTTGGATCACTCAATAACATCCCTTAACACAACTTTAACAACAAATAACAACATCTAACATGAAACACATGGATTTACAAAAGTTAGGGTTTATACCTTTAAAACTTTAATTTTGATTTCTGATCTTGATGTTCTGTCCTTGGTAAGTTAAGAACTGATATAGTCTTAACTTATCACTCCCCTTCACTCTAGATTTCGAAATTGTAGAGAGAGAATGGACTTGGAGAAATGATAAACTAAAGTAAACTTTTCTTACTTTTTAATCTTTGATCTTTTAAATCCATAGTTGTAAATGTGGCTAGGTGGCACTTAAAATCTGATCTTTGATGTTTTAAGGCACATGGCATATCAAATATAGTGAGTCACCAAGATTTGGTGTAATCATTTACTTAAAAAGTAAGAAAAGGGGCATTTTGATCATTTCGCCCTCACTAAGGGTATTTTGGTCTTTTTCCCTATAATTTGAAGGGTATTTTGGACATTTCCATTCTATCCCATAACATTTAACACTTAGCCATTTAATCTTAACTTTTGAGTTCCCGAATTAGGGTTTCGAATTCCCAGAACTAAAATTAGGGTTTCTGAACGTATCGTTAGGGTTTCTAACAGTTCGTTAAAGTTTTCTTACTAAACAACAATGTTATTAACATAACTTTAGGGTTTACTAAAGTTATACTTATCCTGATTAATAATTAATCCTTCATTCACAAACTGTACACATAAACAATCACTGTTCATATATAAGATCTGATATACCAACTCGTATACACTTAGATACTTAACCTTGATAATTCTTCACAAGAATTTTAAATCCACCAAAATCTTATACCTCATAATCAAACTATCAGTACAGTCTACCAAATCATTCAAGTCTTTTCCAAAAATTTTGAAATCCTTAAAATTCCTTTACAGAAATGTCAAATCCATACACTTATTTTCAGTCTAGGTCTATCATATAATCTTTAATTCATCATTTTAGAATTTTATAAATTTTCTAATTTCTCGGGTTGTCACACTAACAATTACACAAATAACTGAATGCGTTCGGGAATTTCGCAAAGTTGAAAATCTGTCAAAAATTTATGTGGCACAGAGTCCGCGCCGCGGCGCGACTCTAAGCTTAAATAACCGGCGCTGCAGTGCCAAAGTGAGCCTCAGCCTCTGTTAGTTGGCGTCGCAGCGCGACCATATCAAAGGAGACTCGCGCCGCAACACCGAGTTCGGTTTCTAGGCAATACCAGGTGACGCCGCAGCGCGGTACAGAGAGTAATAGTCGGCACCGCAGCGCCTGCCTTATAACCTAGACCATAAAGAATGTTTACATGTTGAGCATGAATAGTAATTAAATGAGCACATAACTAAAGATCTTAATATAACATTGTTAAGACATATTTGAGCCGTAAGCATGATCACTTAGGGTTAAAGAAAGTTAATTACATATGAAAGAAAGAACGACGTAATGGAAAGCCGGAACCAATAAATAACAAATCTAATATGTAATTAGATTGAGAAGAAGGGTAAGATTCTTTAGGAACCATGTATGTTTATTCATGACCTAATGTGCTATGTGATGTTATCATCTACTGTAGAGACCTTAAAGACCTACATTGCACGTGTTATATCTGTAAGTAGACGCTAAAGGCAAGTGCTCTAACCCTTGTTCCAGTTCGATCTGGACAAGCTTTGTGATTCATGTATTCTTACGCATGAGTTAATGTCTAATAAAGTCAAAGTCAATTCTTTCGGCTAGACTTATGCTATGTTGGATTTCTTATAATCTATCAAGTATTGACAACGATTTACCAAACTAATATTGTTGTGGTTTTTCAAAAGGAGACTGAGTATGCTAAATTGTTTTGTTGTCAAACGACAGGCACGTGAGGTGGCCACAACTTAAACGTATACACGTTTAATGAATGTAGTGTTGATCAACATAGAGTACTATAGACTGATCACCTAGACGTGCTCGTAAGCTATGCCAGACTTACGGACTTAGTGTCGAGACGTCCTTTTCAAAGTACTTATGAAATGCTCATGGTCTTGAACCAGAATTGATGTTTTACTGAATATTATTATTGTAAAACGTTTTGAATGAAAAGGAGTGCTATTTTGAATTATCGATGGTACTTCATAACTATTATTCAGTTATTGAAGATATACGATTCCTATGTTTCAAGCATGCTAGCTTTATTAGAATTGTTGTACTTGCTGAGCTAGTTAGGCTCACACTTACTTGAACCATATGAATGCAGCTAAGAGCGAAGGACCGATGGATCCGGCAAGGATAAAGGGGAGGCGAAGATAAACTCGTAGATTACTGATGTAATAGTATAGTTTTGTAAGGATAATATTTAATATTATGACAAGGACAAATGTAATGGTTGTAAAGAACCTGGGGAATGTTAATATTCTTTTTATTATATATAAGACATATTCGTTCTTTTGAGGCATTTCAATTGAATGTTTATGTGAACTGTAGCACCGTATAGCACCATCTTTCGGGTTGTAAGATACCTGGATTTGGGGGCATCACAGATGTGATGCATACGCAATGACTTTGCCATGCTGCATGAGCACGCAACCAAGTCCTCTATGCGAAGCATCGCTATAAACTACGAAATTTCCTGTATCATCGGGTAAAGATAATACAGGTGCTTCACTCAGCCTTTTCTTCAGTTCTTGGAAACTGTCTTCACACTTCTCCGCCCATACGTACTTCACTGTCTTCCTTGTCAAGTTAGTCAACGGAGTAGCTTTCTTCGAAAAATCATAAATAAATCTTCGATAGTATCCCGCTAACCCTAGGAAACTCCGCACCTCTATCGGCATTTTCGACTGTTCCCAATTCATCACTGCTTCCACCTTCACTGGGTCCACTGAAATTCCATCTCAATCGATAACATGTCTTAAAAACTGTACCCTTTCTAGCCAAAATTCACACTTAGTGAATTTCGCATATAACTTCTCCTTCCTTAGTGTCTCCAACACTAACCTTAGGTGATCAGCGTGATCTTCTGACGTCTTAGAATAGACTAGAATATCATCGATAAACACTACGACAAACTTGTCCAAATATTGTTTGAACACTCTGTTCATCATATTCATAGATGCAACTGGTGCATTTGTCAACCCAAACAACATCACCAAAAACTCATAATGACCGTAACGAGTTTTGAATGTTGTCTTAGGTACATCCTCCTTCCTAACCTTCAACTGATGATACCCCGTTCGTAAATCTATCTTAGAAAAATATTTTGCCCCTTTCAACTAATCAAAGAGATCATCGATCCTGAGCAATGGGTATTTATTCTTTATTGTTAACTTATTCAACTCTCGGTAGTCGATACAAAAGTCTTACCAATCCGTCCTTCTTTTTCACAAACAGTACCGATGCTCCCCACGACAAAACACTCGGTTGAATGTACTTTCTATCCAACAGTTCTTGTAATTGTACCATCAGCTCCTTCATCTCCACTGGTGCCATACGGTACAATGCCCTAGAAACTGGTGCTGCTCCTGGCATGATATCTATTACGAACTCGATCTCCCTATCCGGTGGAAGACTCGGCAATTCACTTGGAAATACATCCACGAATTCTTTAACTATAGGTATTTGTTCCATCGTTGCTCCCACTCTCTGGGTATCAACAACATGGCACAAATAGCATACACATCCCTTCCTCAACAATTTCCTAGTTTCTGTCAAGGTAAGACAACACGAACGTCCCGGCGATTTATTACCGTAAAACACTACATGAGGCTGTCTCAACGTTCTAATATTTACACATTTCTTTTGGCAATCTATTATTACACCATGGTTAAACAACCAATCCATCCCGACAATTACATCAAATTCTCCCAACTTTATCGGTAACAAATCTACCGATAATTTATAGCCCCGTATTTCTACACAACAACTCCTATGAATATTTTCAACAGGAATTATTTCTTCGTTTGCTACCTTGATATTCAATGGTATAGGCAATCTTTCGGGAAGTAATCATAATCGTCTAGCAAAATCACATGCTATGAAAGAACAAGTAGCACCCAAGTCAAATAACACATAAGCATTTATATTGTTGAGCGGGATAATACCTACAACTACATCCCCTGATGTAACTGCATCTTGGTGTTGGGTAAAATCTAGTTACACACAACATGCAAGTATACGTGGTCAACAAGTAATAAAGTGTAAGTAGAATATCGTTCCCACGAGGAATTGTTTAATAAAAATCACCAAGTACTAACCCGTAACTAACTCAATCTTATTTAAACGAATGAATTTCAAATTATATAATTAAACTACTATTAAATTCCACTAGTTAAATTAAGATTACAGAGATTTAAAATCACAACTTCACTTGTTGCTTCATTTAAGTTAACACATTTCCCATCAATTATTCTCTATCCTGAGTTGTTAATCAAGAACACTAAAGCAGATAAAATCACCTCTCGATGCATAATACCCATACTCACTTAAATCCACAGATGATAGAATTAAGCAAGACACCCTAATTAACTAATCCATTGTATCTCTATGTGAATTACAAATAAAAAGGATTTAAAGCACAAGTTCTCTATAAGATTACATATGGCGTAAAGGCATATCTCTATCCTAAACACGAATCATGAATTCCATCTATACAAAAATCACAAACACATGCTATCATGATTAGATCTAAATATATACTTCAATTCTCCAAGAGTTAACAATATCAACCTCCTACTTATCATTGGCCAAAATCAAATTCCATCAAAACATTACCCAAGTAAATACTAAACATGATAAATACCCCCAAACTTAAAACAGACATTGTCCTCAATGGCTAAGATAGGAAAAAATAAAAGAGAGGACTTCCCTGACATAGAGCAATTTATCTCCTTGTCTACAAAGTCTGAAGAATAGGTTAGGCATATTGGAATGAATCGGGCACCACACTTGAGTTGGACTTAACTAGCCTGCGAATATGATAGAAGCAAGCTTGTTAGATCCTATAAAAAATGAAAAAAAAAATCTATCAACTAATATGAAACCTAAAAAAAAGTAACAATAAAAATTAAACTTGGGTTGCCTCCCAATAAGCGCTTGATTTATAGTCCTTCAGCTAGACTTTGCCTGGTCAATGCTATCCAATTCCTCTTCAGAAGTTGAGGAACCCTCCATCCATCAGTAACAAATTGTCCTTTTGGAGGTTCCCACAGGCGATGGCCAATGCATTTAAGTCACCTAGCATGATCTTTTTAGATAGGATCCCTATTAAGTACGGCAAACCACTAGGTGCTTTCCCCATTATGTCTGTGATCAAATTATGGCATGGAAGCTTGTCAAACACAACAGGGTCTTCTTCTATCTTCCCTTTCTCATCCCACCATGACTCTAAAGTTGTCCTAGCTCTCATATCACATATAACCTTGCCTATGACATGACTACCAATTGGACACGGTCTTGAAAAACTACCCGGATCCTTGAACTTTGGTGGAGAAGGTACATGGGACACTATCAAAATTGGCTCATCTTCGTTGGTACTCAAAGTTAGATCTTCACCGATCTCCTTTTCTTGGTCCCCAAGTTTCTCCTCTCTTTCAACATCTATATCATTTGGCACATCCGGTTGCAGATTTGGCTCGGGCTCACCATCTGTCTCGGAATCCATGTCATAGGGCCAAGTGTATTGAGGACAAATGTTCGAGGCATTGATTAGTTGTTCTATTTGGTTCGCAAAATTTTGACTCGATATCTCTTGATTAATCCTCCTCTCCTCACTTGAAGCTATGAACTTGGACAGAATTTTCTCCAAATTTGAATGTTCTTCCTGTTGTAGTGGAGGTGGACACGAGAAATCCGGTGGGTATGTTGGACTTGGAGCATAAAATTGGTCTTGATGAGTATGGCTCCATGAAAAATTCGGGTGATAACCCCAATCCTGATAATAGTTGTTGGGATAAACATAATTGTTGGGGTAATCACCACCATACGGTACCGGCTCGAAAATGGTGGCGCATTGATGACTCGGATGATTTCTAGCACAATAATCACAAGTAACCGCCACACTTTGACGATGTTGTGCTATAAAAGCGTCTAACCTCCTCGAAAATGTCTCAATTTGTGCTGACAATGCAGAAAGTGTCGCAAGTCCATCAATCTCCGCTCCCCTTGGCTGAGTCATTCTCGTATACGGCCATTGATAATTAAATTCTGCCATGGTACCTGGAAAGAAAGAAAAATAATTGAAAGAGAATTAAATAAGACAAGAATAAATAAAAAAAACGTTTAAATTAAAACTAATTTGATAAAAATTAATATTGGCAAATATTATTAAATTATTTCCCCAGCAACGGCGCCAAAAACTTGTTGGATAAAATCTAGTTACGCACAACACGCAAGTATACGTGTTCAACAAGTAATAAAGTGTAAGTAGAGTATCATTCCCACGAGGAATTGTTTAATAAAAATCACCAAGTACTAACACGTAACCAACTCAATCTTATTTAAACGAATGGATTTTAAATTATATAATTAAACTACTATTAAATTCCACTAGTTAAATTAAGATTATGGAGATTTATAATCACAACTTCACTTGTTGCTTCATTTAAGTTAACACGCTCCTCATCAATTATTCTCTATCCTGAATTGTTAATCAAGAACACTAAAGTAGATAAAACCACCTCTCGATGCATAATACACATACTCACTTAAATTCGCAGATGATAGAATTAAGCAAGACACCCTAATTAACTAATCCACTATATCTCTATGTGAATTAAAATTAAAAAAGATTTAAAGCACAAGTTCTCTATAAGATTACATATGGCATAAAGGCATATCTCTATCCTAAACTCAAATCATGAATTCCATCTATGCAGAAATCAAAAACACATTCTATCATGATCAGATCTAAATCTATACTTCATCTCTTGAGTTCATATAGATTATCACGGTAATTGATGGCCACTCAATTAAATAATTAATTCCAAATCACAATAGATAATCCTCACAATAGAACATAATAATTGATAGTGAAACATATTAAAATAAACAAAGAATTAGTTCATTGAATTAAAACTAAGAATCCACAGTTGAATATACATAAAAAGATAAGAATAAGATTAAGGAAAAGAAGTGAATCTGTTGTTGGCTAATTCGTCCTCCGTCTCGCTCTTGATCTGGATCTCCAATGGCTTTCAAGTGCTTCAATCTCCAAATCTCATCAGAACTAGTGATTTCTCCTATTCTACTCTAATCTAATCTAATGGAATCCTCTCTCTCTTAATCTATGTAATTCTTCTCCTTTTATATGCCTCTTTATATGTCATTAAGTCCTCTTTGAAGTCCTTGAGTCAATCGGATCAAACCAATCCTTCTCGAACTCAAATTCGAACAAAAAAAGACTTTTCTGCGAGTACCCCCGCCCCGGCGGGGGGTATTGGTATACCCAATGTTTTGCTACTTGTATCCCCGCCCCGGCGGGGGTTTTGTATAGTAAAATCTCGCCCCGGCGGGGGTCCTTTTTCTGCTGCAGTGTCCTCTAGTAAAACGGCCATAACTTTTGATCCGGGAGGAGTTACGGGGCCTGCCACCTATCAAATCGAAGATATCGACGAGATCTACAACTTTAATTCTTTGAGAAATAACAATTTCAGATTGGATCAAGGGGGAAATTGGGCTTGAATTATATGCTATGTAAATGCCAAGCATGACAACTCTTAGCTTTGATCTTTGTTGATAAAAAGGCCATAAGTCTTGCATCTGAACTCCGATTGGGAAAGTTCATGTGATAATCCGGGATTTTGAATAATCTAAATTTTACGAATAATTTTTTTTTTAATACTAATATTGATTATTAATTTTGTGCCGAGTATCTGTGATACGAGTCTCGAGATGTAGTCAATTTGTGTACTGACTGAGAAATTAAGAGTAGAGTTGTGCTTAACATATTTAGAAACCCTAATCCTAAGTTCGAATAGGGATTTGATAGAAAATACAATTAAAATAATTGTAATGGTGAGTACGTGTTTGTACTATAGAGAAATTTTGATCAATAATTGATCGAGTATGGTACAAAATTAGTAAACCTTAGTATGAGATTAGAAACCCTAATCTCAAGATTAGAAACCCTAACGCGTAGTTAAAAATCCTAATTTTAAATTCGGGAATCCTAAATTCTAATTTAGAAAACCCTAATCCTAATTAGAAAGCCTTATGTGATTAGTAAACTTTCATGTGATTAGTAATCTTTAATATAGTTAGGAAACCCTAATTATATTTTAGAAATCTTAATTTTCTATTTTAAAACCCTAATTTAGAAAATCCTAGAAGCTAAGGTTGTAAAACCTAAGGGTTAGAACCTTAGGGTTAAACCCTAAGGGTTTGGACAAAAGTCATATATGCCATTAAATTTAGAATACAAATGACCAAAATACCCTTTTTACATTCTATAATGAGTTAACTTGTAAATCTGTCCAAAATAAGAGTTGGTGACCAACTAAAGGCAGTCATTGACTCTTATCTCACCCATAAACTGATCCAACTTGCCACCTAGCCATTTATAGATACATTGTATCATTTTATAAGAGATAAAGAGAGAGAAAGTCATAAAAATTGACTCATACACACTCAAGCTCTCAACAACTCTCTCTCTCCCAAACCTCCGAATTTGCTAAGTAAATCAGTCACTAGATAACCTCCTATAACACCAAGAACAGATTTGGAGAGCAAGGATCAAAGATTTAGCAAGAGAAGGTATAACCCTAAACTCAACCTAGATCTTGTATGCTAAGGTAAAGTTTGTGTTTATGTGTTTAGATTTGTGCTAAAGGATGTTTTATGATGATCTATAATAGATCCATAGCATCAAAGTGGGTAAAAATGATGTTTTTCAAAAACTGTCCAAGAACCCTAAAGTCGTCTGACAAGCATATGTCAGTGGCCCTAGATTCTTTTCTATTCATGATTTTTGATGTTTTATGTTTTAGATCTATAGTTTGATATAAGATCTTTGTTCTGCAAGTGAAATCACAGTCATTTGATGTCTAGGTTTCATGTTATTCTTGGTCAAAACCCGTTGACCGGGCATGACTGGGCGATTTCTGGGTAACCCAGAAATCCTAAACCGGCGCTTCACAAGTTTTCGTTAGCCCCAGATCTGTCAGTTGTGAAGTGATTTGATAATGTGTTTGTATCCAGTTTATAGCCTGTCATATGTACTTTATATTTATGGCTTTAGATCATGTAAACAATCAATCGATTGTAAGTAATAGGTGGTCAAAGTAGGCCACTCGCACTGATTTAGCGTTTCTGGAAAACCCAGAAACCAGATGAACTTGTATTCTGACAGCCTTTGATCGGATTGAATCTGGAGTTTATGATGTAGTTGGACTTAGATCATGGTATATAAATGTTCCTTGACATGAGTACTATAGTTCTGAGCCTTAATAACACCAATACAATAACTAGAACATAAACTTAATCGAGCTTGAAAGTGTCTAGTCGACACTGTCTGGGTTTCTGGGTTACCTAGAAAACCCATATTTGATCTGACAATGACTTTGAGAGGCTGGATCTACTTGTTGGGATGTTGTATGACCAAGATGTTAGTTGATAATTGTAGTGTTACATATACACACTACCAAATCAGTGTCTTAGCTAGCCCAGAACCTGCCTGAGCTGAGAATCACAGTTGGTCAAACCGAGACCCTTGAGAACTGAGATGTCAGTGTTCTTGAACTCAAGAATACCAACAGCGACGGTTACTGTCGCTATCCATAGCGACGATTTTTAATATTTTTAATTTCTGAATTTTCAGAAATTAATTAAAAATATAAAATAAATTATAAAAATTATAAAAATGGTTTTAAAAATTATTTTAAATTCTGAAAAATGACTTTTAATTATTTGGGATATTTTTCATTAATATTTATAATTATTTGAATATTAATGATATTAAATTTATTTAATTAGTATATTAAATAAATTAGAGAAAAATGATTTTAATATTATAAAAATTATTTTAAATAAGAATAAAGTGTTTAAAAATATTTTGAGCTATAAAATGTAACTTTTAATATTTTTGAGTAATTTTCATTAATAATTTAATATTAATGATAATAGATTTATTTAATTATTATATTATATAAATGAATTAAAAATGGTTTTATTGATTTAAAAATCATTTAAAAATGAGAAAAATGATTTAAAAATATAAGTTATAATTAATGACTTTTAATATTTTTATGATAAATTCATTAATATTTAAATATTAATGGTGATGGTTTAAAAATAATTTTAATTATTTTAAAAATCATTTAAGTAGAATATTGATAATTTAAAAATATTTTAAGTTAATAATACTAACTTTAATATTTTGACAAATATGTCATTAATATTTTAATATTATTAAATATTAATGATGATGGAATTAATTAGTATTTAAATCATTTAAAAATGATTCCGATGTTTGAAAAATTATTATAAATTGTAATAATTGTTTATAAATTAATAAAAGCTTCCGAAAAATATTATAAATTATATTTGACTTATCTAATATAATATTGAAGCTTTGAGACTAAGTTTAAGTGACAATAAATGTGTTAATTATCGGATAGGGTGACCAAGACACCGAGAATAGACTGAAGTCCAACCAGACCGAACTAGTTAGACTTGATAAGTGTTTATATAGGTTATAAACACTAATGTGGCTATGTGGTAATGTGCCTAGGAGAAAGACTGATTGTAAATTACAGTAATACGTGTTATAAATTATTGTGCTAATTGTGAGACCGATATTATTGATTACAGGTCTTACGAACGCAGTTAAGTATATTGTGTAGCAGTAATCAACGCGGAAGGCAAGTTTTCTTAACTCAACCTTGAGTTATTATTTTTCAAATATTATGGTGGTTAATTATTTTTAATTAGACCACGTCTGAGAATTATTATTGATTATTCGCAGTTAGTGCATGTTTATCAATTCAAATTGAATTATTGATTTTTAGAATATGATTAGGGAATAACTGTTATTGGTTATTCACATCCGTAGAAGTTATTATTGATTGTAATAGTACAGTTGAATTATGTCTATTGTAGAATCGTATTAAGCAATGTCTTAGCTAATTATTCTGGCTAGACGAACATTTATTAGAACTTGATAGGTTCGAGAAGAGAATTCAATTATTATTGATAGATCGATGCCAATTATTTTGGCTAGATCGAGAAGTGATTAGATATTGAAATCATTATATTTCATTGTTATAAATCAAACTTTGATTATAAGACTGAGAAGAACAACCTTTAATATAAAGGGAACCTTTTTGGTCGTATATTCTATCGATGCGCGCGTGTAAGTATTATGCATAATATAGGGTACAAGGAGTTGGCCGCTCTAAGTACTTGCAGAGGGATATAATTTAATTTTTATGGTTATCTGATACACCTGGGTATATCAAAGTCCAATCTTTAATAGTTACTCGAGAAGGGAAGTTCAAGATCCAACGGATCACTCAGCATAAATCTAGAAAACATTCCATTTTGTTATTGCGTAAAATTGATTCTTGAGTATTCAATAGAATATCGTAGAAACTTTGAAAGCATTGCACTCTTTCATTATCAAATTATTGTATTGCATAGAATGCGAGAAGACTTGTTAGTTAATAAAGATTTGTTCAGCTATTTTAAAGTTTCCCGAACTTTGGTGTTATTCTATCAAATTATCTGTTTTTATTGATTCTTGTACATTCATTGTATGTCTTAACTTACGGGAAAAATTTATTGCTCACCCTTGCTAAATAAAATATTTCAGCTAGGAACGAAGAGGCCAGCGGGTCTAAGAAGAACAAAGGCAAAGGCAAAGGCATAATGCTGGAGTAGTTATAATGAACATTAGTATTATGTTGTATTTGTAAACCCTTTTTGTATATCTAAAGGGTATGTTTGTAATGTTAAGGTTAGAGAACCAAGGCTAATGTATTAACAATATAAGTTAATGAGGTGTATGTTTATATTCATAAATGAATGTGTAGTTAAATGTTATTTATATTGTGGATCATGAGCACCAAACTCAGGGGTCAGGTAACCCGAATTTGGGGTGTCACAGTTCAAGATGTTCTAGAAAGCTAAGAAGTAGATCTACAATAAAATCCTAGTTCCAAGCCAAGAACATGTATCCAACTTGGTGTTAAAAGTCCTTCAATCTTCCCTTCTTGCATTTGCTTGCATAGTTTAGTCCAAAAGATGTCCGAATTGCTTTCCCTTACTTCTTCATGCCAATGGTCGCCTTTTTCTTGCGTTTTCAAACCAATAGTCGCTCACACAGCTCCCAAGCATATAATCTACAAAATGAACACAAAATGCATGAAAAGTAACTAAGAAACATGAATTTGAGCAACTAATTCAAGTAACAGATACCAGATAAGTAGGTATAAAACCTACTTATTACTCGGACCATCATGTTAAAGGTGAGGGCCATCGGCCTACTCATCTGTGCAGGACCACCAATAGCTAACTTACCGCTATTAGCGCCCTTATTCCCGTCTGTCCTCTTCTTCAGGCAGTTCTTCGCTATGTGATCGGTTGATCCACATACGAAGCATCTATGGTTTTTCTTCAGACTTGGATAGTTAAGCGAAATGTGCCCCTCCTGTCCACAGTTGTAATACACCGCCTTTCCCTTGAAACAGACTCCTAAGTGAGTCTTCCCACAATTCTTGCATGCCTCCATCCTCTTCTTAGGATCTCCTTGCTTTACTCTGGTATTCCCAAAGTTAAATCCCTTCCTCTTCTGCCCGTCGCCACTACCACTGGCTTCCTCCGTTTTCACTCCCCCATCTATCTTATTCTTGTTCTTCTTCTCCTTGTGGTATTGGCTTAGAGCCTCACTACCACCCTCGACAATTATTTCCTTCTCTAGTATAGTTCCAAAAGAATTACTTTGGAACACAGATATCCTGCTATAGAGCCAGGGTTTCAAGCCCTGCTCAAACCTTCTAGCCTTTCTCACCTCCGTGTCCACCTGATGTGGAGAAAACCTCGCCAGTTCATTGAACTTGGCAGCATATTGGGGAACTATCATTTCCCCTTGTTTCAGTTCTAGAAACCTCATCTCCATTCTCCCCTACATACTTGTGGGAAAGTAGTTCTCGAAGAAAATCTTCTTGAACCGCGTCCACGTAAGGGTCTCTATCCCAGCCCTAGCCTGGTTTGCCTCCCACCAGAAGTTGGCCTCTCCTTTCATCATATAGGTAGCAAAAGCAACCTTTTGCCCCTCTTCGACATTTATAATAACAAATGCCTTCTCTATTTCTTTCACCCAAGTCTGGTCTTTTATGGGGTCCGTAGTTCCTTTGAACTCTGGCGGACCGACACTTTTAAAATCCTTAAACGTAGTAGCTCGTACTACTGCAAGATTTATGGGTATATTAGCCCCATTCCTATTAAACGCAGCCGTTAATAAATTAACGAACTCTTACATCTGGTTAATCGGTCCCCCTTCCAGTTGATTGACATTGGCTTCTTGATTTCGTTGTCTTCTTCTTGGCGGCATTTTTCTGCTAAGATAAATGATACGTCATTATTATTTCCTTCTTCTTTGTTAGTTATTATTCATTATTAAATAATAACTTCAACTCATTGCACAATATATTCCATAAAAAGGCTTATATTGATTTACTTCTTCCTTGTAGTATAATACTACAGCATTCGTCATTACACAGCCTTAGCTGATTACATTACTATCCCACAATTGCTTTCAAAAATTGGGATTTACAAAAGACTACCATTTGATATACAAAAGAAGATTTTACGTCACTACTAGATACATCATATTTACATATCTAACTATACTCTAACTACTAACTAATTTACATCTGCCTTATGGCATTCTCATAATCTGAGTCTGCCCTACCTCTATCGGATACCCAACCACTTGCTGCTGAAAATCCGTATGCAAACTCCTATGTGTATAGGATATTCTACCCATCTTTTGGTTTTTGACCTTTAGCTCCTACCTGAGCTCAAAGGTCTCCTGTTTCAGCTCGTGGACCTTGCCCTTCGCCAAAACTCTCTCGTCATGCTCTTCCTCCCACATTATCTCCATACTTTTCTTATCCTCCAGGATTTCATGGACCTTCTCCTTCAGCTCCCTTACCTCCTACCCCAACTGGATATTTCTATCCAATAATGCCATGAACAGTGCCTTCATTGACTCCCCCGGAGTCATCTCTTCTGCAGATGCTACGGTGTTAAAAGACACCACCTCCACCTCTTCCTCCGACATGCCATCAAACAAAGACATGAGGTCTAAGCTTTTTGAGTCTTCAGACTCGACTATAACCACTCCTGGCTCTTCTGCTATAGGGGTTGGTAAGATCTCTACTTGATTTACGGACTACTCGCTAACATGTATATCCCTATACATCTCATTATTTCCTGACATCTACAACCAAACAAATTAGTTTGATTAGTAAACATCATTAGAATAGTAAAAACACATCACATTTAATGCATTTTTAGGGTTAACTTCATCTTTTACTTCTTTAACTTTTCTTAAGGTTATGACTTAAGGTTCTTTTTACCCCTTAAGTTTTATAACCTACAGCTCTGATACTAACCTGTGACGCCCCCAGATTCGGGTATCTTTCAACCCGACAGATGGTGATACATGGTGCTATAGTTCATACATTCATTCAATTGCAATACCTCAAAAGATTGAAAATGTCTTCTATATATTCTAAAATAATATTACCATACCCAGGTTCTTTATAACCATTACATGTGTTCTTGTCATTATATCAAATAATTATAACATTCATACTATACTATTACAAAGGTAATCTATTGGTTCGCCTTAGCCTTCCCTTTATCTTTACCGGATCCTTCAGTCCGTTCGGTCTTAGCTACATTCATATGGTTCAAGTAAGAGTGAGCATAACTAGCTCCGCAAGTATGACAATTTCATTTAAACAACAGGCTTGAATCATATAAATCGTATATCTTCAATAACAGAATCAATAGTTATAAAGTACTAATGATAATTCAAAATAGCACTTCTCTTTTCTTTAAAATATTTCATAATGAACAACATTCATTAAACATCAATATTGGTCCAAGACCTTGAGCATTTCATTCTTTCTTTGAAAAGGACAACCCAGCACCAAGTCCGTAAGTCCGACATATCTTACGAGCACGTCTAGGTGATCAGCCTATAGCACTCTATGTTGTACAACACTACTTTCTTTAAACGTATCTACGTTTAAGTTTTGACAACCTCACGTGCCTGTCGTTTGACGACAAAACATTTGTTTATCAAACTCAGTCTTTCTTTGAAATCAATACCAAAACATTTTGGCAAAAGATAGCAACATTGACAACAGTTTAATAGATTATAAGGAAATCCACAAAACACATTAAGTCTAGCCGAATGAATTGGCTTTAACTTCATTATACATCAATTCATGCATAAGATACATGAATCACAAAGCTTGTCCAAAAAAACTTAGACAAGGGTTAGAACACTTGCCTTCAGCGTCTTCTACAATTATTATTCTCTTCCTTTAAGTCTTCAAGGATTCTACAATGCATGATCACATAATATACCACATTAGGTCATATATAATCAAGTATGGTCACTAATACATCTTACCCTTCTTCTCAATCTAATCCTGCCTTAGATTGTTTAACATTCGTTATGGTTTATCGTATTACATTGCATTTATGTTCAAGTATTCTTCGTCAACCTTTAGTTGTAATCTTTACGGTTTACAATCATCTTTAATGATGTTACATTAGGTTTATTAAGTATATAATTCAGCATTCATTCACTTCTTATTCTTTATGTTCATGAGCATTCTTTTCTGGGTCTTTCCTAGTACTGGCGCTGCAACGCCAGCTTTCTATATAGAGCTCGCGCTGCGGCGCGACTCCTCAGTATGTATGGCTTGACCTTGGCGTTGCGGCGCCACCCTTTCCTCCCTGTGCCGCGCTGCGGTGCAACTTCCCAGTATATGAGGGTCTGGCCTGGCACTGCGGCGCCGGCTTCACCTCCTTGGCCCGCGCTGCGGTGCCAACCCTGCCTCAAAGAAAATTTCCCATAAATTTTTTTTCTGTAAATTTTTCGGGCTCATAACTTATCCATTCTAAGTCCGAATTGGCTCGTTCAAAAGTCATTAGCTCACAAATCACATGTTCTATGATTTAATTAGAAAATATTTCATTTTTGAATCTTTTAACTCAGAATTCACCGATTAGTTCATTATTAAGCGTTCGATAAACGTTCGTGAACGTTCAAAGCTCGTTTCTTCGTTCTAAGTCAGAATTTGGTCATTTAGAATGCAAATTTAGACTATTCTCCATCGAAAACCAATATTTCTGAGTTCAATGGTGACTTTTGACTTTCATTCTGAGAATTTAACGATTTTGACGATTATCGTCTAATCTCGTAAATTTCATCATAACTTCGTTACTTAAGATTTTTACATCGTTCAAAATAGATTCATTTCATATCTCTAACATCCTAACCAAACATATTACAACCACAAAATGATTATTCTTAATATGTTCTTCATTTGTTCATAATTTTCATAAGTATGATTCTTTTACAACATGATTTATTAAAGCTTAAGTTCCCTAATAACCATCCTTATTGTAAAGCCCCCAAATCCAGGTACTTGAAACCCGAACTCGGTACTTCATGATACCATTTCTATGAGCGGAATAATACTAATAATAATAACAATAATATAAATATTAAACTTAATTTACATAATTATCAGAGTCTAACTCCCAAGTACGTAACCTTTAATACATTTCTTACATAGCAGGATAGATAATATTTATCATTATCCTAATAATATCAAACTATTACATAGAATACCACAAATCTTATTCTTTTTACTTTCCTTTTCCTTTGTTTCTGCATGATCCTTCTGGTTGTTCACACTTAGCTGAAAATATTTAATTTAAGCAAGGATGAGCATTTGAGTGCCCAACAAGTAATAGGAATTATATATATATATAAGCTGAAAGAATTTAAATATTTTCTTTATACTATCCTTCTACAATAAATCAATAGTTATGAAGTAATTTGTACCGATAATAATAAGATAACAACCCTCCTTCAAATTTTTGAAACTACGTACGTACTATAAATAGGGTTAAGGTGACATACTATGAACATTATTTTTAATTTTTGAATAGGTTAAACAGAACTTCATCTGTAAACCGTCATAACTTACGGGCACGGGGGTGATCAGCCCATTGTACCCTGTATTGATCAATACTACATGCAAGAATGATGATATCGTTCACTCTGTCCACCTTGGGTGCATAAAAAGTTTTCCCGTGTACGGGATGTTCATACTTGTCGGGATTCCAAACCAAAGGTTTTATCTTGTTCAACAATAATCTATAATTCAACTTATATATATATATACGGGTAACTAACAAAAGTGTATCAACATGTGATTATATACAATGATTATCCAAGTTGGGACACTTATATAACCATTTATAGAAATTAACAAACAGAATATATATCTGAATTATCATATACTAACATGTTGATAATCAATGATCGGATATATATATATAACAATAGAGTTAATAATCTAGCATAATAATAATATAGTTCTGAAACATTCTTATTCATGTCCATTGCATAAAGAAAATGCAAAGGTAAGATACTTGTATGGTCTGCTGCTTACAAAATGCAACTTAGATTTATCTTTTATATCACGACCTATCATTAATCAGATCATTTTACTGATTAGAACAATATACTATAACACATAGTACTGCATTTCGCAGTGAACACATAACCTAATGACATTATCCCACATGTTTAACAACCATTGAATCACAAATAAACACTTATCAAATCAAATTATCTAAGTCCAAATCAATTTCTGAAACATGTCGATGTACCGACGGCTTTATCGGGTAATTATCGAGTCTAAGACTCTATTTTGTAACTCAATATCTTCAAGTATCAGTCATATTATTTTTAAATGACTAATAATAATTTTTAAATATTTATTATATTTTATCATGAATTTTCAAATATCGGAATCATTATTAAATAATTTTAATATTAAACAATTATATTATCATTAATATTTAATTAATATTAAACTATTAATGAAACCATTGCCAAAATATTAAAGTTATTTATAATAACTGAAAATATTTTTAAAACATGTATATTGCCTTTAAATGATTTTTAAAATATTTAAAATTATTTTTAAATAATAACCATTAATATTTAAATATTAATGTACTATTTCTCAAAATATTAAAAGTCATTAATTATAACTTAAAATATTATTAATTTATTTATATCCTTTTTAAATAATTTTTAAATTAATAAAATCATTTTTAAACTATTTATTTAATATAATTATTAAATAAATTTAATATCATTTAATATTAAATTAATATCATTAATATTAAATTATTAATGAAATTATTCTTTAAATATTAAAAGTTATATTTTATAACTTAAAATATTTTTAATAACTTTATTTTTATTTAAAATGATTTTTCTAAAATTAAAATCATTTTAAACTAAATTATTTAATATAATTATTAAATAACTTTAATATCATTAATAATAATTAATTAATGAAATTTACCTTTAAATATTGAAAGTTATATTTTATAAAATAAAATATTTTTAAATACCTTATTATTATTTAAAATAATTTTTAATATAATAAAATCATTTTTAATTAATTTATTTAATTCATTTAGTAAATAACTTAAATATCATTAATATTAATTTAATAATGAATTTCATCACAAAATATTAAAAGTTATTAAAAATAACTTAAAATATTTTCTTATATCATAATATAATTTTAAATGATTTTTTAAGTATTAAAATTATTTTTAAATAATTTATTTAATATAATAATTAAATAAATTAAATACCTCTAATATTTCAAAAATATTAAATATTTATGAAATATAATTAAAATAATTAAAAACAAATTTTCAGACCTTAAAATAATTTTTAATAATTTATTTTATATTTTTAATAATTAAAATCTAATTTTCTATAATTATTTAATAAAATTATAATTTTTGTATAGAAACTGTCGCTAAAGACCACCTATAGCGACAGAACCGTCGCTATAGGTGTTGTTCGTGTTCATCATGCAAACCCAAAAAATCAAGTCAGATACTGAGTGACCTAGTTTGACCAAGAATCATTCTTCACACAAAGTGTTTCTGGACATGTTGTTGATCAGATCATGTAGTACTAATACAAGACTACAAGATTCATCAACAAGAAAGTTCAAACTACATCACAATAAGTAGATCTAAGCCCTCAAAGTTACTGTCAGAACTGTTCTTCATTTTCTGGGTTACCCAGAAATGAAGAACAGTTCAATCAGTCCACTTTGGGCTTACATAACTTGTTGATCATGTAATGGTTTAGCGATTTATCGATTTCAGGCTATAGGAAACATGTACGACTACAGATTCATTACATAATATCATCAAAACAACAACATATCAAGCATAAAAGATCCGATCAAACTGCTGTCAGAAACACGTTCTTGAAGTTTTCTGGAATTTCCAGAAAATGAAATCGTGGGCTTCTGTACCACTTTGACCAATCACTACTATCGACTCGTTTAATAATAGAGAGATTTTAAAGCTTAAACATGGAGTTTATATACCAGACTATAACTTAGACACAATAATCAAACCAACAAATTAACACACTGACAGGTCCAAGGCCAACAAAAACTTGTCAGACGCTAGTTCACGGTTTCTGGGCTGCCCAGAAATGGCCCGGTCATGGTCGGTCAACCGACTTTGACCATCAATAACTTGCAACCTAGACCAAATCTAAGTCTGATTCTTGCTCCAGATCAAAGGGCACATATCAGACTCCATATTCAAAGCTTTAAACAACAAAAACACATAACACAGAACGATTGGTGGCCACTGACATTCGTTGTCAGACCACAGTTGAACTTTTTTCCAGATTTTTGCAAATCTTCAAATCCGAGCCTCTAGATGTTATGGATCTAATATCTAGCAACCCAGATCATCATTATGCACCATAAACAACATATTTAACACATAAAAATTAACATCTAACAACAGATCAAAGGTCAGTTTTCATGGTTAGGGTTTATACCTTTTCTTTGATCTATCTTGTATTTGGGCTTCTGATTTGTTAGTGGATTTCATAGGGCTGGTTTTGGGGACTGATAAGCCTTATATTTTCGTAGGTTTTGAAGAAGAGAGAATTGGTTAAGTGCTTGTGCAAAAATAAGCTAACATTTGATATTTTCTCTCTCCACTCTATATATATATGATGTTAGATGCATGAATTTGCTGATTTAGATTCATGTGCTGGAGGTTTTGTGTCACATGAAGTGGTTGAAGTAGTTCACCAACTAAACCTAAGGTCAAAACCTATAAATTAGCTTCAATAATGCAAGGGTATTTTGGTCAATTGGCTTCGAATTTTAATGGCATTTGTGTAAACTTGTCCCAAACCCTTAGGGTTTAACCCTAAGGTCTTGCACAATTAATTTGTAGGATTTCTAATTAAGCAAAAATAGATAAATAAATAAAATTTTAGTTTCTATAAATTACAAATTAGGTTTACTAATTTAGTTTAGGTTTCCTAATTTCATAAACTTAAAAATTAGGTTTAGGTATTAACTAATTAACATTATGCTTGTTTAATTAGCGATTAGGGTTCCTATTTAGCAATTAGGGTTAATAATTTAATAATTAGGGTTAACGATTTGTAATTAGGGTTTCTAATTATATTATACATGCACATTAGGGTTTAAAGTCCACTAATTAGCATTAAACATTCTAAATTAGCAATTAGGGTTTCCCAATTTGACAGTTAGGGTTCCAAATATAAAAATTAGAGTTTATAAACATTAATTAGGGTTTTTAAAAATTAGGGCTTCCCTAATTAAGGTTAATATCTATAATTCCAGTCATTAATCACATTATCTTGATTACATAACAATCTTGTACTCTAATTTGAGTTTCAGATTAGGGTTTTCCACAGTAAAACTAGGGTTTGACATAATACACCATAATTGACCAACCATTATCAATACGTACATACAGTACATATTTATAGCACTGAAAAATCAAAATATAATATTATTATATTATTATTCTCATTCCTTGATAAAAATCCAACTCTAGGGTTTGGATTCCATATTTTATTTATTCTTCATATATAACATTATTAATTAAGAAAAAAAATAATTAACTTAATTAATCTAACATAAATTCATATAATAAAATAAATAGTTATTATAATAATTCTAATAATCATTTCATATATTATTTAAATAATATATAATTATATTTTTATGAAAAAAATTATTAATAAAAACATTTCTATAATAAAATTAATTATTATAAGAATATACTTTATAATAATCAATAATTCTAAAATAAAATTATTTTTAATTATTCATGTAATAAATATATTTTTATTTATCACATAAATACATACGCAAAATTTCTGATTTAATTATATAGAAAATATCGGGTTGTTACACTTATCACCCCATAACATACATGCTCTACCACTATCCACTTCTCTATCAAATATCAATTAAAGAGATGGAGAATCAAGGTTTAGGATTCTTACCCTTGATGATCAAGCTTTCTATTTTCTTCTTCTTGAGTTAGCAAAAATCTAGCTCTTACTTCTCTCAATGTAAAAGCTCAAAGTTTGTTGGTGAATTTTGTTAAGGCAAAAATGAAGACAAAGCTCTTCTATTTATAGGATTTCCTAGGTGAGGGTAGTTTGGTCATTTAGGCCATTCCACCTCCTTTCATCACCTCCTTACTATTCATTACTTGGCCTCCATTCACCTTATCCTTTGCTTGGCCACCACACATGGCCAGCCTTGACTCACTCATGGGGCCCACATGGGTTGCCCCATGGATTTTCTTACCCGTTGACCCATTAGTTCGATCCACGGGTCCGGTTCTTAGTTTGGGCTGTAGTTTAAATAACTTTGGGCCTAACGTTGGGCTTGCATTTCATATCATTGGGCCTTAACAAGTTTGCTCTTGGGCTCGCCCAATTCCTACACAAATTCTACAAGTCCGTTATAATTGGCTTAATGCTTTTAATGTATAGTCTACGTATTCTTCTCGTATACTAAGTCGTATAATCATTCATCATATACAATATGTTATTTTTTTTATATACTAGTATAACACATCGTATCATACTCATATTCATTGCTTCGTATAATACTCGCTATTATACGATCATTATTTATTCAATCTTTACGTTCCTTAACATTCTTCAACTTAGTACACAGGCGAAAAACTGTGTTTGTCATAACTGAAATATTATTACATATTTCATCCTTCTTTATTATTCTACCATTACGTATTTTTCGGAAGTTCAAAAATAATTTCCGAGCAGAAATTGATGAATAGTGTTTTTCAGAAAATTTCTCGAAAAGCTTTTATTTTCGTCTGGAAAATTCAAACACTTTAATTCCTTCACGTAGCCAAACTACTACGATATTCCGATACATTTAGGTTATAGAACAACATTAATCTTACTAACACATAATAATAACATATAATATAATTTTATTCATTATTTAATCAAATAAAATTATTTAACAAATTATCCTATTTTCTCGATCGTTACAAATCATATTGTAGGATGTTATAACATATGTGTGTTGTATTATCAAGCACGAAGAGTACAAGTTAATAATTGACTAAGATATATGACAATTAGATTTTAATATTGGTAATAATTGGAAGTGTGGTTTGATCATGTTTTATGCTATATGAATAATGTGATTAAACCTAAGGCCAAAAAACTGTAAGTTAAGTGGAATAAATATTTAATTAAGTAACTTGGATGTGTTGTGACTAATTTGTGTCATGAATCTAAATTACATATGTGTAGGATATTTAAGGAACAAGTTATAGAATTGTATAGCTTACGCACGAGGCAAGTTCCTTACCCTATCTCAATTACGGTTATTCAAGTTGTATCTTTATTGAGCAAGTTTCTAAACCTTATTTTTTACATTGAGCAAGTTCCCTATCTTATCTTGATTACGATTATGCAAGTTTCCTATTCCTAAATCTACTGTTACATTGAACAAAGTTTCTAATTCTGTTTCCTTATTGAAAAAGAATGTAACCTTAGCTTATTATTATTGCTCAAGCAAAGTTTATTATATCTTTCAATGCTTCTAAGTTTATTCCTAAACCATGACTTTGATGCATAATGTTTATTCGTTTATGACTCATAACTATTCCATACCATATTGTTATCGAACCCTTGAATCGTTGCTAAACTTTTGATTCAACTAATCCTTAGTTGATGAACATTGAACTCCAAATTTCCTTTGAAAGCTAATCCAAACCAAACTTCCTTTGGTGCGAACTCGTAAGTTAAAGCTGAGTTGAACAACCATATTATAAGGGGATTAATTACGCAAAAGTATTAAGATGTTTGTGCATAATACATGGTACGAAGGGTTGATCCCCCTAAATACGAGAAGGAAGGTCCATATAGTCTAACGACTGTTAAAGGTTTAAGTAGAAATACTTAACAACCTAGGACATAGTTCATGTTCTTCTGACCCTCAGACGAATTCTTAATCTTAATTTCCAGTTCTTAATTATCACTGATAAGAAATGCTATGTAATTCAATTAATCTTATTCATTGATAGTTCCTATGTTGTCATTATTACTGCTATTCCAAGTGAGCATTTGTTTTGCTCACTCTTACATATATAACCATTGCAGCTAAAGTTGAGAAAGTTGACAAAACAGTCCACTAGTAAAGGCAAAGGCATGATGAACAAGTGATGAGAACTTATTTAAATTCCATTAAAAATGTTGATGTGTGAAGACTTAATTATTGATGTTATGTATTTAATTTTTTACGCATTTGATGATGTAATAAAGGTTATACAACCTGGGATTTATTTGATTAAATTATGTAACCCTTTGATGGAGAGGTTTATTGCTCAAATTTTATTTAACTTGAGTAGTTAGATATGAATGTTTGGACAGTGACCACCAAATCCTGTGAAAATGAAGTACTCAGATTTGGGGGTGTCACACTTAGGATATCACATAAACAGCCTGCATAACGAATATACAGAAATAAAACATATATTTATACTAGATATCATTGAACGAAGGATTCATCAATTAAATCCTCATTAGCAAGTAGCCCATAGCTTCCAATTTTCTCTAGATACAGATCTAGAGACACATGGTTGCTAAATACTTACAAAAACTAGAAAGAAAACTAGATCTGTACAAATCTTAGCCATTCTAACTTTTTGGTTCACGTTTTTCAACTTTTAAACCGGTTGAAAGCTAGATATGGCTAGATCTAGTACAGATCTAGTCAACAAAACTTAAATATTGACTATTTACAAGAAATGAACGGTTAAAAAGTTAGATCTGACGAATATAAGTTACTAACTATGTATATAGCACTTATATACATATTAGAGTAAGCGAAAGAAGACGATCTGGCGAAATCATACAGTTAAGCACGAGAATGGCTGTCGAACGGCTTTAGGAGCCTAGGAACTCGATTTCTACCGGTTAAAACTTGATATGTTACTATATATATGTATAAGAGTGTTTGTATAAGAGATTTACAGAGATTGAACGGAAGAAAAGTTGTCTTTCTCTCTCAAATGGCTGTATTTCTCTCTCTCTCTCTTTCTCTTTCTCTTTCTCTTTCTATCTTCTTATGAGCTGCTGGGGGGTCTATTTATAGACCCAATCAGCTGCGAGTCTACCTGCGGTAGTCGTGTGTAATACCCGAAAAAAAATAATAATTTTATTTTGTTTTAAAATATATTGTTTGGACTTTGTCATTTAGTTGGGTCAAACTAGTTATTTAATTTATGTGGGCTAATAAATATTAATAAGTGTAATTAATTTGATAAAATTGGGCTTTTAAATTAATTGAGTTTAATTTATATGTGGATAATAAATCCTAGTAGAACTAGGAGAATTAATAAAATATTGATAATAAATAACTAAAACACAAACCCTATTGTATACTCAAGCCATTATTCGTCTGAAAGAAAAAAAAAAGGAGGCGGCGAGAGAAGCAGAAGAGAAGAAACAAAAGTATGTGCCTTTTTCTTTTTATTTTTTGTATATCATTCACTATTGAGTTATGGGTATGCAATTTTAGAACGTGGTTGATGTATGTGTAGAGTAAATAATGTACTAATCAAAAAGAAATTGTTTGTTCTTTAAAAATTCGGTTGGGCCACATTAGTCTAATTGTATATCAATAGTATTGAGTATATATATATATATATATATATATATATATATATATATATATATATATATATATATTATGTTTCTCATTGAAAAAGATCATTATAAAGGCCAGAATCATCATATTAATACATATAGGATTGATTTGACTAGTTATGTATGTGTGTGTGTGTATATATATATATATATATATATATATATATATATATATATATATATATATATATATAAGTTCACCAGTTGTCAGATGTATATATATAAGCTACTGTACTTTTCCAATATTATAAGGATTATACATATATATCATGTTTGATTGCAAGTTTGCAGGCGAGATATATATATAAATATTTTATTTTAATATGTAGTTGATTTATGAAGCTTACGAACCGAATTAGTTAATCGAATTGAAAGTTATGTATATTAGTTTTAAACTAATTAATCTTATTAATAAAATTATAAAATTTACTTGATAATAAATTTAACAATATTATGTTGTTAATGGGTAAATTTGTAATAAAATTTTATTTTATTTTATTAGATCGGATTGAAGGAGACTAGCGTAATTTTCTTTAAATTTCTAGGTATTATATTGCTTAATCTAGGTACGTATTTCGTACTCTTTTAGTGAGACTCTTTTAATTTTAATTCGTTCATTTTGCTACTCGTTTTAAATATTTTGTATTGCCTCTCATAATTATTCCTTATCAAATTCATTGTGATAGTTCGTTTTGGCGTTCATAGTTGGAACTCATATTTGTACTCTTTAGACTAGTATAACATGTCTAAATTTATTTTGATATTTGTAGTAATGTGCATGTTAGTATATATTTGGAGACTTTGAGTTGATGATTCATTTCAGTTTAACATGTACATATTAGAACCCCTTTTTGTTAATATTATGTCGCATGTGTTGTGACATGATATTTTTGTTAGAATATACTGTAGGGTATACTTGAGCTATAACCACCTGTGGGGGTACTACAGACATGTTCTCTTGGCACCGAGGCATGACACCTTCCGTGGCGGTGTGATCAGTCCACGGCGTCTGCATTTTGTTCTCTGGTGGGAGTTGGCCATTTGGTGTTTTGTTGTGGGAGGCGTATGGGTCTACCCTAGTTTTCTGTTCTGTTCTGTTCTACAGAGTGGTGATGTTTGTGCCAAACACGCCTTCTGATTTTGCATGCATCTGGATTGCGCAGTCCGATGTGTGATTACATGTATAGCATTATTTTGATTGCATGTGTGGCATTATTTGACTTGCCTGTGTGGCAAGGTATATTGTTATTTGTTTTGAGCTCGGTATGAAATAACACCCAGCCATTTGATTCAGCCTATCATTTCGTTGTGTTAGTTTTGTTCGTATAGTTCAGTTCAGTTCATTTAATTATGTTAGTTATTTCGTTTCATCATTCTTTTATTCTATATCCGTACTGGGCATTTAGCTCATGCTGTGTTTTTCTTCCGGCAAGTAATCAGGGGGATCAATGGCAAGTGTGATGAGAGCTCCCTTCATTCCAATGGTTTAGGAATATTTTGTTTAGGCTTGATATGTTAGTTTATTTAGAATTGTAATAATTATTTTAGATTGTGGTTTGAGCTAGTGTAGCATTTATTATGGTTTGTCTTATGACATTTAATTATTATGAGATTATTCTTTCATGGTTTAGAGCCTTGTGATTCGTTAGTTCTGTTGTGTTTTGAGTAACCTCTCTTTCTATTTCGGAAAGGGGGTGTTACAGAGTTAGTATCAGAGCTTAGGTTCTTTCTTGTAGAAAACCTATTTAGGTTTGACCTGTGAGTTAAGGGTAGACTTCTGGGTTAGGTTTTTGTTCTGATTGATTTTCTGTTCAGCTATTATATCAGCTATATTTGAATCTGTCTCTTATCAGTTTTGTTATCTATTCGTTGACCTCTTTGTTAGATGACTCGTAGATCCGCTAGAGTTGCTGGGAGGCGAGGCAATAATAGGGGAAGAGGTGAGGGTCAGTCCAATGAGCAACCTAATGATCAGATAAATGCTCAATTGGCTACTTTGGTGAATCAGGCGGTGAATCATGCTTTACCTCAGTTGGTGGCACAGGTTGTACAGGCAATGCAGCAGCCGCCACCAGAAATTCCTGAACAAGAGAATCCGGGAAATATTGGTCAGCATGCAAATGTTGAGGAAGGGAATGCAGATGGTCTTGATCAGCAGGTGGTTCCAATATATGTGTGGTTGGAAAGGTTTCAAAAGCAGAAACCACATTCATTCAGTTCCGCTCCTACTCCAATTGATGCAGAGAATTGGATTGCCCACCTAAAGAAGATTTTTGATGTGTTGGGGTGCTCAGATAATCAGAGAGTGTTACTTGCTACTTACAAGCTGGAAGGGAATGCGCAGAGGTGGTGGAAGGCGACGAAAGTAACAAAGGGTGATGGTTATGTTGAGACACTTGGTTGGGCAGAGTTTTGTGAGGTCTTTTATCAGCAGTACTTTCCAGCTGCTGATAAAGAGGCCTATGCCAGAGAATATATGTCTATTCGGCAGAAAGATGATAAGTCCATCACGAATTTCATGATGAGGTTCACCAGGTTGGCAGGCTTTGCGGGAACCTCTGCAGGGACTATAGAAGAATAGGCAGAGAAATTCAAGTGGCGGATTCATTATAGGTGTCGCCAGCATCTTATTAACAACAAGTTTGTAGATGTGTCCGCAGTGGCTAATGCAGCCAAGAATATTGAAATGGAGCGACAGGATTTTCGGTCGTCTAAACCGAAGGGGAGTCAAAAGAGAGACAGAAATTACTAGCAGGGTCAAGCATCGGGTCAACATGGGAAGAATCAGGGAGGTCAGTGGAATAGGAATCGTGGAAGCCAGCATAGGCAGTGGCGTGGCCAGAATTAAAATAGGGGTTATCAGCAGTTGCCTCAGCAAGGGCAAAATCGTCAGCTTCAGCTACCTTGGCATGGTCAGAATCGTCAGCCATGGTAGAATCGTCAGCAGGGACAAAATCAATGTCGTTATCCAGGACCAGCTAATGGGGGTAACCCAAATCTTATTCCGATAGCTCCTTGTGCCACTTGTGGGGCTAATCATCTGGGGAGGCAGTGCTACAGACTCACCGGTGCATGCTTCTTGTGTGGACAGATGGGTCATATTCCTAGGGATTGTACCGGGCCATGTGGAAATGGTGGAGGTGGTGATAATGGTGGCAATGGAGGTCAGCGTCAGGGTGGTCGAGTGTTTGCTTTGGCGTATTCTAACATTCCATAATTTTAAAGTGTGACATTAAATATTTATTGATTTATTTAAGTATTTAATGGATATGTTTATTGTTGAATAAATAATTGTTCAATTTGAGTGATGTGATTTATTTAATTATTTGTTGAATAAATAATTAAATATTAAATATTAAATATTTATTGGCAATATTAAATATTTATTGAATTATATGGCAATTTGAGTTGATGTGATTTAATTAATTATTTGTTGAGTAAATAATTAAGGAGCTAAATAAATTAATTATGATGAGATTTTATAATAATGGAGTTTAATTTAATAAGCTAGAGAGCTTATAATGATTTTAATTAAATAATAATATTTAAATGAGAAATTGTAGTTTGAAATATTAGTTGATTAAATGAAATTATAATTGTAAAAAGAATTATAATTGTTTATGTGTCAAAGTAATTTAATAGATTAATGTTTTAATTGATTTATTTAATTAAATAAAGGGTGACTAATAACCTTGCTATAAAGGAGTTATTAAAATAAATTAAAAGAGTTTAATTTAGTTTTTGTCAAACATGCCTTATGGCATAATAAGTCTTTAATATAATAGTATTTTAATTGGATTTTACCAAACAAGGAGTAAGTAATAATGAGTTATTTTATTTAACTTAACCAAACAAGCCTTATGGCTTTTGATTTTTAAATTTGATAACTGATGTCAGTTAACAATCCTATACTTAATATATCTATTATTATTATATACGTTATTTTCTTATTACATATGTTAGACTAAGGTTAGAGAAAGACTCAGTTAGAAAAGACAGAGGAAAAAGAAGAAGAAAAGAAGGAAAAGTGAGAGAGTTCTAGAGAGAATTGAGAGTTTTCTTTTCAGGTTTTGGAGAAAAGTTGTTAATCAAAGAAGATAATCATCATCTTCCTAATACAAGGTAGGAGCTTCATCTTCTTCTTTAAACAATTTAGTTTTCTTCTTTTAAAAAGTTCTCTGTGAAAATTTTATAAAAGGAATTTTTGTTGTTTATGATTATAATTGGTATGATTGTTGATTATATATGTTTATAAGATACATTGGTTCATGTATGTATGTATTTTATGAAGAAATTATTTTACAGAGAGTTTTTATGAATGAGTATGGCTTTAGTTAAAATGGAAATTAAGGTGTAATTAGTTGTTGTATTGATAAATTGATTATAAGAATTGCTAGAGTATGTAACATCATAATCATGATGCTTAGAATTTACTGTTTTGGTTGAATAACAAAATCACAGTATTGATTTTCATGGAAGATATCAAAAATGGAGTTTTTGACAAAAATATTGAAATTGGGTGTTGAATATTTGATGTTTGTGTTAATTTATGAGTAGAAACATGTTAGAAGTCTTTACTATATGTTTATATGAAGTTTATGTGCAAAATAGAGTGTAACTAGTCTATTAGATTCGAGCTTTTTGGCCAATTTGGCTTTTTCTTTCATGGTTGCCGAAGCTGTCAGTCGACGCTGACAGTTCGCGCCGCGGCGCGGCCCAGCAGTTCATTGCTGGCGCCGCAGCGCCATCACCATGGCGTAAGCGGCCTGTTGCACAATCACTGTGCCGCAGCGCCGGCTCATAGTATAATCGCTGCGCTGCAGCGCCGACTCAGCGCCGCAGCGCGAGCCACAGTACAAACTGTGGCGCCGCGGCGCGGCTTGGCAGAACTGTCTGACAGTTTTGTTTAAATGTACAAAACTTGAAAATAAATGTTATGTGTTTATCATAATAATGTTAAATGATAATTTCAGTATGATTAGACTATGAACTATCATGTTATTAAGTATTATCTACTTGAAAAATAATTGATTATGTGAATGGGTAATTCAACCCATATGATGAATGTAATTGTTTATATAAATGTACAATGTTGGTTAGGACTAATTATGTCAATATGACATATGTTTAGGGTATCAATTCAAGTGGTAAAAGTGTAGCTTGTGCTAAAGGCAAGTTTCCTAAACCTACCTTTTACATTGACCAAGTTTCTAAGCCTTAACTTTTGATATTTAGCAAGTTCTTTATTGTATAAGTTTTCTAATCATTGGTGTTATTGAACTAATTATTGTTTCAATTTCGATTATCATATAATGGTGTAAATTTATTTGGAACAAGTTATTCTTGTACTTAACTTGTGGTTTAGCATGTACAATTATATACATGTTGTGGATGTTTATTATTCAATTAACCTTGTCTTATTATTGTTCAAGCAAGGTAGGTTGTAATTATTCAACTTGTATACTATTAGATTATCCCTAAAGCATGATGTCAATTTATAAATATCAATTAAACTATGACTATTCCATAGTATACAGTTATGTCGTTTGTAATCAACTAAACCTTAGTTGATTACCGTTGAATTCTAAATTACCCCATGATGTATCCAAACCAAACTCACTTTGGTACGGACTTGTATTCTAAATACTGAGAAGAACAACTCTTTTATAAGAGGTTACGCTTAGCGTTGAAATGGTTGTGCACAATACATTGTACGAAGGGTTGATCCCCCTAAGTACGTGAAGTCCTTATAGTCTTATGACTGTTAAAGTTTAAGTTGAAAAATTACTTATAACTGTGGACATGATTCGAGGTCATTAGACCCTCAGTAAAGGTTAAAGCTTTCCAAAAGTTAATAGAATATATTGTTAAATTCTATTGAGCTTAATGTTGACAAATGATGTAAAAGTTTAATGATTTAATTATTGTTATTTCAAGTGGGCCTTGTTTGCTCACTCTTGCCTGTAAAATTTCTTACAGCTAAGGTTGAAACTGGTGATGTACCTAGTACCAGTAAAGGGAAAGGAAAGACGAAGCAATGCTGAAGACTTGTAATAATTGAATAGTTTATTTTCAGACTTGGTTTAAAGATTGTAATGAAGTTTATTTTAATTTTCCGCATGAATGAATGTTTGTAAAGGTTAGATAACCTGGGAGATTTATTTAAGTTTAATCCTGTATGGGCAGGTTTTGTTTATTCAATTTTATTATAATTGGGTAGTTAGAAATGAATGTTTTGATTACGTGAACACCAAATCCTGAGGAAATGAAGTACCGGGATTTGGGGGTGTCACGGGTTGGTATCAGAGCCTTAGGTTATGAACCTTAGGTGGGGGGGGGGGAAAAGCCTTAGGAAGTAACTTTTGAAAAGATAGTGGAGATAACTCTTATTGAGTTTTAAGAAAGAAGTAATAAAACACTTATGTGCTTATGTGTTTCTAACTTATGTGCTCGCGAGTGTCGAGTAGAATGATTAATAACTAAAACTTTAAAATTTTGTTGTCAGGATGACTAATGTCAGAGAATCCAGTCAGGTTAGGGAGGAGGGACCTCAAATGCCTATAGAGGAGGAGCCTCGTGACATTCAGGTAGTTTGGGAACAACTACTGCCATGGGAGTTACCGTTGGTCACAGTAGTTGAAGATGAGGAGAATGATGTGGAGACAGATGAGGAGGATGAGGAAGAAAGGATTCCACTTAACTCGATAACAGGCCGTATTTACGATGAGGTGCATGACCGCAACGTGGAACTTCAGGATACAGTTGAGGAATTGCAAGAGATAGTAGCTGAACAACAGACTGCAATGACACAGAAGGACGACGAGATCCTGGATCGTGAAGAACGACTGACTAACGCCGAGGAGAAATTAATACAGACTAAAGGAGAGAAAGAACAATTGATTGAGATGGTTGTTGAACTGAAGAGCAAGCTGAGAGAAGAAGCTGCTAAGAGGGCAAGAGCTGAAGATGCATACGAGGAAGCTTATCAACGAACTGGAAGAGCAGCGAGAGACGCGCAGGCAAAAAGGATGAAGATGGAAGAGATGGATAAAGTATTTAACACCGCAATTAATCGAGCTCAAGATCGGGTCATGGGATATCCGATTCAGTTCGAGACACTGCCATCATTCGTGTTAGATCGCAGAACAATGTTTCGAGTCATGGAGGAAGAACGTGATAGGGCTACGAAGTACCTTAATAGACCATCGTAGAAAATGTGTCGGTAATGTACGTAATAAGTATTAAATAATGTGTAAGTCCCTAGTGTTAGGTAACCATGGGATATAATAATAATGATGTTGTCCTGAAACTTTTGTAGTTCAGGAAAGGAATGTTGATAGCAGAGATGCTATTGTGTTATATTTTCAGAAAGTTTATGAATAAATAAATGTTATTATTTTGTTCAAAGTGTTATGTGCTATGTGGGTATTTCTTTTATAGAAGCAAGTTAATTAGAAATACTTAAAGAAGTTGAGTAATGGTCTAATAGGTGTTTTATTTTAACAGAAAATGCCTCCCAGACGTCAGCCAACACGACAGAGAACCACTGAAGGAACTAACAATAACGACAATGTTGGTGCGAATCCCGTTCAACAACTAGTAACACTACTGTCAGGAGCGTTGCAGAATCAACCTCAAAACCAAGGTACAACGTTTAAGGAGTTTAAGGCGGTTGGACCACCTGAATTCCGTGGGTCCATGAATCCAGTCGAAGCACAAACCTGGATTATAGAGATAGAGAAGGTGTTCGATGTCGCTAGGGTAGGGGATGACCAGAAGACTGCTTTTGCAACTTTCATGTTGAAAGCAGAAGCCAGTTATTGGTGGCAGGCTAATAAAACTCGTGAAGGGCCAGGAGTGATGACTTGGGATAGGTTCAAGAAGTTGTTTTTTGAGACCTATTTCCCGGAGAGTTCGAAGAGTCAGCTGGAAGTACAGTTTCTAGAACTGAAGCAAGGGACGATGTCGGTATCTGAGTATGCCGCAAAATTCAATGAATTGGCGAGGTTTGCGCCATATCAGGTTAGCACAGATGAGCGTAAGGCGAAGAGGTTTGAACAGGGACTGAAGCCATGGTTGTACAGTAGGGTTTCCCTGTTCCAATTGAAGACGTTTGCAGCAGTGATGGAGAAAGCAGTACTCGCTGAAGGTGGAGGCGAGGCGGTGACAAAATTTAACCAGGAACAAAAGAAGAAGAAGAATAAGAATGAGGTGAAGAATGGTGGTAGTAGCAGTGGAAACAACAACAATAACAACAACAACAAGAGGAAGTGGAATGGGAGTATGGGTACTGGAAACCAGCAAGGTAACCAGCAGGACAAAAAGTTTGAAGCATGTGCGACATGTGGAAAGTTTCACAAGGGTGCGTGCTTGATGGGAAGATGAGTTTGCTACAATTGTGGCCAGGAGGGTCACATCGCTCCAAATTGCACTCAATCAAAGAAGAATGTGTGCTTCACGTGCGGATCCAAGGATCACTTTGCTCGTGAATGTCCTAAGAAGAAGGAGGGAGTGACAACCAGAAGTAAAGGAGATAACAATGGAGGTGCGTGGGCTGTTACAGGACCTGCAGCATCATTCAAACCCACAGCCAGAACCTTTAACATGACTGTGCAGGATGCTGTGCAATCAAAGGATGTAGTTTCAGGTATTATCCCAATCAATGATATTGATGCATATGTATTATTTGATTCGGGTGCTACTTGCTCGTTTATATCTGATGAATTTGCTAAGAGGTTAGAATTGCCTAGAGAAGAACTGAATTTTCCTTTGAACATAGAAATTGTGAATAAGGAAATAATCCCTGTTAGATTCGTATACAAGAACTGTAGGGTGAACATTAAGGAGAATGTCTTGTTGGTAGATTTGATTCCGATTAGACTGGGGGAATTTGATGTAATTTTGGGAATGGACTGGTTGTTCAAGTGCGGAGCGGTAATTGACTGCCAAAAGAAGTGTGTAAACCTTATGACTTCGTCAAAGGTAGTATTTTATGGTAGCAAGTCGCCTAGACAAATGAAATGTCTGACGACTATGCAGGCCAAGAAATTGTTGAGTCAAGGTTGTGTGGGCTATTTAGCTTACATAGTCGATACTCAAAAGAAGGGGGTAAAGCTGGAAGAAATACCAGTAGTGAGGGAATTCGAAGACGTCTTTCCAGAGGATTTGCCAGGACTTCCGCCTGACAGAGAAATTGAGTTCGTGATCGACTTAGTACCGGGAACAGCACCGATATCGAAGGCCCCGTACAGAATGGCTCCGGTAGAAATGAAGGAACTAATGGTTCAGTTGCAAGAGCTGCTGGACAAGAAATATATTCAACCAAGCGTATCGCCGTGGGGAGCGCCAGTTTTATTTGTGAAGAAGAAGGACGGGTCAATGCGTCTTTGCATTGATTATAGGGAGTTAAACAAAGTCACTATTAAAAACAAATACCCGTTGCCAAGAATAGATGACTTATTTGATCAACTGAAGGGTGCTAAGTACTTTTCGAAAATAGATTTGAGAAGTGGTTATCACCAATTGAAGGTAAGAAAGGAGGATATACCACGAACGGCATTCAGAACTCGGTATGGACATTACGAGTTTCTAGTGATGTCTTTTGGTTTAACCAATGCACCTGCTGCGTTCATGGATTTGATGAACAGGGTGTTTAAACCATTCCTAGACAAGTTTGTAGTGGTATTCATTAATGACATTCTAGTGTATTCCAAAACTCAAGAAGAACACGTGGAACACTTACGTCTGACATTGGAGACACTAAGAAAGGAAAAACTGTACGCGAAGTTCTCTAAGTGCGAATTTTGGCTCGACCGTGTACAATTTTTGGGGCATGTGATTGACAAAGATGGGATCTCAGTGGATCCGTCGAAAGTGGAAGCAGTAATCAATTGGGAACAACCAAAAACACCGTCGGAAGTGAGGAGTTTCTTGGGACTGGCTGGTTATTATAGAAGATTTATTCAAGATTTTTCTAAGATAGCCACTCCGCTAACGAATTTGACAAGAAAAATTGTAAAATTCGTTTGGACGGAGAAGTGCGAAGAGAGTTTCCAAGATTTGAAGAAGAAGTTAAGTGTGGCACCTGTATTGACTTTGCCAGATAATACAGGAAATTTTGTGGTATATAGTGATGCCTCACATAAAGGGTTGGGTTGTGTTCTTATGCAGAACGGCAAAGTTATTGCCTATGCATCAAGACAATTGAAGGATTATGAGAAGGGGTATCCGACTCATGATTTGGAATTGGCTGCAGTGGTGTTTGCTCTAAAAATATGGAGACACTATCTTTATGGAGAGAAATGTGAGATCTACACAGACCACAAAAGTCTAAAGTATATTTTCACTCAGAAGGATTTGAACATGCGTCAAAGAAGGTGGATGGAATTAATAAAAGATTACGATTGTGAGATCTTTTATCATCCGGGTAAAGCTAATGTAGTTGCAGATGCTTTAAGCAGGAAAGGTCGGGAGAAGTTGATGCTGATAACAACTCAAAAGGAGCTCATTTCAGCAATGACAAAATTGGAGTTGGAAATAAAATTTTCAAAAGAATCTGACGAACAACTATTCCAGATAGAAGCTGATCTAACTTTAGTGAACAAAGTGAAAATTGCTCAATTACAAGATGGAGAGTGTGGAAAAATCAAAGAGAATTTGGGTGAAGGCGGAGATGTAAAATACAAGGTCGATACCGAAGGTTTACTACGGTTCGATGGACGAATTTGGGTTCCAGCAGTGCTAGAGCTGAAAGAAGAAATTCTGACTGAAGCTCATAGCTCAAAGTATTCAATTCATCCAGGAAGCACGAAAATGTATCAGGATTTGCGCCGATATTTTTGGTGGCCAAATATGAAAAGAGATGTTACTGAATGCGTAGCGAAATGCTTGACATGTCAGAGAGTAAAAGCCGAACATCAAAGACCCAGCAGATTACTCCAACCGTTAGAAATACCGGAATGGAAGTGGGAACACATCACGATGGATTTTGTGGTGGGTCTTCCAACTACTCAGAGAGGATGCGATGCGATTTGGGTAATAGTGGACAGACTGACGAAATCAGCGCATTTTTTACCAATAAAGATTAGATTCAATCTTGATCAGTTGGCAAGATTGTACGTTAAGGAGATCGTTTCGAGGCATGGAGTACCAGTATCAATTGTGTCTGATAGAGATCCGCGGTTTACATCGAATTTCTGGAAGAGACTACAAGAATGGATGGGAACACAGTTGCGAATGAGTACGGCTTATCATCCACAAACAGATGGCCAAAGCGAACGAACAATTCAGACATTGGAAGATATGCTAAAAGCATGTGTCATGGACTTTAAAGGAAGCTGGGAAGATCAACTACCATTGGTGGAATTTTCTTACAACAACAGTTATCACGCGAGCATCGGCATGCCACCTTACGAGGCATTGTACGGCAGAAAGTGCAGAACTCCACTGTGCTGGGATGAAGTCGGTGAACGCCAACTGTTAGGACCAGAACTGGTACAACAAACTGCTGAAGTGATCAAACTCATCAGGACAAGATTGGTCGCAGCTAAAGACAGACAGAAAAAGTATGCTGATCAACACAGACAAGATCGTACATTTGACGTAGGAACTTTTGTATTCTTAAAAGTTTCTCCCTGGAAGGGGAAAATTCGTTTCAGTAAAAAGGGAAAGCTAAGTCCGAGGTTTATTGGACCCTTTGAAGTGCTGCGAAGAGTGGGAGAAGTGGCTTACGAGGTAGCTCTACCTCCAGAGTTGGAAAATATTCATAATATTTTTCATATTTCGGTGTTACGACCATATAAACCAGACTACAAACATGTGATTGAGTATGAACCATTGCAGTTCGAGAAAGATTTGACTTATGAAGAGATTCCTATCCAGATAGTCGACAGGAAATAACAAGTGCTCAGGAATAAAGTGATACCTTTTGTGAAGGTGATATGGAGAAACCACAACGCTGAAGAAGCTACGTGGGAACTCGAAGAGAAAATATTGAAGGAATACCCTGAGTTATTTGTTTAATCTGTGTCTTCGATTCTGGGGACAGAATCTTTGTAAGTAGGGAAGAAATGTAACGAATGATTTGTTTGAATTGTGATTCTGAGGACAGAATCCTTGTAAGGAGGGAATGATGTAACATTCCATAATTTTAAAGTGTGACATTAAATATTTATTGATTTATTTAAGTATTTAATAGATATGTTTATTGTTGAATAAATAATTATTCAATTTGAGTGATGTGGTTTATTTAATTATTTGTTGAATAAATAATTAAATATTAAATATTAAATATTTATTGGCAATATTAAATATTTATTGAATTATATGGCAATTTGAGTTGATGTGATTTAATTAATTATTTGTTGAGTAAATAATTAAGGAGCTAAATAAATTAATTATGATGAGATTTTATAATAATGGAGTTTAATTTAATAAGCTAGAGAGCTTATAATGATTTTAATTAAATAATAATATTTAAATAATAATAATAATAATGGAGTTTAATTATTTGTTTGAATTGTGATTCTGAGGACAGAATCCTTGTAAGGATGGAATGATGTAACATTCCATAATTTTAAAGTGTGACATTAAATATTTATTGATTTATTTAAGTATTTAATGGATATGTTTATTGTTGAATAAATAATTGTTCAATTTGAGTGATGTGGTTTATTTAATTATTTGTTGAATAAATAATTAAATATTAAATATTAAATATTTATTGGCAATATTAAATATTTATTGAATTATATGGCAATTTGAGTTGATGTGATTTAATTAATTATTTATTGAGTAAATAATTAAGGAGCTAAATAAATTAATTATGATGGGATTTTATAATAATGGAGTTTAATTTAATAAGCTAGAGAGCTTATAATGATTTTAATTAAATAATAATATTTAAATGAGAAATTGTAGTTTGAAATATTAGTTGATTAAATGAAATTATAATTATAAAAAGAATTATAATTGTTTATGTGTCAAAGTAATTTAATAGATTAATGTTTTAATTGATTTATTTAATTAAATAAAGGGTGACTAATAACCTTGCTATAAATGAGTTATTAAAATAAATTAAAAGAGTTTAATTTAGTTTTGCCAAACATGCCTTATGGCATAATAAGTCTTTAATATAATAGTATTTTAATTGGATTTTACCAAACAAGGAGTAAGTAATAATGAGTTATTTTATTTAACTTAACCAAACAAGCCTTATGGCTTTTGATTTTTAAATTTGATAACTGATGTCAGTTAACAATCCTATACTTAATATATCTATTATTATTATATACGTTATTTTCTTATTACATATGTTAGACTAAGGTTAGAGAAAGACTCAGTTAGAAAAGACAGAGGAAAAAGAAGAAGAAAAGAAGGAAAAGTGAGAGAGTTCTAGAGAGAATTGAGAGTTTTCTTTTCAGGTTTTGGAGAAAAGTTGTTAATCAAAGAAGATAATCATCATCTTCCTAATACAAGGTAGGAGCTTCATCTTCTTCTTTAAACAATTTAGTTTTCTTCTTTTAAAAAGTTCTCTGTGAAAATTTTATAAAAGGAATTTTTGTTGTTTATGATTATAATTGGTATGATTGTTGATTATATATGTTTATAAGATACATTGGTTCATGTATGTATGTATTTTATGAAGAAATTGTTTTACAGAGAGTTTTTATGAATGAGTATGGCTTTAGTTAAAATGGAAATTAAGGTGTAATTAGTTGTTGTATTGATAAATTGATTATAAGAATTGCTAGAGTATGTAACATCATAATCATGATGCTTAGAATTTACTTTTTTGGTTGAATAACAAAATCACAGTATTGATTTTCATGGAAGATATCAAAAATGGAGTTTTTGACAAAAATATTGAAATTGGGTGTTGAATATTTGATGTTTGTGTTAATTTATGAGTAGAAACATGTTAGAAGTCTTTACTATATGTTTATATGAAGTTTATGTGCAAAATAGAGTGTAACTAGTCTATTAGATTCGAGCTTTTTGGCCAATTTGGCTTTTTCTTTCATGGTTGCCGAAGCTGTCAGTCGACGCTGACAGTTCGCGCCGCGGCGCGGCCCAGCAGTTCATTGCTGGCGCCGCAGCGCCATCACCATGGCGTAAGCGGCCTGTTGCACACGCAGCGCCGGCTCATAGTATAATCGCTGCGCTGCAGCGCCGACTCAGCGCCGCAGCGCGAGCCACAGTACAAACTGTGGCGCCGCGGCGCGGCTTGGCAGAACTGTCTGACAGTTTTGTTTAAATGTACAAAACTTGAAAATAAATGTTATGTGTTTATCATAATAATGTTAAATGATAATTTCAGTATGATTAGACTATGAACTATCATGTTATTAAGTATTATCTACTTGAAAAATAATTGATTATGTGAATGGGTAATTCAACCCATATGATGAATGTAATTGTTTATATAAATGTACAATGTTGGTTAGGACTAATTATGTCAATATGACATATGTTTAGGGTATCAATTCAAGTGGTAAAAGTGTAGCTTGTGCTAAAGGCAAGTTTCCTAAACCTACCTTTTACATTGACCAAGTTTCTAAGCCTTAACTTTTGATATTTAGCAAGTTCTTTATTGTATAAGTTTTCTAATCATTGGTGTTATTGAACTAATTATTGTTTCAATTTCGATTATCATATAATGGTGTAAATTTATTTGGAACAAGTTATTCTTGTACTTAACTTGTGGTTTAGCATGTACAATTATATACATGTTGTGGATGTTTATTATTCAATTAACCTTGTCTTATTATTGTTCAAGCAAGGTAGGTTGTAATTATTCAACTTGTATGCTATTAGATTATCCCTAAAGCATGATGTCAATTTATAAACATCAATTAAACTATGACTATTCCATAGTATACAGTTATGTCGTTTGTAATCAACTAAACCTTAGTTGATTACCGTTGAATTCTAAATTACCCCATAATGTATCCAAACCAAACTCACTTTGGTACAGACTTGTATTCTAAATACTGAGAAGAACAACTCTTTTATAAGAGGTTACGCTTAGCGTTGAAATGGTTGTGCACAATACATTGTACGAAGGGTTGATCCCTCTAAGTACGTGAAGTCCTTATAGTCTTATGACTGTTAAAGTTTAAGTTGAAAAATTACTTATAACTGTGGACATGATTCGAGGTCATTAGACCCTCAGTAAAGGTTAAAGCTTTCCAAAAGTTAATAGAATATATTGTTAAATTCTATTGAGCTTAACGTTGACAAATGATGTAAAAGTTTAATGATTTAATTATTGTTATTTCAAGTGGGCCTTGTTTGCTCACTCTTGCCTGTAAAATTTCTTACAGCTAAGGCTGAAACTGGTGATGTACCTAGTACCAGTAAAGGGAAAGGAAAGACGAAGCAATGCTGAAGACTTGTAATAATTGAATAGTTTATTTTCAGACTTGGTTTAAAGATTGTAATGAAGTTTATTTTAATTTTCCGCATGAATGAATGTTTGTAAAGGTTAGATAACCTGGGAGATTTATTTAAGTTTAATCCTGTATGGGCAGGTTTTGTTTATTCAATTTTATTATAATTGGGTAGTTAGAAATGAATATTTTGATTACGTGAACACCAAATCCTGAGGAAATGAAGTACCGGGATTTGGGGGTGTCACACGTATAACCAGGCGGCAGGTGCACCAGGTACTGTTTCTGGTACTCTTTTAGTTGGCAATCATGAGGCATCTATTTTGTTTGATACGGGTTCTACTCATTCCGTTGTTGCTCAGTCTTTTGTTCGGCACCTGGGTGTGTTATCTCAATCTTTAGATTTTGTTATGTCTATTGATACCCCGATGGGGACTTCTGTTGTGACGCCCCCAAAATTAGGTATACATCACCCATCTTGGGTCGTCAGATACGAAGTACAGAATACAATTACAACTTACTAATACAACTGTCGTGCACAAGATGACAAAACATAAACTGTGAGTTTGAATACAAATATTATCTTCTAGAGAGTATTCATACTCAAAAGGAGTCCTCATTACATTTATTAACACACCATTACATAGAATAGTGAGGACTACTAACTAATACTATCATTCGGACCATCACTCCGTTTCCCGACTTGCCCCAGCTACGTTCTCATTTCCTGAAGAGAACAGTGAAAGAAAGGGTGAGCCCAACTAGCCCAGTAAGAAATATTATGACTAAGATAATGCAGAATAAATTATCATTAGCCTTCAACAATGTTAAACTGATAAAATATAATAGACATCAAGTTTAACTGCAGCGGAACAAGCAATCCATTAAAAGAGTCAAGTAGAAAATAAACTCTACTATCTTTTATGATTTAAAAGGTTTTTCAACACTGTGATCGCTGGGACTCAGCTTAATAAAATAATCCACATCATCGAATCACCCCTGCACTACGGCCAAGGATATTCGTGTATTCATTAATGGTCATGATCATGCCAACAACTGTCTATCAATGCACTACGGCTAATGAGGACTTTTACCACATCATTTGTAACATTACGGTCATGATTATACCGAATAATCACTGGTCATAATCATACCAAGTCCATCTATGCACTACAGGCCACAGATGACTTTCAACATTTTATAAACATGGGGATGATGACAATGATATAAGAATTCAATAAAACAAGTTCAAGAATTAATTTATCCAAGAATTAACAACGTCCAAATTGTCAACATGATACTGCTTTGTGGAGTAAAATTCAAGAATACTTAGAAGAATATTTTCATGAAAAGATACTGGATGAACCGCAATTATCAAGGATATTCCACTAATTTCATGGAGTATAGAAGTCAAAACTTAACCAACTGAGTATAATAAAGAATGGAATAACAAAAAAAATCACCATGCATGCGATAGACCGTACAGATAGGTTATTCCAACAGAATAATAAATAATAGAACCAGGTCCGGCGTAAACGCACAGACAGGATATTCCGACAGAATAATAAATAATGGAACCAGGTCCGGCGTAAACGCACAGACAGGATATTCCGACAGAATAATAAATAATAGAACCAGGTCCGGTGTAAAACACACAAACAGAATGTTCCAACAGAATAATAACAAGACGGAACCAGGTCCGGTGTAAAACACACAGACAGGATGTTCCAACAGAATAATAATAAAAACGGAACCAGGTCCGGTGTAAAACACACAGACAGGATGTTCCAACAGAATAATAGAAGAATGTCACCAAGTATAGGGTAGACCGCGTATACAGGTTATTCCAACAGAATAATAAGAAATGGAATAACAACAGTTCTCTTCATGAATAAGAAAGAATAACACCCCTTACCGTTTTAAAGAAGTGCTGAAATAAGGAAGTAGTTAAGTAGCAGAATACTCTTCTTCTCTCTCTCTCTATAGTTTCTCTCTATAGTTTCTGTCTCTAGAGTTCAGGGAATTCGTAAGAAATAATGAAGAAATGAGCTGCTATTTATAGAAAAATAGAATGCATAGTAACTAATCCATGAACGGTCCAGATTGATTACTTTAATCTGACAGTCCATATTTAAAGAAAAATCTTTTAAATAAAATATAATATATTCTATTTATAGAATAACTTTAATAAAGTAATCTGTTTTATATAAAAAGATGTTTCTGTTTTATTACGTTAATAATATGAATAAAATAAAACGTCATTATCGCTAAATAATTCATATTATTAACTGACAATAATTGAATCAAACTGAGTGACTTCTCACATAAGCATTAATAATCAATACCGTGTGCTACTATGCAACCACACGTATTACTGTACTTTTACTACCGAGTAGTTCAACAGTAACAATGGTAAAACTTCCGCCGTTATTTTTAATAAAATATTTTTGTCGTTTTCTCAATCCGACAATAATTCTGTTGTGGGGTCAATCATTGATTGTGTCGTTGTACGAATATTCCCTGTTAAAACGAATATTTCCCGACCAATCGAATATTATATAACAACTTGCGTACTTTGCAAAATTTATAAATATTACCCACAACTATAACATTATATCAAATTAACTCCATAATATTCAAAAATGATATTTATAGAAAATTCATCTTTATTTATAAAAGTTAGGGTCTTACAACCTCCCCTTCTTATGAAATTTCGCCCTCGAAATTAGGGTACGTACCTGGTATGTCGAAGAGGTAAGGATACCTTGATTTCATTTCAGATTCTAACTCCCAAGTCATTTCCTCAACATCTTGGTTTCTCCACAAAACTTTGACTTGAGGTATAACCTTGGAGCGTAGAATATGTTCCTTCTTATCCAAGATTTGAACAGGAACTTCTTCATACGTCAAATCCTCCGCTATTTCGTCCGGTTCTAACTCAATAATGTGGTTCGGGTCTTCCACATATTTGCGTAACATGGATATGTGAAAAACGTTATGAACACGAGACATACTTGGCGGTAAAGCGAGTCTATAAGCCACAGTTCCTACTCGATCAAGGATTAAAAATGGACCGATGAATCGAGGATTGAGCTTTTCTCTCTTTCTAAATCTCGTAACTCCTTTCCATGGAGCAACACGTAAGAACACATGATCTCCTACATCAAATTCCACGTCCTTTCGATGAAGATCAGCATAACTCTTTTGTCGATCTTGTGAGGTTTTTATACGTTGTCGGATCGTTTGAATCTTTTCTGTAGTCATACGTACCAACTCCGGTCCCAACAACGTTGCTTCACCCACCTCATCCCAGCATACTGGAGAACGACATTTTCTTCTATACAATGCTTCGAATGGAGCCATGCCAATACTTGCTTGATAACTGTTGTTGTAGGAAAACTCCACCAATGGTAAGAACTTGTCCCAACTTCCCTTGAAGTCAAAGACACAGAGTCTTAATAGATCTTCAAGAGTTTGAATAGTCCTCTCTGATTGTCCGTCCGTCTGAGGATGATATGCTAAACTAAATCGTAACTCCGTGCCCATAGCTTTTTGTAAACTAACCCAAAATCGTGAAGTAAATCTTGGGTCTCGGTCAGAAACTATGGATACTGGCATACCATGCAGTCTTACAATCTCGTTTATGTACATACGAGCAAGACGTTCAAGTGTATAAGTTTCTCGTATCGGTAAGAAATGAGCAGACTTGGTCAATCTATCAACAATGACCCAAATCGCATCAATACCTTGAGAAACCCTAGGAAGACCGGTAACGAAATCCATGGTAATGTGCTCCCACTTCCATTCTGGAATTTCAAGTGGTTGCAATGAAACTTTTGGTACTTGATGCTCCGCTTTGACTCGTTGACAAGTTAGACACCTAGAGATAAACAACGCTATCTCTCTCTTCATATTGCTCCACCAAAATGTATGACGAAGATTATGATACATTTTGGTACTTCCAGGATGGATTGCAAACGGTGTGTTGTGCGCCTCCATCATGATTTCATACTTTAAATCAGGGTTGTTAGGAACACAAAGTCTGGAGTTGACTCGAAGTATTCCTTCTTCATCGATTCTTGCTTCCGGCATAGCACCTTCTTGCACTTTCCTCCTCATACGCATCAGCTCCAGGTTTGTAGCTTGAGCAGCTTTAACTTTATCGATTAAAGTCGGTTCTACTCGTATATTCGCCATCATCACATGGGTCCCTGGAGTCTTTAACTCTATCTCCATCCTTTGTAAGTCACACAAAATGGGCCTTTGTGTTGACAATATCGCACTCGTACTTGCATATGATCTTCTACTCAATGCGTCAGCTACCACGTTCGCTTTTCCAGGATGGTATTGAATGGTATAATCATAATCTTTCAACAGTTCAAGCCAACGTCGTTGTCGCATGTTGAGTTCCTTTTGAGTGAAGAAATATTTGAGGCTTTTATGATCCGTAAAGATCTCCACCTTCTCCCCATACAAGTAATGCCTCCAAATTTTAAGTGCAAAGACAACAGCTGCCAACTCTAGATCATGAGTAGGATAATTCCTCTCATATTCATTGAGTTGTCTTGATGCATAGGCTATGACTTTTCCATGCTGCATGAGAACGCATCCCAACCTTTTGCTCGAAGCATCACTGTAGATGACAAATCCCTCCGAGCCAGATGGTATTGTTAGAACAGGTGCTGAAATGAGTCTCCTCTTGAGTTCTTGAAAACTTTGCTCACATTCTTCGCTCCAACCGAACTTTGTATCTTTCCGAGTCAGCTGAGTTAATGGAGTAGCGATTCGAGAAAATCCTTTCACGAATCTCCGATAATAACCAGCTAAACCAAGAAAGCTACGTAGTCACTGATTTAGGTTGCTCCCAGCTTTGAATAGCTTCAATCTTTGCCGGGTCAACCGATATTCCACGACTTGATACTACGTGCCCAAGGAATGCTACCTCCTCCAGCCAGAACTCGTATTTCTTCAACTTGGCATAAAGCTTGTATTCACGAAGCTTTTGGAGTACCAGCCTCAAGTGTTGCTCATGATCTTCACGGCTTTTGGAATAAATAAGGATGTCATCAATAAAGACGACCACAAAGTGATCCAAATATTCCTTGAATACCCGGTTCATCATATCCATGAAGGCAGCAGGAGCATTAGTCAATCCAAAGGACATGACTAGGAATTCATAATGCCCGTACCGAGTTCTAAAAGCTGTCTTTGGAATATCCTCAGTTCTAACCTTCAGCTGATGATATCCAGAACGAAGATCGATCTTTGAAAAGAGTTGTGCTCCTTGCAACTGGTCAAACAGGTCATCAATACGTGGCAATGGGTACCTATTTTTGATGGTGACATGATTCAACTCCCGATAATCAATACAAAGTCGCATACTTCCATCTTTCTTCTTCACGAATAGAACAGGAGCACCCCAAGGAGAAGTACTAGGACAAATAAAGCCAATGTCTAACAATTCCTGCAGTTGGATCTTTAACTCCTGAAGTTCAATAGGAGCCATTCGATATGGGGCTTTAGAAATGGATTTTGTACCGGGTTCAAGGTCGATAAAAAATTCAATTTCACGCTCTGGGGGTAGGCCAGGAAGTTCTTCAGGGAATACGTCAGGGAATTTATTAACAATAGAAATATCATTCAAAACTGACGTATTTTTGTTTAGATCCGTGACATGAGCTAAGAAAGCTTGACATCCGTTTTTCAATAAACGAATAGCTTTATGGCTTGAGATGACAGCGATTGATTTTAATGGTTTGGTTGCTTGAATTCGCATAATAGGTCGATTAGAAATATGAAAGCTAACAACCTTACGAAAACAATCAATTTTTGCATGATGAGTAGTTAACCAATCAATCCCTAGAATCACGTCAAATGCAAGTATTTTTAATGAAATAAGATCGACAGGTAATGTGTGGGTACCAACTTGAACCAAACAAGACTTATAAATCGTGGATGTAATGAAGGTTTCTCCCAATGGAGTTTCAACAGATAAGTCAAAGTCTAATTTCTCCGGAATCAAATTTAATCGATGAGCGCAAGTAGGAGAAATAAAAGAATGGGTAGAACCGGTATCAAATAAAGTATAGACTTCGTTAGAGTTTATGATAAGCTTACCCGTGATGACCTCATTCGGGTTCCTTACTTTCTGGGAGGTCACAACAAACGCTCTCCCTTGCACTACCGGTTTTGACTTTTCTGGGACGGCCTTTGGTGTCTCCATCTTGGCTGAACTTGTTTTTGGTAAACGACAAAATCGAGCTAAATGACCTTCTCTTCCACAATTATAACATGCATTAGACGGCATCGCGCAGTTTGGACTGATGTGCCCCTCCCCTCCGCATTTAAAACATATGATAGGTGGTCGTTCTCCTTCCTTAACAACGGGTGCTGGTGCTGACGTCTTTCCATCATTGTTGAATCTCCTCTTCTTGAAATGACCATTCTTATTATTTTGGCCCTGATTACCACCGAAGTGGTTACCATTTCTGGCCTGTTGATTCCCTCCTCGCTTGTTGTCACTGCTTCGATGACTGCTCTCACTGGTATTATCATTTTGTCGACTGCTCTCTTTTGGTTGCGTTGACTCGTTATCGCGCTCCACTAACTGAGCCCTATTCACAACATCTGAATACAAACACAGTTTATGAGAAATAAGATGTTGACGTATCTCAGGTTTCAAACCTCGCAAAAACATTCGCGTCATTCGCTCTTCATTATCCACCAAGTGGGACGCAAACCGGGACAATATACTGCGACACGGTCATATTATTCTGCTCCAATTTGATGAACTCCACCTCCTTCATGTGACGAACACTTTCGGGAAAGTATTTGTCATTGAACAGCTCTTGGAACTTCTCCCAAGACATCTTCAGTGCGGCAGGTTGAGTACGCTTAATCGATTTCCACCAGTAATCTGCCTCTCCTCGCAACATAAAGACGGCAAAGGGAACCTTTTGCTCCTCGGAGCATCCCAAGACATCAAATATCCTGGTAATCTGCTTTATCCATGTTTCCGCTATAAGTGGTTTTGGCTCTCCCTTAAACTCTGGTGGTCCCAGCTCCTTGAACTGTTTAGCGGTGACCGTCCGAGAGTTTTCAGTGTTTTCACCTATATTTTGGACAGGAGCCGCTCTCGCCTGCTGTTGCATGAATTGCATAAAGTTTCTAGACATTCCATCATTCATCATCTGATCAGTGTTGTTGTTTGCATGAGGATTGTCACCTTCCTGATGCACATTATCCTGATTATTGATATGTGGTGAATCAACAGTCGCCTGTACTCCATTGCTATTCTCAACATTCTCAGATGCGATTTTCAGATACTGCCACAAAATAAAAGTTAATTGATATGTCATATATTATCCTTATATTATGACCGACCAATTAAATACCATGCAAATAAACTTAGGTAGATCATACTAGCGAAGGAATTCCCCGTCTCTCCCCTCCTAGTTCTATTCTCACATCTTAGCCAGGGATCATATCCCTAAGCTCTGATACCAACTGTGACGCCCCCAAAATTAGGTATACATCACCTATCTTGGGTCGTCAGATACGAAGTACAGAATACAATTATAACTTACTAAGATGTTAGCTATGATGATTGAGCTATGAATGATGATTGCGTAAGGAACTCAATCTTTATAGTTGTTATGTAAACTACAACATGTATGCTATGTTTGCTTTATGATTATTCTTATATGTTGAGCATGTTATTATGTGCTACATGATGCATGAAAACTGTTAGATTTTGTTGGGCTGTCGAGCTCAACCTTGCAAATAACCATTTTTGCAGGTCAAGGATTGAAGGTAACACTATGTGCTACTTGAATGACGTGGATCAGAAATAATACACGGAGATTAATATTTTAACTAAAGTTGTTATTTCTTTACACCATGATTAAGATTCATGAGATGTACTAAATGTTTTATGATGTATAATTTTATGTTGAGTTGTAATGCTAAAGTTAGAGTTATCTGATATGTAAAGGTTATCGGATTGAAATGTAAAATTTTATATAATAATAGTGATAATGTGAATCATAAAATAAGATTGATTCAAAGACACGTAGATGATAAAGGTTTTGATTCAAGGAATTAAAGTAAGAAGACATAAAAGTTTAAATTATTCCGTATTTTATAATGTTTAGCATCGAATAATGATGTAAAATCAGAAGGCAGATGTGTTATTAACGACCGAAGTTAATAATTAAATTGTATGAATTTTGGGGTCGTTACAGTTGGTATCAAAGCCGTAGGTTATAAACCTTAGGTAGGAGTACCGTAGGCTATAACCTTAGAGAAGGAATGTGAAGATAATGAAAGAATAAGCTCAGATAGAGTTTGAACAATAAGAAGTAATTTAAGAAATTTATAAAGAATGGATTAAAACATGCGTAAGAGGATTCAAAAAAGAATCTTGCAAAGTTATAAGGAATATGAATGTGGGGTTACTCAACTCCAATAATAAGGATGTAAGATGATAATAAATAGAGAATGTCTATAAAAAGAGAATGATAAAGAAGTTAAGAATAGAGGGTTATATCTAAGTTGTACAATTATACTCTTTCGTAGTTGATATATGGTATTTGGGCTAAACGATTCCTTCATAGAGCGGAGGTATATACGAACTAGTAACTCAGAACCTAATTTGTTGGTTGTTTGTGGGAAACCACTCAGCGTACCATATTGAAACTGTTAGAGACTCGATATGTACCAAGTGTAGAAATGGATATGCATGATGAAAGTGTAGAACTCGAATGAAATTTTGAGCGATGTAAATGAAGTTAGAAATTCTTAAAGGAAGAATTTTTTTTTATAAACAAGAAGATTCAAAGAAGAATCTAAGAGATATAAAGATAAGAAATAGGAGTTTCCTAACTCCAAAAGCCAAGATAATGAATAATGTCGTAAATAATGAAAAAGAGAAAGAAAGAGGATCGTAAAACAAAACGATCACGAGTTAAGAAAAGAATTTTAAGGGAGATGATTATAGAATAAGATCACGACGTGGTCTGTTTAAGTTATAAAAGAAAGATGGTCTATAATGTTTGAATATTTATAGCTTAATGCTATGAAGATTGTGACGCCCCAAAATTAGGTATACATCAAGTTTAACTGCAGCGGAACAAGCAATCCATTAAAATAGTCAAGTAGAAAATAAACTCTACTATCTTTTATGATTTAAAAGGTTTTTCAACACTGTGATCGCTGGGACTCAGCTTAATAAAATAATCCACATCATCGAATCACCCCTGCACTACGGCCAAGGATATTCATGTATTCATTAATGGTCATGATCATGCCAACAACTGTCCATCAATGCACTACGGCCAATGAGGACTTTTACCACATCATTTGTAACATTACGGTCATGATTATACCGAATAATCCCTGGTCATAATCATACCAAGTTCATCTATGCACTACAGGCCACAGATGACTTTCAACATTTTATAAACATGAGGATGATGACAATGATATAAGAATTCAATAAAACAAGTTCAAGAATTAATTTATCCAAGAATTAACAACGTCCAAATTGTCAACATGATACTGCTTTGTGGAGTAAAATTCAAGAATACTTAGAAGAATATTTTCATGAAAAGATACTGGATGAACCGCAATTATCAAGGATATTCCACTAATTTCATGGAGTATAGAAGTCAAAACTTAACCAACTGAGTATAATAAAGAATGGAATGACAAAAGAAATCACCATGCATGCGATAGACCGCACAGACAGGTTATTCCAACAAAATAATAAATAATGGAACCAGGTCCGGCGTAAACGCACAGACAGGATATTCCGACAGAATAATAATAATAGAATCAGGTCCGGCGTAAACGCACAGACAGGATATTTCGACAGAATAATAAATAATGGAACCAGGTCCGGTGTAAAACACACAGACAGGATGTTCCAACAGAATAATAATAAAAACGGAACCAGGTCCGGTGTAAAACACACAGACAGGATGTTCCAACAGAATAATAGAAGAATGTCACCAAGTATAGGGTAGACCGCGTATACAGGTTATTCCAACAGAATAATAAGAAATAGAATAACAACAGTTCTCTTCATGAATAAGAAAGAATAACACCCCTTATCGTTTTAAAGAAGTGCTGAAATAAGGAAGTAGTTAAGTAGCAGAATACTCTTCTTCTCTCTCTCTATAGTTTCTGTCTCTAGAGTTCAGGGAATTCGTAAGAAATAATGAAGCAATGAGCTGCTATTTATAGAAAAATAGAATGCATAGTAACTAATCCATGAACGGTCCAGATTGATTACTTTAATCTGACGGTCCATATTTAAAGAAAAATCTTTTAAATAAAATATAATATATTCTATTTATAGAATAACTTTAATAAAGTATTCTGTTTTATATAAAAAGATGTTTCTGTTTTATTACGTTAATAATACGAATAAAACAAAACGTCATTATCGCTAAATAATTCATATTATTAACTGACAATAATTGAATCAAACTGAGTGACTTCTCACATAAGTATTAATAATCAATACCGTGTGCTACTATGCAACCACACGTATTACTGTACTTTTACTACCGAGTAGTTCAACAGTAACAATGGTAAAACTTCCGCCGTTATTTTTAATAAAATATTTTTGTCGTTTTCTCAATCCGACAATAATTCCGTTGTGGGGTCCACCAATGATTGTGCCATTGTACGAATATTCCCCGACCAATCGAATATTATATAACAACTTGCGTACTTTGTAAAATTTATAAATATTACCCACAACTATAACATTATATCAAATTAACTCCATAATATTCAAAAATGATATTTATAGAAAATTCATCTTTATTTATAAAAGTTGGGGTCTTACATCTGTTGTTATCTCTAATTTGTATCGAGTGTGTTCGATCAATTTTGGGGATAAGATTCGTAGGGCTAATCTTCTTCCGATGAGTATGCACGATTTTGATGTAATTCTTGGGATGGACTGGTTGAATAAGCACCGGGCCACTATCGATTGTCAGGCGAAGAAGGTTATATTTGGAGATGTGAAGTCTCCGGAGTTTGTGTTTCAGGGTTCACAGCCGAGTAGAGTGGTGAAGTTAATTTCAACTTTGAAAGTTGGGAAATTAGTGGCAAAGGGTTGTGAGGGGTATTTGGCATTTGTGAAGGATACCTCTAAGGGTGAGTCTCGTATTGAGGATGTTCCAATTGTTCGTGATTTTTTCGATGTGTTTCCTGAGGAGTTGTCAGGGTTGCCACCGCAGCGAGAAGTAGAGTTTGCTATTGAACTTGTTCTTGGTGCGGAGCCTATCTCAAAGGCGCCGTATCGGATGGCACCATTGGAGTTACAGGAATTGAAGGAGCAGTTGTAGGAACTGTTAGATCGTGGTGTGATTCGACCGAGCGTTTCGTCGTGGGGTGCTCCGGTCCTGTTTGTAAAGAAGAAGGATGGGACTATGAGGTTGTATATAGACTATAGGGAGTTAAACAAGATTACCATCAGGAATCGGTATCCATTGTCGAGGATTGATGACTTGTTTGACCAACTTCAGGGGGAAAGTATTTTTCGAAGATAGACTTGAGGTCGAGCTATCATCAGTTGAGGTTGAGGGATGAGGATATCCTTAAGACAGCTTTTCGTACTCGATATGGGCATTACGAGTTTCTGGTGATGCCATTCGGGTTGACTAACGCTCCGGCAGTGTTTATGGGTTTAATGAATCGGGTGTTTAGGGAGTACTTGGACCAATTTGTTATTGTCTTTATTGATGACATTTTGGTTTACTCCAAGTCTAAGGAAGAGCATGAGGAGCATCTTCGCACAGTGTTAGGTATTTTGCAGAAAGAGAAGTTGTATGCTAAATTCTCTAAATGCGATTTTTGGTTGGAGCAGGTTACATTTTTGGGACATGTTATTTCTGCTGAAGGCATTAAGGTGGATCCTGTGAAGGTTGAGGCTATCACTAAATGGCCAAGATCTACTACAGTGACGGAGATTAAGAGTTTCTTGGGTTTGGCAGGGTATTATAGGCGGTTTGTGGAAGGATTCTCTTTGCTTGCCTTACCATTGACCCAGTTGATGAAGAAGGGGACAAAGTTTGTGTGGAATGAGGAGCGTGAGAAGAGTTTTGAGGAGTTGAAGAAATGACTTGTGACAGCTCCTATACTTGAATTGCCATCGGGGACTAGAGGTTACCAGATTTATAGTGATGCTTCTAAGAAGGGCTTGGGGTGTGTTTTGATGCAACACGGTAAGGTGATTGCTTATGCTTCTAGGAAGCTTAAACCTTACGAGGTGAATTACCCCACACATGATTTGGAGTTGGCAGCGGTGATCTTTGCCTTAAAGATTTGGAGGCACTATTTGTATGGAGAGACTTGTGATATCTTCACCGATCATAAAAGTCTTAAATACATTTTAACTCAAAAGGAGCTCAATATGAGGCAAAGGCGTTGGTTAGAGCTTCTAAAAGATTATGATGCGATGATTCAGTATCACCCGGGGAAGGCAAATGTGGTTGTAGATGCTCTTAGCCGAAAGAGTTCAGGAAGTGTAGTAGCCTTTATTACACAACCTCAGCTTATTTCGAATATAGAGTGGCTAGAGTTGGAGTTATATGTGCAAGGTTCAGATGGGCATTTGGCAGGTATGAGAGTGGAGCCCTCTCTTATCTCGCGGGTCAAAGATGCTCAAAAGGAAGATGGAGAATTGTTGAGTATGACGCAGAATCTAGAGGAGGGAAAGCAGCCCGAATTTTGCATTGATGATCATGGTGTGATTTGGTTAGGTGAGCGGTTGTGTGTACCGTCGGATCCAATTATTCGAGAGGTTGTGTTGGCTGAGGCTCATAGTTCACCATTTTCTATTCATCCAGGTTCTACGAAGATGTATAGGGATTTGAAGAAGAATTTTTGGTGGAATGGGATGAAACGAGATGTGGCTGAATATGTTGGAAAGTGTCTCACTTGTCAACAAGTGAAGATAGAACATCAACGAGCTAGTGGTTTGCTGCAACAGTTAGACATTCAAATGTGTGGAAGTGGGAGGATATCACAATGGATTTTGTGACTGATTTGCCAAAGACTTTCAAGAAGAATGATGTCATTTAGGTAGTGGTGGACCGGCTAATCAAATTGGCACACTTTTTGGCTATCCATGAGGGTTACTCGGTGGATAGGTTGTCACAAATCTTTCAGCAGGAGATTGTTAGACTTCATGGTACTCCGGTGTCTATTGTTTCAGATCGGGACCCACGGTTCACTTCACGGTTTTGGAAAAGGTTTCAACGAGCTTGGGGCACTCGGCTCAACTTTAGTACTTCTTTTCATCCGTAAACTGATGGGCAATCCGAAAGGACTATTCAAACGTTAGAGGACATGTTGAGGTCTTGTGCACTTGAGTGGTCGGGTAATTGGGATGATTACTTGAGCCTAGTTGAGTTTGCTTATAACAATAGCTGGCATGCAAGTATTGGAATGGTTCCGTTTGAGGCATTGTATGGTAGAAAGTGTCGGTCACCGACTTATTGGGATGAGGTTGGCGAAAGGGCCATAGAAGGGCCTGAGTTTGTTCAAATCACTACGGAGAAGGTAGCAGTGGCTAAGGAGAAATTGAAGTCGGCTCGATCACGGCAAAAGTGTTATGCTGATAAGCATAGGAGGACTTTAGAATTTGAACCTGGTGAGCATATGTTTCTAAAAGTTTCTCCTTGAAAAGACATTCGACGATTTGGGTTGAAAGGGAAGCTTAGTCCGCGTTATATTGGCCCATTTGAGATTTTGGAGAGGGTTGGTGAGGTTGCATATCGGTTAGCGTTGCCTCCACAACTAGCTCATGTGCACAATGTGTTCCATGTGTCGGTCTTGAGAAGTTATCATTATCATCCGTTGCATGTGGTGCAATATCCGTTCGATAATATTCGGGAGGATCTTACTTGCGAGGAACAAGCTGAGGCGATTTTGGATCGTCAAGAGCGGATTATGAGAAGGAAGACAATTCCGTTTGTTAAGGTCTTGTGGGAGAATCATTTAGAGCGGGAAGCTACTTGGGAAATGAAGGAGTCTATTCGAGCGGAGTATCCGCATCTCTTTTAAAATTAGGTACGTTCCATTCTTTTGATTCCTTGGACGGAATCCTTTTTAAGGGGTAAGTGATGTAATACCCGAAAAAAAAAAATTATTTTGTTTTAAAATATATTGTTTGAACTTTGTCATTTAGTTGGGTCAAACTAGTTATTTAATTTATGTGAGCTAATAAATATTAATAAGTGTGGATAAATTAATTTGATAAAATTAGGTTTTTAAATTAATTGAGTTTAATTTATATGCGGATAATAAATCCTATTAGAACTAGGAGAATTAATAAAATATTGATAATAAATAACTAAAACACAAACCCTATTGTATACTCATGCCATTATTCGTCTGAAATAAAAAAAACAAAGGAGGCGGCGAGAGAAGCAGACGAGAAGAAACAAAAGTATGCGCCTTTTTCTTTTTATTTTTTGTATAGCATTCACTATTGAGTTATGGGCATGCAATTTTAGAACGTGGTTGATGTATGTGTAGAGTAAATAATGTACTAATCAAAAAGAAATTGTTTGTTCTTTTGAAATTCGGTTGGGCCACATTAGTCTAATTGTATATCAATAGTATTGAGAATATATATATATATATATATTTATATAAGTTTACCAGTTGGCAGATGCATATATATAAGCTACTGTACTTTTGCAATATTATAAGGATTATACATATATATCATGTTTGATTGCAAGTTTGCAGGCGAGATATAAATATATAAATATTTTATTTTAATATGTAGTTGATTTATGAAGCTTACGAACCGAATTAGTTAATCGAATTGAAAGTTATGTATATTAGTTTTAAACTAATTAATCTTATTAATAAAATTATAAAATTTATTTGATAATAAATTTAACAATATTATGTTGTTAATGGGTAAATTAGTAATAAAATTTTATTTTATTTTATTAGATCGAATTGAAGAAGACTAGCGTAATTTTCTTTAAATTTCTGGGTATTATATTGCTTAATCCATTTACGGATTCCGTACTCTTTCAGCGAGACTCTTTTAATTTTAATTCGTTCATTTTGCTACTCGTTTTAAATATTTTGTATTGCCTCTCATAATTATTCCTTATCAAATTCATTGTGTTAGTTCATTTTGGCGTTCATAGTTGGAACTCATATTTGTACTCTTTAGACTAGTATAACATGTCTAAATTTATTTTGATATTTGTAGTAATGTGCATGTTAGTATATATTTGGAGACTTTGAGTTGATAATTCATTTCAGTTTAACATGTACATATTAGAACCCCTTTTTGTTAATATTATGTCGCATGTGTTGGGACATGATATTTTTGTTAGAATATACTGTAGGGTATACCTGAGCTATAACCACCTGTGGGGGCACCACAGGCATGTCCTCTTAGCACCGAGGCATGACACCTTCCGTGGCGGTATGATCAGTCCACGGCGTCTCCGTTTTGTGCTCCGATGGGAGTTGGCCATTTGGTGTTTTGTTGTGGGAGGCGTATGGGTCTACCCTAGTTTTCTGTTCTGTTCTATTCTACGGAGTGGTGATGTTAGTGCCAAACACGCATTTCGATTTTGCATGCATCTGGATTACACAGTTCGATGTGTGATTGCCAGTGTGACATTATTTTGATTGCATGTGTGGCATTATTTGACTTGCCTGTGTGGCAAGGTATATTATTATTTGTTTTGAGTTCGGTATGAAATAACACCCAGTCATTTGATTCAGCCTATCATTTCGTTGTGTTAGTTTTGTTCGTATAGTTCAGTTCAGTTCATTTAATTGTGTTAGTTATTTCGTTTCATCATTCATTTAATCTATATTCGTACTGGTCATTTGGCTCATGCTGTGTTTTTCTTCCGGTAGGTAATCAGGGGGATCATGGACAAGTGTGATGAGAGCTCCCTTCATTCCAATAGTTTAAAAATATTTTGTTTAGGCTTGATATGTCAGTTTATTTAGCATTGTAATAATTATTTTAAATTGTGATTTGAGCCAATGTGGCATTTATTATGGTTTGTCTTATGACATTTAATTATTATGAGATTATTCTTTCGTGGTTTAGAGCGTTGTGATATTCGTTAATTCTGTTGTGTTTTGAGTAACCTCTCTTTCTATTTCGGAAAGGGGGTGTTACACCGTGGGTCTACCTGCGGCTGATCTTGGTGGGTCTCGCATGATGGGCTCTGCTATCTCGAAGTACGTGCACTTCGACCAACGCGCAGTCTAATTGATCCTTCATAACTTGCAATCCGAAAATTCGATGGAGGCGTGTCATACCTTTCCGGAAAGCTCTTTCCGAGAGCTACGCAATGACATGGGGCTTGACCTTTTTCGAATCCGGGAAGATGGGTCCATGACCAGATCTTCAAGTCTTCACAGTCAGTTCGTTGAGTTGTCTGGCGCAATTCACTCGGGATTGTTATGATGGTTCTATTTGACATTATTCATAGTAGTTTGATCAGTTTTGATGTTGAGTTGGCAAAATTACCCTTTTACCCTTCCAGGTTGGTTTCCCGACTTGACGCAACTGTTCAGGGTTATCTCCAGAGTTTGACTGTTGTTAACTCTGTCTTTCCTCAAGGCGATTTCCGAGGACTAATTTGATATCCCGCAAGACTGCCTCCAGGGTTTGATTATTGTGGTAGTTTCCCGAGACTCTCCGGGGTAAAAAATATGCTTTTGCCCTCCTGCGTAGTTAGTAACAGAAAAACGAAATTTCAAATGTCTACATATACATATGAACCATTTTCGATACACATCGCATATTCCTTGTGTTTATTTATTTTTGCTTCCTTAAAGCTCGGTTCATCCAAAGATTCAATTAATGTTTCATTTTTATTGTTTTGATTTGTAAATTTGTAATATGTGCGCGTTACTGATACCATGCTTGTAAGATCAATATGAAGTTCTATGCATTTTATTACAATTAATGGTACAATGCTTGTAATATCAATAGTAAATTCTATGCATTTTATTACAATTATAGTCTATTCGTCAAAAATTATAAAGAGAAATTATAAAGAGATTATGGGAAAAGTCGAATTCAGTTATTAATTGTCCAAAATATGATATTTTAGTTTTGAAAATGATAAATTTTACTTTTAAAATTCAACTTTGTCGACTAAAATGGGACGGGTAGTACTTGTTAATCTAGGAGATTGCACATCAGGAGCATTTTTTAACAAAACTTGACAAGAAAATTAATTGGGCAATAGAAGCCACGAGATTTAGGAAACAATGTCGATGATTTCAAACTAGCACATATTTGGCACTCTCCGGGCAAAGCTGTTCATGCCAGCAATTTCTAGGAAGACAACTATAAGACAAATTTGTAACTCCTATCTAGCATATCAAAGCAGTAGTCAAAATTAACTCTAGTGAGCAGAGTCCCTCCTGTATCTAGGACTGTTCATCAGTAATAAATTGGCCTGTACCGATTACCGAATAAAATTGGGTACGATACAGTACCGATTAGACTGATATCCCAAACCGATTAGCCGGTCCAGTACCAGTTCGATACCGACACGATACCAATTTTACTAATTCGAGTCGAATCATCTACTACCCTTTGTCCCATCTTAACTGTAGTTATTTCCAAGTGGCCCATAGTTCAATTAGAGAATTTAAATTAATGCTAAAGTTCACCATAAACTCAATTGTTCACCTTTTAAAAGTCTTTGTTACCCAGCCAAGTTAAGAAGATATTATACTCCACAACACTCTAAGAAGCCCATTTCACTTTATTATTATAAACCCCAAGCCTCTTAGCTTCAGTCCACTCAACCCTAGCTCTCACTTTATATCTCAACTGCTGAGAGAAACACAGAATAACTGTGTTTGAGAGAGTCAATCGATCTGCCATGACGACAAGGTTCAAGTAGAATAGGAAGAAGAGAGGCCAAGAGCACCGGTCCCAACCGTATCGGCAAGCAATAGAAGCAACCCGGAGGTCGCGAAAATACTGGAGGAATGCACCACCACCTAATCTTATTCGACAAGTACCATCCCCGGGTTACTAATGGACGGTGAACGTCTGAGCGAGACTGTGAGAGATGAAGATTGAAGGGACTAGGGTGCTTCTGAGTATGAGGGTTTGTAATTTGGGAGATTTGGAAGATATTGAAGAGAACGTCTGACTGGATGAAAATTTGGTCTATTATTAGTTTATTACAATTAGAATTAGGGCCTATTATTACTGCTATAGAAATGAACCGATATAATTGGACCGATGCTGTATATACCAAATAAGCCAAACATATTGGTATTGGTCCCGAATAACCGGTTAAAAATACCGAATCTGAACCGGTTTCACTTTGTCTCGAACCGGCCGGTTCGAACTAGTTTGGTACGGCCAAATACGGAAAAACCTAAAAAATGCCCGCCCGCCCGCCTACCTCTACCTGTATCATTTAGCAACAGTAGAAGTTTTGGCAAGAATATTTAACTAAGAAAAAGAACTGATGCTCAAGACAAAAAATTGTCTACTGGATGCATTTCAACAAGTTGCATATTAAGAATACCAAGCCAACAAATATTGATAGCTTAAATTGTCATAGCTGCTGCTGCAATCATTAATTCTGAAATTATGATCGATGCTGCAATCAATCATTATGATTGAAATTAACCAGGGAAAGCTTTTCGAAATTCATGAACCGAAACATCTTTGGAAGAAATTTTTTTATCATGTCAATCCATACCATGTAATTATGTGATCAAGCTGTAGACTGAACTTGCAAATTTTTGAGAAATTTACATCCCTTTGCCAGGCATGATTGCATCCTTTCACCAACGTTTTGATAAAAAGTTCATAGTTCTCTTTCTCATGCGAGTGAAAAAAATTACCACACAAGCTAAGATCCACGGAGGGAAGCTACCACCTGTGAAGTTGAACTTTTGCACCCATTGTGGAGTCTCCTTCATAACCAATACTATCAAAAGGGTTATAACTGCTACCCCTACCAATATCTTTGTAATTGGTTTGATAAAGGAGTCCTGAAATCGTAGAATATGAAATGAAAAATCAATACAGGTAATGCATTATCTATTGCCCAAGACTTATCACATCCCTAAAAAAGCATCACTGGGTAAAAGTTACATGTACATTTACGCTGAACGAGAACTTCTGGTGTAAATTTGTTTAGGAAACCGATTCCTGAAACAAATTTACAACAAATACTGTAGTAGAAGCTTTAAAGAAATAAACGAAATACAGAGATCATAAGAGACATGAAAGAAGTTCAAACAGATGAACTGCACACATACTATTCAGAATTTAATAGGCTAGAAAGCCAAATTCTCAAAACTAGTGTATCAAGGATCAAGCATATTTGCTTGGGTATCCACAACTAAATTTGCATCAACAAGAGCAAATTTACAAATTCATTTATAATTTTATCACATAGCTTGCATTGTTGCTTGTTAAACTAGGAAAAAAGTAATCTGAAATCTACCTTCCCAACCACCCAGACCTTGGAGAGCCCCTGCCTAGAGGGGGAGGACAGGAAAGGAAAAAGGAATAAGTTCTTAAACAGAATTCCATATAGGAAAACAAAATTACAGGCTCGTAAGTTAACAAGCACCTTATCAAGAAGAATTTACAATCTCTTAACATAGAATAAGTTTTTTGTTTTGAAAATATTATTATAATTCTGTTAGGATTATAATGATTACACTGTGTAGTGTTCAATGAGTCCAAAGTCCTCCCGTTAGAAACAGAGAGTCAAAACAGGTTCCGTGTCCCAACGAAGGTTGGCCCTCAGAAAGATTCAAGACAAGCTTGTCCAATTTAGAGTTGAACCAATACAAAAAGCTTTTGAAGCACATGCAATACAGTTCACAAAGAAGAAGAGGATCTGGTGAGAGGTTTAAGTCAACAATGATGGTCAAGGCTACTGGACTGGTCCTTTCGGGTTGTTCGCTGGACTAATCTACTTTGTTTTAATTAAAAGATCTATATAGTTATAAAAGATTTTTATCTCTAAACAATAATAAAAATAATTAACCAATAATCTTTTAACCCGCATGACCTAGCCTTAATTGTAAATTTTACTGATATATCCAAGGAGAATTAGATTTAAATCATAACTCAGCAAGCTTGATAAATGTTATTTCCGTAGTAGTTGTAGGAGAAACCCTTCAACCTATTACTGAATATTGAGATTTTCTTCTTTTTTTGCTAACCCATACAAAGGTTGAGCTAGAATATTTGTCACACGTGTACATTTGTCTCTTTTGGTATACAAAAAATGTAAAAGAGAAGAGGGAGTGGGGAGGGGGGAGGGGGGAGGGGGAAGACAAAGAAGTGGAATTTCTTCTCTTGCTCTTCCTTTCAAAAGCCATATTATTTTTGAGTTGTTAATCATAGCCACATATCAGTCCCTTAGACCCCAAAGTCTTGGCCTACCAAGCCCAAATCTATCTTATTACATAATAACATAACCCCTACATTTCACAAGTTTAGAAGGACCTCAAGATACTTGCAACCAAAATTCACACTACAAAATTTATGCAACCAAGAACTTTTGAGATCAAGTTAATTCTTAAAATAGTTGCAACTGACTAGAAAGCTTAGCTTAGACCCTTTCTTGTACTCCCTAAACCTCAAATCCAGAAGACTTACTCACCTACCAAAAACTGTTCTGAACATAATCAGAAAACTTTTCACAAAATTTTTCCTATTTTATACTGTGTTACTCGGACTCGCCTGTTTCTGATGGAGTACCCGTGTAGACACGATCCGACACGGGTGCGGGTGCGGGATTTGTGTCGGGTGCAACACTTTCAATCCGGATACGGCTCTGAGAAAATCGTGCAATCTAGATCGCGCTAAGCCATCGGAAACATCAAAACAATAGAAGAAGAAGAACAAGACTAAAGATATCTGCTAAAGACGCCGCCGTCACATGCAAAAGCCTTTGTTGTCGCGATGTTTTGGATCTAAGTCGCAATGTTTTGATTTGGCAAAACTCTAAGTCGCCATGTTCTGATGGTCTGGATCTAAATCTAAAGTGACGATGATCTGATTTGGGAAATAAAACACTGATACTATTATTTAGGCAAAATTTCATTAAAGTCCCTCATAGTTTGGTAATCTATTAATTTCAACCCTTAAGTTTTGTACTTTATAAATTTTAACCTGTTTTTGTATTCGTCTTCCAGGTAGGTCCCTAAAATTATTTTATTTTAAAAAAAATACAGGCATTACAAGTTTTTTTGAGGTTAAATTATTTCATTGTCATATTATGATAAATGCATGTCTATATGAATTTGGACAGTATAAACATTATTGTTAAAAAATCATAACATATTGTATCCCCGCACCCGTGTCCAAATTCGGAACCATATCTGCTTATCCTCTAATTTTTGACTTCGCGTGTCTGACACCTAAATTCGTACCCGCACCCGAGTAACACAAACTTCATATACTTTAAAACAAGTTCCACCATAGTAGTTCAAGTAGCAAGAAATCTGGAATTGTGACTTGTTTATTTCAACTTCTACCCATGTGAACCCTAAATGGCTAAACATAGAGTCAATGAAGACCATTAACTTTATTATCAAAATTTACTATTTAACCGATATATAGTGAACATGGTGTCTGGGTTGAAGAAACCAGTTTTTAACAATTTAGATTTCTTTTTTCTAATCGGAAGTATAATTGCATGGGCTAATCCATGTGCTCAAGGGTCACCTATCTATAAACACGTACAAGTTAGCCACAAAGAACATAACAAGACTCTCATAATGATCCTGGGTAAGCCTGCTCCGACCCCAAAAAATTAGAAAATGAAAATAAAGAATGCATTTTGAACAAGGAGGCATTCTACCAAGCTAATGGTAACTCTACACTAAGAGTATGTTTGGGATTGCTACTTCTGCTTATAATCAGTTTTAAAAAATCAGTTCGTAACTGGTAAAGAAAAAACACTTGTCTTTTTGAACAATGAGTGCAGGAAATTGTTGGTATTAAACCGCATAAATCATAATCCTTGTGCAGATTGACATTGCAGTGCAAATGGTTGACACTCTCCACGTCCTATTACATGTGAGGCAACAATTGACATTCACTTTCATTCCTCCTCTAAGATTATCCTGTTTGTGATATCAGCCAAGCAGCTCCAATCAAAGGTGGTTTTGCTTACATTTCCAAGAGAGAGTTTACAAAGTTGTCTTACGGTTTTACCATTGCATATATCAACGAAGTTAACTGAAACTAAATCTCTCTATTCAAAGGTTGTCTGTTATAGTGCTTGACACTTGACAGTTGACAATATAATTGGTAAAGTTCTTGAGAAAACAAAGAGCTAGGCTAGGTGAGAATATCTCAAATGTTTTTTTATGATATTCTCAACAGTCTACATGTGACGCGTGAGGGTGCCCAACTTTACTACCAATAAAGAAAAGTCAAATTCATTCTAATTTTAGTTCATTGAAAAGTCTGGCAAAATATTATAGAAACATATCCAGTTATGATACTCTAATAACAATGAAGTAACCATCTGTAGTCTATTTGTGGTTATAAAAAGAATTTCCTGCTTTCATTGTTACCAACAACAAAAATGAAGCAAAGCAAAACAAAACAAAATGATCCACATGGATATGAGTGGAGTATATGCTTCAACAGTAAAACTTATATATTACATGTTCTCATTAAGTTTTCCCCCCTATGGGTAATCTTCATGTTAACATGGGTTCAGTTCATGTGAGTGTCGGCTACAACTTATACATTACATGTTAATTGTCCTATTCCTTCCACAGTCACCACTAAATGAACAAAGTTTAATCCAGATCAATATTGAATGCTAATAAAAGACCACAAGCTTTTACTCTTTTCATCCATTAAAAATAATATGCTTCAAAGTTCTAAAAACTCTTACCTAAAACACACGTAACCCAAAAAAAAGGACAAAAAGAAAGGAGAGAGAGAGAGAAAAATAAAAATATACCAAACTCTTTTTCCAAATTTTCTACTTGAATTTCTTGGAAAAGGGATTCTAGTCACAACTTCAATATCAATATAAATCCACCAGCGAACCCACCAAAAGCTTATTAATCTTTCCCAACCTTGCATCTTAATAATCTTTTACTTTTCAGCACAAAAACAGAATATTTAAATTACCACAATCATATATACAAGCAATGCTTCACAAAATTGTATTGAACCATAGAATCCAGTTCTGATATAATAAAGAACCAATAATATCAGCATTCTGATCTCAAAATGCGGAACAGACACCAGTCAATGTATCTATTCCGTCTTGAAATGATTTTCTTTTTCTAATGGCATATATACATAATAATAGCAAAACTTCAATTGATAAAGGAAAACACAATTAGAGAAACTCAACCTAAACAACCAGTCCACCACTCTATCTTCCTAATAATTTTTTTCCCTTCTTTTATCAATGAAATAATTATAATAACAATAATAATTAGGGTAAAATGCAATTTACCACCTATTGTTTAAGTGATATAGCATGTCACCAGCCATAGTGGAAAAACCTCCAAATTACCACTTATGGTTGCGCTTTCATTGCATACCACTTGTTCAATTTTCTGTCATACACCGTTAAAAAAGATGGCTAATATTGTTTTGCCATTTACCATATTATTAGATTATATTTTAAAGTTTTGACCTTCTTGGATTAGGCAACTGGGTGGGTAATTTATTTCATATTGAGCCAGGTAAATTTAAGATCCAATAAAACAAATTAACTAATTCGGAAGACATAAGCATAATAAGCCAAATTAAATCGAGAACATCAACGTTAAATAATAAATTACTAAGACCGAGTGCCTTGGATTCAAGTCAAAAAAAATCTACCTGATACAACTTCATGTTACAGTGATATTGTACTAATTGTTTTTATTTTAATAATGGGATCTGTTAGAGAGAATTCACTTACGAAGGAACTTCCTGTGATGGCCTTTTAATAGCTCTGTTCTAAAAATCCCCGACTAGGCACTAGGCCCCCCCTTGGCGCCCCGCCTAGGACCTAGGCCTCCCCTTGGCGCCTCTAAGCCTCCCAGGCGCCTCACCTAAGTCCAAGACAACAAAAAATTCTTCTAGAAAATTAGGCGGGTTCTAGGCGGAGAGATTTTTTTTATTTTATTAACTACCCAAACCAAATCTTGATATATTTATTTTTCTAGTGATTTACCATATTCATAATACAGGTTGTAGCATATCAAATTACAACAAGTGAAAAATATCAAGTCAAAATGGATAATTTTATTATAGTTGTAATTTTTTGAACTTGTACCAATTTCAAATTATATAAATGAGGATACATTTGTAATATTTAGTTTAATTCAATTTTATAATTCTTAAATTTATGTTTAGTTTCTTAAGTTATAATATTGAATTAAATTCTTGAAATTTTAAATTTTATTATTTAATAGCAATCTTGTTTATAAATAAAACTAATACGTTAAAAATATGTTTAAACTTTGAACAATTGCATGTTTGTGTTTGAACTTTGACATTAGCAATATGGATATGTATTTGAACTTTAACATTAGCAATATGAAAATGTGTTTGAACTTTAAGAAAATGCATTTATTATCTTTATTATAGATTTTTTCCTTTATATTATTATTTTGTTTGGATAAATGTAAGATAAAATATTAAAATTGCTTTATAATAAAATATCCCGCCCAGGCCCCGCGTAGGCCCCCTAGGCGCTAGGCCCCCCTCGGCCGCCCGCCTCCCGCTTAGCGCCTTTTAGAACATTGTTTAATAGTAAAGCAAAACTCACCTATTCACAATCCTAATGATGTTTTAACTAAGGTAAGCATGCATCATTCATAAACTTAGATTATAGCAATAGGAAAGTAGTCATATAAATGATGATGGTCTATATAAAAACATTCTACTTTTATATTTCCTTTCTCTTTTGGGCATAAATAAGATCTTACAAATCAATCTTATCTTTTATGTGTATATGCAGTATAGTGTCTGACAATTTCACGGTTATGACTAAGAATTTTTTATTTTTTTTGTATCTTCCCCCTTATGTTTATTTTTATTTTTATTTTTATCATATATATATATATATATATATATATATATATATATATATATATATATCGGCTCTCTCCAGCAAACCATAGGGAGCGAACTAAAAACGAACCGGCTATAGTAACGATTTTTTCCCTCTTCCTATAGCATAGAAAACCGGCTTTCTATGCTATAGCGACAGAATAAATCGTCGCTATATCCGGTTCATTTTTAGTTCACTCCCTATGATTTGCTGAATAGACGGACCGCATATATATATATGGGGTTCCATCCACAGCAACCGGTTGTTGTGGAGCAACCATTTTTTAGCTTGTTGTAATTTTTATTTTTTTTTGCTCCAGCCACTACAACAACAAGCCAAAAAAGGGGTTGCTCCACAGCAACCGGTTGCTGTGGATGGAATCCCTATATATATATATATATATATATTCCAATATAGCTTATAATATGGAAATGAAAAAATATGAATGTGAAGGGTGTCTTTTACTATTCCCTCTATTCCAAAAAACTTGTTTCATTTGTCAAAGTCTTTTCTATCATAAAAAAGTAATCTTTTCATTGATAGCCATCTTAAATGCCACAATATGGAACGAAAATACATTCTTAATGTTTTATATGTTACAAATTATTGTAATTATTATTTTTTTCTCCTTGTGACCTACATTGTATGTGTGTGAGCATAACATTAGTTATATTTTTAAACTCTAATATATATTATAACATTACTATTTTGTTTACCTTTAATAAATTTTTAACCTTAAATACTGATGATGTAGATGAGATTGTTATTATATAATTTTTTTGTGTTTCATTATTCTTTAAAATTTCATTTGTCCTTTTATTATTTAATTTCAAGTGGTTGAGTTTCTTTAAATTATTGGTTAATTTAAATTAGTTATTTTAATTTGGTTTAATTATTGTGTAGTTGGTGATAAATTAGAAGGAAGAAACCAAACATAATTAAATTTACTTTTTAAGTTGTATATGAGCTAAAGAGGGTAGTTTACAACTTTGGATATGAAATATAGCACTTGGATAGCTTAGTCACTCTCTTTTGCGTGAGTGTAGCCCACTCACCGTCATCTTGGATGCAAAAGAGGTAACATGCAATTTTTTGTAAACCACAAGTGGTAATTTGATGGATTTAAAACCACAAGAGGTGACTTGCAAAATCCCCCAAGGCCAAACTACAGGTGGTAAATTACATGTTACCTTAATAATTAATATATGGGGAAAGAAATTTAAAATATGCCTTAACCAATCTTGACTACAAAGCTAAAAATAACATTTTTTAAGTTCTCTTTCAAATTCAATCCTATAAATGATAAGATCACCAATAATACAAGGGGTCTGTCAAGTATAAGGCAATTCTATGAACTGAAACCCCTTGAATTATGTATTAAAATTTTAGTATAATTCAATGGCATAGATTTCTAATTTCCTTAAGTTGAAGTAAGAGGGTCTTACATTATAAAAGTTGCTAGAAAAATGACAATGTGGTGGGAACCGGGTACGGTTAGAACAAAGGTAGAAGAATTGGAGGAGATTGAGAGAGGAAACAAAGATAATTAAATAAAAATGTTTCTCAATAAAATTATATTAATCAATGAATAAATACTACATAGGATTACAACAATTTTATAGGACTAACTAGATACCCTAAACTTAATGATCAAGTAATTCCTAAATAATATAACTAGATAAGCAAATAAAATCTCTACTAACTATCTACTAAACTTAACAAATAAATTAAATAAAACTATTCTAGAATAATCTACTTGTTGGACTATTTATTAGAATTCCTACTCCACCAAAAATAATATTGATCCAACCAAGTTGGGCGGGTTCTTTGGGCTTGTCCTGCATCAGTTATCCCCTGCTGAAAAGAACTCGTCCTCGAGACCAAGGATACCATTTTCATTAGGAAGCCGCTTGAGAATAAACGATCCGGCAGCATGCTTTAACTTCACGGGAGTTGAATCTTTAGCAGACATCAACTTCATCTCCTAACCACCATACATGAATGAACAAGTATTGTTGTATCCACAATGTTGTACCTTTTTGTCAAAAAATCATGGTCTTCCTAGTAATATATGACAAACTTTTACTGGTAAGTCACTAAACATTTTTCATGAACTTTAAGGTTGGTGTTACTTACCCATGCAATTTTGTACGGACTTGGATGCGACTGTGGCTGCGTCTTCAATCCAAGTTTGCGAACATCTTCAGAAACAACATTTGTACAACTCCCAAAATCAATAATCAAGCTACACAAACGGTCATTGCAACGAACTCGAGTTTGGAAAAGACTACTCCGTTGCCAATCTTCTTTCTCTTTAATGCGACGAGTAGTGAAAAGAGGACGAACAAGACTATGTTGATCATCATCATTATCATTGTCACTCCTTTCATGCTCATTTTCTACTTCAACTTCTAAACAAAAAATTAAAGCATCACCTCGTGGTTCTGTAGCAATCAATGTTTCTTTATCAGGAAAAGTAACTAGCCTGTTTGGACAATGAGCAGAAGTGTCCACAACCACCACAAGTGCCACAATGAATATCTGTGCGATGTTTGTTGTTGAAATTGTTGGACCTGTTGTTGAAATTTTGTCGTGGCAGAGAAGAACAACCCTGATTGTTGGAACTAGAAGAGCCATTAGTAAAATTTGATGAACCATTACCTCGGTTGTTGTACAAAGATGAACCACTACTGCGGTTGTTAAATGAGGATGGACCATTCTGGGATTTGTCAACAACTCCACTAGTGTTATTAGATGAACCGTTTTCCCTTTTATTATAATTCGACACAATTAACAAATTTGGTAGACATTTCTTCCTCTACTTGATATGCAGCTTGAACAATATCGCTCAAAGCAGTGTATATATTTTCAGAAACCTTATTTGCTATCCTGAAATTCAAGTCATTTCTATACATAGAAACAAGAACTTCTTCATCATCAAATTCACATCGAGTGCAAAGATGATAAAACTTACTATTGTATTCCTCAACGGATAGTTTGTTTTGTCCCAAATTCATGAAGATAATGTGATTGTGTTGCTTGTAATTGGTTGGGAGAAAGTGTTGTTCCATGGCAAGCTTCATTTTTGCCCAAGTTTGTACATCACCTCTTCCAGCTCTATGAAAATTTTCATGTTCCTTTTTTCACCATACACGAGTTGTTCCTCTAAGTTTGGCTTCGGAAAGATAAACTTTTCGGGCCGCATTCATGTTGTGCCATTTGAAGAAACTCTCCAAGCTATGCACCCAATCAAGGAATACTTCAATGTTATAGTTACCATAAAAATCTAGAACATCAAGTTTGACACCTTTGTTAATTTCCCAATTATTATCATTGATTGTCTCCATCAGTTGCAATTCGTTATGCATCGCCTTCAAAACAGTGGAAGATTCACCCATTTCTCGATCAGACAGTTAAAAGATTATGAGAAAGTTTATCCTACTCATGATCTGGAACTGGCAGCGGTGGTATTCGCCTTAAAGATTTGAAGGCATTACCTTTATGGGGAAAAATGTGAGATATACACCGACCATAAAAGTATAAAATATATCTTCACACAAAAAGACTTGAATATGAGACAAAGGAGATGACTGGAGTTGATAAAGGATTATAATTGTGATATCTTGTATCATCCAGGTAAAGCAAATGTGGTGGTCGATGCCTTAAGTAGAAAGGGTTGGAAAAAGTTGTCTATGTTAACGGCTCAAGCTAAGTTAATAACATAGATGGCTAGAATGGAGTTAGAGATAAAGTTACCAAGTGAACCGGGTCAGAAATTGTTTACAACGGAGATTCGACCTACCATTGTAGAGAGAGTCAAGGAGTTACAACTCAGAAATGATGAGTGTGATCAGATGAAGAAACGGCTAGTAGATGGAAAAGATATAAAATATAATCTTGATAATGAGGGGTTATTAAGATTTGAATGAAGAATTTGGATTCCGTGTGACATAAAATTGAAGGAGGAAATATTACAGGAGGCTCATAGTCAAGGTACTCGATCTGGTAGTACTAAGATGTATTAAGACCTTCGACAAAAAATTTGGTGGCCGGACATGAAGAGAGAGATAGCAGAATATGTAAGTAGGTGCTTAACTTGTCAAAAATTTAAGGCCGACCATCAACGACCAAGTGGCTTGTTACAGTCATTGGAAATTCCAAAATGGAAGTGGAAACATATCACAATAGATTTTGTGGTGAGACTTCCGACTACACAGAAAGGATACGACGCTATTTGGGTAATAGTGGACTGTTTGACGAAGTCGGCTCACTTTTTGCCAATAAGAGTCAAATTTAATTTAGATCAGTTAGTTAAACTTTATGTTAAGGAAATCGTTTCAAGACATGGGGTACTAGTTTCGATAGTGTCAGATCGTGATCCACGATTCACATAAAAATTTTAGAGAAGTCTGCAGGAACAGATGGGGACGCAGTTGAAGTTGAGTACAGCTTATCATCCACAAACAGATGGGCAGAGCGAAAGAACAATTCAGACATTAAAAGATATGCTAAGATCTTGCGTCATGAATTTTAAAGGTAGTTGAGATGATCATCTATCGCTAGTAGAGTTTGCGTATAACAACAGTTATCATGCAAGCATAGACATGCCGCCTTACAAATCGTTATATGGGAGGAAGTGCAGAACACCATTGTGTTGAGATGAGATAGGAGAACGCCGAATGCTAGGACCTGAAATGGTACAGCAAACAACAGATATAGTTAAGTTGATACGAATGCGACTGGTAGTAGCTCAAGATAGACAAAAAAAGTATACAGATCCTCATCGAATGAAAAGAGAGTTTGAAGTCGGCTCATATGTGTTTCTAAAGGTATCTCCCTGGAAAGGAAAGATATGCTTTGGGAAGAAGGGAAAATTAAGTCCAAGGTTTATAGGACCGGTTGAGATATTGAAAAGAGTAGGAGAGGTAGCTTATGGGTAGCATTTCCTCCAGAGTTAGAACTTATACACAATGTGTTTCATGTATCTGTGTTACATCCTTATAAGCCAGATTATAATCACGTAATAGAATATGAGCTTATTCATGTTGAAAAGGACTTGACGTATGAAAAAATACCTATTCAAATCATTGATAGAAAAGAACAAGTTTTAAGGAATAAAGTAATACCTTCGGTGAAGGTAATATGGAGAAACCACGATGCCAAGGAAGTAACGTGAGAACTTGAAGAAAAGATGAAAAAGAATTACTCTCAGTTGTTTGGCTAACTTATATCGAGATTCTGGGGACAGAATCCTTATAAGGGAGAAGAATGTAACAACCGAAAAAATCGGATTATAATGTAAATTAATTTTATTTGAATAAAATTATATTCTGTTATTTATAACGAGTAAGCGAGATGAATACTATTCCATAACCTAAAAGAGAGGTATGATAGTAGTATTCTGGCTAAGTGCTAGAAATAAAGTATTTAAATTTTCAAGACGAAAATAAAAGCTTTCCGAGAAATTATCCGAAAAGCATTATTCATCCATTTCTGCTCGAGAATTATTTGTGAACTTCCAGGAAATACGTAAGGATGGAATTTTAAGGAAAGGTTGATTATTTAATAATAATTCAGTTATGGCAAACGCAGCTTTTCGCCTGCATACTCAAATTCGAGAATGTTAGGAAACATGAAGATTTGAATACTTAACGGTTATGTATAATAAGGTAGTATTATACTGGAAAGAATACAAGTATAATACAAGTTATTGTACAAGTATATATGAAAAATAATATAACGTATGAGATGAATGTTATACGAACTAACATACGAGAAGGATATGTGAATTATACGGTAAAAGCACAAACCATTATCATTAGATTAGTGAAATTTGAATGTGAACTTTGGCAAGCCCAATTGAAAGATGATTAAGGCCCAAAGATAATTTAATTCAAGCCCAAGGTTAGGCCCAAATTGAATTAAACGTAAGCCCGAACCAAGAATCGAACCCGTGGGTCGAACCGATGGGTCACTGGATGGGCAAAACCCATGGGGCAACCCATGTGGGCCCCCATGGTGAGTCATGGCCGGCCACTTGGAGGCCAAGAAAGAGAAGAGACTTTCCTTGCAAGTTTGGAATAGTAAGGAGGTTGGGTGACCTTTTGACCATTTTACCCCCACCTTGCAAATTCTATAAATAGAGAGCTTAGATTGTCATTTGTTGGTTGTTCAATTTACTAACACCTAGAGCATTATATTGAGAGATAAGTGAGCTATTTCAATCTAATCAAAGAAGAAGAAGAAAGCTAGAACATCAAAAGGCAAGGAAACTTGAACATTTAATCTTCATCTTTTCAATTTAAATCTTGATAGAGAAGTGATTATTGGTGGAGCATGTATCTTAAGGGGTAACAAGGATGGCTATTAGTGGACTTTAAACATCAATAACCATGTTACAAGTGGAATCATAATCAAATAAGTAAAAATAATGAAGAAAACATGAAAATTTATCACATGTTGATAGGCAAGTTTAAAACCATCGTGATTAGGATTAGATGCTATATGCTTGGTTAGGATAATAGATGTATGAATAATGGAACGAATCCATTTTGAATGGAGTAAAAATATAAGTAACGAAGACATGACGAAATTTACGAGATTAGACGAGAATCGTCGAAATCGTAAGATTCCCGGAATGATAGTCAAAAGTCACCGTTTAACTCAGAAACCTTAGTTTTCGATGGCGTATCGTAGAACTTTGCATTTAAGAGTTGTGGACTCAAAAAGGGTCAAATTCCGAATTAAAACGAAGAAACAAGCTATGAACGTTCACGAAATTTTAACGAATGCGTAATAGAAAATTTAAACAGTGAATTTAGTGTTAACGGATTTAGAAACTTATTCTATCAGAATGAAATCGAAGTATGCAAGATATGTGAGATAACGGCTTTTGAATGACCCAATTCCGACTTGTAACGATTAAGTTACGAGCCCGGAAAGAATTTGAAATGAAAAACTTTAAAAAATTTAAAAGGCTCAGGGTCGGTGCTGCAGCGCCTCCCAAGCCCATGAAAGTGGCGCCGCAGCGCCGTAACCGGATCCCAGACACTGAAGAAATGCGCTGCAACGCAGCAAATAACAAAGGACACGGCGCCGCAGCGCCGGTCCTAGACAAAAAGCAAAGAAGAATAAATGTGAATATAAAAGAAAGGTAAGTTGATTGAAGGTGAATTATGACCTTAATTAAACTTAAAGTAACATCTTAAAGGATGATTAAAACCTTAAGTTCAACAATTAAAAGTTAACAAAAGGTTACGAAAACATAAACACAAAGTAAGTTAATAATACGCTAAACCGTACGCACGTTAAATGGATGTTTGAGATTGCTTGAAATGCAATTACTTAAACAATGAATACGTAAGGTCACTTATAACAATAAAATGTTATAAAGTCGTAATGAACGTTAACGAACCTAACGAATGTTAGTAACTTAAACAAACGGATAGTTAGACCGAGAAGAAGGAGAAGATAGGTTAATGACAATATTTATTGATTGTTTATGACCTAACACGGTATGCTATGTGATTATGTATGTAGAATCTATAACGACTCAAAAGGAAAGTGAATTAACAGTAGACGACGCTAAAAGCAAGTGTTCTTAAACTCTTGTCTATACTTATTTAGACAAGCTTTATGATTCATGTATTATACGCATGAATTGATGTAACAAAGAAGTCGAAGTCATTTCTTTCGGCTAGACCAGACTTATAGTATTTTATGGATTTCGTTATTATCTATCGAAATACTATAAATATAGCTATCTTGTGCCAACTATTTTGGTATGGATTCAAAGAAAAACCGAGTATGAATAAACAAATGTTTTGTCGTAAAGCGACTGGCACGTGAGTTTGCCAAAACCTTAAACGTAGATACGTTTAATGTAGTATTGTTATACAACATAGAGTACTATAGGCTAATCACCTAAACGTGCTTGTAAGAAATGTCGGACTTACGGACTTTGTGCCGGGTTGTCCTTTTTAAAGAAAGAAATGATGAAATGCTCAAGGTCTTTGACCAAACTCAAGGTTTAACTGATGACATTCATCGTTAAACATTTTAAAGAAAAGAGAAGTGTTATTTTGGTTTATTTATAGTACTTCATAACTATTGATTCAGTTATCGAAGATATATTCATATGATTCATGCATGTTGCTCAACAATAACTGTTATACTTGTTGAGCTAGTTATGCTCACCCTTGCTTGAACCATATGATTGCAGCTAAAAATGAACTGATCAAAGGATCCAATAAGAACAAAGGGAAGGCTAAGGCGGACAAGTAGTTATCTTTGTAATAGAATAGTACTCCCTCTGTCCCATGATAAAAGTCATTATTACTATTTTGGGTTGTCCCATGTTAAATGTCTATTTTCCTTTAATAATCAAACTTTTACACATTTTTTTCTATTATGTCTGTAGCATTAAATATCTCATACTTTTCTTATTCTAATTCTCTCTCCATATTTAATAAGTATGAAGAGAGAATATTTTGAATTGAATAGCTAGAAAGTCACTCTCTCACCTACATTGAAAATAATTAATGACATTATTATGGGCAATTTTGTCATTTCATTCCTCTTCTTAATATGCGTGAAAAGTCCACCAGGACTTTTATTCTAGGACGGAGGGAGTATTACTTTTGTATTAATTTGATGCTATGACGAAGAACATATATAACGGTTATAAAGAACCTGGGAAAAGAAATATTATTATGTAATATATAGAAGACATTCACTCTATTGATGTATTTCAATTGAATGTATGTGTGAACAGTAGCACCGTGTAGCACCATCTATCGGGTTAGAAGATACCCGGATTTAGGGGCGTCATACTGATGGCGGCGGCGAAAGCGGTGCAATAGTTTTTTCTACTTCTGCCTTCTTTTTTTCCTGTTGTAGGCAAGTGAGTTTTCTTTATAGTAGATGTTAATTTTCCGGCGAGGGTTGTTTCGATTTGTGGTGCAACTTTTGGGGGTGTTGTGGGTTGACTATTTAGGCAGTTGGGATTAAAGTTATGTTTTGAGGCAATAGCAAGTTGTGTTTGGTTGTTTGGTGTGTGGTTATGATGTATTTTGGTGATTGGCGTACGTGGCAGCAGGGCATGGTAGTGTCAATGGCCAAGATCGGGGTGCTTTGATACCAAAATGGTGGGGACCGAATAGGGTTAGAACAAAGGTGGAAGAATTGGAGGAGATTGAGAGGAAACAAAGATAATTAATCAATATTGCTTCTCAATAAAATTATATTAATTGATGAATGCATACTGTTAGGAATAAACATGTGAATGATATTCCTATTTATATAAGATTTGATTATGATCTTAATGAATAAATATGCAAATATGTCTGCATTGAAATAAGCTGTAAAGTCCTTGAATAGATAATAGGAATATATGTACAAGGACTTAGACTGAAATGATCAAATATGTTAGGTTAATTCTACATGAACAAAATAGCTTTGTAAAGTTTTTAAAAAGATTATGATGTACAAGGACTATATATATATATATAGAAAGATTAAGCTTGTTAGGTTGATCTCATATGATGTAATAGATAAGTCTATCTTATCGCCGAGTACTACACAAGCCTTCAAAGTCTGCCAGGAAAAACAAAGAATTTGGAGACTATCAAGGCAGAATCGTAGTCTGTCGAGCCAGCCGAAGGATTGCAGAAGCCAAGGCAAAATCGTTGAGTATCGAGAAAGTAGCTATTGATCATAGTCTGCCTTGAAGGGCCTCACTCAGTGTCATAGAGTTGGTCCAAACACCTGCCAAGCTAAGTCAAGAATCGCAGACCACACTTGAAGTCGTAGAGTCTACTGATCATACCAGAAGCGGCAGAAATCGTAGTCGAACTAGATCAGACAAGAACAACAAGTGATAAGGCAGAAATCGTGGTCTGATGTATAATCTGCTCTCGGAGTCGTAGTGTCTGCAGAACCAAAGCTAGATCGTAGTCTGCAGAACAAAGTTTTCGACAAAGTCTATCAGTGCTCACAACGCCAAGGAAGAATCCTAGTGTTAACACGATTCTCAACACATGACCACTCCCAAAGCATCCAAAGAATGAAGCCTCTAGATAGAACTATAAAGATGCAATCTACCTAAAGGAAGCCAGAGAGCACTCACCAAATAGCTTGCAAGCAAACAGAAGATCAAAGCACCAACTCAATCAGCATCCTGATTGAGATGTGAAGCCATTCAAGGGAAGTCTTCCACAAGCAACAGTAAGAAGACTTCAAATAATGTGACTGACAAAAGGAAGTCAACAATGCAGTAGCTGTCAAGATAAACAAGAGATGACGATCTTAGGTGTGACTATGATCGTAGTGCTAGTCAGATAAGAAGCAGAAGCTGATACGGTCTATACAGGGATATTGGCCAACCTATACAGAATAGACAAACAAGATTAAGCATGTGTCAGACCATTGATGATATGTGAACGGGAGATCACAAGGAGAAAGAGAGCTGAGTATGACCAATCAGATGAGTTTTGAAGTTCAGGAGGGCCAGAGCATCCAAACAAGTTATCAGTGTCTATTACAAGTCAAAGGCATGCAGAAGTGTTGAAGCACTGCAAGAGTGAAGAAAGAAAGGCTCTGCATTGCAAATCCAAAGAACTCCCAGAATCGTAGTGTTGTCTCAATCAGTCAACGAGCAATATTCAAAAGACTGACTACGATCAAGTTCAAGGTCATCTACATCAGAATCGTACAGTTCGGTCATCTAAGTATTGAAGCATTGGCAACGTCTCAATACAAAGACTGACATTCGAACATTATTGATTGAAAGCATCGATGCAGAAGAACAACTCCTAATGTTCTGATCAAGGAGTTAGAAAGAAGAAATAAAGGTGACTACCAGCCTGACACGTTAAAGTGACATCTCTAATGTGGTAGGTGAAATAGTAGGCTGCAGTGTCAGAAAAGTGAAGAAGGGGCTATCATGTCACGTCAGCAGTCTGCACCATAACTCGAGATCTGCGAATCAATTCAAATAGCTTCCGACGGCTATAATCCAACGGGAAGCTTATGAAAGGTTATTTAACAGCTGAAGCTTAAAAGAAGTTAGTTTTGACAAGTTGTTGACTCTACGAGTTCTACAGAGCAAAACAGAATGTCTCAGTGACAGTGAGACTACGAAAGTAGAAGTGAAGCAAGATAAGAGAAGAGCTTTAATAGAAAAGGCTTCACTCAACAACGATGAGAATGTCATTAAGAATGTCAGCTAAGCTGAGAGCCGAGAAGGCCAAGAAGATAGCATTCAGAAGATTGGCAGATGAGAGAGAAGATTCAAAGAGCCACTCTACGAATCACCATGAACCACCAAAAGCTGAAGAACAGATACAGAACCAAATCTGTATCTATTAAAGTCAATTTTGGATACAGATACACAATTTTGGATTCAGGGAATGCTAAATGCCAGACGAAGTCTACCAAAAGTGCAAAGACTTAGCAAACCTCAAGTGGTGAACGTATGCAAGCTGAGATCAGATCAGCTGCACCAAAGAAGAAGAGACAAACTGCTAAGTACTCAAAGAGATCGAACTTATGAACTTAGCAGTCCGTCCAATGGTGATCCAGTCTCGATGCTGAATCCAAAGAGGATCACAACAAGCTGCTAAGTATCAAGGATGAACAAGCTTAAAGTCATCTTAGCAGCTCAGCACCACCACCACCACCAACACCAACAACACCAACAACAAGAAGTCAGGACCTGAGGGGTCCTTGTCCTAAGGACTAAACTGAGTTCCAAGGCTGCTGACCTTGAAGAATTCTTAGTGAACTGAAGTTCCAAGTCTACTAAACTTGAAGAGTTCTTAGTGAACTAAAGTTTCAAGGCTGCTGGCCCTGAAGGAATCTTAGTGATTCAAAGATGTAAAGACTTTCTTAGTGGAATCCCTGCTTGTTGAAGCAGAAGAGTGGATTAGGAGCTTGAGTCTCTGAACCACTTAAAATCTCTTATGTCTTTTACATACAGTCATTTACATTATGAATTTAACTGCTATAACTGCTATGAATATGATAACTGCTTACATCTAAACTAACTCTAGAAAAATGGTCAACAAAATATCTATGAAGGGGAACCTTAACTTATTCCGCTGTGTTTGAAATAATTCTTAAGTTTGTCATCTGCTAATTACTTAGCAATGAAAACTAAAATGTAAAAGATTTTTGAAACTTAAAGTATCTATTCAACCCCCCTTCTAGATCTATTGTGTGCCCTCTGGGAACTAACAAATACTATGTAGGGATTACAATGTTTTTATATGACTAAATAAATACCTAAACTTAATGATCAAATAATTCCTAAATAATTTAAATAGATAAGGAAATAATGCTAAACTTAACAAATAAATTAAATAAAGCTATTCTAGAATAATCTAGTTGTTGGACTATTTATTAGAATTCCTATTCCCACCAAAAATAATATTAATCCAACCAAGTTAGGCGGGTCCTTTGGGCTTGTCCTGCATGACAATGTCTTCTTATTTGTTGATGTTCTTATAATCTAAACAATTGAATTTAAAAGACAAATCTTTAAAAAAAATCGTTTATAGAGTGCGTTGTACCCAGGCACTCTACATCATGTCTTAGATTCCCTTTCACCTAATAATAAATGAATAAACAAATATATAGCCTCAACTTAAACCAATTCAGGAGTGTTCAATGATAACATCACAATATTAATGTCTCTATACATATTATAAAGGTTTTGCAATAAACATGTCTCTTTCCAATTAAAACTACACATTATAAAGACTAATTTAACTCAGAAAACTGACAAATGTTTCAATCACACCAGATTATGCATATACATATTATATACTAGTCCCATTAATTTGAACACCGGACTACTTTTGTGGAACAAAGGGAGTACGCAATTTAGTAAAGATAAAATACATAATTACTAAATTCAACTCATTAAAGAGCTCAACCAGGAAAAGAAAACACATCTATCAAATTAAAATTCTCTTACTACATGTAAATGTCTTAATATACCTTGGGCTCTCCGTCAATGAAAATTACGGATCCATCAGTGTAGGGAAGCAAGGATCGGCCATTTTTAGGATTAAACCGAATCGGAACCCCGCGGCCGGACCGGGAATTGTAGGCGTAGATGGATTTGAATCCATACTTTTCAAGAATGTCTATAACTTCAAGTTGATCTTGGTCCCAACCACCGAGGCTCGACTTGAAGACGTCAATTGGACCCTGGCCGCGTCGGAATAGGTGCACCTCGACTTCAGGTACCTTGGTTCGCACCGTCCGAGCCTTAGGGTTGGACGTCGGAGACGATATCAACGGCGCCAACTCGTCGGAGTTGTCGCTTGTGGATGTGGGAGATGTGGTTTCTTCGATCTCTCCGGATAGATTCTCTCTCTCCATGGTAATTAATTCTTTAGGCCGGAGAGCAGTCGAGGTAATGGGCTGGCTCTCCTACTTGTTAAGTTTCGGCTTGTACTCAGATTCGATTTCTCTCGTTTTTTTAACTAAAAAATACATGGGGAAATGATCTATATGCAAGACAAATTAATGACAAAAATTGAATTGCGTCCTCCTAATATTCGAAATTCTAAGTATAAAATAAAATAAATTAATGTAAAATTATTTTTAATATTTATTTATTCCATTTATGCACATCAATTTTTTAAACTTGTTGTCATCTATAACATGGTTATAACTCATATACATGTGAAAAATAATATTACTACTTATTACGGTTAAAGCCTTCCAACTAGATATTTACGAGAGTGATGTGTACAATGACAGGGCTACGCCATGTCATTTTAGTAGTCAATCAAATATATTAAATTAATTAATTATTTAATTAAATGTTCATTCTTTTGTCTCACAATAATAATCGCCTAACTAGAACTCTTTCACTCTCACCCATTTACGAACGGACGAGGCGTGAAGGTAAGTGGTAGTTGCTTGGGTCACAGGGTGCACAATCTGACATTATTTTTTTCGTGTCTAATCCTTGTGATGTACTGGTTCGCTCAACCAATCAACAACCTGTCAATCACACAAGCACAATCTGTATAATCAAGCCAACACAGTGTTTACAGGACAACGTCCCAACCTTTTATTGGTCACTCAATAACAAGGGATACAATATATGACTAAGGGCTCGCAGACTACACTTGCTCAGTGATCTCCCTGCCTTGACAAGCCCTTGGTTGTACATATATATACACATTAGGCTGCAGTTGACAACCCCAACTGCTAGGTCATTCAGAACTAATAGGAAACCATTGAATCAGTAACTGTTTGCCAACTGCCCACTAGCAGATGTGTGCACCCCATGATGTCCAATTGCCCATAAACTGCCCACTAACAGATGTGTGCGCCCCATGATGTGCAACTGCCCATCAACCGCCCACTAGCAGGTGTGTGCGCCCCCATGATGTGTAACTGGCTGGAGACATGTCAATCATGTGCATGGAGGTTGACTACCAGCAACTGCCCACAATTGTCTGTCAGTTGAGCCTTGCTCCAGTCATCCAGTCCTAACTGCCCACAGTGTCAGCCCACCTTTTGATGTCCTCACCCACCAGTGTGTCAGCCCACATTGTTTGATGTCTCAGCCCACGAAGTTGCCCAATCATGTTGCCATAAGATGTTGTCCATTTGGCCCACGAATTTCCAACTAGCCCAACACTTGCCCAAGGTGTTGTCCAACTTTGTTGTGCACGTCCATCCCATGCGTCTGTCCACATGCATTAGCCTTGTTGCATGATGGGCTCCGCCCATTCCATGCCTTGACATGCTAGGCACACGCTTATGACATGCCCAACCGATGTCACGCTCAGCAACGTTCTTGCCCAGTCATGCTCCGCCCATGACAAGGTCTTTGATTCAATCCGAGCAACCCAATTCGATGTTAGACATTATTGTAAGGGAGGCCCAACAATGTCCCAACGTCTAGCACATCTCACCCATGACACCTGCCCATGGTCCTAGGTGACCTTCACGGAGCACCCCCCTATAGTAGAACTTATAAAAATTTTCAAAGTGTCAGCACTAGACATCAGTGTTGCTTGAGGAGTCATAATGGCTCCTGGCCAGCCAAACCAACCCAGCGTGCGCATCGCCGCACACACTGACCTTAGTTGGCATGCCCAACGCCCAACTAAGCATGATTTGAGTGTTCACCTGCCTTGCCCACATTTTAGCCAAGAGTTAAGGCCAACCTTGGCATGCTGTTTGGCCATCCTGCACGCCAAGTCAGTGTCAACCCACTAAGGGGCTAATAAACCACCCCCACCAGAAGAGCATGACGTCCTCGTCGGAGGGTGTTCCAAATATTCAGCAATCTATTTCTCAAATTGCCATAAAGTCACATCTCTTTCCCAACTTGCGTCTACCTCACTTTCACCTTTCCAATGCACAAGATAATCTGTTCTACGATTTTTCTTGCTCTGACCTTTAGTCCCATGAGCCAAAATCTTCTTAACATCCTTATCAAACTGCTTTCTGATCACTGGCGGAGCCCTCTTGGCTTGCTTTCTGCCAGCATCAAGCAATTCCTGCTGGAATGGCTTTAGGTAACTCACATAGAACGTAGGATGTACCTTCAATCTGTCTAGAAGCTTTAGCCTGTAAGCCACAGCCCCAACTTTCTTTAGCACTTTGAATGGGCCGTCATACTTTGGAACCAATCCTCTATGAACAGTTTTACTACTAATCTTCTTCCAAATTTGTGGTGTCAACTTCAGCAACACCATATCTCCCACTTTAAATTCGAGCGGCCTTCAATGTGCATCCGCATACTTCTTCATCCTTCTCACTGCCTTGCTCAGGCTGTCTCGTGCCTCCTCCAGCAATTATGTTCTAGCCCTTGCAAATCGATAGGCAGCAGGATAATTACCTCATATACGCTGCACCGCCACATCATTTGGAGTCCTTGGCTAAAAACCCATGCTCAGCTCGTAGGGACTCATACCCGTCGCAGAAGATTGATGCAAATTATAACAAAACTGTGCTGGTTCAAGCAACTCCAGCCAGTTCTTCTGACTTGCACTAACATTGTGACGCCCCCAAATTCAGACCACCCTTGTCCCAAATTTGGTTGTCACGTACTAACTCTAATAATAAATTAACATCTCACAAAGCAGAATAATAGAATAAATTACATTGTCATAATATAATTATTCTCGTCCCAAGGGTTCGTAACTTAAACATCTCTTACATATCTTAATCATAATTAAACATATTTAGATATAACTAGTACATATCACATCTTATGTCATTGCAAGAATATAATAATCTCCAGTAAACATAAACTATTCAGTAGCCTTACCCTTGCCCTTATCAATGCCTAAGGGGCTGCCTTGCTCTACCTTAATTGAAATGTTTTTAGGGAAGCAAGAATGAGCAACAAATTTGCCCAGCAAGTAATATAGCAAAAAGGGAAATCAATATGTTTTAAATTTCTCAAGGGTATATCAATAATGATAGTTCAAGATAGCAAGAAGTATCGATGATTATCAACAATAGTCACTATGAACAATAATATTCAATGATTAAATCAATTCAAGATTTCAAAGTAATGAATACTGAGCAGACACTGAGGACTATGAACTTTTCCTAGAATTAACAGTAAAAGACTGATAATTCTACAAAAACGAGTACAACAGGTGATCAGCTTAAAGTACCCTATGTCAATGCATTACATTTAATCTTTCTCACATGTGCACATTGGTTTCCCAACAATATATAATTCCCCTACCAAGAGGGTTGTTCAACTCAGTTATAAGAGTCCGCACCAAGTCATTTTGGTTTGGAAAGCTTTTGATCAACTATCAATAGTCTAGCCGAATCAATGGCTTAGACAGTTTCTTTCACAATATATATATATATGAACAATTATCGTTTGAATCAAAGTTTGAAATTTCAATACGAAGTATTATTTCCTCAAAGTTCTACTTGTACGATCAATAATTGCACAATTTCAAATAATGCTCAATAAAGAGTAAGGTTCGAGTACTTGCCTCAAGCGTAGTTTACCAAAGTAAAGCTTAATATCGATCCAATGCACTATGATATCCTATTCATGTGTAATCACATTAGTTATATAAATTCAACTTGTACACCTATTATCTTAATTTACCATGATACATAAGTATAACTTGTTAATACTAAACATATAGTGTTAGTTTCCTCTTAGTCGCATGCTTCCATACGTATGTCATCTCATAACATGAAAATTAATTTTCTAATACACTATGTTACCATAGCTTGCCTTCACACTTTGATTCAAGGGTATAGTTATAGTATTCTTCTATTATCATACTTATTCACACATATATACTATACTTGATGAGTGTTACTGATTAAAGTAACCATATAGGTATGCATCAGTTCTAAATTTATTAACAGAACTCAGACCTCACTGCAGGGCGGCGCGGCCGCGCTTGGTTTGTAGTGAGGAGTGGCACGACCACGCTGTTCCTGGTGCAAACCAAGGCATGGATGCTCTTGCAGAAAACTAGTGTACACACGTCTTGCTCATACATATGCAAAACACATATGTTAGTGTGTGGATAACAAAGTTTGACCCTACATTCTATCTTTGACATAGGTCATTATCCATTCTCATTAAATCAAGACTTTAAGGGTTCAATTCACCAATTCTCTTACGTTTAGCCGTTAAGCATATGCTACGTAGTCAATTGGTCACAACTATACATGCTTATGTTAATTACATCATGTATTTCAAGTATGAAATCATCACTTCGACTTATTGAATTCCATGCTTAACTATTTAACAATACATATGACTAGCTAGCATGCTTGTCAATCATGTCTACATGCATGACACACTTAACCATGATATTAAATCCTAGAATACTTGTAATGTAGTTATTGACAACTAATCTTCAAGGTTTCCTTTGAAAACTTCATATTAAGCTACCCACCATGCAAAGCCACTTTACCTACCATACATCATACTCTCATATATATATGTTAGACATCATGAGCATACTCACAAGTTCTCAACTCAAAGTATATATATAGTTTATCAAGTTCATTTTCAAAACTTTAAGTCTTCTTTAGTAAAACTCATTTAGGTATGCAAGATAAGTCCACATCGTCTAAATCATGCTTTCATACTCATTTGTACACATACTCATGTTATTTACATAAGCTAGAAAGATCAGAATTTAAAGGCATATTATTCATCATGCTTTGTTTTGCAAAACTCCAAGTTTTTCTTTAGAAGATCCTTTAAAATCAAGTTAGCAAAACTTATTATACACGAAGCAAACTTATGTCTTAGATTAGACATGGTTATTTATAAATCTAGGTTGTCGACACACATTCACAAGATCAGAAAGTATATTACTCCTTGTTCAAAATCTCTATTTTTCTAAATCTTTAAATTTTCTTTGAATGTTCGTACTAAAACAACTAACATAGCTTCTATACACATAGCAGCCTCATTCCATATGTTAAGGTTGTTTATAAGCATATAATAACCAAAGTAGCATGCTCATCCTCTTACTGAGTCATTAAAGCAGTAGCTGAGAAAAACACCCCGTGCGGTATTAAGCCATAGAAGTGGCGTGGCCGCACCACTTCGTTCAAAGGCAAAAATAAATGGCTCTGCTTTTGCAGAGCCTTAACACATGTATAGCAATTTCCAAAACCAGACTATCTGTAACACTTCAGAGCATTCATACCAACTCAAGTAGCACAGAGACATGCTAATTCATACTACTTAACAGAGATTTCATGAGAATTACAAGAATTTGACAAAACTTAAACTAAGAACAAAATAGAAATTATACCTCATTGGAGCTTGAATTGAACTTCCTTACTACATTGATTATACTTCCCTTAATGCTCAGTGGCTCTCACTCTCAACTACACTCATCAAATAAATTTTCAAGCAACTAAGAATTGAGAAGGAGGGGGCTATATATAGAGAACTCATTGTCCAGACATTGTTCTTACACCATGGTTTGATTCACAGGAAAATGGAAGAGAACAATGGGTAAAAGGGAGTTGGCCAACTGCCAATCCATAGCCATCATCACCATAGATTTGTAGCCTTTTGGCTTTGCTGGATCTTACGCAATGAAGGAGTAGGCTACTATTTGAGCACTGTTGGGACACTTAATATGGGACACATATATTAAATCTCAGCTACCGTGTTTATAATGCTTAGTTTGTTCTCTTATACTCCTAAAATATAATTTTAATGTGTTAATGCTACTACATAATGGAAAATTAGGGATTATTTATGTACTCACATCATATAATCCATGTACATTAGTCCAGTTCAATTAATGTCTAAAACATGTTTGAGCTCAATTTAATTGGTCCCTAATAATTTAATATCTCCTTGAAACTTTATTATTTTAATTAGACTCACTTATCGAAATAATTTGAAATCCTTTGATATAGTACATCTTTAATGTTCCCACACATACATATTGTCACATATGCAATTATTTATGTAACTTATAATTCTTTTCACTTTATTATATAGTTTCTATATATAATATAGTTACCACAAGGTGTCACACTACACATTCTTTTTAATGTAAGAAGTATATAATATCATGTCTTACACACATCAATTAAATGAATAATACAATTCTAATTATGTAAATTACTTTGCTCATTATAATAATTAATTAATAATATACTATTAATTAATCCTTTACTTCTTAATTAAATAAATTTCTTAAATCTCCATTCTCATGCCACACAAGGCATTTTCATAATTCTCATCATCAATTCCACATTCTTATAAATTCAATTTAAATAAGTTGAATTATTCATTTTACAACACATCAATATTTATATTCAAATAAATATTCATTCTCTTATTAAAATAATTATTTATTCATGAAATTCATGGTTCTTACATCCTCCCCCTTTATAAAAATTCCATCCTCGAAATTGGTACAAGGTTACACGAATAAATAGGAATAATCCCTTCGCATTTTATCTTCTAATTCCCACGTGACCTCCTCGGCATCGTGGTTTTGCCAAAGTACTTTTACTGAAGATATACCCTTATTCCTTAATGTTTGCTCTTTCCTATCTAATATTTGGACATGAATTTCTTCATATGCTAGATTCTTCTCTACTTGGATGGGCTCGTAAGAAATCACGTGTTTGTAGTTAGGCTTGTATGCATGCAACACGAAAATGTGAAACACATTATGGATATACTCCAACTCAGGTGGTAATGCAACTTTGTACGCCACTTCGCCCACTCGCTTCAGTATCTCGAATGGTCCTATGAACCTCAGACTCCATTTTTCTTTCTTGCCGAATCGTATTTTTCCTTTTCAGGGAGATATTTTTAAGAAAACGTGACTTCCGATTTCAAAGTCGCGGTCCTGACGATGCAAATATGCGTACTTCTTTTGGCGATCATGTTCAGCTACTAGTCGAGCTCTTATCAATGTCACCACATTTGCATTTTGTTGAACTAATTTCGGCCCTAATATCTTTCGTTCTCCAACTTCAACCCAACACAACGGTGTTCTACACTTCCTCCCGTAAAGAGCTTCGTACGGTGCATGCCTATACTCGCATAGTAGCTATTGTTGTATGTAAATTCTACTAGGGGTAGGTGATCATCCCAAATTCCTTTAAAATCCATCACGCAAGTTCTAAGCATGTCCTCCAATGTTTGTATCGTTCGTTCACTTTGTCCGTCTATCTGCGGATGATATGCAGTACTTAACCTCAATTGTGTTCCCATCCTTTCTTATAAGCTTTTCTAGATTTTTGACGTGAAGCGCGAATCTCGGTCAGAAACAATCGATACCGACACTCTATGTCGTGAAACAATTTCCTTTATGTACAGATTTGCTAACTGATTCAAACTATATAGGATCTTGATTGGTAGAAAATGGGCCGTCTTCGTTAGTCGATCTACGATAACCCAAATGGCATCAAAACCTTTCTACGTGACTGGAAGTCCTACCACGAAATCCATCGTAATATGCTCCCATTTCCACTCCGATATTTCCAACGGTTGGAGTAGGCCACTCAGTCTCTGGTGCTCTGCTTTGACCTGTTGACACGTAAGACATCTGCTAACGCACTCCGCGATTTCTCGTTTCAGATTGGGCCACCAAAAATATTACCTCAAATCTCGGTACATCTTTGTGCCTCCTGGATGAACGGAATACGTCGTATTGTGTGCCTCATGCAAAATTTCTTCCTTCAACTCGGCTATCGATGGTACCCACACTCTCCCTTCAAATCTCAAAATACCATCTCTATTTATCTTGAATCTTTCCTCCTTATTTTCTGCAATCCTCTTTCTGATTTTCTCGCATTCTTCATCCTTTTCTTGTGATTCATTTATTCTATCCAACAAAGTTGGACTAACTTTTACTACAAACAATTTTTTCTCAGACCTCTCTAGTCCCTTTACTTCTATCTCTAATTTCTCCATATCCTTTATTAACTCCTCCTGAGTTGTCAACTGACATAACTTTTTCCTTCCTTTCCTACTTGCGTCAACCACTACGTTCGCCTTCCCCGGGTGATAAAGAATATCCCAGTCATAATCTTTGATTAATTCTAACCACCTTCTTTGATGCATGTTCAACTTCTTCTGTGTGAAGATATATTTCAGACTCTTGTGGTCTGTGTATATCTCACATTTTTCTCCATACAAATAGTGTCTCCAAATTTTCAACGCAAAAACTACTGCCACTAACTCTAAATCATGAGTAGGGTGTCGTGTTTTATAATCCTTAAATTGTCGTGAAGCATACGCAATAACTTTGCCATGTTGCATTAGCACACAACCTAGTCCTCTATGCAATGCATCACTATATACCACGAATCCTCCCGTATCATCTAGTAGTGACAATACAGGTGCCTCACTCAATCTTTTCTTCAGCTCCTGAACACTCTCCTCACACTTGTCCGTCCACACGAACTTCACCGTCTTCCTCGTTAGATTGGTCAACGGGGTTGCTATCTTAGAAAAATCCTGGATAAATCTTCGATAGTACCCAGCTAACCCTAAGAAACTTCTTACCTCAGTTGGCGTCTTCGGTTGCTCCTAATCACTCATTGCTTCTACTTTCGCAGGATCTACTGAAATTCCATCCTTATCCACCACGTGTCCTAAGAATTAAACTTTCTCTATTCAAAATTTACACTTAGAAAAATTCGCATACAACTTTTCTTTTCTTAGTGCCTCCAAAACCATCTTCAGATGTTAGGCGTGTTCTTCCTCCGTCTTTGAGTAGATTAAAATATCGTCGATGAAAACTACTACGAATTTAACTAAGAATGGCTTGAAGACTCGGTTCATCAAGTCCATAAATGCTGCTGGAGAATTCGTCAACCCGAATGACATTACCAAAAATTCAAAATGTTCGTAACGTGTTCGAAATGCCATCTTTGATATATCTTCTTCCCGCACCTTCAACTGGTGATAACCCGTTCGCAAATCTATCTTCGAGAAACACTTAACTCCCTTCAGTTGGTCAAAAAGGTCGTTTATCCTTGGTAATAGATATCTATTCTTAATCGTCACTCTGTTCAATTCTCGATAATCGATACAAAGCCTCATCGATCCATCCTTCTTCTTTACAAACAACACGGGTGCTCCCCAAGGAGACACACTCGGTCGTATGTAACCCTTATCCAACAACTCTTACAATTGTACCATCAATTCCTTCATTTTTACTGGCGCCATATGGTATGGGGTTTTTGAAATTGGTGCAGTTCCCGATGCTAAATCTATTACAAATTCGATTTCCTTGTCTGGCAGAAGACCAGGCAGATCATCCGAAAATACATCTTAAAATTCTCTCACTACGGATATATCCTTAATTTCTACTTCCTTCTTCCGAGTGTCAACAATGCACGCTAAGTAACCTACACATCCTTTTCTTATCAACTTCTTGGCTTGCATCATCGTAAGACAACATGATTGCTTAAGCGATGAGCTACCATAAAACACCACCTTAGACTTATTCGGAGTCTGAAGGTTCACACTTTTATTCTGACAGTTAATTATCGCAGCATGGTTATATAACCAATCCATTCCTAATATTACGTCAAATTCTCCCAATCTAATCAGAATCAAGTCTACGCTTAGTTCACGGTCTCTAATATTTACACGACAATTTTGATAAATATACTCTACAAAAATTACTTCCTTATTCACAACTTCTATGTTCAAGGGATTTCCTAATCGTTCTCGGGGTATTTTAAATCGACTAGCAAATTCCTCAGATACAAAAGAACAGGTGGCACCTGAATCAATCAATACATAGGCATTTATATCATTGATCGGGATGATACCTGGCACAACGTCCTTCGCAGCTACGACGTCCTGGACGGTCATATTAAATGTTCTGGCAGTTGGACGGTTGGATGGCGTCGGTCCGCCAATCTTCAGTTTGTTACTCCCTCCTTGTTGGCCGTTTCCTCCGCTACTTCCTTTCTTCGGGCAGTCCTTAATTAGATGGTCCGCCGAACCACAAGCAAAACACCCTTTGATCTTCTTCGACTTCGGACAGTTTGGCGAAATATGCCCCTCTTGGCTACAGTTGTAACATACACTGTGCCCTTTCCAACACTTTCCTTCGTGACACCTCCCACACTTTGGACATCCTTTTACCTTCTTCTTAAACTCTCCACGAAACTTCCCCACTTGATTGTTGAAATTTTTGTTGTTGTTGTTCTCCCACTTTCTTTTTCCTAAATTGCTACTGTAACAATCCATATTTTTTAAATGTAAGTTATAAATATTTATTAATTTATATAAATATTTATTGGATATGTTTATTATTGAATAAATAATTGTTCAATTTGATTGAGTTTATTTAGTTAATTATTTATTTGCTAAATAATTAATGTGATTAGTTAATTATTTATTTGTTAAATAATTAATGTGTTATGTGGATTGAATTATGTGATTAAGTAATTTATTTAATAAATTGTTATTAAATAAAGTGTAACAAATAACTATGTTATAAAGAGTTATTAAAATAAATTAAAGTAATTTTAATTTAGTTTTGCCAAACAAGGTGTAAGTATATTAACCCTTTATTTTTAAATGGTTTGCCAAACAAAGCCTTATGGCTTTTGGATTTCTTTTGAATTTAGTTTATTAAGTAAATAATAATATATATAATATATATATATATATATATATATGGTAACCGATATATATTATTAGGGTAATAAGTGTGGCGTCAATTTTATACGTTTTAAAAGTAAGCGTTGGTTTTAAGTTAATATTACATATATACTATTTTGGCTTAAGCCTAATCAAAATTTGGAGTTTGTCTGAGATAGTTGAGAGAGAGAGACAGAGAGAGGAAAGCTCAGAGATTGTTAAGATTTTCTTCAGTGATTTACAAGGTTTTCTAAAATCAACAAAAAGGTAGGTGCTTATAACCTTAAATTATGTGTATGTAATCATATATGTTTCACGCTTTATACTTACTGTGAATTTGATAGTCTATGTTCTTGAAAGTCATTCACTCTGTTAAAGTTTTTTTAAAAAAAATTATCTGTAAAACATGTTCTAGAATTGGTTATGATGTTGCATGTTTTTATTGTTATAATTGTTATAGTTAGCATATATATGTGTGTTGTATGCTAAATTACGTATTCAAGAAATTGATTTTTTTCACAGTGGAAGCATGTGAGTACGAACTTGAGTGTATAATCTATCAAAGGTTATATATATATAATTATATGCTAATTGAGAAATTGGACTATACATGTTAATTGGGATATATATTGGTATACTTGTATTTCAAAGGAATCAAAATTGGTTAATAACAGTGTAAATTACATTCACTGCAAATTGATATTTCGTCAATGGAGTTTTTGTTTTAAAAGGAGTGTTTTCAAAGAATTAGTTATGATGGTGTTGATTAGTGGTTGATAATTAGTATATAGTTGATTGTTAACTTTTATGTGTAATTTTCATGAAGTTATATATGTTGTTGGATGTCATTGACCGTTAAAAATAAATTAGACAGTAGCTTTGCTCTGTCTTTCTGGGTTGGTTTTGTGAGTTGCGGCGCCCCAGCGTCAAAATTCACGCCCCAGCGTCAAATTTCGAGCCCTGGCGCCAAGGTTCGCGCCCCAGCGCCAAAAATGGGCCAGTAGCTCACACCCAGCGCTGTAGCTCGCGCCCCAGCGCTGAAGCTCGCGCCCCAGTGCCGTAGCTCGCGCCCCAGCGCCACTGTTCCGCGCCCCGGCGCCGGAAAAGTGTCCTAGTTGGGTAATTTTGACCTCCTGTAGTAAAATGGCCATACCTTTTTCATACGAACTCCGATTGAGGAAATTCAAGATGATTCGAAAAGAGGACGAGTAGACCTACAACTTTCATTCTTTAAGTTTTTTAATTTGAGGTCTGTAACAGTAGTCAAAATGGCCATCTTTAGGACTATTGTGTATTTAGAGCCAATCGGAGGGCGTCGAGATGCACGAATGCAAGTGCAACCCTTTGGGTATTAGTATAACTTAATGATAACATGTTGGACATGTATTAGGATGTTGTATCAAGTTGTTAATGTACATGTGGTGCAATGGCATGATCATTTAAGTAGTTGTAATAAAGCTAAAAAGTAATGTTCATGAAAGATGTGATGTTGTTTAAACTTAAACTTAGTTAGTAGCTATACTAAGAGTAATAAAGGAACTCATAAAGGTAATGTTAGTGTAACTAATGTGTATTGTCAATGCATATGGTATGTGTAGGACTTGGGGTAAACGTGAATAGTAATTATTTAACCTACACACGAGGCAAGTTCCCTAACCTTTGCTACTTTATTATTCAGCAAGGTTACTTTTCACTATTATGTTACACTTATGCAAGTTCTCTAACTCTACTTTTATAATTGTGCAAGTTTTCTTAACTCTAAACTTGTTATATTAGCATACAAGTACATTTAGTTTATCGTGCAAGTTATTATTTGTTGTGCATGCTTGATATTAAATTCTAAGATGTAACCTTAGCTTAACGTTGTTCAAAGCAAGGTATGATAAGTTATTCAATTGTTATGCTATTAGATTATTCCTAAAGCATGAACTTAGAACAAAATGTTTATTCAGTATGATCATTCAATAACATAGTGTTATTATCTTGTATTCAACTAATCCTTAGTTGATATCCGTTGAACTCCAAATTACCTTGAAAACTTATCCAAACCAAACTTACTTTGGTGCGGACTTGTATTCTAAATACTGAGATGAACAACTCTTTTAATAGAGGTTTACGCTTAGCGTTAAAATGGTTGTGCACAATACATTATATGAAGGATTGATCCCCCTAAGTACGTGAAGTCCTTATAGTCTTATGACTGTTAAAGTTAAAGTTGAAAGATTACTTATAACTGTGGACATGATTCGTGGTCATTAGACCCTCAGTGAATGTTATAATTTTCAGAAAGTTAATAGAATATATTGTTCAGTTCTATTGAGCCTAATATTGGCAATTGATGTGAAAGTTTAAAGATTTACTTATTGTTATTTCAAGTGGGCCTTGTTTGCTCACTCTTGCCTGTAAAATTTCTTACAGCTAAAGTTGAAACGGGTGACGTACCTAGCACCAGTAAGGGAAAAGGAAAGATGAATAAATACTGAAGACTTGTAATAGTTTTGATAGTTTACTTTCAGAATTTGATTTAAAGATTGTAATGAAGTTATTTAATTTTCCGCATTTGAATGATTGTTGTTAAATGTTGGATAACCTGGGAGATTTTTTTATTTAAGTTTAATCCTGTATGGGCAGGTTTTCTTTTATTATTCAATTCTATTATGATTGGGTAGTTAGAAATAAATGTTTTGATTACGTGAACACCAAATCTTGAGGTAATGAAGTACCAGGATTTGGGGTTGTCACAGCTACCTCCATTACTGCTTCCTCCTCGGTTCTCTCCCCCGGTGTTCTTTCCTTTCTTCTCTTTGTTATACAAACTTAATGCTTCACTTCCTCCCTATGCAATAATAGCCTTTTCCAACAATGTCATAAAAGAATCCATCTGAAGAACAAACACCTTGTTAAATAACCAAGACTTCAGTCCTTGCTCAAAACACCTAGCTTTCCTCTCTTCATCTACAACCTGGTGTTCTGCAAACCGGGCTAGTTCATTGAACTTACCCGCGTATTGCGCCATCGTCATATCTCCTTTCTTAAGTTCTAAGAATTTTACCTCCATCTTATTTTTCATGCTCTTCGGGAAATAATTCTCGAAGAATAGCGTCTAAAATCTCTCCCAAGTGACTATCCCTTCTCCCGCTCTCTGCTGATTTGCGTCCCACCAGTAGTTTGCTTCGCCTCTCATCATGTAGGTTGCTAAAGCCGTCTTCTGGTCTTCACCTACACGAGCGATGGTGAACGCCTTCTCCATCTCTTTGATCCATGTCTGAGCCACGACCGGGTCGGTCGTTCCTACAAATTTCGGTGGTCCTACACTCTTAAAATCTTTAAAGTTTGTGACTGGAGCTGCTTGAGGAATGGGTGGTACTGGTTCATTTCTTCCCCTAAGAGCTTCTCCTAACAAATCTACAAGCCTCTGTATCGGATCTACTGGTCCTCTCTCATCATTAACCGACTCTTCTGGCGCAGTTATTCTACGTCTGGGCGACATGTTTCTGCATCATAAAATTTTCATTTTATTATCTAATTATATTACTTAGACATTTTTCAAATAAAAGAAATAAAATTTTATAACATGTTTCTGAAATAAGATCATTTATATTCATATGCCAAATCGTTACAATTACATGATCCTCCCTAGCATATTGTTATAAATGATAACACGTATCCCCTATTATCACAAAAGCTGGGGACAACACCAGCTTACTACCCTTCTAACATATTTCAAAAGTTGGGGTTTACTACTATCTCACATCTTACACAAAAGACTGAGATTTCAACAACAGATTATACAACACATAAATAAATACAATACAACTACTAAGCTTCTTTCTCTAGGCTCAATCTAAGATCCCACGCTCTACGGCGCTCTGGTATTCCTTCTGAGTAATGTGCACCACCATATCTTGACTTATGGTATGCCGGGTCTATCCTTGCTCAACCGGGTAGTGATTTACCCCATCAATCAATCTCTCCATGGCCGTGCGCAGAGCATAACCCATCTTGTTCATTTTCCTTCTCTTGCACCGCACCTCATCCTCTAGATCATTCGGCCTATCATTGGCTTCCTCCCACTTCTCTTTGAAGTGAATCCTATCCATCACCTCCATCTCTAACTGAGTACGGAGAGCCTCCTTCTCTGTCCTCTCACTTAACTCTTTCTGCTCCATTTCTTCCAACTTTCTTGCCAGCTCTACATTCCTAGCCACCGATCGGCCCCCATCTGGATCCCTACCTCCTTACGGTGAGCAATCTCCACCTCCATCTCCTGCATCACTAATTTCCTTTGATGGTCCTCGTCCCTCAGTTTCTGGAACTCAGACTCCCTCTCCCTAGCCTCAGCCTCTAATTCCTCCACTCTACATCCTAACTCCAAAATCTGCTCCTCATATTCTCCCAACATCCAATCCTCGAAGGTAGCCTCGTCAGAGTCCTCCATAGGTTCAGGCTCCTCCTCTGGATCAGACTCCTCAGGTAAAGGCTTCATCTCCTCCTCATCATCATCCTCATCAATAGGGGCCACTACTGTTATGGGCTCTATTATCGATGGTGCCTCATATACTACGTGGATATCACGCGGCTCTCCCTCTACTACTCGGCTAGGTCCTCCAATGTCAGTCATCCTAAAATCACCAACATAAGACAAGACAAACAATAACTCCATTAGAATGTTAAATAACATAAGTTCATTGTATATAATGAAATTATATTCCATAGCACACTAAGTCTCTCTCTATGAAAACTTTATATGAGTTTCATCCCTTTTTATCTTCTAAGTTCTCCTAAGCTATAATCTAAGGACTCTCGCTCTTAAGGTTTATAACTACAGCTTTGATACTAACCTGTGACGCCCCCAAATTCAGACCACCCTTGTCCCAAATTTGGTTGTCACGTACTAACTCTAATAATAAATTAACATCTCACATAGCGGAATAATAGAATAAATTACATTATCATAATATAATTATTATCGTCCCATGGGTTCGTAACTTAAACATCTCTTACATATCTTAATCATAATTAAACATATTTAGATATAACTAGTACATATCACATCTTATGTCATTACAGGAATATAATAATCTCCAGTAAACTTAAACTATTCAGTAGCCTTGCCCTTGCCCTTATCGATGCCTGAGGGGCCACCTTGCTCTGCCTTAACTAAAATGTTTTGTGGGAAGCAAGAATGAGCAACGAATTTGCCCAGCAAGTAATATAGCAAAAAGGAAAATCAATATGTTTTAAATTTCTCAAGGGTATATCAATAATGATAGTTCAAGATAGCAAGAAGTATCGATGATTGTCAACAATAATCACTATGAACAATAATATTCAACGATTAAATCAATTCAAGATTTCAAAATAATGAATTGAGCAGTCACTGAGGACTATGAACTTCTCCTAGAATTAACAGTAAAAGACTGATAATTCTACAAAACGAGTACAACATGTGATCAGCCTAAAGTGCTCTATATTAATGCATTACATTTAATCTTTCTTAAGTGTGCACGTCGGTTTCCCAACAATATATAATTCCCCTACCAAGAGGGTTGTTCAACTAAGTTATAAGAGTCCGCACCAAGTCATTTTGGTTTGGATAGCTTTTGATCAACTATCAATAGTCTAGCCGAATCTATGGCTTAGACAGTTTCTTTCACAATATATACATGAACAATTATCGTTTGAATCAAAGTTTGAAATTTTAATACAAAGTATTATTTCCTCAAAGTTCTACTTGTACGATCAATAATTGCACAAGTTCAAATAATGCTCAATAAAGAGTAAGGTTCGAGTACTTGTCTCAAGTGTAGTTTACCAAAGTAAAGCTTAATATCGATCCAATGCACTATGATATCCTATTCATGTATAATCACATTAGTTATATAAATTTAACATGTACACCTATTATCTTAATTTACTATTATACACAAGTATAACTCGTCAATACTAAACATATAGTGTTAGTTTCCTCTTAGTCGCATGCTTCCATACGTATGTCATCTCATAACATGAAAATTAGTTTCCTAATACACTATGTTACCATAGCTTGCCTTCACACTTTGATTCAAGGGTATAGTTATAGTATTCTTCTATTGTCATACTTATTCACACATGTATACTATACTTGATGAGTGTTACTGATTAAAGTAACCATATAGGAATGCATTAGTTCTAAATTTATTAACAGAACTCAGACCTCATTGCAGGGCGGCGTGGCCGCGCTTGGTTTGTACTGAGGAGTGGCTCGGCCGTGCTGCTCCTGGTGCAAACTAAGACATGGCTACTCCTGCAGAAAACCAGTGTACACACGTCTTGCTCATAAACATGCAAAACACATATGTCAGTGTGTGGATAACTAAGTTTGACCCTACATTCTATCTTTGACATAGGTCATTATCCATTCTCATTAAATCAAGACTTTAAGGGTTCAATTCACCAATTCTCTTACGTTTAGCCGTTAAGCATATGCTACGTAGGCAATAGGTCACAGCTATACATGCTTATGTTAGTTACATCATGTATTTCAAGTATGAAATAATCACTTCGACTTATTGAATTCCATGCTCAACTATTTAACAATACATATGACTAGCTAGCATGCTTGTCAATCATGTCTACATGCATGACACACTTAACCATGATATTAAATCCTAGAATACTTGTAATGTAGTTACAAGTAATCTTCAAGGTTTCCTTTGAAAACTTCATATTAAGCTACCCACCATGCAAAGCCACTTTACCTACCATACATCATACTCTCATATATACATGTTAGACATCATGAGCATACTCACAAGTTCTCAACTCAAAGTATATATATAGTTTATCAAGTTCATTTTCAAAACTTTAAGTCTTCTCAAGTAAAACTCATTTAGGTATGCAACATAAGTCTACATCGTCTAAATCATGCTTTCATACTCATTTGTACACATACTCAAGTTATTTACATAAGCTAGAAAGATCAAAATTTAAAGGCATATTATTCATCATGCTTTGTTTTGCAAAACTCCAAGTTTTCCTTTAGAAGATCCTTTAAAACCAAGTTAGCAAAACTTATTATACACGAAGCAAACTTATGCCTTAGATTAGACTTGTTTATGTATAAATCTAGGTTGTTGACACACATTTATAAGATCAGAAAGTATATTACTCCTTGTTCAAAATCTCTATTTTTCTAAATCTTTAAATTTTCTTTGAATGTTCGTACTAAAACAACTAACATAGCTTTTATACACATAGCAGCCTCATTCTATGTGTTAAGGTTGTTTATAAGCATATAATAACCAAAGTAGCATGCTCATCCTCTTACTGAGTCATTAAAGCAGTATCTAAGAAAAACAACTCGCGCGGTATTAAGCCATAGAAGTGGCGCGACCGCGCCACTTCGTTCGAAGGCAAAAATAAATGGCTCTGCTTTTGCAGAGCCTTAACACATGTATAGCAATTTCCAAAACCAGACTATCTGTAACACTTCAGAGCATTCATACCAACTCAAGTAGCACAGAGACATGCTAATTCATACTACTTAATAGAGATTTCATGAGAATTGCAAGAATTTGACAAAACTTAAACTAAGAACAAAATAGAAATTATACCTCCGTGAAGCTTAAATTGAACTTCCTTACTACTCTGATTATACTTCCCTCAATGCTCAGTGGCTCTCACTCTCAACTACACTTATCAGATAAATTTTCAAGCAACTGAGAATTAAGAAGGAGGGGGCTATATATAGAGAACTCATTGTTTCTTACACCATGGTTTGATTCACAGGAAAATGAAAGAGAACAATGGGTAAAAGGGAGTTGGCCAACTGCCAATCCATAGCCATCATCACCATGGATTTGTAGCCTTTTGGTTTTGTTGGATTTTACGCAATGAAGGAGTAGGCTACTATTTGAGCACTGTTGAGACACTTAATATGGGACACATATATCAAATCTCAGCTACTGTGTTTATAATGCTTAGTTTGTTCTCTTATACTCCCAAAATGTAATTTTAATTTGTTAATGCTACTATATAATGGAAAGTTAGGGATTATTTATGTACTCACATCATATAATCCATGTACATTAGTCCAGTTCAATTAATGTTTAAAACATGTTTAGGCTCAATTTAATTGGTCCCTAATAATTTAATATCTCCTTGAAACTTTATTATTTCAATTAGACTCACTTATCGAAATAATTTAAAATCTTTTGATATAGTACATCTTTAATGTTCTCACACATACATATTGTCACATATGCTATTATTTATGTAAGTTATAATTCTTTTCACTTTATTATATAGTTTCTATATATAATATAGTTACCACAAGGTGTCACACTACACATTCGTTTTAATGTAAGAAGTATATAATATCACATGTCTTACACACATCAATTAAATGAATAATACAATTCTAATTATGTAAATTACTTTGCTCATAATAATAACTATTTAATAATATACTATTAATTAATCTTTCACTTCTTAATTAAATAAATTCCTTAAATCTCCATTCTCATGTCACACAAGGCATTTTCACAATTCTCATCATCAATTCCACAGTCTTATAAATTCAATTTAAATTAGTTGAATTATTCATTTCACAACACATCAATATTTATATTCAAATAAATATTCATTCTCTTATTAAAATAATTATTTATTCATGAAATTCACGGTTCTTACAAACATATTGTCGCAGATACTCCTCGACTAACTTATTCATCCTCCTAGTCTGACCATCTGTCTGAGGGTGATTCGTCATACTGAACTTCAATTTAGACCCAACCAAACTAAATAGAACTGTCCAAAACCTATCCGTGAACCGAGTATCTCGATCACTTATGATATATTCAGGCAACCCAAAATACTTAACAACATGTTTGAAAAACAAGTTAGCAGCAACATCTGCTGTACAAGAATGTGGTGCACGGATGAACACCGTATAATTGGAAAATCGATCGACTATCACAAAGATCGACCTCATACCATCAACCTTCGGCAACCTAGAAATGAAATCCATTGACACTGACTGCCAGGGTCTATCGGGAATGGGAATAGGCTGCAACAAGCCTACTTCACTCTTTTTCTCTAGTTTGTCTGTAACGACCCCAAAATTTATACAATTTAATTATTAACTTCGGTCGTTAATAACACATCTGCCTTCTGATTTTACATCATTATTCGATGCTAAACATTATAAAATACGAAATAATTTAAACTTTTATGTCTTCTTACTTTAATTCCCTGAATCAAAACCTTTATCATCTACATGTCTTTGAATAAATCTTATTTTATTATTCACTTTATCACTGTTATTATATAAAATTTTACATTTCAATCCGATAACCTTTACATATCAGATAACTCTAACTTTAGCTTTACAACTCAACATAGAATTATACACCATAAAACATTTAGTACATCTCATGAATCTTAATCATGGTATAAAAAAATAACAACTTTAGTTAAAATATTAATCTCCGTGTATTATTTCTGATCAACGTCATTTAAGTAGCACATAGTGTTACCTTCAATCCTTGACCTGCAAAAATAGTTATTTGCAAGGTTGAGCTAGATAGCCCAACAAAATCTAACAGTTTTCATGCATCATGTAACACATAATAACATGCTCAACATATAAGAATAATCATAAAACAAACATAGCATACATGTTGTAGTTCACATAACAACTATAAAGATTGAGTTCCTTACTCAATCATCATTCATAGCTCAGTCATCATAGACATAGATTGACTTTCATATTTCATACTTTTGACATATACAATACATCATACACTAAAATTTTAAAGCAGTTCATCATCAAGTTCACATAGTAAAAAGGAACTGAAAGACTTGCCTTTACTGGCGTTTTACCAACACGCTAATACTTCGCGTCCTTGTACAACCTACACTGTATGCGAGATTGATAATAAATAAAATCAATACTCAATCTCATGGTCAAATTTATTCTAAGACCTTACTTTATCTTATTATCCTTTATAAATCTTTATAGACATCTAACTGTGTTTTATATGCAACTCAGTTTTATTTTCATTTTCATAACCACACATGCTAGACTATCTCACTTGTAGTTTAATGTGCGTATATCACACCATTTTATTTTACCAATTTGGTTTCAAAAATGCATATTCAACACATTGTTTACATGTTTAATTTTTCTTCATAAATCAAAAATTACCCTTTTCGATTTTTTTCCATTATTATTCTTGTATTATCATCTTTTCATACTTAGATATCCAATATTAGCCATTAGTTAGACACTTTGTATACCAAAGTTTAGAAACACTATTACTTTTAGGCATTTTATCGAGCACGTTATGTGCACACATTAACTTATCTCAACTCTTGATCTTAAATAGTTAATTATGCATAGAATATGATAACACATATCTATATTCATTACATATGTCAAAACATATTTTTAATCATCAAAATATACCATCACCCAAAATCTTAATTCAAACATAATTATAAAACTCATCTTCACAATTTCTTTAACAAAACGTTACTTTCGTTTTTAACGTATCTCCTTCGTTACATGTCCGTTGTTGTTCCTTCTTATATAGAATTAACCCTTACTCAGTGTACTACAACCTCATCTAGGCCTTAAAGTCAGACCCTTATCCATCTAAACTAGATTCTGCAATTCATCAACTAGTGTAGAAAATTTTATTTTCTGGACATCCTTACTAAACAATTTATTTCGGACATGATCCGGTCCATAAAATGACTCAATATCATTTGTCTAGCTAGTAAACTTCCATATCTACAACTTTGCAGTTTTAAGTTTCTTCAGATTCAAAACACACGAATTTATATGAATTTTTCAAAGTCAGAAACCGTAACAGTTTGGATTTTCTGGACAGATTATTTTCCCTTCGGACTAGTCTTACTAAAATAGACATTGCAAGAAATCTACAAAGAGTTTTCATGTGATTCCACTTTCAGAATATAGCTTACTTCCATATCTTCGATTTGATATAAGGCTCACTTTCTAACTCATTATACCTAAAGAGATATGAATTTCACAATATATGTCCACAATTACTCAAAACCTACGAATTTTGTTCTTCAAATTTTCTTTTCATTTCATTTTCTTTCTTGAATCCTCTTGTTTGATTCTTGGTAATCCAAGATTAAACCAATACAAACAAGATTAAGCATGATCTATTACCCTAGAACATAAATCTACCCAAAAATTAAAGATTAAATAAGAGTTTAGAAGTTACCTTCTTCTAGCTTTTTCTTCTTCTTCTTCTAGCTCATCTCAATTCCTCAATTTCTCTCTATCTCTCTCAATTTCTCAATACAACTTCTATATAACCATTATCCTACATTATGAAGAACATAAAAATATAATTAAAACAAGGAATTTAAATTATAGCCTTATTAGTATGAATTTAAGATAGATATGAAGATGATGATGATGGGGCTTGTTTTGTCTTCTCAAAGCTTTCCCTTCTTCTTCTTTTTCTTCCTCTTCTTCTTCTCCTACAACTCTCTCTAACTCTCTTCTTCTTTCTTTTGTTTGTTTTCTAAAAATAACATACTAACTTGTAGTATATACATATAATATAAAATACTAGTAATATATAATATATGTAACTCCTAGTAATTATTAGATATACTAATTACTAGTTAATACATAGGTTACACCAACTTAAACTTGAAAAGCTTAAGACCATGTTTGGTAAATACTCATTATTTTAATTAATCAATAGCTTAACATCAATCAATCTCGTCAAATTGTCACATAATTATATTTACTTGTTAATTATAATTTCGTGTAACAATCATCACATAACTAATCAAATTTAATTATCTCAATTAAATTAGATCTATAACATAAAATTATTATATTAATTAAATTAAATACTAAATATTCATTTAATTAATTTACTATACTTAATTACATTACTCTATAATCAAAATAAAATTTATTTATTTACTCAATAAATAATTCAATTAAATATTTATATATATTAAAATTAATATATAACATTCTCTTCACATCAATTCATATATTCTACAATATATGACATACACATACTCACACCCAACATATCTCATAAATAATACTTTTATTTATAAAATTCTCATTTATAAATTCTAAAAATCTGGGATGTCACATCATTCCCTCCTTATAAGGATTCTATCCTCGAAATCACCGAAACCCTACCTTACTCAGGTTTTCCTCAAATCTATTCATTGAATAACTTCAACACATTACCTTAATATATGTTTTATATTTTCTACTCTCACCATTCTTGATAATAAATTCTTATAAGTTTTATTTCATAACATTTAGTTAGACTCAATCATATCTGAGTATGACATATTCTTTGACCCGTTCATTATCTTTCTCTAAGGATCATTATCATATACTATATGATCAAACTCTCGGGACATTACATTCACCTATTCTTCTAAGAATTTCGTCATCGAAATTTTTATTTATTAATCTTTATTCATTCAATCTATCAAAATAGATTTTTACGTTAATACTTTATTCAGTCATTGGGTTCTATAACCACTTCCTTTCCACAAAGATCTTTCTACAATTATTAATTTTTCTATTAAAAGTTTTACATTATTCTTTGATAACTCATCTCCTTCTCATATCAACACTTCTTTTCTCACTTATTCAATATATTCATCATTCAGTGTCGAATCCTACGACTTACTTCTTTCTAAGGAATATCATCCTTACCATATTTGCCTTTTAGAATAGCAAGAATCTTTCATAATTGCTCAATAATTAGGAAGTAGTATGAATAACTCAAGAATTTAAAAGATTCCAAATCATACTGAGGGGTCACAAGACCGTGAACTCTATTCTCGGTTTACTAGTGCTTCAACTCAATCTTTCACACTGCAAACCAGAGTGTTTATCAATCACAAAGACTGAAAACACCCTCCTTACGTACACTAGGTGGCCAGCCTATTGTACCACTACGTTGGGCCGCAACGTAGTGTTTTGTAACGACTATATGCGTTACGCTCGGAACCATTGTCCCCGAAAACATGTCCCCTTATAGGGTTGTTCACCTAAGCTTTTCAACATCTGAATCCGCACCAAAATAATTTGGTTTGGCATAACTTTTCAATAAACGCTTAAATTTTATGAACATCTTTCAATATTCGTCTAGTTGAATCAAATAACATAGACCTCTATAACAATTCGGACATCAACCGAAATATACATATACATACATAGATATGAATTCTCATATCTTAAAGAAATCTCAAAAATCTTTTTATGACGTCATGATACCGCACTGTATATACAGTCTGTTGAGGATTCCGTCATTTGGTGATTTTATCATACTACATTATACCATAGTGGGATGACGATCCTTAGATCACATCCAACATTAGGTAATACTGCATTGATGACTCTATCATTTTTATCATCTTTACACCAGGTTACATGATGCATTAATGATATAAAATATATTTTGATATATTACAAATCATTTTTGTCTAGCCGAAACAATTAGCATAGACATACGAATAACAATATTGTTGTTAAAACTCATTGATTCCATCATTTGATCCAATGTTTTTCAAGAAAATAGAAGTGTAAACATCAGCACGAAGTCAATAAATTTTGAAAGTCTAGCATAGCTAGTAGATTTAGAGTACATATGCTTCCACCTTCAACTCCACTTTCTATAATGATCCATTGCTTAATAGGTCTATCTATTCCTATCATCCTCAATACTCCATTTACACTTATCTATACCCAGTTCGTTAAACTTACCACACGTTATAAGTTCAGGAACTTGCCACAATCATATGAGTTTAAGAACTTATCCTAGTCAGACCATAGGCGTCCATTCGCTGAGGGGTTCAAAAACATACCATATAATTATGAGTCACGAACCTACCATAAGTATGAGTTTTAAGAACTCGCACTTAACCTTATAATATTCTCTAACTATACTCTACCTATCTGTTATACACATGAGAAAAGAATCACCTTTTCAACATACATATAGCAAATAGCGTGACACAAACATTCCAATGATTATCAATGTGATAAACTGAGTGCAAGCACAAAATCCTCGCCCATACAAAGGTTTGTACAACTCAGCCATCACATGAGTCCTCAATTGAAATCCCACCTAACTCTATCTTGCTTATAACTTGCTCTTTGCTCGATACGAATTACTCGTATCACATCATCTATAACTCCTCATGAGTTATCTCGTACTATTTCATAGTACTCCATCTTTGTAAGACCCCAACTTTTATAAATAAAGATGAATTTTCTATAAATATCATTTTGGAATATTATAGAGTTAATTTGATATAATGTTATAGTTGTGGATAATATTTATAAATTTTGCAAAGTACGCAAGTTGTTATATAATATTCGATTGGTCGGGGAATATTCGTTTTAATAGGGAATATTCGTACAACGGCACAATCATTGGTGGACCCCACAACGGAATTATTGTCGGATTGAGAAAACGATAAAAATATTTTATTAAAAATAACGGCGGAAGTTTTACCATTGTTACTGTTGAACTACTCGATAGTAAAAGTACAATAATACGTGTGGTTGCATAGTAGCACACGGTATTGATTATTAATGCTTATGTGAGAAGTCACTCAGTTTGATTCAATTATTGTCAGTTAATAATATGAATTATTTAGCGATAATGACGTTTTGTTTTATTCGTATTATTAACGTAATAAAACAGAAACATCTTTTTATATAAAACAGAATACTTTATTAAAGTTATTCTATAAATAGAATATATTATATTTTATTTAAAAGATTTTTCTTTAAATATGGACCGTCAGATTAAAGTAATCAATCTGGACCGTTCATGGATTAGTTACTATGCATTCTATTTTTCTATAAATAGCAGCTCATTCCTTTATTATTTCTTACGAATTCACTGAACTCTAGAGAGAGAAACTATAGAGAGAAACTATAGAGAGAGAGAAGAAGAGTATTCTGCTACTTAACTACTTCCTTATTTCAGCTCTTCTTTAAAACGGTAAGGGGTGTTATTCTTTCTTATTCATGAAGAGAACTGTTGTTATTCCATTTCTTATTATTCTGTTAGAATAACCTGTATACGCGGTCTACCCTATACTTGGTGACATTCTTCTATTATTCTGTTGGAACATCCTGTCTGTGTGTTTTACACCGGACCTGGTTCCGTTTTTATTATTATTCTGTTAGAACATCCTGTCTGTGTGTTTTACACCGGACCTGGTTCCGTCTTGTTTTTATTCTGTTGGAACATCCTGTCTGTGTGTTTTACACCGGACCTGGTTCCATTATTTATTATTCTGTCGGAATATCCTGTCTGTGCGTTTACGCCGGACCTGGTTCTATTATTTATTATTATGTCGGAATATCCTGTCTGTGCGTTTACGCCGGACCTGGTTCCATTATTTATTATTCTGTTGGAATAACCTGTCTGTGCGGTCTATCGCATGCATGATGATTTCTTTTGTTATTCCATTCTTTATTATACTCAGTTGGTTAAGTTTTGACTTCTATACTCCATGAAATTAGTGGAATATCCTTGATAATTGCGGTTCATCCAGTATCTTTTCATGAAAATATTCTTCTAAGTATTCTTGAATTTTACTCCACAAAGCAGTATCATGTTGACAATTTGGACGTTGTTAATTCTTGGATAAATTAATTCTTGAACTTGTTTTATTGAATTCTTATATCATTGTCATCATCCTCATGTTTATAAAATGTTAAAAGTCATCTGTGGCCTGTAGTGCATAGATGAACTTGGTATGATTATGACCAGGGATTATTCGGTATAATCATGACCGTAATGTTACAAATGATGTGGTAATAGTCCTCATTGGCCGTAGTGCATTGATGGACAGTTGTTGGCATGATCATGACCATTAATGAATACACGAATATCCTTGGCCGTAGTGCAGGGGTGATTCGATGATGTGGATCATTTTATTAAGCTGAGTCCCAGCGATCACAGTGTTGAAAAACCTTTTAAATCATAAAAGATAGTAGAGTTTATTTTCTACTTGACTCTTTTAATGGATTGCTTGTTCCGCTGCAGTTAAACTTGATGTCTATTATATTTTATTAGTTTAACATTGTTGAAGGCTAATGATAATTTATTCTGCATTATCTTAGTCATAATATTTCTTACTGGGCTAGTTGAGCTCACCCTTTCTTTCAGTGTTCTCTTCAGGAAATGAGAACGTAGCTGGGGCAAGTCGGGGAACGGAGTGATGGTCCGAATGATAGTATTAGTTAGTAGTCCTCACTATTCTATGTAATGGTGTGTTAATAAATGTAATGACGACTCCTTTTGAGTATGAATACTCTCTAGAAGATAATATTTGTATTCAAACTCACAGTTTATGTTTTGTCATCTTGTGCACGACAGTTGTATTAGTAAGTTGTAATTGTATTCTGTACTTCGTATCTGACGACCCAAGATAGGTGATGTATACCTAATTTTGGGGGCGTCACAGTTGGTATCAGAGCTTAGGGATATGATCCCTGGCTAAGATGTGAGAATAGAACTAGGAGGGGAGAGACGGGGAATTCCTTCGCTAGTATGACCTACCTAAGTTTATTTGCATGGTATTTAATTGGTCGGTCATAATATAAGGATAATATATGACATATCAATTAACTTTTATTTTGTGGCAGTATCTGAAAATGGCATCTGAGAATATTGAGAATAGCAATGGAGTACAGGCGACTGTTGATTCACCACATATCAATAATCAGGATAATGTGCATCAGGAAGGTGACAATCCTCATGCAAACAACAACACTGACCAGATGATGAATGATGGAATGTCCAGAAACTTTATGCAGTTCATGCAACAGCAGACGAGAGCGGCTCCTGTCCAAAATATAGGTGAAAACACTGAAAACTCTCGGACGGTCACCGCTAAACAGTTCAAGGAGCTGGGACCACCAGAGTTTAAGGGAGAGCCAAAACCACTTATAGCGGAAACATGGATAAAGTAGATTACCAAGATATTTGATGTCTTGGGATGCTCCGAGGAGCAAAAGGTTCCCTTTGCCGTCTTTATGTTGCGAGGAGAGGCAGATTACTGGTGGGAATCGATTAAGCGTACTCAACCTGCCGCACTGAAGATGTCTTGGGAGAAGTTCCAAGAGCTGTTCAATGACAAATACTTTCTCGAAAGTGTTCGTCACATGAAAGAGGTGGAGTTCATCAAATTGGAGCAGAATAATATGACCGTGTCGCAGTATGAGGCTAAATTTGCTGAGTTGTCCCGGTTTGCGTCCCACTTGGTGGATAATGAAGAGCGAATTACACGAATGTTTTTACGAGGTTTGAAACCTGAGATATGTCAACATCTTATTTCTCATAAACTGTGTTTGTATTCAGATGTTGTGAATAGGGCTCAGTTAGTGGAGCGCGATAACGAGTCAACGCAACCAAAAGAGAGCAGTCGACAAAATGATAATACCAGTGAGAGCAGTCATCGAAGCGGTGACAACAAGTGAGGAAGGAATCAACAGGCCAGAAATGGTAACCACTTCGGTGGTAATCAGGGCCAAAATAATAAGAATGGTCATTTCAAGAAGAGGAGATTCAACAATGATGGAAAGACGTCAGCACCAGCACCCGTTGTTAAGGAAGGTGAACGACCACCTATCATATGTTTTAAATGCGGAGGGGAGGGGCACATCAGTCCAAACTACGCGATGCCGTCTAAAGCATGTTATAATTATGGAAGAGAAGGTCATTTAGCTCGATTTTGTCGTTTACCAAAAACAAGTTCAGCCAAGATGGAGACACCAAAGGCCGTCCCAGAAAAGTCAAAACCGGTAGTGCAAGGGAGAGCGTTTGTTGTGACCTCCCAGAAAGCAAGGAACCCGAATGAGGTCATCACGGGTAAGCTTATCATAAACTCTAACGAAGTCTATACTTTATTTGATACCGGTTCTACCCATTCTTTTATTTCTCCTACTTGCGCTCATCGATTAAATTTGATTCCAGAGAAATTAGACTTTGACTTATCTGTTGAAACTCCATTGGGAGAAACCTTCATTACATCCACGATTTATAAGTCTTATTTGGTTCAAGTTGGTACCCACACATTACCTGTCGATCCTATTTCAGCACCTGTTCTAACAATACCATCTGGCTCGGAGGGATTTGTCATCTATAGTGATGCTTCGAGCAAAGGGTTGGGATGCGTTCTCATGCCTCATGGAAAAGTCATAGCCTATGCATCAAGACAACTCAAGGAATATGAGAGGAATTATCCTACTCAAGATCTAGAGTTGGCAGCTGTTGTCTTTGCACTTAAAATTTGGAGGCATTACTTGTATGGGGAGAAGGTGGAGATCTTTACGGATCATAAAAGCCTCAAATATTTCTTCACTCAAAAGGAACTCAACATGCGACAACGACGTTGGCTTGAACTGTTGAAAGATTATGATCATACCATTCAATACCATCCTGGAAAAGCGAACGTGGTAGCTGACGCATTGAGTAGAAGATCATATGCAAGTACGAGTGCGATATTGTCAACACAAAGGCCCATTTTGTGTGACTTGCAAAGGTTGGAGATAGAGTTAAAGACTCCAGGGACCCATGTGATGATGGCGAATATACGAGTAGAACCAACTTTAATCGATAAAGTTAAAGCTGCTCAAGCTACAGACCTGGAGCTGATGCGTATGAGGAAGAAAGTGCAAGAAGGTGCTATGCCGGAAGCAAGAATCGATGAAGAAGGAATACTTCGAGTCAACTCCAGACTTTGTGTTCCTAACAACCCTGATTTAAAGTATGAAATCATGATGGAGGCGCACAACACACCGTTTGCAATCCATCCTGGAAGTACCAAAATGTATCATAATCTTCGTCATACATTTTGGTGGAGCAATATGAAGAGAGAGATAACGTTGTTTATCTCTAGGTGTCTAACTTGTCAACAAGTCAAAGCGGAGCATCAAGTACCAAAAGGTCCATTGCAACCACTTGAAATTCCAGAATGGAAGTGGGAGCACATTACCATGGATTTCGTTACCGGTCTTCCTAGGGTTTCTCAAGGTATTGATGCGATTTGGGTCATTGTTGATAGATTGACCAAGTCTGCTCATTTCTTACCGATACAAGAAACTTATACACTTGAACGTCTTGCTCGTATGTACATAAACGAGATTGTAAGACTGCATGGTATGCCAGTATCCATAGTTTCTGATCGAGACCCAAGATTCACTTCACGATTTTGGGTTAGTTTACAAAAAGCTATGGGCACGGAGTTACGATTTAGTTCAGCATATCATCCTCAGACGGACGGACAATCAGAGAGGACTATTCAAACTCTTGAAGATCTATTAAGACTCTGTGTCTTTGACTTCAAGGGAAGTTGGGAGAAGTTCTTACCATTGGTGGAGTTTTCCTACAACAACAGTTATCAAACAAGTATTGGCATGGCTCCATTCGAAGCATTGCATGGAAGAAAATGTCGTTCTCCAGTATGCTGGGATGAGGTGGGTGAAGCAACGTTGTTGGGACCGGAGTTGGTACGTATGACTACAGAAAAGATTCAAACGATCCGACAACGTATAAAAACCTCACAAGATCGACAAAAGAGTTATGCTGATCTTCATCGAAAGGACGTGGAATTTGATGTAGGAGATCATGTGTTCTTACGTGTTGCTCCATGGAAAGGAGTTACAAGATTTGGAAAGAGAGGAAAGCTCAATTCTCGATTCATCGGTCCATTTTTAATCCTTGATCGAGTAGGAACTGTGGCTTATAGACTCGCTTTACCGCCAAGTATGTCTCGTGTTCATAACGTTTTTCACATATCCATGTTACGCAAATATGTAGAAGACCCGAACTACATTATTGAGTTAGAACCGGACGAAATAGCGGAGGATTTGACGTATAAAGAAGTTCCTGTTCAAATCTTGGATAAGAAGGAACATATTCTACGCTCCAAGGTTATACCTCAAGTCAAAGTTTTGTGGAGAAACCAAGATGTTGAGGAAATGACTTGGGAGTTAGAATCTGAAATGAAATCAAGGTATCCTTACCTCTTCGACATACCAGGTACGTACCCTAATTTCGAGGGCGAAATTTCATAAGAAGGGGAGGTTGTAAGACCCCAACTTTTATAAATAAAGATGAATTTTCTATAAATATCATTTTTGAATATTATGGAGTTAATTTGATATAATATTATAGTTGTGGGTAATATTTATAAATTTTGCAAAGTACGCAAGTTGTTATATAATATTTGATTGGTCGGGGAATATTCGTTTTAACAGGGAATATTCGTACAACGGCATAATCATTGGTGGACCCCACAACGGAATTATTGTCGGATTGAGAAAACGACAAAAATATTTTATTAAAAATAACGGCGGAAGTTTTACCATTGTTACTGTTGAACTACTCGGTAGTAAAAGTACAGTAATACATGTGGTTGCATAGTAGCACACGGTATTGATTATTAATGCTTATGTGAGAAGTCACTCAGTTTGATTCAATTATTGTCAGTTAATAATATGAATTATTTAGCGATAATGACGTTTTGTTTTATTCGTATTTTTAACGTAATAAAACAGAAACATCTTTTTATATAAAACAGAATACTTTATTAAAGTTATTCTATAAATAGAATATATTATATTTTATTTAAAAGATTTTTCATTAAATATGGACCGTCAGATTAAAGTAATCAATCTGGACCGTTCATGGATTAGTTACTATGCATTCTATATTTCTATAAATAGCAGCTCATTCCTTCATTATTTCTTACGAATTCACTGAACTCTAGAGAGAGAAACTATAGAGAGAAACTATAGAGAGAGAGAAGAAGAGTATTCTGCTACTTAACTACTTCCTTATTTCAGCTCTTCTTTAAAATGGTAAGGGGTGTTATTCTTTCTTATTCATGAAGAGAACTGTTGTTATTCCATTTCTTATTATTCTGTTGGAATAACCTGTATACGCGGTCTACCCTATACTTGGTGACATTCTTCTATTATTCTGTTGGAACATCCTGTCTGTGTGTTTTACACCGGACCTGGTTCCGTTTTTATTATTATTCTGTTGGAACATCCTGTCTGTGTGTTTTACACAGGACCTGGTTCCGTCTTGTTATTATTCTGTTGGAACATCCTGTCTGTGTGTTTTACACCGGACCTGGTTCCATTATTTATTATTCTGTCGGAATATCCTGTCTGTGCGTTTACGCCGGACCTGGTTCTATTATTTATTATTCTGTCGGAATATCCTGTCTGTGCGTTTACGCCGGACCTGGTTCCATTATTTATTATTCTGTTGGAATAACCTGTCTGTGCGGTCTATCGCATGCATGGTGATTTCTTTTGTTATTCCATTCTTTATTATACTCAGTTGGTTAAGTTTTGACTTCTATACTCCATGAAATTAGTGGAATATCCTTGATAATTGCGGTTCATCCAGTATCTTTTCATGAAAATATTCTTCTAAGTATTCTTGAATTTTACTCCACAAAGCAGTATCATGTTGACAATTTGGACGTTGTTAATTCTTGGATAAATTAATTCTTGAACTTGTTTTATTGAATTCTTATATCATTGTCATCATCCTCATGTTTATAAAATGTTGAAAGTCATCTGTGGCCTGTAGTGCATAGATGAACTTGGTATGATTATGACCAGGGATTATTCGGTATAATCATGACCGTAATGTTACAAATGATGTGGTAAAAGTCCTCATTGGCCGTAGTGCATTGATGGACAGTTGTTGGCATGATCATGACCATTAATGAATACACGAATATCCTTGGCCGTAGTGCAGGGGTGATTCGATGATGTGGATTATTTTATTAAGCTGAGTCCCAGCGATCACAGTGTTGAAAAACCTTTTAAATCATAAAAGATAGTAGAGTTTATTTTCTACTTGACTATTTTAATGGATTGCTTGTTCCGCTGCAGTTAAACTTGATGTATACCTAATTTTGGGGCGTCACAATCTTCATAGCATTAAGCTATAAATATTCAAACATTATAGACCATCTTTCTTTTATAACTTAAACAGACCACGTCGTGATCTTATTCTATAATCATCTCCCTTAAAATTCTTTTCTTAACTCGTGATCGTTTTGTTTTACGATCCTCTTTCTTTCTCTTTTTCATTATTTACGACATTATTCATTATCTTGGCTTTTGGAGTTAGGAAACTCCTATTTCTTATCTTTATATCTCTTAGATTCTTCTTTGAATCTTCTTGTTTATAAAAAAAAATTCTTCCTTTAAGAATTTCTAACTTCATTTACATCGCTCAAAATTTCATTTGAGTTCTACACTTTCATCATGCATATCCATTTCTACACTTGGTACATATCGAGTCTCTAACAGTTTCAATATGGTACGCTGAGTGGTTTCCCACAAACAACCAACAAATTAGGTTCTGAGTTACTAGTTCGTATATACCTCCGCTCTATGAAGGAATCGTTTAGCCCAAATACCATATATCAACTACGAAAGAGTATAATTGTACAACTTAGATATAACCCTCTATTCTTAACTTCTTTATCATTCTCTTTTTATAGACATTCTCTATTTATTATCATCTTACATCCTTATTATTGGAGTTGAGTAACCCCACATTCATATTCCTTATAACTTTGCGAGATTCTTTTTTGAATCCTCTTACGCATGTTTTAATCCATTCTTTATAAATTTCTTAAATTACTTCTTATTGTTCAAACTCTATCTGAGCTTATTCTTTCATTATCTTCACATTCCTTCTCTAAGGTTATAGCCTACGGTACTCCTACCTAAGGTTTATAACCTACGGCTTTGATACCAACTGTAACGACCCCAAAATTCATACAATTTAATTATTAACTTCGGTCGTTAATAACACATCTGCCTTCTGATTTTACATCATTATTCGATGCTAAACATTATAAAATACGGAATAATTTAAACTTTCATGTCTTCTTACTTTAATTCCTTGAATCAAAACCTTTATCATCTACGTGTCTTTGAATCAATCTTATTTTATGATTCACATTATCACTATTATTATATAAAATTTTACATTTCAATCCGATAACCTTTACATATCAGATAACTCTAACTTTAGCATTACAACTCAACATAAAATTATACATCATAAAACATTTAGTACATCTCATGAATCTTAATCATGGTGTAAAGAAATAACAACTTTAGTTAAAATATTAATCTCCGTGTATTATTTCTGATCCACGTCATTCAAGTAGCACATAGTGTTACCTTCAATCCTTGACCTGCAAAAATGGTTATTTGCAAGGTTGAGCTCGACAGCCCAACAAAATCTAACAGTTTTCATGCATCATGTAGCACATAATAACATGCTCAACATATAAGAATAATCATAAAGCAAACATAGCATACATGTTGTAGTTTACATAACAACTATAAAGATTGAGTTCCTTACGCAATCATCATTCATAGCTCAATCATCATAGTCATAGATTGACTTTCACATTTCATACTTTTGACATATACAATACATCATACACTAAAATTTTAAAGCAGTTCATCATCAAGTTCACATAGTAAAAAGGAACTGAAAGACTTGCCTTTACTGGCGTTTTACCAACACGCTAATACTTCGCGTCCTTGCACAACCTACACTGTATGCGAGATTGATAATAAATAAAATCAATACTCAATCTCATGGTCAAATTTATTCTAAGACCTTACTTTATCTTATTATCCTTTATAATATCTTTATAGACAACTAACTGTGTTTTATATGCAACTCAGTTTTATTTTCATTTTCATCACCACACATGCTAGACTATCTCACTTGTAGTTTAATGTGCGTATATCACACCATTTTATTTTACCAATTTGGTTTCAAAAATGCATATTCAACACATTGTTTACATGTTTAATTTTCCTTCATAAATCAAAAATTACCCTTTTCGATATCTTTCCATTATTATTCTTGTATTATCATCTTTTCATACTTAGATATCCAATATTAGCCATTAGTTAGACACTTTGTATACCAAAGTTTAGAAACACTATTACTTTTAGGCATTTTATCGAGCACGTTATGTGCACACATTAACTTATCTCAACTCTTGATCTTAAATGGTTAATTATGCATAGAATATGATAACACATATCTATATTTATTACATATGTCAAAACATATTTTTAATCATCAAAATATACCATCACCCAAAATCTTAATTCAAACATAATTATAAAACTCATCTTCACAATTTCTTTAACAAAACGTTGCTTTCGTTTTTAACATATCTACTTCGTTACATGTCCGTTTTTGTTTCTTCTTATATAGAATTAACCCTTACTCAGTGTATTACAATCTCATCTAGGCCTTAAAGTCAGACCCTTATCCATCTAAACCATATTCTGCAATTCATCAACTAGTGTAGAAAATTTCATTTTCTGGACATCCTTACTAAAAAATTTATTTTGGACATGATCCGGTCCATAAAATGGCTCAATCTCGCGATTCTAGCTAGTAAACTTCCATATCTACAACTTTTCAGTTTTAAGTTTCTTCTGATTCAAAACACACGAATTTATATGAATTTTTCAAAGTCAGAAACCGTAACAGTTTTGATTTTCTGGACAGATTATTTTCCCTTCGTACCAGCCTTACTAAAACAGACATTGCAAGAAATCTACAAAGAGTTTTCATGTGATTCCACTTTTAGAATATAGCTTACTTCCATATCTTCGATTTGATATAAGGCTCACTTTCTAACACATTATACCCAAAGAGATATGAATTTCACAAGATATGTCCACAATTACTCAAAACCTACGAATTTTGTTCTTCAAATTTTCTTTCCATTTCATTTTCTTTCTTGAATCCTCTTGTTTGATTCTTGATAATCCAAGATTAAACCAATACAAAAAAGATTAAGCATGATCTATTACCCTAGAACATAAATCTACCCAAAAATCAAAGATTAAATAAGTGTTTAGAAGTTACCTTCTTCTAGCTTTTTCTTCTTCTTCTTCTTCTTCTTCTAGCTTATCTCAATTCCTCTATTTCTCTCTATCTCTCTATCTCTCTCAATTTCTCAATACAACTTCTATATAACCATTATCCTATATTATGAAGAACAAAAAAATATAATTAAAACAAGGAATTTAGATTATAGCCTTATTAGTATGAATTTAAGAGAGGGATGAAGATGATGATGATGGGGCTTGTTTTGTCTTCTCAAAGCTTTCCCTTCTTCTTCTTTTTCTTCCTCTTCTTCTTCTCCTATAACTCTCTCTAACTCTCTTCTTCTTTCTTTTGTTTGTTTTCTAAAACTAACATACTAACTTGTAGTATATACATATAATATACAATACTAGTAATATATAATATATGTAACTCCTAGTAATTATTAGATATACTAATTACTAGTTAATACATAGGTTACACCAACTTGAACTTGAAAAGCCTAAGACCATGTTTGGCAAATACTCATTATTTTAATTAATCAATAGCTTAACATCAATCAATCTCATCAAATTGTCACATAATTATATTTACTTGTTAATTATAATTTCGTGTAACAATCATCACATAACTCATCAAATTTAATTATCTCAATTAAATTAGAACTATAACATAAAATTATTATATTAATTAAATTAAATACTAAATATTCATTTAATTAATCTATTACACTTAATTACATTACTCTATAATCAAAACAAAATTTCTTTATTTACTCAATAAATAATTCAATTAAATATTTATATATATTAAAATTAATATATAACATTCTCTTCACATCAATTCATATATTCTACAATATATGACATACACATACTCACACCCAACATATCTCATAAATAATACTTTTATTTATAAAATTCTCATTTATAAATTCTAAAAATCTGGGATGTCACATTGTCTACTTGGCAAATGAGACAAGACTTGACATACGTCTCAACGTCATTTTCCATTTTAGGCCAGTAGTATGAACGAGACAGTAAAGCCAACATTCTCTCAATGCATGGGTGACCAGCCCACTTTATATCATGCGTCTCATGCATGATCTGCTTCCTCAAACCCCCTCCACAAGGGACATACAATCTACTGCCTTTTGCATAAAGCAACTCATCTTCAACCCAATATCTTCGAACCAGCCCTTCTTGTACTTGCGAATGAAGTTTTTGGTAAACAACATCACTTTGGGATAGTTCCTTAATCTTGTCTAGGAACTCTGTCTCAACCATCGTGAGAGCAGTAACAAATTCTTGCACCACCTTTTTACTCAATACACCAGCAACTGAATTCTGCATACCAGGTTGATATACCCACATAAAGTCAAACTCTGCCAAGAATTCGTGCCAACAAGCCTGCTTAGGAGTCAAACTTCTTCTGAGTCTTAAAGTAGGTGTTGGCTACATTGTTAGTCAACACCATAAACTTTGTACCCAACAAGTAATGTTTCCATGTTTCCAAATAGTGCACAACAACAGTCATCTCTTTTTCATGAGTTATGTACCTTTGCTCAACATCCTTCAATTTCTAACTTTCATAGGCAACTGGATGCTTGTTCTGAACTAGCACCCTACCAATGGCCCTGTCCGAAGCATCAGTATACACCTCAAAAGGAATCTCAAAGTCAGGAAGCTTCAACACCGGTTCAGATAACACAACTTCTTTTAATCTCTCGAACGCTTCTTGATATCCCGTTGTCCATTCCCACTTATTATCCTTCTTGAGTAAGTCAGTCAAGGGTGACACCATCTTTGAATATCCCTTGATGAACTTTCGGTAGTAATTTGCCAATCCCAGAAATGATCTCAACTTAGCAACTTTTGTAGGAGCAGTCCATTCAATAATGGCTTAGACTTTCCTCTCATCCATTCTCACCTGTCCTTGGCTAATCCAGTGCCCAAGGAACATGATCTCTGCTCTACAAAACTCACATTTCTCTTTTTTTCACATACAAATAAAGCTCTCATAGTTTTTGAAAAACCAACCTAAGATGTTCAAGGTGACCATTTAGTGTTTCACTATATATAACAATGTCATCTAGATACACAACAACAAATCTATCTAGATACTCGTAGAACACATCGCTCATAAGATTACAGAATGTAGCAGGGGCATTGGTTAAGCCAAACAACATTACAAGGAACTCATATGAATCGTACCTTGTCACACAGGCTGTTTTGGCTTCATCGCCAGCAGCAATCCTCACTTGCCAATACCCAGCTCTCAAGTCCAACTTTGTAAAGTATCTGGCTCTGAACAAACGATCAAATAAGTCAGCAACATTAGGAATAGGGTATTTATTTTTGATAGTAACCTTATTCAACGCTCTGTAGTCCACGCACATCCTCATTGAGCCATCTTGTTTCCTCTGAAACAACACAGGTGCACCATAAGGAACCTTGGAGGGTCGCAGAAAGCCAGATTCTAGCAACCCTGTTAATTGCTTTCTCAACTCTACCAACTCAGAAGGCACCATCCTATAAGGGGCTTGAGCAGGGGGTCTTGCACCCGACTCCAATTCTATCTTATGATCAACAACATGCCTTAGAGGAAGGGTCTTTGGTAGTTCTGGAGGCATCACATCTTTGAAATCGTCTAGCAACTTAGCAACAACATCTGGCACCTCTTGGGCTACACCGAGCTTGATCTCAATCAAAGCACACAAGTAGGTTTCTTCGCCTCTTTTAAGCCCAAACTCAAGCTGCACCGCAGATAATAAACCAGTCTTTTACTTGCCTTCCTTCTTCTCCAAGTTTGGGTATATAACATTTATGAAACCCGACATCTTATCATCGGTGATCATTAGTCCTCCCAGATGAGGCATCACTATGCACTTCGCCGTCATTAGAAAATCGATTCCTAGGATGAGATCAAAATCATCCAAAGGAACAACCATCAAGCTGCACTTCCCTTCCTATGGACCAACCTTCAAATCCGCCACCGCCGTGCCACGAATTTGTTTGGCCTCAGAATTCATAGCCTTGATTTTACTTGCATTCTGTTGCAAGTTCAACTTCAGTTTGTCCACTTCCCTCTCTGCAACAAAGTTGTTGGTAGCACCAGTATCTACCATGGCCAACAGTTCCTGGCCATTAACAACCACTGACACATACATCAGTCCATGTGGACTGGGTGTCTTTGCCTTTTGGGTCTGTAAAGCACCCAATAGTTGCAATGGGTTCATTCTTGGACCATATGATGTTCCTTCATCATTCGAGTCATTTGTAACCAGGGCATTCACTTTCTCTTTCTTTGGGCATTCCCTCATCCGATGCGGACCTCCATATATGAAATAACCTTTGCTTTTGTCCTTGGACTGTCCATCACTTTTAGGCTTGGACTGCTTGTCTCCACCTTTCTTTGATTTCTTGTCCTTCTTGCCATCTTTGGCACCGACCTTTTCTTTCGTACCCATCTGCTTCTTCTTACCATCAACAACATTAGGACCAGAATATTTATAGTCCACCAGACTATTAGCCGCTGCAATTGCTATAGCCAAGTCTTTGACACCATGTCTACACAACTTAGTCTGCGCCCACTATTGTAAACTCGACATGAAATTAAACATCTTGTCTTCCTGAGACATGTTCTTAATGTCCAACATCAAAGAACTAAACTCTTTCACATACTCCCGAACAGATCTCGTCTGTTTCAAATGTTTCAAGTTATCTCTTGCCATCCATGAAGTATTAAGAGGCAAGAACTGATCCTTCAATTCCTTCTTGAGAACTTCCCACGTCTCAATCTTTGGCTTGCCCGTACTAACATCATCCTCAGTTCGAGTTCGCCACCAGAGTTTTGCATCCTCCGTCAGGTACATGCTTGTAATCGTGACCTTTTCTCGGTCTAAGATATGTGCAGCCACGAAGTATTACTCCATGTCCCATAGAAAATTTTCCAATTCCTTGGCATTTGGACTGCCTCCAAAGGATTTGGGTTCAGGGACTCGTAACTTTGGGTGGTTTCCATCTCCATTCGTTGGAGCACCAGCAACATCACATTTAACTAGTGCCATGTCTTCAGACATTCTTTCGAATCCTTCGGAAACTTCGAGGGTCAGATTCGTGACAACCAACACATCAAGAGCCATGTCGTCCAACTTCTTGTTGAACTCCATGGCATGTTCAACAACTTGAGAACGAAGGTTCTCCAGGAGAGCAGATGATGCTCTGAACTGGTCCACCAGCGAACCTTATTCACCAACTAACCGCATGCCCACATAAGTTTCCAGCAACTGTAATCTCTCTTGCAGTTCATTAATCTGACTAGTATTGTTTGCCATCGTTCTCTAACGAAGCTTTGATACCAATTGTCACATGGTGCATAATCTGACACTATTTTTTTCGCTTCTATGTCCTCCTTGTGATGCACTTGTTCGCCTAACCAGTCAGCAACCTGTCAATCACACAAGCACAGTTTGTATAATCAAGCTACACACACAAGCCAACACAGTGTTTACAGGACAACGTCCCAACCTTTTATTGCTCACTCAATAATAAGGAATACAATATATAACTAAGGGCTCATAGGCTACACTTGCTCAGGGATCTCCCTACCTTGCCAAGCCCTTGGCTGTACGTATATATACACATTAGGTTGCAGTTGACAACCCCAACTGCTAGGTCATTTAGAACCAATAGGAAACCAACATTTTGAATCAGTAACTGCCTGCCAACTACCCACTAGCAGATGTGTGAGCCCTATGATGTGCAACTGCCCACTAGCAGATGTGTGCGCCCCATGATATGTAACTGCCCATCAACCGCCCACCAGCATGTGTGTGCACCCCCATGATATGCAACTGACTGGAGACATGCCAGTCATGTGCATGGAGGTTGACTGCCAGCAACTGCCCACAACTGCCTGTCAGTTGAGCCTTGCTCCAGTCATCCAGTCCTAACTGCCCAAAGTGTCAGCCCACCTTTTGATGTCCTCACCCACCAGTATGTCAGCCCACATTGTTTGATGTCTCAACCCACGAAGTTGCCCAATCATGTTGCCACAAGATGCTGTCCATTTGGCCCACGAATTTCCAACTAGCCCCGCACTTGCCCAAGGTGCTGTCCAATTTTGCTATGCACGTCCAGCCCATATGTCTGTCCACATGCATTAGCCTTGTTGCATGCTGGGCTTCGCCCATGCAATGCCTTGACATGCTAGGCGCACGCCTATGCCATGCCCAACTAATGCCACGCTCAGCAACGTTCTTTCCCAGTCATGCTTTGCCCATGATAAGGTCTTTGATTCAATCTAAGCAACCCAATTCGATGTTAGACATTATTGTAAGGGAGGCCCAACAATGTCCCAACGTCTAGCACATCTCGCCCATGACACCTGCCCATGGTCCTGGGTGACCTTTACGGAGCATCGTCTATAGTAGCACTTATAAAAATTTCCAAAGTGCCAGCACTAGACATCAGTGTTGCTTGAGGAGTTATAATGGCTCTTGGCTAGCCAAACCAACCCAGCGTGCGCATCGCCGCACACACTGACCTTAGTTGGCATGTCCCACGCCTAACTAAGCATGATTTGAGTGTTCACTTGCCTTGCCCACATTTTAGCCAAGTGTCAAGGCCAACCTTGGCATGCTATCTGGCCATCCCGCACGCCAAGTCCGTGTCAACCCACTAAGGGGCTAACAGATCCAAAGGCTCGTTGGCAAGGCCCATAACCTAACACTCTTAGGCCAATAACTCGAGGGGCCCACTTAAAATCGAGTGACAAGGCATTGAAGTTATAGTTGTGAGGCTTCACCAGGTCGCATCAGCGAGGTTGCATCTGCTACTTACACATGGCATTAGGGGTGGACATAATTTTTGATTTTTTCAATTTTTTTGGTTTTTCGGACCGAACCAAACCGAACTGGTCGGTTCGGTACAAAAAGAACTGATCCGATTTCGGTATAAAAAAATTGATATATACAGGTTTTTTGGTACCAGTTTCGGTACAAAGTTTTTATGGTTCGGTATTGTTAGTTCCCAAAGACACAATAGTTATCTAGAAGGGGGGTTGAATAGATATTTTAAAATCTTTTTCTTTTTCAAAATACTTGTCAGAATTGTTAATAAATTAACCACAGCGGAATATATGATTTGTTTGTTCCCTTTTAAGATAAACCAAGTGTAAGACCCTAACTTTTATGAATAAAGATTAATTTTTCTCAAAATATATTTTTGAATATTATGGTGTGGATTTGATATAATGTTATATTTGTGGGTAATATTTATAAATTTTGTAAAGTAAGCAAGTTGTTATAAAATATTCGATTGGTCGGGGAATATTCGTTTTAACAGGAAATATTCATACGACGACAATCATTGGTGGGGACCCCCACAACGAAATTACTGTCGGAGTGAGAAAACGACAGAAATAACTTTTATAAAAATAACGACGAAAGTTTTACCGTTAACTGTTGAAATACACGGTGATAAAAGTACAGTAATATACGTGGTTTCATAGTAGCACACGGTATTGATTATTGATGCTTACATAAGAAGTCACTCAGTTATACTCAATTATTGCTACAGTAATTGCTGCATAGTATCTCACATTATTGATTCAATTATTGTCACAATACTTTATATTATTAAATCAATAATTGAGATGACAAGTTATTCATATTATTATTTGTTTTATTGACAATGTCTAGAAAGTTTTATCGAGAAAAAGGGTTTGATCACCTAATTGCACGCCAATAGGGAGAAATCCTTATCGAAAAGCCCCCTCTTTCCTGGGAATGATCTGGTTGTTAATATTGCAAGTTATATTATTGATGAATAAATGTTGTTAAAAATATTGAGGGAATTTTAATGAAGTATTTGTTGTAAAGTTTGGCGTATTATTTGGACCCCCACTTACTCATTTTTTAAAATAATCGGTAGAAGGTTATGTAGTATATATATATACTTCTTATATATATATATACATATATATATGTGTGTGTGTGTGTGTGGGTGTGTGAGTGAATTTTCGTAAAGGCAAAGTTATATATATATATATATATATATATATATATATATATATATATATATATATATATAGTTTTGTTTTTTTTATGAAAAATAGAATATATTATATTTTATTATGGATAGTATTTGCAGAGTAAAATCAATTTTTTTTTGAAAAAAGTTTTGGCCGAATTCGTTGTCGTGAGTTTCCGACTGTGCAGTCCGTGAATAAAATTTCTAAATAGAATCCTTCCATTCTCCAATAAATAGGATGCTTAGTTTAGAATTGAAAATGACACCATAATCAGAAAATTCTTCTTCTATAATATTGAGCATATTTCTTTAGAGTTTAAGGAAGTTTTGAGTGTAGAAAACAGTGCAAGTTTTCTTCAAGAATAACCCCGCCCTACCAGTCAGAAGTACTCTCTTTTTAAGGTGAGGGATATTATTTTTGTTCAATATTTGTATGAAATAATATTTTCTTCCATACTCTGTAGTATGTAAGTAATATTATTTCGTCTCAGATTCTGAATTCTACACTCATTTTGTGAAGTATTGCTTCTATACTCCTTGAAATTAGTTGAATATCCTTGAAATTTGCGCTTCATCTAGTATCTTTTCACGGAAATATTATTCTGAACATTCTTGATAATTTTTAATCTTTTCATGCCGGGGTACTATTCCCAAAGTAATATTCACAGGATACTATTGACTCGGGTACTATTCACCCGGGATACTATCCATGACAAAAATTGATTTCTTTTCGGTCCAAATCATTTTTGATACAATATTATTTTTGAATTTTACTCCACAAAGCAGTATCATGTTGACAATTTGGAAATTATTAAATTCTAGATAAATTAAATTATAAATCTTTAAAATTTATCCTTGCTCTCATTTAATTGAATTCTTATATCATTGTCACCACCCTCATGCTTATATTGTGATGAAAGTTATCTTTGGCCCATAGTGCATAGATGTACTATTGATTGATATGATTATGACCAAGGATTATACGGTATAATCATAACATGTAATGTTACAAATGATGTGGTAAAAGTCCTCATTGGCCCGTAGTGCATTGATGGACAGTTGTTAGCATGATCATAACTATTGGTGATAACACGAATATCCTTGGCCCGTAGTGCATGGATAATTCGTGGATGTGATACTAATGAATATCCTTGGCCCGTAGTGCATGGATAATTCAGTGATGTGGATTATTTATTGAGCTGAGTCTCAGCGATAAAATTGATGATAAACTTTTTAAATCATAGAAGATAGTAGATATCATGCTCTACTTGACTCTTCTAATGGATTACTTGTTCTGCTGCAGTTAAACTTGTTGTTTATTGTATTCTATCAGTTTAACACTGTTGAAGGCTAACGATAATTTATTCTGCATTATCTTAGTCATAATATTTCTTACTGGTCTAGTTGAGCTCACCCTTTTGCTTTCATTATTCTCTTCAGGAAATGAGAACGTAGCCGGGACTAGTCGGGGAATGGAGTGAAGGTCCGAGATGGTGGCTGTAGTAGTCCTCACTATTTTATAAAATAGTGTGACAATAATTGTAATGAGGACTCCATTTGAGTTTGGATATTGTCTAGAAGACAATATTCGTGTTAAAACTCTCAGCTCATGTTGTATAATTAAGTTTGTATTTGTAATCTGTACCATGTATTTGGCGACCCAAGATGGGTGATGTATACCTATTTTGGGGGCGTCACAGTTGGTATCAAAGCCTAGGGATATGATCCCTGACTGAGATATGAGACTAGAACTAAGAGGGGAGAGACGGGTAAATCCTTCGCTAGTATGACCTACCTAAGTTTATTTATTATTTAATTGGTCGGTCAGAATATAGGGATAATATATGGCATGTCAATTAACCCTTGTTTTGTGGCAGTTTTTGAAAATGACATCCGAGAATGTTGAGATAAGTAATGGAGCACATGAGACCGTTGAGTCACCAATGATCAATACCCAGGATAATGTGCATCAGGAAGGCAATAATCCTCAGGTAAACAACAACACCGACCAAATGATAAACAATGGGATGTTCAGAGGCTTTATGCAATTCATGCAAGATTAGGCGAGAGCGTCTCCTATTCAAAATGCAGGTGGAAACACTGATAACTCATGGATGGTCACCGCTAAGCAGTTCAAGGAGCTGGGACCACCGGAGTTTTTGGGAAAGCCAGAACCACTTAAGGCAAAGACGTGGATAAATCAGATCACCAAGATATTTGATGTCTTGGGATACTCCGAGGAGCAAAAGGTTCACTTTGCCACCTTCATGTTGCGAGGAGAGGCAGATTACTGGTGGGAATCTGTAAAACGTACTCAACCTGCCGCACTCAAGATGTCTTGGGAGAAATTCCAAGAATTGTTCAATGACAAGTACTTTCCAAAAGTATTCGTCACATAAAGGAGGTGGAATTCATTAAGCAGGAGCAAAACAATATGACCGTGTCGCAATATGAGGCTGAGTTTGCGGAGTTATCCCGATTTGTATCCCATTTGGTTGATAATGAGGAGAGAATGATGCGAATGTTTCTGCGAGGTTTGAAATCTGAAATACGTCAATACTTCATTTCTCATAAACTTTACTTGTATTCAGATGTTGTGAATAGGGCTCAGTTATTGAAACGCGATAATGAGTCAACCCAACCAAGAGAGAGTAGCTGACAAATCAATAATACCAGTGGTAGCAGTTGTAACGCCCCGAAATTCAGTCTATCTTCACAACCAGATTCTGTGCGTCACGAGTACATCATTCTTCCAAACATACATCATTATATAGTGAAATATAACAACATACATTCTCAAATCCCAAGTTCCAAGACCTTATAATCTCTTTCATTACAAATAATGATAATACATTATTTTTACATCTTACAAGAGTGACTTTTATCCGCCACCAAGGATACATCACAGTTCATTAAACTAATCTATAGTTCAATTAAACTATTCTACATTACAAGTCTTCGCTTGATCTTCCCGTTCATTCACATACTGAATGGCGCTTCATCTAGATACCGGTCAGCTTGATCTTTACGGGATCCTTAAATTCTTCTAACATCGTACGCTGAAAATATTTTTCATTTAAAGTAATTGTGAGCATTCAATTGCTCAGCAAGTCATAGCAGTTGAATAAACAACTTCAAGAGTTTAAAAATTTCTTTAGAACTTTGATAACCGAACAAAGGTTATGAAGCAGCTTGAATAATAGGAATAATTCTGATTCCTATCATTTTAAAACATTATTCACATTCACTTTGAAATACTTCATTCTTCTACCTTTTCCATACACATCCTGTCTGGCTAGAATCATTAGCGCAGACTTAACAATAACGGTTCATGTATAAACAGTACATACTTGTATTGAACAACTTAATCACAGAACAGTTCATCTCATAGAAACACGGAAGTGTTCAAATTGTGGCATAAGGCCTCATACATACTACCACCTTGTACAAATATCGCACATTTGCACATAGACAAGGCTTCTCAAGTTCAATATCTGAGAAGTTTAAGAAACTCGCATTCATGTAATATGAATGAAGTTAGGAAATTTGCCTTACGCATAGCTACAACTTAGATTTTACACTGAACTGCTCATTCCAATTCCTATATAGCACATAAGGAAATAACACACACTAATTAGTCATATACCTTTGACTTATGCATCGGTTTACTTAACTTTACTTCTTAGGGTTCGCGTTCTTGCAACCTAAGTTTACACGACAATTTTCATTACCGGTTTACAGCTTCATTATATACGGAGATGTCTTACTCAAAATGTTCATCATCTTTGATGATTTACATTCTTATCTTCTTCTTATAACTTCTCTAGGACTTAGCACACATCGTGTCTTTGCTAGTAGTCCATACGGTACTCTGAGTGATTTTTCGCAAACAACCAACAAACAAGTTCCCGTCTCATCTACTCTATCATCACAGTGAGTTAGATCGGTTGCCAGTTTCATATATACCTTCACTCTCTGAAGGAATTGTTTAGCCCAGCTCCCATATGTCAACCATCAAACGTTACGATTGTAGCACAACCTAAATTTATCTTAACTTATCTTAACCATTAAATTATAATGTTCGTTACGTTAATTTCTTATTCCTTATGACTTTTGGCAACTAAGTGCCATACCTCAGGATCCATTCTTTAACCGACTCACATTTGGCTTTCATTAATCTTATTACCGTTCATTACGGCTTTCTTGATAATTCATATCTTATTTAATACTTTTGTTATTCATTACATGAACCCCATGTTCATTACTCTTTCTTAATGTCGAAGCCATACGGTTCGTTGCATGCTAAGACCGATTGTTCATCGTAACAATATTGCATTCACAGCGTCAATATGCTTTACACTTATCTCTCATTACCATAACATAACATCGAAATATTATTCACCACCCTCGTCACTCAACGTCTAAGGAATCACAACCATAGCAATCCCCCACATTCGTTTATCGCGACTACGGTCCCCGGATATCGGTTCCGTAACCCGCGTTTACATTCTTTGTCCTTTAATCTTGTTTAATCTTTCTGTTCAACCTTTACTAAAGGTTTAATTCACTTTTTCAAGTGCTACATTCGATTAACTATACGTTCAATAGTTTTCGTTACACTTCCCCCAGGATTTGAGCAGTTAAAAGCTCATTACTGGGCCTTGCCCTACATTGGCGCTGCGGCGCCACCCTCCTTGCTATCTCTCGCGCTGCGGCACGAGTCTCCAGTAGCTGGCTCTCCGGTCTGGCGCTGCGGCACCACCTTACAAAGCATTGTTGGCGCTGCGGCAACAAGCCCTAATCTTTGAAAAATCTTCTAAGTGTTAACTTTATTTTGAGGCGCTTACTTCCCGATCTCATACTTCGTCGTTATAACTCGGAACGAGGTTGTTCCAAAGCCCTTTTTCTCCTTATCTTACTTACTTCAATCCCTCTAAGACAAAACTTCGTTCTGAATCCATTAACATGCCATTTGATTGGCTTAATCTTCGTCCTTCACTCGTTTTTTTGTTATTAACGTTCTTCGTTCATTCGTCCGTAATTCGGTCATCCAAACTCGGAACTCGTTCGCTCTTGAGTCCACGACTCACGTTTTCTATGTTCTCTTACTTTCTTATGAAACCCTACACCTTCGGGTTCAGTTACACACTTTCTAATTCTCGTTCATCTTTTACGAAATTTTTGCCATAACTTCATTATAGCTCAGTTTTAATCCATTCTTCATGAACGTTTCTACCGTTCCTAACTAAGCAATAAACATCTAACTTATACGCGATGGTTTTAAACTTGTCTATCAACAACGTTCTTCGCGTTCTTCGCTCGTTCTTCATTTTTAATCCATATTTTGATTATTATTTTACTTTTTCTTGGAATTTGATGTTATAAAACACCATTCCTTACTAATATCACCGAATCGTTCATATGATTCATTCGGATCGCTCAAATTCATTTCGAAACTTACACTTCCTTAAGATATTTATAAAATAAACTTCTAATTCTTATTTCTTCTTTTTCTCATGATTTCAACCATATTAATTCATTACTAACATCTTTAACTTCATATTCACATTAAGCTATGGTTTAAACATATAAAACTTAAAGAAAATTAATTCAGAAGTTAGGTTTTCGATACCTTTCTTCTTTAATCTCCTATCGTTGGACAAATGCTCACGCGCAAGCTTTTCCTCCTCCTTTTCCTCTTCTTCCTCATTCAAAAACTCTTTCCCTCTCTCTCAAATGTTGTAGGATTTTCAAAATACTAAACAAATGAAATTAAGCTTCCTATTTATAGATTTTCCAAGCTAGGGGCAAAATAGTCATTTCGCCCCTCCTATTACTATTCACACCTCCTTACTATTCCACCTCCTTACTATTCACGAAACTTCCCTTGGAAGTTTTGTGGTTCCGTCTTTCGAGTTTCATCCAACAGTTTTAAAAACTGCGATTCTCGGAATCCAAATATTTTTGGTTATTTCGTCTTTCCTTTACCAATTAACTTTTACGTATTCTTCGGATCTCTGAAAAACTAAAAAACACTTTTTGGTGTTAACGAATAAAAAGTACGTAACAGTACTTTTCGTCGTTTTTTTTGTCAGATTTTTGCACGTTTTTCGAGAAAAACTTTTATCGGCTTACTTAACTTTTCACGATATATTATCGTCAAATCTTTCAATGGAATGTCATTTCGACATACCGAACTCTCAAAAAGGCTTAGGTTATTCAAACCCTAACGCTTAGGTTTTGTCGGGTGAATAATGCATATTTCATCTTTTTTCCCGAAAATATTTTTGTTCTCGAAAAAATTTTATTTTCATCTTGAAAATTCTTACTCGTTCAGTCTAGCTCATAGCCAGAATCCTTACGTATTATAATCATCCTAGGTTCTAGAACGATTAATAAACACATAGCACAGAATATTATTAATAAAAATTCATTTTACTAACAACTAATTCTTGAAACTTAAATTCTGGACAATCCGAATTCTCCGGGTTGTTACACTTCCCCCTTTATAAAAATTCAGTCCTCGAAATTTCTTAAAACTACACCCTTACCCGGGTCATCACATCCCCCCTTCTTCACAGAATTTCGTCCTTAAAATTTTAACCTACCCTACTTCTCAACTTTTTTTCAAAGAAGTTCTTATCTTTCCAACATTCCCTTACCTTCATAACTTATCAAGAATTATGAAGTAGCATGAATAATGAGGAATATAAGAATTCCTTTAAAACATTTCATACCTTTGTTAAGAGGTCAAATCGACCATGAACTTTTACTAGGTTTAACATCATTTCACCGTAAACCCTTCTATCACGGTCAGTTTACAATCACCAAGAAAGTAAACTACCTCTTTCATATGTAGGTGATCAACCCATTGTATAACCCCATTTCGGGGCGTGTTCACCTCAGACTTAACCATCAGATTCTGCACCAAAGCAATTTGGTTTGACACAACTTCTTCAAAGAAAGCTTGATTTTCTTTTAAACATGACATACCATTCGTCTTAGCCAGATCAATTAGCTTAGACCATACCAATAAATTGGATATCAACTTGAAACATTCGTCTAGTCAAATCAATTAACATCGACTACTTCTTTAAATTCTTTCACAATACATCAAAACGTTTTATGACGTCATGATACCGTACTTTTCACAGTACGTTGATGATTTCGTTAGTTTATGACTTCATCATTATACATCATACCATAGCAGGTTGTTGATCCTAAGATCACATCCAACACTAGGTTCAATTGCCTTAATAACTCTATCCTTTTATTATCTTTGCATCAAATGCATTGATGATATAAAATTTATTTTGATATTTCAAATCAATTTCAGTCTAGCCGAAGCAATTAACATATACATATAAAGAATAGTTCTTTTAAAATCCATTGGTTCTAAAAGTTAAACCATTTCTTTTCTTTTCAAAATGTACAAATCAGTTAAATTTCGAAATCTAGCACAGCTAGATGACTTGGAATATCCTATTTCTCCATCTTCCTTCATTGTCTTACTTGCGACAATACTTTATCTTCTCTAGCACCTTCAATGCTAAGTCTACTGAAAATAACTCATTTTTATTCTAAACATTCCTATACCTTAGTATAGTCCATCAACTTACAACACTTTATGTGTTTAGGAACTTTCCACAACCATATGTGTTTAAGAACTTATCTTCGCAATATGTAATCCAAGAACAAATCAAGGACAATCCATATGCTTAGGGATCAGAAACATAACATATAACTATGAGTCACAAACTTTTCATAAGTATGAGTTTTAAGAACTCGCACCTATCTTAATATTATCTACCTATCAAATGTATACATGAGAAAAGATTTACCTTCTCGTCATATACATATTGATAGCACGACCTGCTATTCCAATGATTATCACTGTAATAAGCTAAGCAGTTGTTACACCAAAGCACAAACCTCTGCCCATAACAAAGGTTCACACAACTTAGCTATCACATGAGTCCTCAATTGAAATTAACAAATTCTAAATTTTTCTTTACTTAATACGAATTTTTTTAATTCGTATACTATCCTTCACAACTCAATCTGAGTTCTCCTTCTCGTACTACTTCGTACTACCATTCATTTATAGCATTAGCTATAAATCATCCATCGTTTAATAGATCATCGGTTATTACGATTCACTATGATCATGTGGTGATCTTTTTCCTTAATCGTTTAACTCAACGATCTTCTTAATCTCCTCTCAATGATTATAGTCTTAGGTACTCATACCTAAGGTTTATAACCTATCAGCTCTAATACCAACTTGTAACGCCCCAAAATTTGGTCTATCTTCACACCCGAATTTCGTGCGTCACGAGTACATCATTCTTCCAAACATACATCATTATATAGTGAAATATAACAACATACATTCTCAAATCCCAGGTTCCAAGACCTTATAATCTCTTTCATTACAAATAATGATAATACATTATTCTTACATCTTACAAGAGCGACTTTTGTCCGCCACCAAGGATACATCACAGTTCATTAAACTAATCTATAGTTCAATTAAACTATTCTACATTACAAGTCTTTGCTTGATCTTCCCGCTCATTCACATACTGAATGTCACTTCATTTGGATACCGTCCATCTTGATCTTTACGGGATCCTTAAAATCTTCTAAAATCGTACGCTGAAAATATTTTTCATTTAAAGCAATTATGAGCATTCAATTGCTCAGCAAGTCATAGCAGTTGAACAAACAACTTCAAGAGTTTAAACATTTCTTCAGAACTTCGATAACCGAACAAAGGTTATGAAGCAGCTTGAATAATAGGAATAATTCTGATTCCTATCATTTTAAAATATTATTCACATTCACTTTGAAATACTTCATTCTTATACCTTTTTCATACACATCCTGTCTAGCTAGAATCATTAGCACAGACTTAACAATAACGGTTCATGTATAAATAGAACATACTTGTATTGAACAACTCAATCACAGAATAGTTCATCTCATAGAAAAATCGAAGTGTTCAAATTGTGGCACAAGGCCTTACACATACTACCACCTTGTACAAATATCGCACATTTGCACATAGACAAGGCTTCTCAAGTTCAACATCTAAGAAGTTTAAGAAACTCGCATTCATGTAATATGAATGAAGTTAGAAAACTTGCCTTACGCTGAACTGCTCATTCCAATTCCTGTATAGCACATAAGGAAATAACACACACCAATTAGTCATATACCTTTGACTTATGCATTGGTTTACTTAACTTTATTTCTTAGGGTTCGCGTTCTTGCAACCTAAGTTTACGCGACAACTTTTATTACCGGTTTACGGCTTCATGACATACAGAGATGTCTTACTCAAAACGTTCATCATCTTTGATGATTTGTATTCTTATCTTCTTCTTATAATTTCTCTAGGACTCACCACAGATTGTGTCTTTGCTAGTAGTCCATATGGTACTCTGAGTGGTTTCCCACAAACAACAAACAAACAAGTTCCCGTCTGATCTACACTGTCATCACAGTGAGTTAGATCGGTTGCCAGTTTCGTATATACCTTCGCTCTCTAAAGGAATTGTTTAGCCCAGCTCCCATATGTCAACCATCCAAGGTTACGATTATACCACAACCTAAACATATCTTAACTTATCCGAACCATTAAATTATAATGTTCGTTACGTTAATTTCTTATTCCTTATGGCTTCTGGCAACTAAGTGCCATACCTCAGGATTCATTCTTTAACCGACTCACATTCGACTTTCAATAATCTTATTACCGTTCATTACGGCTTTCTTGATAATTCATATCTTATTTAATACTTTCATTATTTATTACATGAACCCCATGTTCATTACTCTTTCTTAATGTCGAAGCCATACGGTTCGCTGTATGCTAAGACCGATCGTTCATTGCAACAACGCTCTGTTCACAGCGTCTATATGCTATACACTTATCTCTCATTACCATAACATAACATCGAAATGTTATTCACCACCCTCGTCACTCAAAGTCTGAGGAATCACAACCATAGCAATCCCCCACGTTCGTTTATCATGACTACGATCCCCGGATATCGGTTTCGTAACCCGCGTTTACATTCTTTGTCCTTTAATCTTGTTTAATCTTTCCGTTTAACATTTACTGTAAAACCCCCAAATTCGAGTACTTGAAACCCGAACTCGGTGCTTCACGATACCATTTCTATGAGCGAAATAATACTAATAATAATAACAATAATATAAAGATCAACTTAATTTACATATTTATCAGAGTCTGAATCCCAAGTACGTAACCGTTAAACATTCATTACAACCTATGATAGATAATATATATCATACTTGTCTTAATAAAGTTAACTATTACATAACATAGCATTGCGTTCATTCAGCAACCTTTCCCTTTCCCTTGTTCTTAGCAGAGCTCTCTGGTTGTTCACACTTAGCAAAAAATATTTAAATTAAGCAAGGATGAATATTTGAGTGCCCAACAAGTAATAACAATTATATATATATATATATATATATATATATATATAGCTGAAAGAATTTAAATATTTTCTTTATACTACCATTCTACAACAGATCAATAGTTGTGAAGTAATCTATACCGATAATAATAATATAACAACCCTCTTTCAAATTTTTGAAACTATGTAATGACTATAAATAGGGTTAAGGTGACATACTATGAACATTGTTTTAAATTTTCGAATAGGTTAAACAGAACTTCATCTGTAAATCGTCATAACTTACGGGCACAGGGGTGATCAGCCTGTTGTACCCTGTATTGATCAATACTACATGCAAGAACGATGTTATCGTTCACTCTGTCCACCTTGGGTGCATAAAAAGTTTTCTCGTGTACGGGATGTTTATACTTGTTGGGGTTCCAAACCAAAGGTTTTATCTTGTTCAACAATAATCTATAATTCAACATATATATATATATATATATATATATATATATATATATATATATATATATATATATATCCAAACCAAAGGTTTTATGTGATTAAATACAATGATTATTCAAGTGGGGATACTTGTGTAACCATTTATAGAAATTAATGAACATAATATATATCTGAATTACCATATACTAACATGTTGATAATCAATGAGCGTATATAATATAGGGTTAGTAATTTGTACAGTATTAATATAATTTAGAAACTTTCTTACTCATGTCCATTGCATAAAGAAAATGCAAAGGTAAGATATTTGCCTAATGCGTTGCTTACAGTTCGTAACTTAGTTTTATCTTTTATATCACGACCTATCATTAATCAGATCATTCGTTCGATTAGAATAATATATCTCAACACATAATACTGCTTATTGCAATCATCACATAACCTAATCACATTGTCACATATGTTTAACAATCATTGAATCACAAATAAACACATATCTAATCAAATTATCTAAGTCCAGATCAATTTCTGAAATATGTCAGTGTATCGACAACTTTATCGGGTAATTATCGAGTCTAAGACTCTATTCTGTAACTCAATATCTATAAATATTAATCATATTATTTTTAAATGACTTATAATTATTTTAAAATATTTATTATAATTTATCATGAATTTTCAAACATCGGAATCATTATTAAATGACTTAAATATTAAATAATTCAGTTATCATTAATATTCAATTAATATTAAACTATTAATAAAATCATTTCCAAACTATTAAAGTTATTTATAATAACTCAAAAAACTTTTAAAGTATTAAGTTTACCCTTAAATGATTTTTAAAACAATTAAAATTATTTTTAAATAATTACCATTAATATTTAAATATTAATGAACTATTTATCAAAATATTAAAAGTCATTAAGTATAACTTAAAATATTTTTAATTCATTTATATCCTTTTTAAATGATTTTTAAATTAATAAAACCATTTTAAAACTATTTATTCTTTAAATAAATTTAAAATCATTAATAATAAATTAATAATTATTAATATTAAATTATTAATTAAATTATCCTTTAAATATTAAAAGTTATATTTTATAACTTAAAATATCTTTAAACACTTTATTTTTATTTAAAATAATTTTCATAATATTAAAATTATTTTTAAATTAAATTATTTAATAAAATTATCAAATAACTTTAATATCATTAATAATAATTAATTAATAAAATTTACCTTTAAATATTGAAAGTTATATTTTATAACTTAAAATATTAATAAACTCTTTATTTTCATTTAAAATGATTTTTCTAATATTAAAATTATTTTTAAACTAATTTATTTAATATAATTATTAAATAACTTTAATATCATTAATAGTAAATAATTAACAAAATTTGCTTAAAAATATTAAAAGTTATATTTTATAACTTAAAATATTTTTAAATAACTTATTATCATTTAAAATGATTTTTAATATAATAAAATCAATTTTAATTATTTTATTTAATGTATTTAATAAATAAATTAATTATCAATAATATTTAAATAAATACTAATATTTATTAAAAATATTTCAAATTATTAAAAGTTAATTTTTATAATTTAAAAATTATTTTTGTAATTTTTAGAAATTAATTACTATTTTTAAATAATTTTCGAAATTTAAATAATTAATTTTAATAAAAGTGTCGCTAAAGACTGCCTATAGCGACAGAACCGTCGCTATAGGTGTTCTTCGTGTTCTTCATGAAACCCAGATCTTCATAGCCAGTTTGCAAGGTATCGAGTTTGACCAAGCTTTCTGATCAGATCCTGATGTTACTGGGCATGTTATTAGTCAGGTATTGTAGTACTAATGCACGACTACAAGATCCAACAACTAACATGACCAAACAATACATAACCAAGTAGATCTGGAGCCATGAACAAGTTGTTAGTGTGACAACTCGAGAATTTAGAAAACTTTTAAAATTTTAATTAATTGATTTAAGGTTCAATATTAGAACCTAGACATAAAATAAGTGTATGCGTTTGATATTTTTGAGAAAGAATTTTGAGTATTTCAAAATTCTGTTAATGATTTAAGTGAATATGTTCTGTGAATATGGTATTATATGAGTACAGTATGTGGTTAAGGGTCAAGGGTTGATCAGATAACCTATGTCGGTGTCAAACCCTAAGTATATATTTAGAACGTCCACGTTCAGTTAGAAATTTCTTACGTTCTATAAGAAACCCTAGAAATAGGTTCTGAAAACCCTAATTCGGATATTAAAATCCTAATTTAAGAATTTAAATGTTATGTATAAGGTTTTTGTATTTTAATTACAAACCTAATTAGGGATAACCCTAATGATTAATTAGATTTTCTAATAATTTAGAAACCCTAATTTATAAGTTTAAAACCCTAATTGTTCCGTTTGAAACCCTAACAGACCAAATTTGCTAAATTAGAAATCTAAATTAGGAAATATTAATTCTAATTAGCAAACATGAATTATGATTAGAAAATTTTAATATAATTAGAGAATTCTAATTATAATTAAGTAATGCTATTTATTTATTTTTAAAAAAATAATAATAAAATAAAATTTTAAGGGTTAAACCCTAAATCCTAAGGGTTAAACCCTAAACCCTAAGGGTTAGGATAAATAAGAAATATAAACACGAAATGTCCAAAATACCCTTTACTTAGTTGTTAAGTAAAAAATCTTACAAATCTTGTGAGTCACCACCTTGAGACTTATCCCATGTGATCTAAATCTTCCAAGATCAGATTTAGGGGACACCTAGCCACACTTACAACCATGGATCAAAAAGATCAAGAATTAAAATAAGAAAAATGCTTACTTTACATTTTACTTTGTCCAAGTCTCTTCTCTCTCTATATTTTTGAATCTTAGAGTGAGAGAGTGTGAGAAAACAAGCCAAGATCATGTAATAAAACATCAAGAACAGATCATGAGGATCAGGAATAAAAATCAAAGCTCAAAAGGTATAAAATCCTAAATCTTGAAATCCTTATATTTGATATTAGATGTTATGATTTGTTGTTTAGAAGTGTGTTATAGGGTGTTAATTAGTGATCTGGGTTGTTAAATCCCAGATCCATAACATCAAAGTCCCCGAATCTAGCATTTTGTGAAATCTGAAAATTTGAAAAAATGTGGCCTGACAGTCATATGTCAGAGGCCATAAATCTCGTTATGTTTTTGATTTAAGTTGTTTTATGTTATAAATATGTTCTTTGTCATGAGGACTATTGTAACAACCCGATATTTTCTATACAAATAAATTAGAAATTTTGCGTATAATTTTTTTTATTTTAAATATGGGGAATATGTGCCAAGATAATGTGTGTATGTATTTATGTGATATATTTATTACATGAATGATTTTAAATAATTTTATTTTAAAATTTTTGATTGTTATAAACTATATTATTATAATAATTAATTTTATAGTAGAAATATTTTTATTAATTATTTTCCATGAAAATATAATCATATATTATTTATATAATATATGAAATGATTTTTTTTACTAATTATAATATTTATTTTATTATATGAATTTCAGTGCAGATTATTAAGTTAATTATTTTAACTTAATTAATAATGTTAAGTATGACAGATAAATCAGATATGGAATCCAAACCCTAATTTTGGATTTTGATTAAGGAATGAGAATAATAATATAATATTATTTATATTTCGATTTTTAGTGCTATAATTATATACTGTATGTATGTGGACTGACAATGATTGGTCAATTATGGTGTATTATGTCAAACCCTAGTTTTACTGTGGGAAACCCTAATTTGAAACTCAATTGTGAGTTTAAGACTATTATATATCTGTGTTATATGATTTTTTTATTGATTAGGTCAACCCTAATTAACATTTAGATTTATTAATTTCTTGAAATCCTAATTATTAATTATAAACCCTAATTGCTAGATTAACAAGGATAATTATAATTATTATATAATACCCTAATGTTCATGTATGATTAGAATCCTAATCAAATTAAGAAAACCCTAATTATAAATTTTAGGAACTAATTTTATTTTATTTTAAACCCTAAATGAAAGTTTTGTAACCTAATTATACATTATGTGAGACAATTAAATAACCTAAGGGTTATGGTAATAAAGAAATGTTAGTATTTAATATGTATACTAACTTATGTGGATAATCTTTTTATTTCAAGTGACTAATAAGTTTAAACCTATTTCTAGTAAACCTAATTAGGTTATGAGCTAAAGTCACATGTATAAGTAATTAAATTTCATAAGATTGGGAATGGAAATCCTAAATAAACAATTTGGGCAGCATGTATTAAAATTGTTAGACTATGTTCATTACATGGCCCAAAACAATTAAAGGAGAAGCCCAAAAGAAATAAAATACAAGCCAAAACTTAATCCACTTGATTAAGGGTATTTTAGACCTTTGATTTATCTAATTTATGCATTAAAATAAAGGCTAAATGAAAGAATTAGTGGGTATTTATATAGCTGGCCCCATTAGGCCTTTTAAGGCAACAAATTATCCTAATCAATGTCCATAAGTAGAAGTCTTACACACATGTACATGTGTGTCAATCTCCCATTGGTTGCAAATCTATTAAGCACCCTTAATCACATGATTAGGCTAGTTGAAGAGATAATATGTAGTCTTTTATCCATGGGACAATAAAAGTATGGGGGATAATAGTTAATCACCCACTCATTTGCTAGATCATTTTCATTTCTCTTATTCTCCTTCTTCTTCTTTTTCTCCCAAGCTAGCAACATACAAGAGAGAGAGAGAGAGAGAGAGAGAGAGTTTTGGTTTTGTGAGAGAGAGAGAGAGGTGTGCTAGTTGCTTAATGCACCCTAAGATTATACATTACTTTGGAAGATCAAGAAGGATAGCAAATAAAACTAGGTGAGGTTCTCATCCATTCTTTTTCTTATTCTTCTTCTATTTTGTGTTATAGCATGGTTTGTTGGAGATGTGGATTAATACTCAAGATACCCTAGTTCTACATATTATCATGTATAGAACTAAGTATTTTGAGTGTTAGATCTAAGGCTTAGAGGAAGAAAATGAGCATATGTTCTCCAAGGGGTGAAACTCTTGTTTTTCTTCCACTAAATCTTGTGTAACTCAAGTTTTACAACTTGAATTTGTGATCCGTCAAAGGGGGGGTGCTAGATACATGAGTTATCTAGTAAACCCAAGTGGTAGAATACAAATCTAGCAAGTATTGAAGCCATGAGGGCTGTTTTCTCCAAAACAGTCCACTTAGAAAGTTAAAGTTTCAAAACCCTAAAAAGCTACTGTCCCCGTTTTTCTTGAGGCTGTTTCGGGTAGTTGCTAGTCTTTTAAAAATCTGGGAAAAATCACAGAGGCGCCTTAAGAAGTTATCTACGTGTAGGAAAAAGAACGGACACGTTTCGATTTATAGGTTGTGCGTAATGGCTATTTCCGTAAAGAACTCCTAAATATTAACACTCGAATTTCTCACTGTGTATACACTGGAAAATTCCGAAAGTTTTACAGTAGGTTCATATATGTTATGAGAGTATACCCTGAAAAGTTCAGATTTTTATGAGTAAAACTCGATTTATGAAAAATGAAGCAAGATCTGGGTGTTTTGGGCACTTTAAAATTAGTATATCATTTTCTAAAATGACTGAAAATTTTGGGGGATCATGGTTGGGTCATATACTGTCCAAATTCAAAAAATGAGAATTTTTGGAATCAGTTTGCTATTTTTCCTAAAAATGATTAAGTTATGAATAAAAGGAAATAAATAGTTAAATGATGTCTTAAATAAGAAAAATATGATTTTAATGCTTGAATACTCCTAATATATAATATTATGACTATTTTAGGGCATTTTGATAATTTATAATAAGAAATATTATTTATGACCTTTTATGGATATTAAATAAATTATTTTATAAAGGGTGAACAATTAAAATAAATTGTTTATTGATCTAATAAATTATTAAAATGTTATTATGATATTAATAATATTAGAATATGATATTGTTAAGTAAATAAAAATATTAAGATTAAAATTTTATTAAAATATTATTAAATGGTTAATCATATTTGATTTAAAATATGAATAAATGATTAAAGTATTATTAAATGATTAATAATATTAGATTAGAATATTAATCTTAGATTAAAATATTATTAAAAGATTAATAATATTAAATTAAAGTATTATTGGATGATTAAAATATTATTAAGTAAATAATAATATACGAGATTAAATAAAATGTTATTAATGTAATAACATTAGTAAAGGAATAAAATATTATTAAATGATCAATAATATTAGTAAATAAATAAAATATTAATACGATTGGTAAATGACTAAAAGTATTATTAATTAATTAATGATACTAAAGCATAAGTAAGATATTATTAAAGTAATAATATTAATGCATGATTAAAATATTATTAAGAGGATTAATAATATTAGTAAAATATTAAAATATTATTAAGATGTTAATAATATTAGTAAGCGAATAAAAATATTATTAGTGAATTATAATATTAAGAGGTGAATTAAATGTTATCAAGATTAATAATATTAAATGAATTAAAAATATTTTGAGTTATACTTAATGACTTTTAATATTTTAAGAAATAGTACATTAATATCTTAATATTAATGGTAATTATTTAAAAATGATTTTAAACGTTTTAAAAATCATTTGAGGGTAATATAAAAATATTTTGAGTTATTATAAATAACTTTAATATTTTGACAATGGTTTCATTAATAGTTAAATAATAATTAAATGATAATAGAATTGTTTAATACTTAAATCATTTGATAATGATTCTGGTATTTGAAATTCTTGATAAATTATATTAAATGTTTATTAAGTCATTTAAAATGATATGACTGATACTTATAGTTATTAAGCTTCGGAATAGAGTCTTAGACTCAATAATTACCCGATAAAGCTGTCGGTACATCGACATATTTCAGGAATTGATCTGGACTTAGATATTTTGACTGTATTAATGTTTGTTTGTGATGCAATAACTGTTGAACATGTGTGATAATGTGATTAGGTTATGTGCTGACTGCGAAATGCAGTACTATATGTTATAGTATATTGTTCTAATAGAAAGAATGATCTGATTAATGATAGGTCGTGATATAAAAGATAAAACTAAGTTGCGTATTGTAAGCAGCGCATCAGGCAAGTATCCTACCTTTGCATTTTCTTTATGCAATGGACATGAGTAAGAATGTTTCAGAATTATATTATTACTGTACATATTATAAACCCTATATTATATACGCTCATTGATTATCAACATGTTAGTATATGGTAATTCAGATATATATTATGTTCGATAATTTCTATAAATGGTTATACAAGTGTTCCAACTTGGATAATCATTGCATTTAATCACATGTTGATACACCTTTGTTAATTACCCGTTTACATATATGTTGAATTATAGATTAATGTTGAACAAGATAAAACCTTATTATTATATAACCGAATTGCTTTGGTTTGGAACCCAGACAAGTATGAACATCCCTTAAACGGGAAAACTTTTATGCACCCAAGGCGGACAGAGTGAACGATCCTATCGTTCTTGCATGCAGTATTGATCAATACAGGGTCCATGGGATGTACACCCTCGTGCCCGTAAGTTATGACGGTTTACAGATGAAGTTCTGTTTAACCATTTCGAAAATAAAAACAATGTTCATAGTATGTCCCCTTAACCCTATTTATAGTCAGTGCGTAGTTTTAAAATTTGAAAGAGGGTTGTTATGTTAATATTATCGGTTCAGATTACTTCACAATCATTGATTTGTTGTAGAAGGATAGTATAAAGAAAACATTTAAATTCTTTCAGCTTATATATATATATATATATATATATATATATATATATATAATTGCTATTACTTGCTGGGCACTCAAATGCTCATCCTTGCTTAATTTAAATATTTTCAGCTAAGTGTGAACAAGTAGAAGGCTCGGCTAAGAATAAAGGAAAAGAAAAGGTTGCAGAATGAATTCAATGACATTTTCTGTAATAGTTATCTTTATTAAGACAAGTATGATATATATTACCTATCACGTATTGTGAGGAATGCATTAAAGGTTGCGTACTTGGGATTTAGACTTTGATAAATATGTAAATTAAGTTAGTATCTATATTATTGTTATTATTATTAGTATTATTCCGCTCATAGAAATGGTATCGTAAAACACTAAGTTCGGGTTTCAAGTACCTGGATTTGGGGGTTTTATAACTATGATCTAAAAGAAGAAACAAGGCCAGATCCTTAGTATGTTGAAAGATATGATCGGTCAAATGTCGTTGACCAAGCACGAAAATCTGAATCTGGGCAGCCGAGATTTGCCCAGATGGCTTCTGACAAGTTTTTCTAGCTTTTAATCTTGCTGTGTGTTATCATTTTAGCCAAGTTGTTGTTTGGTTGTTGTAGATTGACATGTAGGCTACCTATACATACCTTTATAACGTCTAGATCATGCACTGGATCAAAGTTGTAGCAGGTCAAACCACCGTTGACCACCAGTTTTTGACGAAATTTGGGAAACCCAGATTTCTCAAGAACAGCCTCTGACTCTTACTTTAACCAGCCTTGTTATGTCATGAGTTATGCTATTATGATGATAAGTTGTTATATACATGATGCCTGACATCTCGACTACAAGATCAAACCACTAGATCACACAAATCAAACACAGAACTCAAACTGTAGGGATCAAAAGTAGAGACCTTCAATTCTGAAAAATCCAGAATATGAAGAACAGTCTTGTCAGAATCTTTGGAGACCTAGATCTTACTGATATGTTGTTGTTTGATCATGCAATGAGTTTGTGGTTGTAGTCCTACATCCGTGCTACAATCTTAACCCCATAAACTACCCAGAAATCATCAAGAACATTGCATTAATGTTGGTCAAAGTAGACGTCCGGTAACTAGTTATGAAGATCTGGGTTTGGACCAAGAACACCAAAAACACCTATAGCGAAAGTTTTGTCGCTATAGGGTCCTTATAGCGACAGTTTAATTAGAAAATAATTATTTTAATTAAATAAATCGAATAAAATGGTTTTTAATTATTAAAAATAGTAAATAAATTCCGAAAAATTATTTTAAATTCTGAAAAATAGTTTTTAATTATTTTGAGTATATTTCAAAAATATTTAATATTTTTGGGAATATAAAAGGTATTAATTTATTTAATTATAATATTAAATAAATTATTTAAAAATAATTTTTATACATGAAAAATCACGAAAAATAATATTATGGTAAAAGAAAATATTTTAAGTTATTTTCAATGACTTTTAATATTTTGTGAGAAATTTCATTAATTAATTAATATTAATGATAATTAATTTATTTAATAACTATATTAAATACATTATGAAAAAATAGAATTAATGGTTTATAAATCATATAAAAATGATTTAAGTATTATAAAAATATTTTAAGTTATAAAATATAACTTTTGATATTTTTTCATGAAAATATTAATATTTTAATATTAATATCAATTATCGGATAATGAGTTTAAGTGTTTACAAATCATATAAATATGATTTTAAAGTATTAAAAAATACTTTGTGATATTATAAATATATTATAATATTATGACATGTATTTCATTAATATTTGATATTAAATAAATATTAATGATAATGGAATTATGTGGTATTTAATTCATTTAAATACAATTTTAATGATTGAAAAATCAAGAAAAATAGTAATAATTATTTAAAAATTATTGCGAGCTTGTGAAAAATATTTTGACTGATATTAAATGTATCTGAGATAATTGTTAAGTGTTTAGTGAGAGTTTAATTGAACTTAGACTAGATAAAAGTCCGACTAGACCGTCAGGATGTCATAATTGTGTCGGGTTCAAGTCAGACTGAAATAGTTTGACCTGATACCGAGTTTTATGTGTTATAGGCTGATAGGGATTATGTGCTATGTGTTCAGGTTATTCTATGTATATATATATATATATATATATATATATATATATATTGTATATATATATATATATATAATTGTATTATATTGTGATGATTTTATTCTAATTTATATTTCGATATTATATAGTAGGTCTTTAGATAAAGTGATATAAATTGTGTAGCGGTAATCAACGGTTCAGGCAAGTTTTACTTAACTCTACTAAGAGTTGTTTCATTCAGATATACTTATGGTTAATCGTTGTTGATTGTCATTGTAGAATTGTACTCTGTACATATTGCATGTATAAGTCGTGTATTAAAGGGTGATCACCTTCATTACCAGTTGGTCCATATATATTTGTTCATGTTTAATACTTGTTCAATCAAAATTTTGTTCGTGCTAATTCACAACTATATTGATGAATTATAGCTAGCTTATTATTCAGACTCTTTCAATCATGATATATCTTAATAAATTTAAACTTGCTGGGCAACTTTCATGCTCATCCTTGCTATATCATGATAAATATTACAGATAAGTCGAATGCGTTTGGATACAGGAAAAGGGTTAAAGCCAAGTTCAGCTTGGGATAAAGTGTGCAACTAATTTGTAATAGAATAGTTTAATAAATATGTTATATGTCTGATAGTTTATGAATTGTGTATAAGTTAAGGTTACTGGATTTTGGAGAAATAATGTGTACGTTAATTGTATAAACAATTTATGTTTATATCTTCCGCAAATAGTGATAGAATGATTGTACCGGATCTGCGGTGATTTGGGACCCGGATTCGGGGCTTTCACAGTTGGTATCAGAGCTGTTGGTTATGAAGCTTAGGTAGGAATACCTGAGACTAATAACTGCATTAATTATGATAAGTACTAACTCAAATAGAGTTAGTGTGTCGGTAAAATTCAAAGACGAATCTCGGCGAGTTGTTAAGACACAGAGTTCCTTAACTCTGATAATAAAGTTGAACAGTAGTGATGAATAGATCGAGTCTAAAAGACTAAAAGTACAGGGATAGGAGATCGTAAAACAAAACGATTAAGATATAGAAATAAATCATAAGATATACGATGAGATCACCCCGTGATCTGATAAGGTGATAGCAGGGAGAAGAATCAATCTGATGATTGAAAAGTTACAGCAAAGATTGTTGTGTGGCAGTTGTACTATGAAATGGTACAGATTCAGGAAAGGATTATGAATACGGATTAAATGAAATTCGTATTGAGAAGGGAGTAGGTTTAGGTGGGGATTCAATTGAGGACTCATGTCAGTAGCTGAGTTGTATGATTCCTTGTTATGGGCGGGGAATTGTACTTGGTGTAAAAACCACTTAGTTTCTGGCACTGATAATAATTAAAATATTTGTGTCGCGCTATTTGCTATATGCATGTTAAGAGGGTGATTCCTTTCTCATGTGTATAACAGATAGATAGGTTATAGGTAGAGAACATAAGGTTAAGTACGAGTTCTTAAAACTCATACTTATGGTACGTTCGTGACTCATAATTATATGAAATGTTTATGAACCCCTCAGCGAATGGACGCCAAAGGTCTGTCTAGGACAAGTTCTTAAACTCATATGATTGTGGCAAGTTCCTGAACTCATAAGTGTGGTAAGTTTGACGAACTGAGTATAGTTATGTGAAGGGTGTTTTAAGGATAATAGGAATAGATAGACTATTTAAGGAAATGATTATTAGTGGAGACATAGGTTTTTCAAAATTCCTACCTATGCTAGACTTCGAACTTTTTGGACATCAAGCTAAATACACACTATGTGATTTTAAAAAAAAATGTAGACTCGTAATCATTTCTGAAACGGTTTAAAGTATACTCTATGCTACTTGTTTCATCTAGACGAAGATGATTTGAAGTATCAAAAAAATTATTTTACTTATCACTTATGTACCATGTAACCTGGTGCAGAGATGATAAAAAGTTGATAGAGTTGTAAATGCAGGAATACTTAGTGTGAATTCGATCTAAAATATCATTGTTCCACTATTGTATGATGTGTTATGACAAAGTCATATAATGACGACATCCTCAAACGGACTGTTAATACAGTACGGCATCATGACGTCATTCTCAAAAATATTTTCAAAAATTTTAATTTGCCAACGGGGTTTGGCTACACCTAAATAATTCGATTGAATTGAATTATTGATATGAGTCTACGCTATTCAATTCAGCTAGACTAATGTTATAAAAACTCTAAGTGTTCATTGAAAGAAATTTTCCGAACCAAATTGTTTTGGTGCGGAATCCTATAAATCTGAAGTAAAAATTTTGTGCCTATGGCAGAGACGAGAAACAGATTCGACCAGCAGTACTTAATAAGTACAGGGCATATCTGGCTAATTACCCACTATGTCCGTAAGTTATGACGGTTTGCGGATGAATTTCCATATAACCTTTGCGAAAATGACAGATAATAGTCTGTAAAACCCCTCGGCACAATTTCAAAATTTTAATTCTTGTCAAGAATGTGTTGGGTAGCATGCGATGCTGTGTAAGAATGGTGTACGGTGTAAGGTAAATTTCGGGGACGAAATTTTTAGAAGAAGGGGTGAATGTGACAATCCGAGAATTTAGAAAACTTTTAAAATTTTAATTAATTGATTTAAGATTCAATATTAGAACCTAGACATAAAATAAGTGTATGCGTTTGATATTTTTGAGAAAGAATTTTGAGTATTTCAAAATTCTGTTAAGGATTTAAATGAATATGTTATGTGAATATGGTATTATATGAGAACAGTATGTGGTTAAGGGTCAATAGTTGATCAGATAACCTATGTCGGTGTCAAACCCTAAGTATATATTTAGAACGTTCACGTTCTGTTAGAAAATTCTTACGATCTATAAGAAATCCTAGAAATTGGTTCTGGAAACTCTAAATTCAGTTCTGGGAATTTAAAACCCTAATTCGGATATTAAAATCCTAATTTGAGAATTTAAATGTTATGTATAAGGTTTTTGTATTTTAATTACAAACCTAATTAGGGATAACCCTAATGATTAATTAGATTTTCTAATAATTTTGAAACCCTAATTTATAAGTTTAAAACCCTAATTGTTCCGTTTGAAACCCTAATGGACCAAATTTGCTAAATTAGAAATCTTAATTAGGAAATCTTAATTCTAATTAGCAAGCATGAATTATGATTAGAAAATTTTAATATAATTAGAGAGATCTAATTATAATTAAGTAATGTTAATTTTTTTTATTTTTAAAAAAAATAATAATTAAATAAAATTTTGAGGGTTAAACCCTAAACCCTAAGGGTTAGGGTAAATGACAAATATATACACGAAATGTCCAAAATACCCTTTACTTAGTTGTTAAGTAAAAGATCTTGCAAATCTTGTGAGTCACCACCTTGAGACTTATCCCATGTGATCTAAATCTTCCAAAATCAGATTTAGGGGACACCTAGCCACACTTACAACCATGGATCAAAAAGATCAAGAATTAAAATAAGAAAAATGCTTACTTTACATTTTACTTTGTCCAAGTCTCTTCTCTCTCTATATTTTCGGATCTTAGAGTGAGAGAGTGTGAGAAAACAAGCCAAGATCATGTAATAAAACACCAAGAATAGATCATGAGGATCAGGAATAAAAATCAAAGCTCAAAAGGTATAAAACCCTAAATCTTGAAATCCTTAGATTTGATGTTACATGTTATGATTTGTTGTTTAGAAGTGTGTTATAGGGTGTTAATTAGTGATCTGGGTTGTTAAATCCCAGATCCATAACATCAAAGTCCCCGATTCTAGCATTTTGTGAAATCTAGAAATCTGGAAAATTGTGGCCTGACAGTCATATGTTAGAGGCCATAAATCTCGTTATGTTTTTGATTTAAGTTGTTTTATGTTATAAATATGTTCTTTGTCATGAGGACTATGATTTAAAACAAGAAACAAAGCCAGATCCTTAGTACGTTGAAAGATATGATCGGTCAAAGGTCGTTGACCAAGCACGAAAATCTGAATCTGGGCAGCCCAGATTTGCCCAGATGGCTTCTGACAAATTTTTCTAGCCTTTAATCTTGCTGTGTGTTATCATTTTAGCCAAGTTGTTGTTTGGTTGTTGTAGATTGACATGTAGGCTACCCATACATGCCTTTATAATGTCCAGATCATGCACTGGATCAAAGTTGTAGCAGGTCAAACCACCGTTGACCACCAGTTTTTGATGAAATTTGGGAAACCCAGATTTCTCAAGAACAGCCTCTGACCCTTACTTTGACCAGCCTTGTTATGTCATGTGTTATGTTATTATGATGATAAGTTGTTATATACATGATGCCTGACATCTCGACTACATGATCCACCCACTAGATCACACAAATCAAACACAGAACTCAAACTGTAGGGATCAAAAGTAGATACCTTCAATTCTGGAAAATTCAGAATACGAAGAACAGCCTTGTCAGAATCTTTGGAGACCAGATCTTACTGATATGTTGTTGTTTGATCATGCAATGAGTTTGTGGTTGTAGTCCTACATCCGTACTACAATCTTAACCACATAAGCTACCCAAAAATCATCAAGAACACTGCTTTATTGTTGGTCAAAGTAGGCATTCGGTAACTAGTTATGAAGATCTGGGTTTGGACCAAGAACACCAAGAATACCTATAGCGACGGTTCTGTCGCTATAGGGCCCTTATAGCGACAGTTTAATTAGAAAATAATTATTTTAATTAAATAAATCGAATAACATGGTTTTTAATTATTAAAAATTCTAAATAAATTACGAAAAATTATTTTAAATTTTGAAAAATAGTTTTTAATTATTTTGAGTATATTTTAAAAATATTTAATATTTTTGGAAATATAAAAGGTATTAATTTATTTAATTATAATATTAAATAAATTATTTAAAAATGATTTTTATACATGAAAAATAATATTATGGTAAAAGAAAATATTTTAAGTTATTTTCAATGACTTTTAATATTTTGTGAGAAATTTCATTAATTAATATTAATGATAATTAATTTATTTAATAACTATATTAAATTAATTATAAAAAAATAGAATTAATGGTTTATAAATCATATAAAAATAATTTAAGTATTATAAAAATATTTTAAATTATAAAATATAACTTTTGATATTTTGTCATGAAAATATTAATATTTTAATATTAATAACAATTATCGGATAATGAGTTTAAGTGTTTAAAAATCATATAAATATGATTTTAAAGTATTAAAAAATACTTTGTGATATTATAAATATATTATAATATTATGACATGTATTTCATTAATATTTGATATTAAATAAATATTAATGATAATGGAATTATGTGATATTTAATTCATTTAAATACAATTTTAATGATTGAAAAATCAAGATAAATAGTAATAATTATTTAAAAATTATTGCGAGCTTATGAAAATTATTTTGACTGATATTAAATGTATCTGATATAATTGTTAAGTGTTTAGTCAGAGTTTAATTGAACTTAGATTCGATAAAAGTCTGACTAGACCGTCGGGATGTCAGAATTGTGTCGGGTTCAAGTCAGACTGAAATAGTTTGACTTGATACCGAGTTTTATGTGTGTTATAGGCTGATAGAGATTATGTGCTATGTGTTCAGGTTATTCTATGTATATATATAATAGTATTATATTGTGATGATATTATTCTAATTTATATTTTGATATTATATAGTAGGTCTTCAGATAAAGCGATATAAATTGCGTAGCGGTAATCAACGGTTCAGGCAAGTTTTATTTAACTCTACTAAGAGTTGTTTCATTCAGATATGCTTATGGTTAATCGTTGCTGATTGCCATTGTAGAATTGTACTCTGTACATATTGTATGTATATGTCAGGTATGAAAGGTTGATCACCTTCATTACCAGTTGGTCCAGATATATTTGTTCATGTTTAATACTTGTTCAGTCAAAATTTTGTTCGTGCTAATTCACAACTATATTGATGAATTATAGCCAGCTTATTATTCAGACTCTTTCAATCATGATATATCTTAATAAATTTAAACTTGCTGGGCAACTTTCATGCTCATCCTTGCTATATCATGATAAATATTACAGATAAGGCGAATGCGTTTGGATACAGGAAAAGGGTTAAAGCCAAGTTTAGCTTGGGATAAAGTGTGCAACTAATTTGTAATAGAATAGTTTAATAAATATGTTATATGTCTGATAGTCTATGAATTGTGTATAAGTTAAGGTTACTCGATTTTGGGGAAATAATGAGTACGTTTATTGTATAAATAATTTATGTTTATATCTTTCGCAAATAGTGATAGAATGATTGTACCAGATCTGCGGTGATTTGGGACCCGGATTCGGGGCTTTCACAGTTAGAGCTGTTCTTCATTTCTGGGTTACCCAGAAATGAAGAACAGTTCGACTGTTCACTTTTGGGCTTCCATAACTTATGATCCGTATAATCTTTATGTGATGTAATGAATTCAGTATGTAGCCAGCATGACAAGGAAGGGCTGCATCACAATATATCACTAAAACAACAACAGATCGAGCAGATTCATACTGGTCAAACCATGTCAGACGATATGTTCAAGCGTTTTCTTGGTTACCCAGAAAACAGCTTCCATGATAGTTTGGCCTGGTTTGACCGTCCTCTATAATCACACAGTTTGATGATTAGGATATTCTAAGTCATAAACATGGAGTTCATATATAAGACTATAATCTAGATGCAACAAAAACAACAAAACAAAAATACACTAAAAGATTTAGCCGGTTTAAAATGTTGTCAGGCTGGTTCTGGGCTGTTTCTAGGTTACCCCGAAACACCCGGTCATGGCCGATCAACGCACTTTGACCTTGAATAACTTACAATCAGTTCATGTTCTGACTTTGATTCAAGTTTTAGAATAAAGATCTCATGACATACTACACGATCAAACATTAAAACAACAAAAACATATATCATACCGAGATCTATGGCCACAAACATTCATTGTCAGACCATATTTTTTCAGTTTTCTAGATTTTGAAGAACATCAAATCCGAGCCTCTAGATGTTATGGATCTAACATCTAGCAACCCAGATCATGATTATACACTACAAATAACATATTCTAACACTCAATCATAACATTTAACAACGGATCAATGGTTAGTTTATACCTTGATGATCAATCTCTGATTCTGGCTTCTAGTGTTTGTTATATGTATTAGTGGGGCTGGTATTTGGGACTGAAGAAGTTGTGAAATTGGTGGCTTTAGGTGAGAGAGAGTTGTTAAGAGCTTATAGTGCAAAGTGAGCAAATGAGTACATTTTCTCTCTCTCAATCCTTTTATATAGATGTTAGATGCATGTATGGCTGATAATTGAGGCTAATTGCTGGCAATTGTAAGTCACAATGTCAACCAAGTGGTTCACCAACTCTATTATTTGCATAGATACACAAGTTACATAATAAAATATCCAAAGAGGGGTATTTTAGTCTTTTCACATAGAATTTTAATGGCATACTTCTCATTTGGCAAACCTTTAGGGTTTGACCCTTAGGTTAAACCCTAAGGTTTATCAATTATAGGATTTCCAATTTAGGGTTTGCACAAAAATAAAATTAAATAAATTTTAGTTTCTAAAATTTTGAAATTAGGGTTTCCTAAATATGATAAATTTTCTAATTAGTTTATACAGGAACATTAGGGTTAAAATATAATAATTATAGTTGACCTTGCTAATTTAGCAATTAGGGTTTACAATTTTTGTAATTAGGGTTACTAAATTATAATTAGTGTTTTTAATTACCAAATTAGGGTTCTAGATATTAGGGTTTTAAATTACTAATTAGGTTTTTCATAATTAGCAATAAAATCCATTGTACATGATATTAATCACATTAACACAATTTCTAACTAATTACAAACTCCAGTTTAGGTTTCAAATTTGGGTTTCTCATTTCATAAATTAGAGTTTTATAATTAGGATTTTTGTAAAGATTAATTAGGGTTTCTAGATTTTAATTAGGGTTTACCTAATTAATCAATTAATACACAACATAAAACATGTAACACAGTTATATAACAGTTTTAAACTCATAATTGATTTCTAAATTAGGGTTTCTCCTTGTAAAACTAGGGTTTAACCAATTAATATAAGGGTTTTAAAATTATACACCATAATTGACCAACCATTATCAATACGTACTTACAGTACATATTTATAGCACTGAAAAATCAAAATATAATTAATATTATATTATTATTCTCATTCCTTGATAAAAATCTAAAAATTAGGGTTTGGATTCCATATCTAATTTATTCTCCCATATTTAACATTAATTATTAAGGTAAAATAATTAACTTAATAATCTATACAAAATTCATATAATAAAATAATTATTATAATTATTCTAAAAATCACTTCATAAATTATTTAAATAATATATGATTATATTTTTATGGAAAATAATTAATAAAAACATTTCTATCTTAAAATTAATTATTATAAGAATATACTTTATAATAATCAATAATTCTAAAATAAATTTATTTGTAAATATTCATGTAATAAATATATTTTTATTTATCACATAAATACATATACATCTTATCTTGTACAAATCTTCATCCTTAAAATATAAAAAAAAAATTTATACGCAAAAATTTCTTATTTATTTATATAGAAAATATCGGGTTGTTACATTCACCCTCCCTTATAAAGATTCCATCCCCGGAATCACCGTTTTAAAAACCTATACATACACGGGTATGTAGCATACACAATCATTGCAAGTAGATCTCGATCATAATTTGATCGAGTTGATCTTTAACTAATCATATAAAGCTTGTATTTCTGATTAAATGAAAATTTAATTTCTAAAAGAACTCAAATTCCTCCCTCAAAATTTCTTTAGAAATAATTTACTATATATAGGAAAATCATGTATAATAAAATAAAAGTTATACAAATAATACCTGGAGTTCCATTGCCAGCTGCCGCCGTATCCTGGACAGTCATGTTGTAGACCCTTGTTGTTAATTTTGTTGGCTTGCTCAATGACGTAGGTCCCGTGATTGCTAAAGTTCAGCTGCCAGTGCCCGTATTCACACTACCTGTCTCCGCCCTCCTCTTCGGACAATCTTTCACCTTGTGCTTCGTCGATCCGCATAGGAAACACCCACTGTTCATCCTAGGATTGGGGCAGTTGGGAGAGATATGGCCCTCCTGCCTGCACTTATAGCATACAAACTTTCCCTTCAAATATTTCCCAGAATGGTTCTTTCCACAAGTCTTGCACTGCACAGCTGGCTTCTTAACTCCTTCCTACTTGATCTGAACATTCCCAAAATTATTTACCTTCCTTTTTCCATCTCCACTCCTACTCCCACTATTAATTCCCACCTTCCCAGCTCCTTCAGTCTTACCCTTATTCTTTCTCTCCTTGTTGTAGAGGCTCATGGCCTCACTTTCCTCCTCAGCTATGATCGCTTTCTCCATGAGTGCTGTAAATGTAGGGATCTGCAACACTCCACCTTGTTATAGAGCCAGGGTTTTAATCCCAGCTCAAATCTTCTCACTTTTTTAGCCTCCGTATCAACTTGATGCAGGGCAAACCTAGCTAACTCATTAAATTTGGCGGCGTATTCTGACATCGTCATATTCTCCTGCCTGTATACTAGGTGAAAAATAGTTTTCGAAAAATAGTGTTTTGAACCTATCCCGAGTAACTACACCTTCTCCTGCCCTCGTCAGATTTGCTTCCCACCAAAAGTTTGCCTCCCCCTTCATCGTGTAAGTGGCAAAAGCAGTCTTCTGTCCCTCAGCTACCCTAGCTATCATGAATGCATTTTCAATTTCTTTAACCCAAGTTTGGACTTCCACAGGGTCAGTTGTACCTTTAAATTCTGGCGGTCCTACAGCCTTAAAGTCTTTGAAGTTCGTTAAGCGATTGTCCGACTGGTTCCCTGCGGCTGGTATTGCCTGTTACATAGCCTGAGCTACCATGTTTGCAAAATACTACATCGGGTCTACTTGTTGTTGTCCCTCAACGTTGTTGACAGATTCTTTAGCCCTTTGATTTCGAGTTCTACGTCTTGGCGGCATTATCTGATTAAATAAAATCATAAATTTAACTTACATTCTAAACCTTATCCTATAAGTTTAGTATATTAAACTTGTTTCATTACTCAAACTTAGATTCATATTCATTTAGCGAATATTTAACATAACATAGCACATAATGCTTTAAATATCATTCATCCCTTTTGTGACCACAAAAGTCGGGATTCGCTTCTACCACTTGTACAAAAGTTCTTAGAATATTACATTACACAGACATACTAAACACACATATTACATTAAACACGCCTACACAACAGAACCTATACTACCTATTCACTACGCCTTTTTCCTTGGACAACCTTTTACCTGATGACCTTCTATCCCACAGATAAAATATGCTCCTGGTTTGTAGTCAGGACAATACAGAGTGGTATATCCCTCATAACCGCACAGATAACATATTCTTTTCCCTTTCTTCTTGTCGAATTTTCCTAAGTCACGGTCTTCTATCTTTCTTTTTCCCTTCTTACTTGGAGCTGCACACGATGTGTTGCTTGTGGCTCCTATCTGATCAATTTGGATTTTAAGCTTATCTTGTTCTTTTATTGTTTCTATTAATGCCTGTCGTAATTGATTATTTAACAACTTTTCTATTTCCCACAGCCTTTCCAGAGAAGAAACCTTGTTTCTCAGATCCTACACCTCCGTTGTTGCTTGATCAGCTTCAACTTTAGTGTCCGAATCACTATCTGTCAGCTCCACCATTTTTGGATCTGATACTACGTTTTCTACAATAACCACATCGTCTGAGTTATTTGCATTGTGAGCCTCCATTTCAGCTATTAGCTTCGATATCAGCTCGGGTGTATGGGTTTGATTCTTCTTCATGCTATAAGCATATAACAAGCCTTTTCCACCAGACATCTACACACGTAAATTATCCTAATTAGCATATAGTATAAACACACAATAAATAATAATTTTATATAAGTTATCTTTTATCTTGTTTGACGATGAATTTATTCAATTCATCTCTTTTTTAAACTCTATATGAGTTATTTATATTTTCAACGTTTCTCTCTGTTCTAAGGTTATAGCCTAAGGTCTGACCCGCCTAAGGTTTTTAACCCTAAACTATGATACCAACCAGTAAAGCCCCCAAATCCGGATACTTGAAACCCGAACTCGGTGCTTCACGATACCATTTCTATGAGCGGAATAATACTAATAATAATAACAATAATATAAAGATCAACTTAATTTACATATTTATCAGAGTCTGAATCCCAAGTACGTAACCTTTAAACATTCATTACAACCCGTGATAGATAATATATATCATACTTGTCTTAATAAAGTTAACTATTACATAACATAGCATTGCGTTCATTCAACAACCTTTCCCTTTCCCTTGTTCTTAGCAGAGCTCTCTGGTTGTTCACACTTAGCTGAAAATATTTAAATTAAGCAAGGATGAGCATTTGAGTGCCCAGCAAGTAATAACAATTATATATATAAGCTAAAAGAATTTAAATATTTTCTTTATACTGCCCTTCTACAACAGATCAATAGTTGTGAAGTAATCTATACCGATAATAATAACATAATAACCCTCTTTCAAATTTTTGAAACTACGTAATGACTATAAATAGGGTTAAGGTGACATACTATGAACATTGTTTTAAATTTTCGAATAGGTTAAACAGAACTTCATCTGTAAACCGTCATAACTTACGGGCACGGGGGTGATCAGCCCGTTGTACCTTGTATTGATCAATACTACATGCAAGAACGATGTTATCGTTCACTCTGTCCACCTTGGGTGCATAAAAAGTTTTCTCGTGTACGGGATGTTCATACTTGTCGGGGTTCCAAACTAAAGGTTTTATCTTGTTCAATAATAATCTATAATTCAACATATATGTATATATACGGGTAATTTACAAAGGTGTATCAACATGTGATTAAATACAATGATTATCCAAGTAGGGACACTTGTGTAACCATTTATAGAAATTAACGAACAAAATATATATCTGAATGATCATATACTAACATGCTGATAATCAATGAGTGTATATAATATAGGGTTAGTAATATGTACCGTATTAATATAATTTAGAAACATTTTTACTCATGTCCATTGCATAAAGAAAATGCAAAGGTAAGATACTTGCCTGATACGCTGCTTACAGTTCGTAACTTAGTTCTATCTTTTATATCACGACCTATCATTAATCAGATCATTCGTTCGATTAGAATAATATATCTCAACACATAATACTGCTTATTGCAGTCAGCACGTAACCTAATCACATTGTCACATATGTTTAACAACCATTGAATAACAAATAAACACATATCTAATCAAATTATCTAAGTCCAGATCAATTTTTGAAACATGTCGGTGTACCGACAGCTTTATCGGATAATTATCGAGTCTAAGACTCTATTCTGTAACTCAATATCTATAAATATCAATCATATTATTTTTAAATGACTTATAATAATTTTAAAACATTTATTATAATTTATCATGAATTTTCAAATATCAGAATCATTATTAAATGACTTAAATATTAAATAATTCAGTTATCATTTATATTTAATTAATATTAAACTATTAATGAAATCATTTCCAAAATATTAAAGTTATTTATAATAAATCAAAATACTTTTAAAGTATTAATATTACCCTTAAATAATTTTTAAACCAATTAAAATTATTTTTAAATAATTATCATTAATATTTAAATATTAATGTACTATTTATCAAAATATTAAAAGTCATTAAGTATAACTTAAAATATTTTTAATTCATTTATATCCTTTTTAAATAATTTTTAAATTAATAAAATCATTTTTAAACTGTTTATTCTTAAATAAATTTAATATCATTAATAATAAATTAATAATTATTAATATTAAATTATTAATTAAATTATCTTTTAAATATTAAAAGTTATATTTTATAACTTAAAATATCTTTAAACACTTTATTTTTATTTAAAATAATTTTTATAATATTAAAATCATTTTTAAACTAAATTATTTAATATAATTATCAAATAACTTAAATATCATTAATAATAATTAATTAATAAAATTTACCTTTAAATATTGAAAGTTATATTTTATAACTTAAAATATTAATAAACTCTTTATTTTCATTTAAAATGATTTTTCTAATATTAAAATTATTTTTAAACTAATTTATTTAATATAATTATTAAATAACTTTAATATCATTAATAGTAAATAATTAATGAAATTTTCTTAAAAATATTAAAAGTTATATTTTATAACTTAAAATATTTTAAAATAACTTATTATCATTTAAAATAATTTTTAATATAACAAAATCATTTTTAATTAATTTATTTAATGTATTTAATAAATAAATTAAATATCAATAATATTTAAATAAATACTAATATTTATGAAAAATATTTTAAATTATTAAAAGTTAATTTTTATAATTTAAAAATAATTTTTATAATAATTTTTGTAATTTTAGAAAATTAATTACTATTTTTAAATAATTTTTGGAATTTAAATAATTAATTTTAATAAAAGTGTCGCTAAAGACTGCCTATAGCGACAGAACCGTCGCTATAGGTGTTCTTCGTGTTCTTCATGAAACCTAGATCTTCATAGCCAGTTTGCAAGGTATCGAGTTTGACCAAGCTTTCTGATCAGATCCTGATGTTACTGGGCATGTTATTAGTCAGGTATTGTAGTACTAATACACGACTACAAGATTCAACAACTAACATGGCCAAACAACACATAACCAAGTAGATCTGGAGCCATGAACAAGCTGTTAGAGCTGTTCTTCATTTCTGGGTTACCCAGAAATGAAGAACAGTTCGACTGTTCACTTTTGGGCTTCCATAACTTATGATCCGTGTAATCTTCATGTGATGTAATGAATTCAGTATGTAGCCAACATGACAAGGAAGGGTTGTATCACAATACATCACTTAAACAACAATAGATCGAGCAGATTCATACTGGTCAAACCATGTCAGACGACATGTTCAAGCGTTTTCTTGGTTACCCAGAAAACAACTTCTATGATCGTTTGGCTTGGTTTGACCGTCCTCTATAATCACATAGTTTGATGATTAGGATATTCTAAGGCATAAACATGGAGTTCATATACAAGACTACAATCTAGATGCAACAAAAACAACAAAACAAAAATACACTGAAAGATCTAGCCGGTTTAAAATGTTGTCAGGCCGGTTCTGGGCTGTTTCTGGGTTACCCAGAAACACCCAGTCATGGCCGGTCAACACACTTTGACCTTGAATAACTTACAATCAGTTCATGTTCTGACTTTGATTCAAGTTCTAGAATAAAGATCTCATGACATACTACACGATCAAACATTAAAACAACAAAAACACATATCATACCGAGATCTATGGCCACTGACATTCATTGCCAGACCATATTTTTTCAGTTTTCCAGATTTTGAAGAGCATCAAATCCGAGCCTCTAGATGTTATGGATCTAACATCTAGCAACCCAGATCATGATTATACACTATAAATAACATATTCTAACACTCAATCATAACATTTAACAACGGATCAATGGTCAGATTTTCTAGGGTTAGTTTATACCTTGATGATCAATGTTTGATTCTGGCTTCTAGTGTTTGTTATATGTATTAGTGGGGCTGGTATTTGGTACTGAAGAACTTATGAAATTCGTGGCTTTAGGTGAGAGAGAGTTGTTAAGAGCTTATAGTGGAAAGTGAGCAAATGAGTACATTTTCTCTCTCTCAATCCTTTTATATAGATGTTAGATGCATGTATGACTGATAATTGAGGCTAATTGCTGGCAATTTTAAGTCACAATGTCAACCAAGTGGTTCACCAACTCCATTATTTGCATAGATACACAAGTTACATAATAAAAATATCCAAAGAGGGGTATTGTAGTCTTTTCACATGAATTTTAATGGCATACTTGTCATTTGGCAAACCCTTAGGGTTTGACCCTTAGGGTTTAACCTTAAGATTTAGCACAAATCAATTGTAGGATTTCTAATTTAGGGTTTGCACAAAAATAAAATTAAATAAATTTTAGTTTCTAAAATTTTGAAATTTGGGTTTCCTAAATATGATAAATTTTCTAATTAGTTTATACAGGAACATTAGGGTTAAAATATAATAATTATTATTGACCTTGCTAATTTAGTAATTAGGATTTACGATTTTTATAATTAGGGTTACTAAATTATAATTAGGATTTTTAATTACCAAATTAGGGTTCTAGATATTACAGTTTTAAATTACTAATTAGGTTTTCTATAATTAGCAATAAAATCTATTATACATGATATTAATCACATTAACACAATTTCTAATAAATCACAAACTCCAGTTTAAGTTTCAAATTAGGGTTTCTAATTTTAGAAATTAGGGTTTTATAATTAGGGGTTTTTTAAAGATTAAATAGGATTTCTAGATTTTAATTTAGGTTTACCTAATTAATCAATTAATACACAACATAAAACATGTAAGACACTTATATAACAGTCTTAAACTCATAATTGATTTCCAAATTAGGGTTTCCCCCCTAGTAAAACTAGGGTTTAACCAATTGATATAAGGGTTTTGAAATTATACACCATAATTGACCAACCATTATCAATACGTACTTACAGTACATATTTATAGCACTGAAAAATCAAAATATAATTAATATTTTATTATTATTCTCATTCCTTGATAAAAATCCAAAAAATAGGGTTTGGATTCTATATCTGATTTATTCTCCCATATTTAACCTTAATAATTAAGGTAAAATAATTAACTTAATAATCTGTACAAAATTCATATAATAAAATAATTATTATAATTATTCTAAAAATCACTTCATATATTATTTAAATAATATATGATTATATTTTTATGGAAAATAATTAATAAAAACTTTTTTATCTTAAAATTAATTATTATAAGAATATACTTTATAATAATCAATAATTCTAAAATAAATTTATTTGTAAATATTCATGTAATAAATATATTTTTATTTATCACATAAATACATATACATCTTATCTTATACAAATCCTTATCCTTAAAATAAAAAAAAATTTATACGCAAAAATTTCTTATTTATTTATATATAAAATATCGGGTTGCTACATTTACTAAAGGTTTAATTCACTTTTTCAAGTGTTACATTCAATTAACTATACGTTCAATAGTTTTTGTTACACTTCCCCCATGATTTGAGCAGTTAAAAGCTCATTATTGGGCCTTGCCCTGCACCGGCGCTGCGACTCCACCCTCCTTGCTATTTTTCGCGTTGCGGCACGAGTCTCCAGTAGCTGGCTCTCCGGTCTGGCGCTGCGGCACCACCTTACAAAGCATGGCTAGCGCTGCGGCGCCAAGCCCTAATCTTTGAAAATTTTTCTAAGTGTTAACTTTATTTTGAGACTCTAACTTCCCGATCTCATAACTTCTTCGTTATAACTTGGAAGGAGGTTGTTCCAAAGCCCTTCTTCTCCTTATCTTATGTACTTCAATCCCCCTCGAACAGAACTTCGTTCTGAATCTGTTAACATGCAATTTGATTGGCTTAATATTTGTACTTCACTCATTTTTTTGTTAAACGTTCTTCGTTCATTCGTCCGTAATTCGGTCATCCGAACTCAGAACTCATTCGTTCTTGAGTCCACGACTCACGTTTTCTACGCTCTGTTACTTTCTTATGAAACCCTACACCTTCGGGTTCATTTACACACTTTCTAATTCTCGTTCATTTTTTACGAAATTTTCGCCATAACTTCGTTATAGGTCAGTTTTAATCGTTCTTCATGAACGTTTCTACCGTTCCTAACCAAGCAATAAGCATCTAACTTATACACGATGGTTTTAAACTTGTCCATCAACAACGTTCTTCGCGTTCTTCGCTCGTTCTTCATTTTTAATCCATATTTTGATTATGATTTCACTTTTTCTTGGAATTTGATGTTATAAATAGCATTCCTTACTAATATCACCGAATCGTTCATATGATTCATTCGGATCACTCAAATTCATTACGAAACTTACACTTCCTTAAGAAATTTATAAAATAAACTTCTAATTCTTATTTCTTCTTTTTCTCATGATTTCAACCATATTAAATCGTTACTAACATCTTTTACTTCATATTCTCATTAAGCTATGGTTTCAACATATAAAACTTAAAGAAAATTAATTTAGAAGTTTGGTTTTTGATACCTTTCTTCTTTAATCTCCTTCTGTTGGACAAAGTTTTCTCACACGCAAGCTTTTCCTCCTCCTTTTCCTCTTCTTCATCATCTAAAAAATCTCTTTCTCTCTCTCTCTCAAATGTTGTAGGATTTTTAAAATCCTAAACAAATGAAATTAAGCTTCCTATTTATAGATTTTCCAAGCTAGAGGCAAAATAGTCATTTTGCCCCTCCGGTTACTATTCACACCTCACGATTCCACCTCCTTACTATTCACGAAACTTCCCTTAGAAGTTTCATGGTTCCGTCTTTTGGGTTTCATCCGACAGTTTTAAAAACTGCGATTCTCGAAATCCAAATATTTTTGGTTATTTCGTCTTTCCTTTACCAATTAACTTTTACGTATTCTTCGGATCTTCAAAAAACTAAAAAATATTTTTTGGTGTTAAGCATCTTCATTCACGTTTTTCCCTAACGTAGTTAAACAAATGAAAAGTACATAATAGTACTTTTCATAGTTTTTTTCTTCTGTCCGATTTCTGCACGTTTTTTGAGAAAAATATTTATCGGCTTACTTAACTTTTCACGATATATTATTGTCAAATCTTTTGACGGAATGTCATTTTGACATTTCGAACTCTCAGAAAGGCTTAGGTTATTCAAACCCTAACACTTAGGTTTTGTCAGGTGGATAGTGCATATTTCGTCTTTTTCCCCAAAAAATATTTTTGTTCCCGAAATTTTTTTTTTTTCGTCTTGAAAATTCTTAATTACTCGTTCAGTCTACACTACAAGAAAAAGGCCTAACAGCGACCAATAATTTCAGTGACCGCATATGCGGTCGCTGATAGTAGTAATAGCGACCGCCATCTGCGATCCTAATTTAATACAGTTGCTATTCAATATCAGTGACCGCATGCGGTCGCTGAGCGGTCGCTAGTACAAATTTGCCTCCCAAAATTTGGTAGGAAATGTTGGCGCGAAGGCTTTGTGCGACCAATTAATATCAGCGACCACATGCGGTCGCTGATAAGCCCATGTCATTAAACATTAGCGACCGCATGCGGTCGCAAATACCGGTCGCTGATCAAACTTTATGTTACCAGTTTCAGTATCTCGCTCGACACAGAGGCGAAGGAAAAAAAAGAGGGAGCAGAATAGAGAGAAGAGGGAGAAAGGGGGAGAGAGAAGAAAGAGAAGAAAGAGAAGAAAGAGGCTTAACGCCACCCGACGCATGATCATGACCATTAATGAATACACGAATATCCTTGGCCCATAGTGCATGGATAATTTGTGGTTGTGATACTAGTGAATATCCTTGGCCATAGTGCATGGATGATGTGGATTATTTATTAAGTTGAGTCCCAGCGATAAAAGTGATTGTGAAACCCCAGATTTTATGAATAAAGATTTAATTTTTTTGAAATATTTTTTTAAATATTATGGTGTGAATTTGAGAGAATATTATAGTTATGGATAGTATTTATAAATTTTACAAAGAATGCAAGTTGTTGTATTATATTCGATTGGTCGGGGAATATTCGTACGACAGCACAGTTATTGGAGGACCCCACAATGAAATTATTGTCGGATTGAGAAAACGATAAAAATATTTTATGAAAATAACGGCGAAAGTTTTACCGTTAATACTGTTGAACTACTCGGTAGTAAAAGTACAGTAATACGTGTAGTTGCATAGTAGCATACGGTATTAATTATTGAGGCTTACGTGATAAGTCACTCAGTTTTATTTTATTGGTATTATTAATGTAATAAAACAGAAAAACTTTTTATATAAAACAGAATACTTTTATAAAGTTATTCGTTTTATTAGGCTAATAGTAAAATCTTTTTATATAAAACAGAATATTTTTATAAAGTTATCTATTTTATTAGACAATAATTAGAATATATTATATTTTATTATGCATAGTATTTGCATAGTGCCTGCATAGTGTTTGCATAGTAAAATCTTTTATAAAGTTATTCGTTTTATTAGAATATAAATAGAATATATTATATTTTATTAAAAAGATTTTACTTTAAATATGGACCGTCAGATTAAAGTAAATCAATCTAGACCGTTCATGAGTTAGTTACTATGCAGTCCATTTTTCTATAAATAGAAGCTCATTCCTTCATTATTTCTTACGAATTCAATGAAACTCTAGAGAGAGAAAATTATAGAGAGAGAAGAAAAATGTTCTGCTACTTCACTACTCCTATATCCAGTACTCTTCCTTTCAAGGTAAGGGATATTATTTGTTGTACTAGTAAGGAGTATTATTTTTTTTATATTCATGAAGAGAACTTCTGTTATTCTATTATTTATTATTTTGTTGGAATTACCTATATACGCGGGCTACCCTATACTTGGTGAAATTATTCTATTATTATATTTTTATTATTCTGTTGGAACATCCTGTCTGTGCTTTACGCCAGACCTGGTTCCATTATTTATTATTCTGTCGGAATATCCTGTCTGTGCTTTACGCCGGACCTGGTTCCATTATTTATTATTCTGTCGGAATATCCTGTCTGTGCGTTTACGCCGGACCTGGTTCCATTATTTATTATTCTATCGGAATATCTTGTCTGTGCATTTACGCATGACCTGGTTCCATTATTTATTTTTCTGTTGAAATAACATGTCTGTGCGGTCTATCGCATGCTTGGTGAATTCTTTTGTTATTCCATTCTTTATTATACTCAGTTGGTTAAAGTTTTGGCTTTTATACTCCATGAAATTAGTGTAATATCTTTAATATTTGCGCTTCATCCAATATCTTTTCATGAAAATATTCTTCTGAACATTCTTAAATTTTACTCTACAAAGTAGTATCATGTTGACAATTTGAACGTTATTGGTTCCTGGATAAATTAATTCTTGAACTTATTTTATTGAATTCTTATATCATTGTCATCATCCTCATGTTTATATTCTGTTAAAATTCATCTGTGGCCTGTAATGCATAGATGGACTTGGTATGATTAAGACCAGGAATTATTCGGTATAATCATGACCGTAATGTTACAAATGATGTGGTAAAAGTTCTCATTGGCCCGTAGTGCATTGATGGACAGTTGTTGGTATGATCATGACCATTGATGATTACACGAATATCCTTGACCCTTAGTGCATGGATAATTTGTGGTCGTGATACTAATGAATATCCTTGGCCGTAGTGCAGGGATGATGTAGATTATTTATTAAGCTGAGTCCCAACTATAAAAGTGACGAAGAACCTTTTAAATCATAAAAGATAGTAGATTTTATTCTCTACTTGACTCTTTTAATGGATTGCTGGTTCCGCTGCAGTTAAACTTGATGTCTATTGTATTTTATCAGTTTAACATTGTTGAGGACTAAAGATAATTTATTCTGTATTATCTTAGTCATAATATTTCTTACTGGGCTAGTTGAGCTCACCCTTTCTTTCACTGTTCTCTTCAGGAAATGAGAATATAGCTGGGACGAGTCGGGGAACGGAGTGATGGACCAGAGGATAGTTTTAGTAGTCCTCACTATTCTGTTAAATAGTGTGAAAATAAATGTAATGAGTACTCCATTGAGTGTGGATATTGTCTAGATGACAATATTTGTATTAAAACTCACAACATATATTTTGTCGTATTTTACACGACTGTTGTATAATTAGTTTGTATTTGTATTTTGTACCATGTATCTGGCGACCCAAGATGGGTGATGTATACCTATTTTTGGGGGCGTCACAGTTGGTTTCAGAGCTTAGGGATATGATCTCTGGCTGAGATGTGAGGCAAGAATTAGGAGGGGAGAGGCGGGAGAATTCTTTCGCTAGTATGACCTACCTAAGTTTATTTGGTATTTAATTGGTCGGTCAGAGTATAGGGATAATATGTGATATGTTAATTAACCCTTGTTTTGTTGCAGTATTTAAAAATGGCATCTGAAAATGTTGAGATAAGCAATGGAGCACAGGAGACTGTTGAGTCTCCACAGATCAATAATTAGGACAATGTGCAACAGGAAGACAATAATCCTCATGTAAACAACAACACTGATTAATTGACGAACGACGGTACATTTAGGAGTTTTTTAGAATTCATGCAATATCAGGCGAAGGCGGCTCCTGTTCATAATGCAGGAGGAAACAATGGTAACCCACGGTTGGTCACCGCTAAGTAATTTAAGGAGCTGGGATCACCGGAGTTTTTGAGAAAGCCAGAACCACTTAAGGCGGAGACGTGGTTAAAGCAGATCACCAAGATATTTGATGTCTTGGGATGCTCCGAGGAGCAAAAGGTTCCCTTTGCCACCTTTATGTTGCGTGAAGAGGCAGATTACTGGTGGAAATCTGTAAAACGTACCCAGCCTGACGCACTCAAGATGTCTCGGGAGAAGTTCCAAGAGCTGTTCAATGACAAGTTCTTTCCCGAAAGCATTCGTCACATGAAGGAGGTGGAATTTATCAAGTTGGAGCAAAACAACATGACCATGTCGCAGTACGAAGTCAAGTTTGCTGAGTTGTCCCAATTTGCGTCCCATTTGGTTGATAATGAGGAGAGAATGACGCGGATATTTTTAAGAGGTTTGAAGCCAGAGATACGTCAATATCTTATTTCTCATAAATTGTATTTGTATTCAGATATTATAAATAGGGCTCAGTTAGTGGAGCGCGATAACGAGTCAACGCAACTAAAAGAGAGCAGCCGACAAAATGATAATACCGGTGATAATAGTCATCAAAGCAGTGACAATAAACATGGAAGGAATCAACATGCCAGAAATGGTAACCACTTCGGTGGTAATCATGGTCAAAACAATAAGAATGGACATTTCAAGAAGAGGAGATTCAACAATAATGGAAAGACGTCAGCACCAGCACCCATTGTTATGGAAGGAGAACGACCACCTATCATATGCTTCAAATGCGGAGGGGAGGGACACATCAATCCAAACTGCGCGATGCCGTCCAAAGCATGTTGTAATTATGGAAGAGAAGCTCACTTAGCCCGATTTTATCGTTTACCGAAGACAAGTTCAGCTAAGATGGAGGCACCAAAGGCCGTCCCAGAAAAGTCAAAGCCAGTAGTTTAAGAGAGAGCATTTTTTTTCGTGACAAGGAACCTGAATAAAATTATCATGAGTGTGTTAGTCACAAACTCTTGTGAAGTCTATATCGTGTTAGATACCGGCTCTACTCACTCTTTTATTTCACCTAGTTGTGTTCAATGTTTGAAGTTAACTTCGGAGAAGTTAGACTTTGATATATCTATTTAAACTCAGTTGGGAGAAGCCTTTGTTACCTCCACTATTTATAAATCTTGTTTGATTCAAATCAACACGTTCACGTTACATGTCGATCTTATCTCTTTGAAAATACTTATATTTGATGTGATTTTTGGAAACGATTGGTTAACTACTCATCATACTTTTCGTAAGGTTATTAGCTTTTATACTCCTAACCAACCTGTTATGCGAATTCAAGCAACCAAACCACTAAAGTCAATTATTGTCATATCAAGCCATAAGTAAAGAGCCCCGGTCCTTTCGTTGTTGACTTTCTTATGTGAAATGCACCGAAGCCAGACTTTCTGTAGGCGACGTCGTGAATGACGATGACAAGTTGATAGGTATCAATGTGACGTGCTATCCAAGTCTTGGATGAGGGTCACAGTTTTGAACGATATTTCTATTATTAATAAAGTTCCTAATGTATTTTTGAAGACTTCTTAGCATACCCCAGAACGTGAAATCGAATTTTGTATTGATCCCAGTACAAAACCCATTTCTTAAACCCTTAAATATTTCTTCAACTAAAGCGAACGTATCATGCGCCAAAGACGTTGGCTCGAGCTGTTGAAGATTATGACCATACCATTCAATATCATCGTGGAAGAACGAAAGTGGTAGCTGACGCGTTGAGTAGAAGATCGTATGCGAGTGAGATATTATTAACACAAAGACCCATTTCGTATAACTTACAAATGATGAAGATAGAGTTAAAGACTCTAGAGACCCACGTGAAGATAACGAATATACTATTAGAATCGACTTTAATCGATAAAGTTAAAGCCGCTCAAGCTACATACATAGAGCTGATGAATGTGAAGAAGAAGGTTCAAGAGGGCGTTATTCTAGAAGTAAGAATCGATGAAGAGAGGAAATCTCAACCCTCGATTTAATTGACCCATTTGAAATCCTCGATTGAGTAGGAATTGTGGCTTATAGACTCGTTTTACCGCTAAGAATGTCGCGTGTTCATAACATTTTTAACGTATTGATGTTACGTATATATGTGGACGACTCGAACCACATTATTGATTTAGAACCGGATAAGATAGCGGATAATTTAACGTATGGAGATGTACCTGTTAAAATCCTGAAATGTATTCAACACTCAAAGGTTATACCTCAAGAGTTAGAATCTGACGAAGTGTCCTCATCTGTTCGGAATACCAGGTACGTACGTAAATTTTGAGGGCAAAATTTCATAAGGAGGGGAGATTGTGAAACCCCAGATTTTATGAATAAAGATTTAATTTTTTCGAAATATTTTTTTAAATATTATGGTGTGAATTTGAGATAATGTTATAGTTGTGGGTAGTATTTATAAATTTTGCAAAGTATGCAAGTTGTTGTATTATATTCGATTGGTCGGGAAATATTATTTTTGTCGGGGAATATTCCTACGATGGCACAATTATTGATGGACCCCACAACGGAATTATTGTCGGATTGAGAAAACGACAAAATTATTTTATGAAAATAACGGCGGAAGTTTTACCGTTAATACTGTTGAACTACTCGGTAGTAAAAGTACAGTAATACGTGTGGTTGCATAGTAGCATACGGTATTGATTATTGAGGCTTACGTGATAAGTCACTCAGTTTTGTTTTATTGGTATTATTAATGTAATAAAACAGAAATTTTTTTATATAAAACAGAATACTTTTATAAAGTTATTCGTTTTATTAGGCTCATAGTAAAATCTTTTTATATAAAACAGAATACTTTTATAAAGTTATCTGTTTTATTAGACAATAATTAGAATATATTATATTTTATTATGCATAATGTTTGCATAGTGCCTGCATAGTGTTTGCATAGTAAAATCTTTTTTAAAGTTATTTATTTTATTAGATTATAAATAGAATATATTATATTTTATTTAAAAGATTTTGCTTTAAATATGGACCGTCAGATTAAAGTAAATCAATCTAGACCGTTCATGAGTTAGTTACTATGCAGTCCATTTTTCTATAAATAGAAGCTCATTCCTTCATTATTTCTTACGAATTCACTGAAACTCTAGAGAGAGAAAATTATAGAGAGAGAATAAAAGTGTTCTGCTACTTCACTACTCCTATATCCAGTACTCTTCCTTTCAAGGTAAGGGATATTATTTGTTGTACTCGTAAGGGGTATTATTTCTTTTGTATTCATGAAGAGAACTTCTGTTATTCCATTATTTATTATTCTGTTGGAATAACCTGTATACGCGGGCTACCCTATACTTGGTAAAATTCTTCTGTTATTACATTTTTATTATTCTGTTGGAACATCCTGTCTGTTCTTTACGCCGGACCTGGTTCCATTATTTATTATTTTGTCAGAATATCCTGTCTGTGCTTTACGCCGGACCTGGTTTCATTATTTATTATTATGTCGGAATATCCTGTCTGTGCGTTTATGCCAGACCTGGTTCCATTATTTATTATTCTATCAGAATATCCTGTCTGTGCATTTACACATGATCTGGTTCCACTATTTATTTTTCTGTTGAAATAACCTATCTGTGCGGTCTATCGCATGCTTGGTGAATTCTTTTGTTATTCCATATTTTATTATACTTACTTGGTTAAAGTTTTGGTCTTTGTACTCCATGAAATTAGTGAAATATCTCTGATATTTACGCTTCATCCAATATCTTTTCATGAAAATATTTTTCTGAACATTCTTGAATTTGACTCTACAAAGTAGTATCATGTTGACAATTTGGACGTTGTTGGTTCCTGTATAAATTAATTCTTGAACTTATTTTATTGAATTCTTATATCATTGTCATCATCCTCATGTTTATATTCTGGTGAAAGTCATCTGTGGCCTATAGTGCATAGATGGACTTGGTATGATTATGACCAGGAATTATTCGGTATAATCATGATCGTAATGTTACAAATGATGTGGTAAAAGTCCTCATTGGCCCGTAGTACATTGATGGACCGTTGTTGGCATGATCATGACCATTAATGAATACACGAATATCCTTGGCCCGTAGTGCATGGATAATTTATGGTCATGATACTAATGAATATCATTGGCCGTAGTGCAGGGATGATGTGGATTATTTATTAAGCTGAGTCCCAACTATAAAAGTGATGAAGAGCCTTTTAAATCATAAAAGATAGTAGATTTTATTCTCTACTTGACTCTTTTAATGGATTGCTGGTTCCACTGCAGTTAAACTTGATGTCTATTGTATTTTATCAGTTTAACATTGTTGAAGACTAATGATAATTTATTCTGCATTATCTTAGTCATAATATTTCTTACTGGGCTAGTTGAGCTCACCCCTTCTTTCGATGTTCTCTTTAGGAAATGAGAATATAGCTGGGACGAGTCGGGAAACGGGGTGATGGACCAGAGGATAGTTTTAGTAGTCCTCACTATTCTGTTAAATAGTGTGACAATAAATGTAATGAGTACTCCATTGAGTGTGGATATTATCTAGATGACAATATTTATATTAAAACTCACAACATATGTTTTGTCCTATTTTACACGACTGTTGTATAATTAGTTTGTATTTGTATTCTGTACCATATATCTGGCGACCCAAGATGGGTGATGTATACCTATTTTTGGGGGCGTCACAGTGATGAAAAACCTTTTAAATCATAAAAGATAGTAGATTTTAATCTTTACTTGACTCTTTTAATGGATTGCTTGTTTCGCTGCAGTTAAACTTGATGTTTGTTATATTGTATCAGTTTAACACTGTTGAAGGCTAGCGATAATTTATTCTGCATTATCTGAGTCATAATATTTCTTATTGGGCTAGTTGAGCTCACCCTTTTACTTTCATTGTTCTCTTCAGAAAATGAGAACGTAGTAGGGACTAGTCGGGGAACGGAGTGACGGTCCAGATAATAGCATTAGTAGTCCTCACTATTCTATAAAATTGTGTGATAATAAATGTATTGAGAACTTATTTTGAGTTTGAATACTGTCTAGAAGACAATATTTGTATTAAAACTCACAACTCATGTTGTATATTTAAGTTTGTATTTGTATTCTGTATCATATATCTGGCGACCCAAGATGGATGATGTATACCTATTTTGGGGGCGTCACAGTTGGTATCAAAGCTTAGGGATATTATCCCTGGCTGAGATGTGAGATAAGAACTAGGAGGGGAGAGACGGGAAATTCTTTCGCTAGTATGACCTACCTAAGTTTATTTGGTATTTAATTGGTCGGTCAGAGTATAGGGATAATATGTGATATGTTAATTAACCCTTATTTTGTGGCAGTATTTGAAAATGTTGAGATCAGCAATGAAGCACATGACACTGTTGAGTCACCAATGATCAATACCCAGGATAATGTGCAACAGGAAGACAATAATCCTCAAGTAAACAATAACATTGATTAGATGATGAACGATGAGATGTTCAGAGGCTTTATGTAATTCATGCAACATCAGGCGAGAGAGACTCCTGTTCAAAATGCAGGTGGAAACACTGACAACTCACGGATGGTCACCGCTAAGCAGTTTAAGGAGTTGGGACGACCGGAGTTTTTGGAAAAGCTAGAACCACTAAGGCGGAGACGTGGTTAAAGCAGATGACCAAGATATTTGATGTCTTGGGATGCTCCGAGGAGCAAAAGGTTCCCTTTGCCACCTTTATGTTGCGTGAAGAAGCAGATTAATGGTGGAAATCTGTAAAACGTACCCAGCCTGACACACTCAAGATGTCTTGGGAGAAGTTCCAAGAGTTGTTCAACGACAAGTACTTTCCTGAAAGTATTCGTCATATGAAGGAGGTGAAATTCATCAAGTTGGAGCAAAACAATATGACTGTGTCGCAATATGAGGCTAAATTTGCGGAGTTATCCCGGTTTGCATCCCATTTGGTCGATAATGAGGAGCGAATGACGCGAATGTTTCTAAGAGGTTTGAAACCCGATATACGTCAATACCTCATTTCTCACAAATTATGTTTGTATTAAGATGTTGTGAATAGGGCTCAGTTATTTGAGCGCGATAATGAGTCTGCACAACCAAAAGGTAACGACCAACAACACGATAATAATCATACCGGTGGTAACGGCCATCGGAACAATGATAACCATCGTGGGGGAAATTATCATGCCAAAAATGGTAACCACTTCGGTGGTAATCATGGCCAAGATAATAGGAGTGGAAATTTCTAGAAGAGAATGTTCAACAACGATGGAAAGACAGCAGCACCAACACCCATTTTCAAGGAAGGGGAACGACCGCCAGTTAGATGCTATAGATGCGGAGAGGAGGGACACATAAGTTCAAACTGTTCACAGCCTTCCAAGGTATGTTTTAGTTGTGGAAAAGACGGTCACATAGCTCGATTTTGTCCTGTAGCAAAATCAAGTCCAGCTGGGACGGTGGCACCAAAGGCGGATACAGACAAAATAAAGTCGGTGGTTTCAGGAAGAGCGTTTTTCGTGACTTCTCAAAAAGCGAGCGACCCGAACGAAGATAGCACGGGTTAGTTAATTATAAATTCTTGCGAAGTCTATACCTTATTAGATACCGGTTCTACCCATTCTTTTATCTCTCTTGCTTGCGTTCAACGTTTAAATTTGACTCCGGAGAAGTTAGGCTTTAACTTATTGGTTGAAACTTCGTTAGCAGAAGCCTTCATTACCTCCACTATTTATAAATCTTGTTGATTCAAATTGACACTTTCACGTTACCTGTCGATCTTATCTCTTTGAAAATACTTAACTTTGATGTGATTTTAAGAATCGATTGGTTAACTACTCATCAAGCTTTTCATAAGGTGGTTAGCTTTCATATTCCTAACCAACCTGTTATGCGAATTCAAGCAACCAAACCACTAAAGTCAATTATTGTCATATCAAGCCATAAGTAAAGAGCCCCGGTCCTTTCGTTGTTGGCGTTCTTGTGTGGAATGCACAGAAGCTAGACTTTCCATAGGGGATGTTGTGAATGACGATGGCAAGTTGATAGGTATCAATGTGACGTACTATCCAAGTCTTGGATGAGAGTCACAGTTTTGAATGATATTTCTATTGTTAATAAATTTCTTGACGTATTCCTGAAGACTTCTTGGCCTACCCCAGAGCTTGAAATCGAATTTTGTATTGACCCCAGTACAAAAATCATTTCTAAAACCCTTAAATATTTCTTCAACCAAAATGAACGTATAATGCGCCAAAGACGTTGGCTCGAGCTGTTAAAGATTACGATCGTATCATTCAATACCATCGTGGGAAAGTGAACGTGGTAGCTGGCGCATTGAGTAGAAGATCGTATGCGTTTACGAGTGTGATGTTGTTAACACAAAAACCCATTTTGTATAACTTGCAAAGGATGGAGATAGAGTTAAAGACTTCACGGACCCAGGTGATTATGGCGAATATACGAGTAGAATCGACTTTAATCGATAAAGTTAAAGCCGCTCAAGCTACACACCCGAATCTGATGAATGTGAAGAAGAAGGTTCAATAGGGCGTTATTCTAGAAGCAAGAATCGACGAAGAGAGGAAATCTCAACCCTCGATTTAATTGACCCATTTGAAATCCTCGATCGAGTAGGAACTGTGGCCTATAGACTCGTTTTACCGCCAAGTTTATCGCGTGTTCATAACGTTCTTTTTCACGTATCGATGTTGCGTAAATATGTGGACGACCCGAACCACATTATTGAATTGGAATTGGACGAGATAGCAGAAGATTTAACGTATGAGGAGATACGTGTTAAAATCTTGGATAAAAAGAATTATATTTGACACTCAAAGGTTATACCTCAAGAGTTAGAATTTGAAGTGAAGTCAAGGTATCCTCACCTATTCGGCATACCAGGTATATACGTAAATTTCGAGGGCGAAATTTCATAAGGAATGGAGATTGTGAGACCCCAAATTTTATGAATAAAGATTTAATTTTCTTGAAATATTTTTTTTAATATTATGGTGTGGATTTGAGATAGTGTTATAGTTGTGGTTAGTATTTATAAATTTTGCAAAGTATGCAAGTTGTTATATAATATTCGTTTGGTCGGGGAATATTTTTTTTATCGGGAAATATCCGTACGACGACATAATCATTGGTGGACCCCACAACGGAAGTATTGTCGTAGTAAGAAAACGACAGAATTATCTTTTTATAAAAATAACGACGAAAGTGTTACCGCTAAAACTATTGAACTACTCGGTAGTAAAAGTACAGTAATACGCGTGGTTGCATAGTAGCACACAGTATTGATTATTAATGCTTACGTAAGAAGTCACTCAGTTATACTCAATTATTGCTACAGTAATTGCTGCATCATATCTCTCATATTATTGATTCAATTATTGTCACAATAGCATCTGTATAATATGTTATGTTATTAAATCAATAATTGAGACGACAAAGTTATTCATATTATTATTTGCAATATTAACGATGTCTAGAAGTTCTACCAATGAGAAGTTTGGTCACCTAATTACGCGCCAATAGGGTGAAATCCTTATTAGAAAGCCCCCTCTTTCCTGGGAACGACCTGGTTAATTAATATTGTGAATTATAATAAAGGTGATAAGTTTTATTTTATTATTATTATAAATATAATAAAATAGAAAACTTTTTATATAAAACAGAATACTTTTATAAAGTTATTTATTTTATTAGACTATAAATAGAATATATGATATTCTATTATGCATAGTGTATGTATAGTGTTTGCATAGTAAAATCTTTTTATATAAAACAGAATACTTTTATAAAGTTATTTGTTTTATTAGACTATAAATAGAATATATAATATTCTATTATACATAGTGTTTGCATAGTGCCTGCATAGTGTTTACATAGTAAAATCTTTTTATATAAAGCAGAATACTTTTATAAAGTTATTCGTTTTATTAGATTATAAATAGAATATATTATATTTTATTTAAAAGATTTTGTTTTATTAGAATATTTTATTAATACTGCATAGTAAATCAATATGGACCGTCCGTTTAAAAGTAAATCAATCTGGACCGTTCATGAATTAGTTACTATTCAGTCCATTCTCCTATAAATAGAAGCTCATTCCTTCATTATTTCTTACGAATTTACTGAAACTCTAGAGAGAGAAACTATAGAGAGAAAGAAGAAAAGTATTCTACTACTTCACTACTCCTATATCCAGTTTCTTCTAAGGTAAGGGGTATTATTTCTTTCGTATTCATGAAGAGAACTCTTGTTATTCCATTCTTTATTATTATGTTGGAATAACCTGTATACGTGGACTACCCTATACTTGGTGAAATTCTTCTGTTATTCCATTCTTTATTATTATGTTGGAATAACCTGTATATGCGAAGTACCGCATACATGGTGAAATTCTTCTGTTATTCCATTCCTTATTATTCTGTTGGAATAACCTGTATATGCGAAGTACCGCACACATGATGAAATTCTTCTGTTATTCTATTCTTTATTATTATGTTGGAATAACCTGTATATGCGAAGTACCGCATGCATGGTGAATTCTGTTGTTATTCCATTCTTTATTGTAGACACTCGAAATTTTCTTTTCCTATTACTAACTATGCAGGAGGGCAAAAGCGTCTATTTCACACTCCAGAGATAACCCTGGAGGACCACAACATCAATTCAACCCCGGAGATAGCCCCGGGGGGATCAAGACAACCTCGGAGATAACCCTGAGGATAATCAAAGTCAACATCAAGTTAACCTCAAAGATAACCCTGAGAAAAGACTGCCACAACTGCGCAAAAACTAGAGATAACCCCGGGAGGGGCAAAATGGTCATTTTGCTAACTCAACTTTAACTCAAATCAAATTAACTCATTTCAACTCAAAATGCTTCATTATAAGTCCCACGAGAACCATATCTTAACCTTCAACCATAAACTACGCAAAACAGCTCATCGGATTGCCTGACGAAAACTCAGAAATGCTATTTCAATCACGAACCCATCTTCCCAGAATCAAAAAAGGTCAAATCCTATGTCATTGTGTAGCTCTCGGAAAGAGCTTTCCGGAATGGTATGGCATGCTTCCATCGGACTCCCGGATTGAAAGTTATGAGCGACGGAGCGAACAACGCGTTGTCCGAGTGTGCGTACTTTGACACGGCGGGACCCACACTGCTCGGGGCACCCCGGGCAGCCGCAGGTACACGTGTTGTTGCTGCAGGTACACCTGAGGCACCCCCCTCTATAAATAGAGGGCTTGGGGTGGCCATATTTGCAAGAGAAAAGGTGAGGAAGCCCTGTCCAATTTGCTCTGTACACCCTATAAACTGAGTGCTTTCTCATTTTAAACACTTGTAAGCTCGTATATAGCTACTTTTCTACCGGCGGGAGCCGAGTGTTCATCCACATAAAACTATAGAAGTCTTCTTTGGCAGTCCACTGTAAGCCTTCTTACACACTTTAAAGCAGCACTACTTCCAAATAACAGCACATTGACCCACACACACACATTCATATGACAGTTTCTTGAAAAGTGGCGGTCACCGTGGCAACACGGATGTCGGGGGGTGCCTAACACCTTCTCTCCATATAAGCAAGTCCCTAAACCCTAATGAATCTCGGTTTCACAGACCCGTTTAGCAGTTTCACATCACTGGGTCAATGTGCAAACCTTTTCTCGGTTGTGTTGGTACAACTAGTTAAAAAACCAACTGGCGATTCTTATAGTCCAATCGTCGACATTATACATGTCGGACCTTTTTCACTTGTTTTTTCAAACAAACCTCACGTAACATGAGAACACCAAAGAACAAGAATAGAAAAGGGATAAATAAAAAATCCCGACGCCTACAGGTGGAGACTCTGCTGGGGACTCCAGTAAGAGGACTTAAGCCGCTATTACAAGCTTTTCAAAACTATTATATACTTGTGTGTGGATGTTGTATTTACATTTGAATGAATGTGTACGAATGCATTTACTTATTACGCTTAGTGCTTCGCACCATATATGCCTGTGATATTAGTGCTTCGCATATGTCATCATTTCCATACGGTGAGATGCGATGTATGTGAATGTATGTTGTGTGGTCCCTCCACCAGGAGACTATCCTGTCGGTGTTTGATTACTGGACTCGTAGGAAGACTAATTCCAACAAGGCTCAGGAAAGGCACCACCCAAATTCGCTTCAGTTGAAAGATCGGATTAACTTTTCGTCAAGTAAATTGCGATGATTTGGGAACCTTCATGCCGAAAAATCGTGAGAGTTACCTAAGATAGGTCAGCCTCTGATAAACCAAACGCGGAGGGAAGTCTCTTCATACTTTCCATTTTCAATTACTTGTAAGAACAATTACTTATAATTTCATTCCATATCAAAGCATTGTAATGGAAAATATGAAGGAATATGTGTACATACATAAAACCTGACATATTATGCTAATACCCGTTTTGTAGGACAACACTCCTATAACGGACACATTCTAACATGTAAATTATTTTTTTACATTCCCTAAAGACTAAACTATATAAGTCTTTTTGTAAGGAAGCAATCAGTCCCGTTACCCGTTTAAAGTCCAAAAAGGCACTAAGCCCACCGTCAGACATGGCTACAAGTGCCCAGCCTGATCCTACTCCTGTTTCCCGAGAGGAGTTTGAAGGACTAAGGAATTAGATAGCAGAATTGGTTGTCTTTTTAAAAGAACAAAGTAAAAATACTCAGGGCCAAACAATGCCTACTCAACCAGAGTCATTCACACCAGGGGCAGTCAGGGTATTGGCAAAAAGATGGAAACCCAAATACCTGAACCTCAGTACAATAAAGGAACCAACAAAACCCCTGAAATCACAAAACTCAGGGATGATCGAGAAACTGGGGATATAAGAAAGAAAGTCCAACAAATGGAGGAAACCATCCGATCAATCAAAGGGATTGGAAACTATGGAAGTGTCACCTATTCAGATCTCTGCATATTCCCATGGGCTCGATATCTTGACAAATTCAAAATCCCAGAGTTTAAAAAGTACAATGGGGCAGGCGATCCCTATACGCACCTAAAAGTGTACATTGGCGAACTGGGATCTTATGCTGAAGATGAAAGCCTCAGAATGTAACTTTTTCAAAGGAGTCTCATTGGAGAGGCTAAAGCCTGGTATGCCCGACTTGACAATGCCAAAATCCACAACTGGGAAGAATTGGCCCACAACTTTCTAAATCAGTACAATTTTCAGTCACAAATGGCACCAGATTGATACCAAGTGACTAAAGTGAAAAAGCAAAGTACTGAATCTTTTCGAGAATATGCCCAAAGGTGGAGACATCTAGCAGCGCAAGTCATTCCATCAATGACAGAAAATGAGATGGTAATGACGCTTATTGATATCCAAGAAGCTCCTTACTACGAGAGGATCCTAGCAGGCATAGGAAAGCCATTTTCAGAAATGATCAAACACAGCGAGATGGCAGAGATGGGCCTGAAGGCAGGCAGATTAAGGACTTCACTGCCTTGGAAGTAGCCGCCAAACATATACAGACTGGCAAGTATGCGAGCGATCCCAAGGGTGTACCCAATAAAGGCATTGAAGATGTATCCCTTGTTGTACAGGGGCAAGCTAGGAGACCAAACTATAGTCCCCCCATTTGGAAAATGCAAGACAATCTGCCATCTCAACAACAGGCTGCATTCAACTAATGCCAGGACAGAAGAAGAAAATTTAAAAGAGCAAAAAATCGGGTGTTCACTCTACTTGGCGATTCCCTTGAAAATGTATTGGCGATATTATTGGATCACAAGAAAATTATCGAATTGGCCCCACCTCTAGAACCAGGGAGCAAAAGATACAATCCAAGCCAAAGATGTGCTTACCACTCAGGGTCTCCAGGACACGATACACAAGATTGCTGGTCTTTAAAGCATAAAATTCAAAATCTGATCGAAAGTGGCAGTATTGTGGTCCAACAACCTGATCAACAAAATGTCAACACCAACCTTCCGTTGCAGCATGATACGAGGGAAGTAAACATGATCGGGTCAGGAAGCACTGAAATATATTCAATTCATAAATGCATACGAAGGATTGAGGAATACCCCCAAAGGCACAAAATGAATGTCCTAGAGTGGGAAAACCCGGAGAAGGGTATGCCAGTAATGCAAAAATTAGAGACGATACAAAATCAAGTAAATTTGCTGGCTAAGCTGATAGTGCGCCAACATCAGGAAACGAGGCAGTTTTTCACTTAATTATCAGAAAGCCAAGAGAAAAAGGAGGTTAATCACAATGCAAGCCCATATCTCTCCATGATGAGCCAGCTAAATAAAGAAGATCAAAGCAGGCTGAAAGTACAAGAAAAGGGGGATAATAAATGTGCTAAAAGATCTCGCCAGCGGAAAAATTGCTCGAGGGAATGCGAATTCTCAAAGATGAAAGATCAAACAACCTCTAAAAGAGTCTGAAAATTAACTCCTCTGAGCAAATCAAATGAAGAAATGCTACACTTTCTGATAAGCGAAGGAAGGATTACTGAGTTGCTGCCTCCTATAAATCCCAAGATAAAGAGTTATGATTCCACCAAAATATGTCTCTACCATTCTAACTCACTTGGACATACGACTGAAGAATATTGGTCTTTGCGACATAAAATCCAGGATCTCATTGAAAATGGAGAGCTGGAGATAGAATTTCCCATGACCAAAACAGGCGAAAAGGAAATAAAAAGATTAAGATGTCCATTTGAGACAGACAGTTCAAATGAGGCGAAGGCTATGAGCGACAATTCTGCTAGAAGGTGGACTGATCCTAATGCAAGTAATGACAGAGGAGACAAAGACATCCCCAAAGGAGATTCCTCCGCCAACATTAAACATCCTGTGGTCCAAAGATATCAACCACGTTCCTGATTTTATCACCTTAGATGATGAGGAGGAAATACTAATCCTTTCCAAAGAAGAAAAAGCCAAAAAGGAAACTTCCTTGCGAGAAATGCAACAACCGTTCGAGGGAGATTTCATGGTCGAGTTATCTCAAACCCAGGAAAAAGGTGAAGAAACAGATGAAGAAAAAGGTGGTGAGATTATTGGGGAAGCCAACCCATTGAAGAATCCAGAGTTCATACCTTTATGCGATGGGTCCCGTTCAAGTGTCCCTGAGGAATGTACTAAATCAGGAAGCGATCAAGTTATGGCTATAAGTGAAGATATTCAGAATCAAGAGGTAACCTCTATCGCGAGCCCTGAAGGCAACATAACCATGGACAACTGGACTATCATGCCTCAGCTAGCCAAGAAGATACAGATCCAGAGGATACAGTTGTGAGTTCCATGGGATGTTGGGACGATATCATTTTCTTCGCAATGTGCCATTTATTTTCCATGCATGTAAAGACAAAAAAAAGAAAAAAGAAAAAAAACAAAAAAAATAAATAAATAAAAAAGAATGAAAAAATAAAAACAAAAACAAAAACACAAACATCTCTACACCTTTCTCACCACTTACCACTTTGAACCTTTTCAAACCAAAGTTGGAACTATGCAGACATGATCTCCCCTCCTCAATGGGAGTACGTAGGCGGCCATGTACAGTGCGGTCTAACCACTACAAAAATGGATAAACCCCTTCAACCAAGCTCAACCTCCAATAAATATTTTCAGCCTTTTAAACCAAAGCCTGAACTACGAAAGACCTGATCTTCCTTCATCAATGGGAGTACGTAGGTAACCATTTATGGTGCGGTCAAACCAAATAAAAACCCAAAAACCCCAAACAAACACATCTCAAACAAACACTTCTCAAACTGTTCAGCTCACCAGCGGGAACTACGCAGACCTGTTCTCCCCTCATCAATGGGAGTACGTAGGCAACCATCAGTGGTGCTGTCTAACTCTCAAAAGAAACATCCAAACCCAAACATCAATCCCAAGGACAACCTTCCAAGCCAGCGACCCATGTCGAGAAGACCCAACAACACTTTAATGTCATCGAATTTGGCACAAATCTCAGAAAAGAAGAAACAACGATACACTAAGACAACCAGCAGTGAGGACCTTCAAAAAGTTGACACCCTCAATCATAAGTCTTCATCAAATCATAAGAAAACCATAAATGCTGATTGCGAGAACAAGTCAGGAACAATAATTAAGGGCATCAAAGCCCAAATCCACTACCAGTTCACCATTTGGTAAAAGGCTCTTGCGATCCCGGCGTCTTATTAGCTCATCTGTCAAAGCAACTATCCCAAAAAACAAGCAAGGCTGGGGCAATTTCAAAATTAGCGACAACCCGATATTGGAGCCCTTACAACAAGACCGAGGCAATCTCAGGAATAGCGACAACTCAACATTGGGGCATTTATCAACCATCCTAAAGAGAAAAATGTGCCAGTCAGCACCATCAGCATGGTACATCATCATCAGAGCTTCTTTCACATCATCTCATTGGCGATATTACTCACTTGCGACTTTATTAACAAAGAGAGTTTCTCATATGAACCCTCGGCATCAACATGAGAAAGAACTGGGGCATTGTCCAATTCCAAATAATGGAAGGAGGTTAGGGCGGGATCAAGCCTCTCATCAAAAGAAGGAGAACTCCTGAAAGAAATCATGGCAACTTTAACTTTCCTTTACAAAAGAAGGAGAAAATTCTCAAGAAAGTCCTTAACTCAAAAGTAGAAGGCCAATGACAAAAGGTCTAGCGAATGAAATTCTCATCATCAAATGCGTCAACCTACGTCAAGTCCTCACAAGTCGAGGCCTCTACACCAAAGTTCAAATTTGGGCAGCGAAAGAACGAGTTGCACCCTCCAGGGACGTCAGTGGCACTCAGATCATCAGTTCAGTCAGGTTACGAATCAAACACTCAAGAAAATGGGGCATAAGCACCCAACAGCGAAAGGAAACTCCAAATCACTTCAAAAAGGGTGAGCATAATATCAGGCAGAGTCTGGCTAAGCAAACCTTGGAATATTACTTCAGCAAAAGTATCAGATGATCCAATATTCTAAACCATTGGCATCAATTTAGCGTAACATCAAAACAGTTCAGCGATGAAAGCTTCATATACCACCATTCGAGTGGGAACCAAAATAGTTTGGCGATCAGCAGGGTAGGCACCGTTGCAAACTACCAACGTATACACCAGGAAGGTCTGGTGATCTCAAAACGTCATCCCCATCAGAGATGTGGAAAACAACTCAACTTATCTTCATCAAACAAGCGTTAGCGACACCAACAAAAAGCCAAACCGTTGGAGTCAACACCATCATAAGCATCATCGATGATCGGTAAAGGTAAAGCAATTTACAAAAAGCATTTTAGCATTCATCATAACATTCATTACATTGCGATTTACGATTTGCGATATGTGATATGCGATGTGCGATTTGCGATGTGCGATTGGCCAAATGCAAAATGCGATGTGCGATTTACGAACTGCAATTTGCGAAAATATTTTAAAATTCATCATGACATTCATTACATTGCGATTTATATCATTAAAAATACCTTGTCATATTTCAAGTGTCTACTAATCTTTATCATGTCCATTCCATTGCATTGCATGAACATGATAAAGAGGGGCATTTGTAGATACTCAAATTTTTTTTTCCTGTTACTAACTATGCAGGAGGGCAAACGCGTCTATTTTATACTCTAAAGATAACCCTGGAGGACCACAACATCAATTCAACCCCAGAGATAGCCCCGAGAGATCCAGTTTCCAATCCCAGAGATAGCCCTGAGGGATCAAGATAACCTCAGAGATAACCCTGAGGATAATCAAAGTCAACATCAAGTCAACCCCATAGATAACCTGAGAAAAGACTACCACAACTGCGCAAAAACCGGAGATAACCCCGGGAGGGGAAAAATGGTCATTTTGCCAACTCAACTTCAACTCAAATCAAATCAACTCATTTCAACTCAAAATGCTTCATTATAAGTCCCACAAGAGCCATATCTTAACTTTCAAGCACAAACTACGCAAAACGGCTCACCGGATTGCCTGACAAAAACTCAGAAATGCTATTTCGGTCACGGACCCATCTTCTTAAAATCATAAAAGGTCAAATCCTACGTCATTGTGTAGCTCTCAGAAAGAACTTTCCGGAATGGTATGGCACGCTTCCATCGGACTCTCGAATTGAAAGTTATGAACGACCGAGCGAACAGCGCGTTGTTCGAGTGTACGTACTTCGACACGACGGGACCCACACTGCCCGAGGCACCCTGGGCAGCCGCAGGTACACCTGCTGCTGCAGCAGGTACACCTGAGGAACCCCCCTTTATAAATAGAGGGCTTGGGGTGGCCATATTTGTAAGAGAAAAGGCGATGAAGCCCTGTCCAATTTGCTCTGTACACCCTATAAACTGAGTGCTTTCTCATTTTAAACACTTGTAAGCTCGTATATAACTACTTTTCTACCGGCGGGAGCCGAGTGTTCATACACATAAAGCTATAGAAGTCTTCTTTGGCAGTCCACTGTAAGCCTTCTTACACACTTTAAAGTCTTTCTCTTCATCTTTGCACACACTATTCTTCACGTTGAGGGTCGTGTTGTGTGCGTTTGCCCGAACTTTGGTCCGTGATTTTATTTCAGTTTGTGTATATATATTTATATATATGAACAAACATTATCGAGTTATGCCTCGATTAAGCCTAGACTTCGGTCTGGAGCATTTACTTGCTTTTGTATATATATATATATATATATATATATATATATATATATATATAAACTGTTGTCGAACTTTGTTCGATGAGCCTGAATTTTACATCCGGTGCATTTACTGCTTTAATATATATATATATATATATATATATATATATATATACTATATATTAACTGTTGTTGGACTTTGTCCGATGAGCCTGAATTTTATATCCGGTGCGTTTATCGCTTATATATATATATATATATATATATTCATATTTCGTCCCACCTAGAGTTTACTTCGTGGTGGTTGACCGTTTTTACTGCTTTCTGTACATTTCGTCCCGCCTGGAGTTTCCTCTGTGGCGGTAGATAGATTTTACAGCTTTATTTATATTTCTGATCTCCCATGGAGGTGCTTCGTGGTTGGTGATCATGTCTGTATATATATATATATATATACCTGCTTACTGCGTTTATATCAACTGCGACATCATGTGAGCCTAGAAATTATGTGATCACAGATTCAGTCTACTGAATCTAGATTCGATTCCCGTGATGGACCTTTTCAGCTGTAAGTAGCTTGTAAATTTATCTGTGATGTTTGGATTTCCTCAGATGGTTCTCATAACCATGAGGAATTCAGCACCTTTTGTACATTATTTTCATACAGATGCCTCGTATTTGTAAAATAAAATCAATCAAGCCGAATACGGAATAAAATGAAAGTATCAAAGGCCTCAGTTACTATTGAGCACAGGGGTTGAGAAACCTCTTTTAAAACATCACTGCTATAGAGTACTATAGGCTGATCACCTGGAAGTGCTCGTAAGTAATGCGGATGTACAGCCTTAGTGCTGTGATATCCTTTTCAAGTATGAAAACTAAAAGCTACTGTTCATGGTCTTCGACCGGTTCAGAATTCCCAATCTACTATATACATTGGGAATTGATGATATAAAATGTTAAAGTATTATTGTTTCATAATACTTCATAACTATTTGTTCAGTTATGTAGGAATTGTTATATAATTCACGAATGTGGTATTACTGTTATCCTTTGATAAACTTGCTGAGCTGTCATGCTCACTTCTTGCGTGAATTATATAATTGCAGTTAAGGATGAACGTACTGAGAAAGCTAAGAGAGATAAGGGCAAGGTAAAGATGGATACTTAACCATCGTGTAATAAACTAGTATGTTTATATGTATTATACATTATGAACAACGAATGATGTAATCAGTTTATGAACCTAGGAAGGATTATACTTTGATTGTAATAAGAAGATAGTAATTACATTCATTTTATTGTATTTCAATGGAATGGTTGTATGAATGTTAGTACAGTGGAGCACCATATGTCGGGTTGGATGATACCCGAATTTGGGGGCGTCACAGGTTGGTATCAAAGCATTAGGTTATAAAACTTAAGGGGGGAAAACCTTAGGCTAATAACCTCGTAAGGAAGGTAAAGTCCGAAGAATGAAATTCAAGTTAAATGAATTAATAGGGTATTGAGATAACTCAGTATCGAAAGCATTAAAAGATGGAAATTAATTTTAAATAAATTAAATATGATTTGTGCTTATACTATTGTGTATTATGTACTAATCAAATTGTTATGTGTTATTGTAGATGTCAATCGATAGCATGATGTATAGACACATTCACGTTATGAGTGAAGAGTCAATAAACTAAGTGGAGGTAGTACCAATGCCAGTGGCGGAGGTACCATTAGTGGTTCTAGAAGACTCAGACATAGAGGAGTACATCTCTGAGGAGGAATACTCTAAAGAGACAATGGGATTAGCATCATATTTGAATGAGATGCTGGATGTAGAAGAGGAGATGGAGGTAACATCGATTAATATGGTGGTTCCTACTCAGGAGCCAACACCTCCGGATGCAATGAGATCATTGTATCTGGCAGTGTTGGATAGGAATGTGCATCTGCGCACTGTGGTAGAGACGCAGAATGAGGAGATAACCGCCCTATATGAGGCGAAAGAGTCTGCAGAGGCAGATTTTGAGCCAGAGCACGATGAGAAAGTGCTTATGACAGATAAATCATGTGATTATAAGGAAGAGGCCGTAGAGCTTCGAAAGAAACTGGTTAAAAAAGACCAGAAAATAGCTAAGATGTCATACATCCACGAATGTGCTCATGAGGATTTCAAGTTAAAAATTGCTTGTTATTCTATTGAGTCCGGGCAGACTCGACATACCATAAGTCGAGATATAGTGTCGATTCTGGTAAATCAAAAATATGAGAATGCCGTTCGACAGTGTTAGTAGATCATTAGATCTTTTTGTATGTAGTAGTGACGTAAAGCCCTCTTTTATATAATTAAAGGGTAGTCTTTTTGTTAGTCCCAATTTTTGTAGAAGGCAATCATGGGATAGTATGTAATAGCTTTTGGCTAAAGGAACATGATGTAAATAGTTTTGACTATGAAAGAATATTAATATAATGAAGCTTTTATTTAATCTGCTTGTTGCGGTATGAGTTGTTGTTGTTTGAGAATGATAACGTAGTAGTTAAATAGATAATAACGAAACTTTATTTATTTAATCAGAATTATGCCGCCAAGAAGGAGACAACGTAACCAAGAGGCCGAGTCTCATAATGAGAATCAGAGGGGTCCTAATAACCCTATGCAAGAGTTCGTTAATTTATTAATAGATGCATTTAACCAAGTGGGGGGGAGGGGGTGGGATTCCTGTAGCTCCTGGGGTAGTAAGAACAACTACCTTTAAGGAATTTAAGAGTGTGGGTCCTCCTAAGTTCCAAGGAACGACGGACCCTTTAGAAGCCCAGACATGGGTAAAAGAGATTGAAAAGGAGTTTGTGATAACAAACATAGGTGAGGCACAGAAGACTTCTTTTGCGATCTACATGATGAAGGGGGAAGCCAACTACTGGTGGGAAGCTCACCAGGGTGGGGCTAGAACAGAAGCTGTTACGTGGGAACAGTTTAATAAGGTAGGATGTAGATTAAGTTCCTAGAACTTAAGCAAGGGGATATGATAGTTTACCAGTATGCCGCCAAGTTTAATAAATTGGCAAGATTTGCTCCACACCAGGTGGATATAGAGGAGAGGAAGGCGCCAAGTTTGAGCAGGGCTTAAAACCCTGGGTCTATAGTAGAATATCAATTTTTTAGAGTGCTTCCTACGGGACCATTCTGGAAAAGGCGATAATAGCAGAAGGTGGTGGCGAGGCATTGTCTCAGTACCACAAAGAGCGAAAGAACAAGAGTAAGTTAGAGGGAGTGAGTAAGGTTGAAGTTGCCAGCGGAAGCGGCAACTTGCCAAAGAGGAAGAGTTTTAACCCTGGGAATACTGGGGTAAAGCAGGGAGAACCCAAGAGAAGGATGGAAGCATGTAAGACATGCGGAAAGACTCATATGTGAGTCTGTTTAAAGGGGAAAGAAGTCTGCTGCAACTGTGGGCAGGAGGGGCATTTGTCACCCAACTATCCTAACCCTAAGAAGAACCAGGGGTGTTTTATCTGTGGGTCATTGGACCACATGGAAAGAATTGCCCGAAGAAAGAGTTAGAGGGAAATAAGGGTTCTGGTAGTGGTAAGTTAGCCATTACTGGACCAATACCATCAGTGGGTAGACCCTCAGCTCGTATGTTTAATATGACTGTCTAAGATGCGATTGCATCAACGGATGTGGTAGCAGGTATCATTCCGGTCAATGAGATAAATGCTTATGTGCTGTTTGACTCGGGTGCTACTTGTTCTTTTATAGCATGTGAATTTACTAAGCGATTAGGTTTAATCCCTGAGAAGTTACCAATACCTTTAGACGTTAAGGTAGTAAACGAAGAGATAATCCCCATTGAACATATTCATAAGGGTTGTTGTGTTGATATTAGAGGGAATAAGTTATCGGTAGATTTAGTACCGATAAGGTTAAAAGAATTCGATGTAATTCTTGGTATGGATTGGTTGGTTAACCATAAGGCGATGATAGATTGCCATAGGAAAAGTGTGAACCTTCGGCTTTCTAAGAAAACCAAGGTAGTGTTCTTCGGTAGTAAATCACTAAGACGCTCTGATTGTCTGTCGATGACACAAGCTAGGAAGATGTTGAGAAAAGGGTGTGTAGGTTATCTGTGCCATGTTGTGGATACCCAAAGAGTGGGAACATCCTTGGACCAGATACCTATAGTACAAGAGTTTGCGGATGTATTTCTGGAGGAGTTACCTGGTATTCCACCGGATAGGGAAGTTGAGTTTGTAATTGATTTGTTACCGGGAACGGCACCAGTTTCAAGGGCACCATATCGGATGGCGCCAGTTGAGATGAAGGAGTTAATGGTTCAATTACAAGAACTATTAGATAGAAAGTGCATTCAACCGAGTGTGTCTCCTTGGGGAGCACCGATGTTTTTTGTAAAGAAGAAGGATGGGTCGTTAAGACTTTGTATCGACTATCGAGGGTTGAACAAGTTAACGATTAAGAATAAATACCCATTGCCCAAGATCGATGATCTATTTGATCCGTTGAAAGGGGCAAAGTATTTTTCTAAGATAGATTTGCGCACGGGGTATCATCAGTTAAAGGTGAGGAAGGATGATGTACCTAAGATGGCGTTCAGAACTCGTTATGGTCATTACGAGTTTTTGGTGATGTCGTTTGGGTTGACTAATGCGCCAGCTGTATTTATGGATATGATGAATAGAGTGTTCAAACAGTATTTGGACAAGTTCGTCGTAGTGTTCATTGATGATATTCTAGTCTACTATAAGACGTCAGAAGATCATGCAGAACATTTAAGAATAGTGTTAGAAACACTAAGGAAGGAGAAGTTGAATACGAAATTCACAAAGTGTGAATTTTGGCTTGAGAGAGTGCAGTTTCTAGGGCATGTTATTGATAAAGATGGCATTTCCGTGGATCCAGCAAAAGTCGAAGCAGTTAATGAGTAGGAGCAATCGAAAATGCCAACCGATGTTCAGAGTTTTTTGGGGTTAGCGGGATACTATAGAAGGTTCATTCCGGACTTTTTTAAAATAGCTACTCCGTTGACAAATCTGACGAGAAAATCAGTTAAATATGTGTGGACTGAAAAATGTGAGAACAGTTTTCAGGAGTTGAAAACGAGATTAAGTGAGGCACCTGTATTGTCCTTACCCGACGATACAGGGAACTTTGTAGTGTATAGCGATGCTTCGCATAAAGGACTGGGTTGCGTGCTCATGCAGCATGTCAAAGTCATTGCGTAGCGTCACGTCAATTGAAGGATTATGAGAAGGTCTATCCTACTCATGATCTGGAATTAGCAGCTGTAGTTTTTGCCTTGAAGATATGGAGGCATTATCTATATGATGAGAAGTGTGAGATATACACGGACCACAAAAGTCTGAAATATATCTTCACATAGAAGGAGTTGAATATGAGACAGAGAAGGTGGTTAGAGTTAATCAAAGATTATGACTGTGATATTTTATATCATCTGCGAAAAGCAAATATAGTGGCCGATGCGCTAAGTAGGAAGGGAAGAGAGAAACTGTCAATGTTAACAACTCAGAATGAGTAGGTAACAGCGATGGCAAGAATGGAGTTAGAAGTTAAGTAACCGGAGGAAGCGGTAGAAATGTTATTTTCCATGGCAACCCAACCAACCATAGTGGAACGGGTTAGGGGAGTACAATTGAACAACGAAGAATGCAAGCAGATGAAAAAGAGGATTGAAGATGAAGAGAAGACTAAGTATAACCTCGATAAGGAGGGATTACTTCGTTTTGAAGGAAGAATTTGGGTTCCAAATGATTCCGAATTAAAGGAAGAAATTATGATGGAGGCCCATAGTTCGAGGTACTCGATATATCCCGGTAGTAAGAAGATGTATCAAGACCTTCGTCAGAACTTTTTGTGGCCGAACATAAAAAGGGAGATAGCATAATACGTTAGTAGGTGCTTAACTTGTCAAAAAATTAAGGCTGAACATCAACGACTGAGTGGGTTGTTGCAACCATTAGAAATTCCAGAGTAGAAATAGGAGCACATCACGATGGACTTTGTGGTGGGACTTCCAACAACAAGAAAAGGATACGATGCTATTTGGGTGATAGTGGATCAATTGACGAAATCGGCTCATTTTCTACCAGTAGGAGTTAAGTATAACCTAGATTAGTTAGCTAAGCTGTATGTTAAGGAAATTATTTCCAGACATGGAGTACCTATTTCGATTGTGTCAGATCGTGATCCACAATTCACATCGAACTTTTGGAGGAGTTTGCAAGAGCAAATGGGAACGCAGTTAAGATTGAGTGCGGCGTATCATCCTCAGACGGATGGTCAGAGTGAGCGGACAATTCAAACGCTTGAAGATATGTTAAGATCTTGCGTTATGAATTTCAATGGGAGTTGGGACGAATATTTACCGTTGGTGGAATTTTCATCCAACAACAGTTTTCACGCTAGTATAGGCATGCCGCCTTACGAAGCATTGTATGGAAGGAAGTGCCGAACTCCATTATATTGGGATAAGGTGGGTGAACGTCGAATGTTGGGACCTGAGATGGTACAGCAAACGGCGGACATGGTGAAGATAATACGTACTCGATTATTTGGGGCTCAAGACCGGCAGAGGAAGTATGCAGATCCTCACAGAGAGAATAGAGAATTCGAGGTAGGGTCTTTTGTCTTTCTGAAAGTATCGCCTTGGAAGGGGAAGATACAATTTAGAAAGAAAGGGAAGTTAAGTCCAAGGTTTGTAGGACCTTTTGAGATCTTAAGAAGGGTAGGAGAGGTGGCTTATGAAGTAGCCTTACCTCCAGAAATGGAACACATTCATAATGTGTTTCATGTGTCTGTGTTGTGACGCCCCCAAAATAGGTATACAACACCCATTCTGAGTCGCCAAATACATGGTACAGAAAGCAAACTACAACTTCAATAATACAATTGTCATGCAAAATACGACAACACATACGGTGAGTTTAAATACAAGTATTGTCTTTTGGACAATATCCACACTCAAATAAATCCTCATTACAATTATTCAAACACTATTTTACAGAAATAGTGAGGACTGCTAAAACATCTTTCTAGAACCATCACTCCATACCCTGACTAGATCCTGCTATGTTCTCACCTCCTGAGAAGAAAAAATGGAACAAAAAGGAAAAGGGTGAGCTCAACTAGTCCAGTAAAGAATATTATGACTAAGATAATATACAACAAATTATCGTTAGTCTTCAACATGGAAAAAAATTTGATAGAATATAATCGACAACAAGTTTTAGATCAACAACTGCAGCGGAAACAACAAACCATTAGAAGAGTCAAGTAGAGAAAGAATTCTACTATCTTCTAAGATTTAAAAGTCCATCATCAATATTTTATCCCTGTAACATCAATTAATAATCATCTTTATCTAAATATTCATCTTTGCACTACAGGCCAAAGATATTCATTTGTATCACCTGTCAGTCATGTTCATCCCAACACCTGTTCATCTTTGCACTACAGGCCAAAGATATTCATTAAGTAATCATACATCTTTGCACTACAGGCCAAAGATATTCAGTAATATCATCATTTAGGACTGAGGATGATGAAAAATATCTTAAAGAGAACGAATCCAGTGAGACAGAAGGACAAATATTAGGGATTCATATAACAGTTTATCCAAGATCAATAATACTTCATAATAATTAATTGTGAAGCAGAATTCAAAAATAAAGATCAAAACATGGATACAATCAAAGATATCAACCATAATAGACATCTTGGACCAAAAAGAAAAAATTTTATTTTTCGGTAAATAGTACCGTATTCGTGAATAGTGCCGTATACGTGAATAGTATCGTATACGTAAATAGTAATCCCGACACAAAAAGTTCCAAATTTGATAAAAACTCATATCAATATTTCAGCATAATGATATTGAAGAAAATAATATCATTTAAGAAGAAAATAATATCCCTTACCTCAAAATATCAGTACTTCTGGTCGGAATACCGGTATAAGGCTAAAAGAAACTTGCTCTGATGAATAGAAACTCTCAAAGTATCTAAATACTCACAAAATACACTCAATAATCTAGAGAGAGAAAGAGAGAAAACTTGTTTCTAGTGTGATTTTCAATTCTAACTTAGCCCTCTATTTATAGGAAAATATTAGCACGTCGAAGCAGACTTAACCTACAACCTGATGGCTTTACCTGCTACTATTCTCACCCACCACATTTGAATAAAAATCTCAGCACATTTTTTCACCAACCAAGAGTGGGGCCCACCAATTTTAGAATTTTCCATCAAAATGATAAACTCCGAAAATTCAATAATTTTTGAATCAGTCATCTCGTAAAATTCATAATAAATCATACGTTCATTTTTAACGGTTCAAAATTTGTGGACATATACTCAACTTATATATGTATAACATATCCAAAAATTACCACGATCCAACGGTCGGATTAAAAATTATAACCCCCGCAAAATATCTCAAAAACCTTGATTTTTAATACCTCCATTCCGACAAAAATACTGATAAAAACCTCAACATTAACTCCTTCATTTTTAACCACAAAAATATATCTCTCATTTATATCCACATAAAATAAATATTTTCTTATCATATGAATCAATAATTAATTATTCACAAATAATATTACAGAATCACATTTATGACAACCAGGCCGTTCCCAGGAAAGAGGGGGCTTTCCAATAAGGATTTCTCCTTACTGGCGCGCAATTAGATGACCAAACCTCTCCTTAGACAGAACTTTCTAGACATTGTCAATAATGCTATCTAATAATATTATTCAAATAATATGAATTATTGATCTGATAATAGAAAATACTGTGCAGCAACAATTATTGAAACAACAATAATATAAAATATCAACGTAACAATTATTGAATTAATAAAATAAAATATTGAACAATAACTACTGTAACAATTATTGAGTAGTGCCTTCTTACGTAAGAATCAATAATTGGTGCAAAACTGTGTGCTACTGTATTTTAACCACCGGGTATTCCAACAGTATTAACGGTAACAACTACGCCGTTATTTATAAATAACTTATACTTGTCGTTTTCTTCATCCAATCGCTTTCCGTTATGGGGCCCACACAAGGCTGCGCCGTCGTACGAATATTCCCCGACAGCAAGAATATTCCACGACCAAACGAATATTCCCCGACAAAATGATTATTTTATAACCACTTGCTTATTTTGCAAAATTTGCACATTTCACCCATAACCAAAGTATTATATCAAATTAACCCCTTATTATTCACAATAATATTTAGAGAAAATTTGATTTTATTCATTAATAAGTTGGGGTCTTACATGTGTTGCGTCCTTATAAACCAGACTATAAACACATAATAGAGTATGACTCTATTCAGGTAGAGAAAGATTTATCCTATGAGGAACTTCCAATTCAAATTATTGATAGGAAGGAACAAGTATTAAGAAATAAGGTCATACATTCAGTGAAGGTGTTATGGAGAAACCACAATGCTGAAGAAGCAACGTGGGAGCTCGAAAGTAAAATGAAGAAAGATTTTCCTCATTTGTTTATGTAATTATAAGCTAAGATTCTGGGGACAGAATCCTTATAAGGGGGAGAGAATGTAACGCCCGAGAAAATCAGATTTTTATGACAATTAAATTTTTATTTGATTATGTGAATTAAATGAATTTAATTGATTTATTTTGTGAGTAAGCTATGTGAAGGTCGTTCTATGACCTAGAATGTGTTTATATGGTTAGTAATCTGGCTACGTGCTAGAATTAATTGTTTAAAATTTTCGAGACGAAAATAAATGATTTCAGAGAAATTTCCGTAAAAATACTATTCATCCATTTCTGTTTGGGGAATTATTTTGAAATTCTGAGAAACGCGTAATGATAGAATATCGAGATAAGATGAAATATCTGATAATATTTCATTTATGGCAAACGAAGTTTTTGCCTGCGGACTTAAAACCTAAGGGTTGAGTATATTGATTTTCGAGAAAGAAATGATATGCGTAGAAGGAATTGAGTTATGGATAAAGCGTGTGTTATACAAGTTTGATACTATTTAGTATCTATGTATAATACGATGAGTTAATACGAAGTACAATATAATTATTGTATGGGTATTATACGAAGAGAATACGTGAATTATACGTATAGAATACGATTCGTATTGTAGAATTAAGTTAAGACTTACGGTTAATTCATTTGAGTTGGATTATGTTTAGTCGAATTAAGTGAATGAGTAAGCCCAAGGGATTAATGGGTTAAGCCCAAGTCAAGGCCCAATGATAGATTTCTTAAGCCCAATGCACGAAAAATCGAACCGTTGGGTCACCGAATGGGTAAAAGCCATGGGGAAACCTATGGGGATGACTCATGGGAAAGGGTGGGCCGGCCCCTTGGTGTGCACGCCAAGCATAATGCTTGGTCACCAAGCATTTTACTTGGTGACCAAGTGTGAATAGTAATGAGGTGGGAAGGTGTAATGTCTAGATTGCCCTCCATTTCATTTTTTATAAATGGAAAGCAAAGGCTGGTCATTTGAGAGTTTTTAAATTGCCCAACCTAGATTATTTAAGAGAGAAAGAGAGCTAGACTCATCCAATCATACACTTTGGAAAGGGTAATAAGTCGAGTTGACTTTATTAATGATATTAAGTTAACAAAGACATAGAAGAGAAAGAAGTTGGTAGGAACAATGTGAACAATTGTTTGATAGCTAATTACAGTGTGCTATGTGAATATATCATATATATTCTGTAAACGTTGTGGTCAGTCGATTAAGTTATTTGAAGACGCTGAAAGGCAAGTTTCTTAATGCTTATCTGACTTTCAAGTTAGCCAAGTTTTATGTGATTCATTGTACTGAATTGCATGACTGATTTTAAAAAAAGGGTCGATGCCAGATTTAATTCGGCTAGACTACTCGTAAGATATAGATTGATTGATATTCATATCTTTCTATATAGAAATATTAACGCTATCCTATGCCGAGAAATTGGTACGGACGTGAAGGTAAGGTTTGTCTATGAACAAACAAAAGTATTTTTCATCGATATTTCGATGGGCACGCGAGTTTGCAAAAATGTTAAACGTAAATACGTTTAACGAATGAATGTTAATCAACATAGAGTACTATAGGCTGATCACCTAAAAGTGCTCATAAGTAATGCAGATGTACAGCCTTAGTGATGTGATATCATTTTCAAGTATGAAAACTGAAAGCTACTGTTCATGGTCTATCGACCGGTTCAGAATTCCTAATCTACTATATACATTGGGAATTGATGATATAAAATGTTAAAGTATTATTGTTTCATAATACTTCATAACTATTTGTTCAGTTATGTAGGAATTGTTATATAATTCACGAATGTGGTATTACTGTTATCATTTGATAAACTTGCTGAGCTGTCATGCTCACTTCTTACGTGAATTATATAATTGCAGTTAAGGATGAATGTACTGAGAAAGCTAAGAGTGATAAGGGCAAGGCTAAGATGGATACTTAACCATCGTGTAATAGACTAGTATGTTTGTATGTATTATACATTATGAACAACGAATGATGTAATCAGTTTATGAACCTGGGAAGGATTATACTTTGATTGTAATAAGAAGATAGTAATTACATTTGCAAGAATTTTCAAGACAAAAATAAAATTTTTTTGGGAACAAAACTATTTTTGGGGAAAAAGACGAAATGGCACTATCCACCCGACGAAACCCTAAGGGTTAGGGTTTGAAAAACCTAAGCTTTTTCGAGATTTCGGTATGTCGAAATGGCATTCTGTCGAAATATTTGACGATAATATATCGTGAAAAGTTAAGTAACCCGATACAAGTTTTTCTCGAAAAACGTGCTGAAATCGGACGAAATAAAAGCGACGAAAAGTACTGTTATGTACTTTTTATTTGTTTAACTACGTTAGGGGAAAAACGTGAAGAAAAATGCTTAACGCCAAAAAGTGTTTTTCAATTTTTTAGAAATCCGAAGAATACGTAAAAGTTAATCGGTAAAGGAAAGACGAAATATCCAAAAATATTTGGATTCCGAGAATCGCAGTTTTTAAAACTGTTGGACGAAACCCGAAAGACGGAACCACGAAACTTCCAAGGAAAGTTTTGTGAATAGTAAGGAGGTGTATTGAGGAGGTGGGAATAGTATGTAGGTGTGAATAGTAAGGCGGTTTGGCCAAATGATCAAAACGCCCCTAGCCTTGAAAATTCTATAAAAAGAAGCCTTATGTTCATTTGAATGAGATTTTGAAAATCCTACACTTTAAGAGAGAAAGAGAGAGAGTTTAATAGCTTGGAGAAGAAGAAGAAGGAAGAGATTGAGCATGGTTGATCATATCGAAGGGTTCGTAAAATAGAAAAGCTAGTGAATCGCCGACTTTGTCTAAAGGAAGAAAAATAAAGAGGAAAGGTATTAAAACCTAACTCCTAAGTTAGTTTTTCTTTAAATTTGTATGTTCAAAAACATGACTTAATGAGTATAAGAAGTAGATGATGTTAGGAATGATTTCATATGGTTGAAATCATGAGAAATGAAGAAATAAGAATTAGAAGTTTATTTTATAAATTTCTTAAGGAAGTATAAGATTCGTAATAAATTTGAATGATTCAAGTGGATTAAATGAATGAGTAGGTGAAATAAGTAAGGAATGGTGTTCTATAACATTAAATTCCAAGAAAAAGTGAAATTGTAATCAAAATATCGATTAAAAATGAAGAACGAACGAAGAACACGAAGAACGTTGTTGACAGGTAAATTTAAAACCATCGTAGTGTAATTGTTGTTGATGGACAAGTTTAAAACCATTGCGTATAAGTTATATGCTTAATGTTTGGTTATGAACGGTAGAAACGTTCAAAAAGAACGGATTAAAACTGAGCTATAACGAAGTTATGACAAAAATTTTGTAAAAGATGGAACGAGAATTAGAAACTTAGTAAATGAACCCGAATGTGTGGGATTTAGTAGGAAAGCAAGAGAATGTAGAAAACGTGAGTCGTGGACTCAAGAATGAATGAGTTCCGAGTTTGGATGACCGAATTACGGACGAACGAACGAAGAGCGTTAAAAACGTAAAATGAACTAAGGGTGAAGATCAAGCCAATCGAATGGAATGTTAACAGATTTAGAATGAAGTTCTGTCTGAGGGGTATTGAAGTACGTAAGATAAGGAAGAGAATGGCTTTGGAATGACCTCGTTCCGAGTTATAGTGAAGAAGTTATGGAAGCGGGAAGTATACGTCTTAAACAATTTCCAAGACTTAGAAATTTTTGGGAATTTTGAGCTTGGCGCCGCAGCGCTAGCCATGCCTTGGGAAGCGGAACTGCAGCGCGAGGGCTGGGCCATCAGCTATTGCTAAGTGGTGTCTCGGGGTGAAGAAGAAGGAGGAAGCTGGCGCCGCAGCGTCGGTGTAGGGAAAAAGCCAATAATGAGCTTTTAACTACTCAAAACCTAGGGGAAGTGTACTGAAAGATAATGAACATATAGTTTATCAAATGTAACCCTTAAACAAGTGAATTAAACCTTAAATGAAGGTTGAACATAAAGATTAAACGAGATTAAAAGATGAAGAATGTAAACGCAGGTTACGGAACCGATGTCCGGGGACCGTAGTCGCGATAAATGACGTGGGGGATTAATATTATTATGATTCCTTAGACGTTGAGTGACAAGGGTAATGAATAACATTTCCATGTTATGTCATGGTAATGAGAGATAAGTTTAAACCATATAAACGCTGTGAACGCAACATTGTTGTAATGAACGATCGGTCTTAGCATACAATGAATGGTATGGCTTCGGCATTAAGAAAGAGTACTGAACATGGGGTTCATGTAATGGATAACGAAAGTAAATAAGATATTAATTATCAAGAAAGTCGTAATGAACGGTAATAAGATTAACGAAAGTCGAATGTGGGTCGGATGGAGAATGTTAAAATAAAATATAAGCATTAAACACTTTAACCGATATGAAGGTTGAGTATACGCAAATACTAAATAGATAGAATTAAAGACAAGGGCGTTAACGTAACGAAGTCGAGTTAATGATTAACTTGAATGATCGCTCTGAGTGTACAAAAGACTGTATGACTTGGACGATAAAGATTGAATCCTGAGGTATGACACTTAGTTGCCAGAAGCCATAAAGAATAAGAAATTGACTTAACGAACATTATAGTTTAATAGTTCGAATAAGTTAAGATAAGTTAGGTTGTGGTACAATCGTAACCTTTGATGGTTGACATATGGGAGCTGTACTAAATAATTCCTTTAGAGAACGAAGGTATATACGAAACTGACAACCGATCTAACTCACTGTGATGGCAGTGTAGGTGGGACGGGAACTTGTTTGTTGGTTGTTTGTGAGAAACCACTCGGAGTACCATATGGACTACTAGCAGAGAAGTGATGTGTGCTGAGTCCTAGAGAAGTTATAAGAAGAAAATAAGAATGTAAATCATCAAAGATGATGAATGTTTTGAGTAAGATATCTCCGTATGTCATAAAGCCGTAAACCGGTAATAAAAGTTGGTCGCGTAAACTTAGGTTGCAAGAACGCGAACCCTAAGAAGTAAATTTAAGTAAACCAATGCGTAAGTCAAGTATATGGCTAATTGGTGTACGTGTTTTTTCCTTATGTGTTTTATAGGGAGTGGAATGAGCAGTTCAGCGTAAGCTGTAGCTGTGCGTAAGGCAAGTTTCCTAACTTCATTCATATTTTAAATGAATGATAGTTTCTTAAACTTCTCAGATGTTGAACTTGAGAAGTTCTGTCTATGTGCGAATGTACGATATTTGTAGAAGGTGGTAGAACGTATGAGGCCTTGTGCCATAATGTGAACACTTCGGTGTTTCTATGAGATGAACTATTCCGTGATTAAACTGTTCAATAAGAGAATGCTCTGTTTATACATGATCCGTTATTGTTAAGTCTGTGCTAATGATTCTAGCCAGACAGAATGTGTATGAAAAAGATAGAAGAATGAAAGTATTTCAAAGTGAAAGTGAATATTATTTTAAAATGATAGGAATCAAGATTATTCTTATTATTCAAGCTGCTTCATAACCTTTGTTCGATTATCAAAGTTCTAAAGGAATGTTTGAATTCTTGAAGTTATTTGTTCAACTGTTATGACTTGCTAGGCAATTGAATGCTCACACTTGCTTTAAATAAAAAATATTTTCAGCGAACGATGTTAGAGGAACTTAAGGATTCTGTAAAGATCAAGCTGACAGTATCCAGATGAACTGTCAGTCAGAATGTGAATGAACGAGAAGATCAAGTTAAGACTTGTAATGTAGAAAGATGAAATTGAACTATAGACTAGTTTAATAAACTATTATGTATCCATGGTGGCGGATAAAAGTCACTTTTGTAAGATGAAATGAATAATGTATTTAACATTATTTATAATGAAATAGGTTATATGATTTTTAGAACCTGGGATTTGAGAATGTATGTTGTTATATTTCAGTATATAATGATGTATGTTGAATGAATGATGTTCTCGTGATGCACGGAATCCGGGTGTGAAGATAGACCGGATTTTGGGGCGTTATAAGTTGGTATCAGAGCTAATAGGTTATAAATCTTAGGTATGAGTACCTAAGACTATAATCGTAGAGAAAGTATAAGAAGATCACCACGTGATCATAGTAAATCTTAGTAACAGATGAGTTGTTAAACGATGAATGATTTATAGCTAATGTTATGAATGAATGGTACTACGAAGTGGTACGGGAAAAAGAACTCAGATTGAGTTGTGATGGATAGCATACGAATTAAAGAAAATTCATATTAAGTAAAGAGAAATTTATAAGTTGTAAAATTTCAATTGAGGACTCATGTGATAGCTGAGTTGTATGAACCTTTGTTATGGGCAGTGGTTTGTGCTGGGTGTAACAACTGCTTAGCTTATTGCAGTGATAATCAAAGAAATTGGTTGCGTTATCAAGATGTATATGACGAGAAGGTGAATCTTTTCTCATATATATACTTGATAGGTAGAGAACGATAAGGTAGGTGCGAGTTCTTGAAACTCATACTTATGGTAAGTTCGTGACTCATTATTATATGGTGTGTTTTTGAACTTCTCAGCGAATGGACGCCTATGGTCTGACTGGGATAGTTCTTAAAATTATATTATTGTGGAAAGTTCCTGAACTCATAATGTGTGGTAACTTGATGGACTGTACTAAGGTATAGGGATGTTTAGACTGAAAGCGTGCATTTTCAGTAGAATTAGCATTGAAGGTGCTAGAGAAGATTAAGTATTGTCACAAGTAATACAATGAAAGAAGATGGAGAATATGATATTCCAAGTCATCTAGCTACGCTAGATTTTGAACTTTATTGAAATCGTGCTTATGAGTGCGCGTTTTAAAAAGAAATGAATTGGTTCAACTTTTGGAACCAATGGATTTTAAAAGAACTATTCTTAGTATGTCTATGCTAATTGATTCGGCTAGACAGAAATAGATTTAAAATGTCAAAATGAATTTTATATCATCTGTGCATTCGATGTAAGGATGGTAAAAGGATGGAGTTATTAATGTAATTGAACCTAGTGTTGGATGTGATCTTAGGATCAATAACCCGCTATGGTATGATGCATAATGACAAAGTTATAAACTGACGAAGTCCTCAACGTACTGTGAAAAGTACGGTATCATGACGTCATAAAACGTTTTGATGTATTGCGAAAAGAATTTAAAGAAGTAGTCGATGTCAATTGATTTGACTAGACGAGCGTTTCAAGTTGATATCAAATTTATTGGTATGGTCTAAGCTACTTGATTTAGCTAAGATAAATGATATGTCATGTTTAAAAGAAAATCGAGCTTTCTTTGAAGAGTTGTGCCAAACCAAAATATTTTGGTGCGGAATCTAATGATTAAGTCTGAGGTGAACACACCCCGAAATAGGGTTATACGATTGGTTGATCGCCTACGTATGAAAGAGGTAGTTTACCTTCTTGGTGATTGTAAATTTACCGTGGAAGAAAGGTTACGTCGTCATGCTGTTAAACCGAGTAAGAGTTCATGGTCGATTTGATCCCTCAGCAAAAGTATGAAATGTTTTAAAGGGATTCTTATATTCCTCATTATTCATTCTACTTCATAATTCTTGATATGTTATGAAGGTAAGAGAATGTTAGAAAGATTAGGACTCCTTTGAAGAGAGGTTAAGAAGAAGAGTAAGCTAAAAATTTCGAGGACGAAATTTTGTGAAGAAGGGGTGAATGTAATGGCCCGGGTAAGGGTGTGATTTTAAGAAATTTCGAGGACGGAATATTTATAAGGGGGGAAGAGTGTAACGACCCGAAAATTCGGATTGTCTAAAATTTAAGTTTAAAGAATTAGTTATTAATAAAATAAATTTTTATTCATACTATTCTGTGCTATGTGTTTATTAATCGTTCTATAACCTAGGATGATTATAAGTCAGGAGGATTCCGGCTACAAGTTAAACTGAACGAGTAAGAATTTCCAAGACGAAAATAAAATTTTTCCGGGAACAAAAATATTTTCGGGAAAAAAGACGAAATATGCACTATTCACCCGACGAAGCCCTAAAGGTTAGGGTTTGAATAACCTAAGCCTTTCTGAGAGTTCAGTATGTCAAAATGACATTCTGTCGAAAGATTTGACGATAATATATCGTGAAAAGTTAAGTAAGCTGATAAAAGTTTTTCTCGAAAAACGTGCAGAAATTGGACGAAATAAAAACGACGAAAAGTAATGTTATATACTTTTCATTTGTTTAACTACGTTAGGGGAAAACGTGAAGAAAAACACTTAACGTCAAAAAGTATTTTTCAAATTTTTAGAGATCCGAAGAATACGTAAAAGTTAATAGGTAAAGGAAAGACGAAATATCCAAAAATATTTGGATTCCGAGAATCGCAGTTTTTAAAACAGTTGGACGAAACCCGAAAGACGGAACCACGAAAATTCTAATGGAAGTTTCGTGAATAGTAAGGAGGTGTATTGAGGAGGTGGGAATAGTATGGTGGTGTGAATAGTAAGGCAGTTTGGCCAAATGACCAAAATGCCCCTAGCATTGAAAATTCTATAAAAGGAAGCCTTATGTTCATTTGAATGAGATTTTGAAAATCCTACACTTTGAGAGAGAAAGAGAGAGAGTTTAAGAGCTTGGAGAAGAATAAGAAGGAAGAGATTGAGCATTATTGATCGAATCGAAGGGTTCGTGAAATAAAAAAGCTAGTGAATCACCGGCTTTGTCTAAAGGAAAAAAAATAAAGAGGAAAGGTATTAAAACCTAACTCCTAAGTTAGTTTTTCTTTAAGTTTCTATGTTCAAAAACATGACTTAATAAGAATAAGAAGTAGATGATGTTATGAATGATTTCATATGGTTGAAATCATGAGAAATGAAGAAATAAGAATTATAAGTTTATTTTATAAATTTCTTGAGGAAGTATAAGATTCGTAATGAATTTGAACGATCCGTGTGGATTAAATGAATGAGTAGGTGAAATAAGTAAGGAATGGTATTCTATAACATCAAATTACAAGAAAAAGTGAAATTGTAATTAAAATATTGATTAAAAATGAAGACCGAACGAAGAACACGTGAAGAACACGAATAACACGAAGAAAATTGTTGATGGACAAATTTAAAACCATCGTAGTGTAATTGTTGTTGATGGACAAGTTTAAAACCAACGCGTATAAGTTAGATGCTTAATGCATGGTTAGGAACAGTAGAAACGTTCAGGAAGAAGGATTAAAACTGAGCTATAACGAAGTTATGGCGAAAATTTTGTAAAAGGCGAACGAGAATTAGAAAGTTAGTAAGTGAACCCGAATGTGTGTGGTTTAGTAGGAAAGTAAGAGAACATGGAAAACGTAAGTTGTGGACTCAAGAACAAATGAGTTTCGAGCTCGGATGACCAAATTATGGACCAACGAACGAAGAGCGTTAAAAATGTAAAATGAACGAAGGGTGAAGATCAGGCCAATCGAATAGAACGTTAACGGATTTAGAACGAAGTTCTGTCTAAGGGGAATTAAAGTTCGTAAGATAAGAAAGAGAATGGCTTTGGAACGACCTCGTTCCGAGTTATAACAAAGAAGTTATGGAAGCGGGAAGTAAGTGTCTTAAACAATTTCCAAGACTTAGAAATTTTTGGGAATTTTGAGCTTGGCGCCGCAGCGCCAGCCAAGCCTTGGGAGGTGGCATTGCAACGCGAGGGTCGGGCCATCATCTACTGTTAAGTGGTGCTGCGACGTGAAGAAGAAGGAGGAAGCTGGCGCCGCAGCGCTGGTGTAGGGAAAAAGCCAGTAATGAGCTTTTAACTGCTCAAAACCTGGGGGAAGTGTACCGAAAGCTAATGAACATATAGTTTATCAAATGTAACACCTAAACAAGTGAATTAAACCTTAAATAAAGGTTGAACATAAAGATTAAATGAGATTAAAAGACAAAGAATGTAAACGCGGGTTATGGAACCGATGTCCGGGGACCGTAGTTGTGATAAACGAACGTGGGGGATTGCTATGGTTGTGATTTCTTAGACGTTGAGTGACGAGGGTAATGAATAACATTTCTATGTTATGTCGTGGTAATGAGAGATAAGTGTAAAGCGTATTAACGCTGTGAACGCAACGTTGTTGCGATGAACGATCGGTCTTAGCGTACAACGAACGGGTATTAAGAAAGAGTAATGAACATGGGGTTCATGTAATGGATAACGAAAGTAAATAAGATATGAAGTATCAAGAAAGTCGTAATGAACGGTAATATGATTAGCGAAAGCCAAATGTGGATCGGATGGAGAATGTTAAAATTAAATGTAAGCATTAAACACTTTAACCGATATGAAGGTTGAGTATATGCAAATACTAAATGGATAGAACCTACACCCCGTGTATGGTTTGACCGTAAAATAATAAAGATCAATGATTAAACCATGAATGGTAAAGAACTAAATTAAAGACAAGGACATTAATGTAACGAAGCCGAGTTAATGATTAACTTGAATGATCGCTCTGAGTGTGCAACAGACTGTATGACTTGGACGATAAAGAATGAATCCTGAGGTATGACACTTAGTTGCTAGAAGCCATAAGGAATAAGAAATTGACTTAACGAACATTATAGTTTAATAGTTCGGACAAGTTAAGATAAGTTAGGTAGTGGTACAATCGTAACCTTTGATGGTTGACATATGGGAGCTGGGTTAAACAATTCCTTTTGAGAGCAAAGGTATATACGAAACTAGCAACCGATCTAACTCATTATGATGGCAGTGTAGGTGAGACGGGAACTTGTTTGTTGGTTGTTTGTGGGAAATCACTCAGAGTACCATATGGACTACTAGCAGAGAAGAGATGTGTGCTGAGTCCTAGAGAAGTTATAAGAAGAAGATAAGAATGTAAATCATTAAAGATGATGAATGTTTTAAGTAAGACATCTTCGTATGTCATGAAACCATAAACTGGTAATGAAAGTTCGTCGCATAAACTTAGGTTGCAAGAACGCGAACTCTAAGAAGTAAATTTAAGTAAACTAATACGTAAGTCAAGTATATGACTAATTGGTGTACGTGTTATTTCCTTATGTGTTTTATAGGGAATGGAATGAGTAGTTCAGCATAAGTTGTAGTTGTACGTAAGGCAAGTTTCCTAACTTCATTCATATTTTAAATGAATGCTAGTTTCTTAAACTTCTCAGATGTTGAACTTGAGAAGTTCTGTCTATGTGCGAATGTACGATATTTGTACACGGTGGTAGAACGTATGAGGCCTTGTGCCATAATGTGAACACTTCGGTGTTTCTATGAGATGAACTATTCCATGATTAAACTGTTCAATAAGAGAATGCTATGTTTATACATGATCCGTTATTGTTAAGTCTGTGCTAATGATTGTAGCCAGACAGAATGTGTATGAAAAAGATAGAAGAATGAAAGTATTTCAAAGTGAAAGTGAATATTATTTTAAAATGATAGGAATCGAGATTATTCCTATTATTCAAGCTGCTTCATAACCTTTGTTTGGTTATCGAAGTTCTAAAGGAATGTTTGGATTCTTGAAGTTGTTTGTTCAACTGTTATGACTTGTTGGGCAATTGAATGCTCACACTTGCTTTAAATGAAAAATATTTTCAACAAACGATGTTAGAGGAACTTAAGGATCCTGTAAAGATCAAGCTGACGGTATCCTGATGAAGTGTTAAACAGAATGTGAATGAGCGAGAATATCAAGTGAAGACTTGTATTGTAGAAAGATGAAATTGAACCATAGACTAGTTTAATGAACTGTTATGTATCCTTGATGGCGGATAAAAGTCACTCTTGTAAGATGAAATGAATAATGTATTTAACATTATTTGTAATGAAAGTGGTTATAGGGTTTTTAGAACCTGGGATTTGAGAATGTATGTTGTTATATTTCAGTATATAATGATGTATGTTGGATGAATGATGTACTCGTGACGCACGAAATCTGTGTGTGAAGATAAACTGGATTTCGGGGCATTACAGGGAGATTTACCAAGAACAGATACTTTATAACCAAATTATAACAAATGTGGAGGACGACAATGAAGTAATCCAGTTAGATGGTGGAGATGAACCAAATGAATTAGATCCTGAGTCAATACTTGTGTCAGATGACATTAATACTAAGGAGGAAGAGTTATTGACTGAATCTAACACTAAATATGAAGGTGATGATGGTTATGAATCTGCAATACGTATACAAGATGATTCTGAATCAGACATTGGCACTTGAAAAATGAAATGTATGTTTAGCATTACATGTTTTTTATATCATTGTCATGTTTATGTATTTAACTATTTAAATGCAATTTTTTGTCATTATTATAATTTTATATGCAGATATATATATATATATATATATATATATATATATATAATCAAATATAACTCATACCAACATCTTTATATCACTATCATGTTTATGTACTTTACTATTTAAATGCAATTTCCTGTCATTATAGTCATTTTATATTCATAAATACATGTAATCAAATATAACTCATAATAACATCTTGAAATTTGTAATACATAGATGGCTTCTGAAGCAGCGCAGAAAAAGCGCGGCTTGGGTAGAGAGCCTAATCATATGCCCAAGGCCCCTACTAATTCGGATGATCGGATTCTTATTCAGATTCGTCCTCCTCCGAATAGCACGTACGTCCCACATCATTTATATATAATCATTTTAGATTCTATTTATATAAGATATATAGAACTTAGATGTAAATTGCTTTAATATATCTACATATCGTTGATGTAAATTGTTATATATTATAGTGATTTTTCAGATAATAAGATCGTCAAGTGCATATCACAGCTGTGCTTACAGAATTAGCCTACACCTGTGATTACGTGGGCGAGCACACCTATTGCCCATAAGGATGCAGTTTGGGCTGAATTTCAAGTATGTTTTTTAATTATGACAGATAATATAATATTGTAAGGATAATTGTTTAGTAGTGTTGGATTATATGTTAAAAGTACCATTTTAATATTATTATTGTTGTTTTATTTGCAGAAAAGATATAGATGGGAGGACGCGCATGCTTCAGTGATACAGACATTATTTTGGCAAAAGTGCACCGTCCGCACCAAAGATAATTTGAACAAAGAACGACAAAAAGTCCTTCACAATGCATCGATTGACCATCCAGACCAAGGAGAGGATTACATGCACGAGTATAGACCCTGGCGGTGCACCCGGTCCATATGGGCTAAGATGTGTTCCTAATGGAGAGCTGAGAGCTGGGTGAAAAGACAAAAGACTGCCACCACCAACAGATCCTCGGGTGTACCCGATGGCGAAAAGGCTAAAGGAACATACAATGGCAGCAGTATTTCACAGTTGCAGCATATCACTGCCAGGGTACGTATTTACAAGTTTTAATATATTTACAATCATGAATTGTAGAATATATATCACATTTTTACTTAGTAATATTGAAATATTTTTTGTATAAGAGTCTCAATCTCAAGGTCAGCCTATCCATTGACTGGATGTGTACGTGGCCACCCGTGATGGTCTGCTTGATGCTATCCAAATAACGGTAATAAGTTTTAACAACTTGATCTTGTTTATCAATGGTTACAGAATTTATTTTAATTTAACTATTTCATTGTTAACATGATGACATGATACTTATAAGAACTTATTGAATGAGCGTTATCCTGAAGGCACTCCATGTCCGCCAATTGATCAAGAGTTGTGGGAGAGGGCGTCTGTTGTGAAGAAGAACTACATTAAAGGTCAAGGACAACGACGACGCCCATCCTTCAGTGGCTCAGGCAGCTCTGCTACCCAATCTTCACAGTCATCAAGTCATCCAACTGTTCATACTCCTGCTGACTATGTGAGAGCTATATATTGAGATCGCGATCTTCTCAAGATACTGGGTGGGCACCTAGCGGCTTTGAGTCCTGATGAGTTTGCTGATGCAGTGGCGGCAGCAGCAGCACAACATGGGGATGGCGATGAGGTAATCAATTTGTTATATATTGTCGTAATATATACCAGTATCAACATACTTACTATATTTTTAACTTGTTTTATTGTTTTGTTAATTATAGGGTGATCAAGGAGAAGGTACTCAAGACAATGATGCTTGACGACGGATTTAGTGTTGTTTTGTAGTTATTTGATACGCTTGTACTTTTATATTCATTCTTTGAATGTCTGTTTGTTACTTAAACATTAGATTTGTGGTTATTTATTCAATTCTTATTAGTTTTTAAAGGTTTATATAGTTTATATACTAGTTTGGTGTATGTATCGGTATATATATGGACGATGGATGTTTATATTATTGTGCACATTGTTGATATTATTGTGCATGACAGCCCCAAATTCGGGTCCCAAATCACTGCGGATCCGGTACAATCATTCTATCACTATTCCAGAAGATATAAACATAAATTACTTATACAATGCATTTACACACTAACCCCAAGGTCGAGTAACCTTCACATATACAAAATTCATAACCTGTCTAACATGTAACGTTATTATCATACTATACTATTACAATTTTAACTGCACACATAATCCCAAGCTGAACTTGGCTTTGCCCTTTCCTGTATTTGACGTATTCGTCTTAATCTACAATGTTAATCATTATATAGCAAAGGTGAGCAATAAGTTTGCCCATCAAGTTTAAGTTTAATAAATTAAAGATATATCATGATAAAAAGAATTGAACAATAAGCTGGATAAAGTTCTACAATATAATTGTGAACTAGCATAAAAAAATTTTACATAGCTGAACGAACATTGAACATGAACATATATATATATATATATATATATATATATATATATATATATATATCTGGACCAAATGGTAATGAAGGTGATCAGCCTTTCATACCTGATGAATACATGAAGTATGCACAGAGTGCGATTTAATAATTCTTAGACAAGACAATCAGAAATGATTAACCACAAGTATAATTGAATAATACAACTCGAGGTCGAGTTAAGAAAAACTTGCCTGTATCGTTGATTATCGTTACACATTTTAATAAGATTTGTCTGAAGACCTATGTGACACCCCCAAAAATAGGTATACATCACCCATCTTAGGTCGCCAGATACATGGTACAGAATACAAATACAAACTAATTATACAACAATCGTGTAAAATACGACAAAATATATGCTATGAGTTTTAATACAAATATTGTCATCTAGACAATATTCACACTCAATGGAGTACTTATTACATTTATTATTATATTATTTCACAGAATAGTGAGAACTACTAATGAACCATCTAGGGCTATCACTCTGTTCCCCGACTAGCCCCAGCTACGTTTTCATTTCCTGAAGAGAACAATGAAAGAAAGGGTGAGCTCAACTAGTCCAGTAAGAAATATTATGACTAAGATAATGCAGAATAAATTATCATTAGTCTTCAACAATGTTAAACTGATAAAATACAATAGACATCAAGTTTAACTGCAGCGGAACAAGCAAACCATTAAAAGAGTCAAGTAGAGAATAAAATCTACTATCTTTTATGATTTAAAAGGTTTTTCATCACTTTTATCGCTGGGACTCAGCTTAATAAATAATTCACATCATCGAATCACCCCTGCACTACGGCCAGAGATATTCTTTAGTATCACGACCATAATTATTCATGCACTACGGGCCAAGAATATTTGTGTATTCATTAATGGTCATGATCATGCCAACAACTGTCCATCAATGTACTACGGGCCAATGAGGACTTTTACCACATCATTTGTAACATTACGGTCATGATTACACCGAATAATCCCTGGTCATAATCATACCAAGTTCATCTATGCACTACAGGCCACAGATGACTTTCAACAAAATATAAACATGAGGATGATGACAATGATATAAGAATTCAATAAAATAAGTTCAAGAATTAATTTATCCAGGAACCAATAATGTCTAAATTGTCAACATGATACTGCTTTGTGGAGTAAAATTCAAGAATGCTCAGAAGAATATTTCCACAAAAGGATACTGGATGAAGCGCAAATATCAAGGATATTCCACTAATTTCATGGAGTATAGAAGTCAAAACTTTAACCAACTGAGTATAATAAAGAATGAAATAACAAAAGAAATCACCAGGCATGCGATAGACCGCACATGCAGTTTATTCCAACAGAATAATAATTAACGGAACCAGGTCCGGCGTAAAATGTACAGACAGGATATTCCAACAAAATAATAAAGACAGAACCAGGTCCGGCATAAAACGCATAGACAGGATATTCCAACAGAATAATAAAGACGGAACCAGGTCCGGCGTAAAACGTACAGACAGGATATTCTAACAGAATAATAAAGAATGGAATAACAGAAGAATTTCACCAAGTATAGGGTAGTCCGCGTATACATGTTATTCCAACAGAATAATAACTAATGGAATAACAGAAGTTCTCTTCATGAATACAAAAGAAATAATACCCGTTACGGGTACAACAAATAATATCCCTTACCGTAAAAGAAACTTGATATCGGAGTAGTGAAGTAGCAGAATACTTTTCTTCTCTCTCTCTATAATTTCTCTCTCTAGAGTTTCAGTGAATTCGTAAGAAAATAATGAAGGAATGAGTTTCTATTTATAGAAAAATGGACTACATAGTAACTAACTCATGAACGGTCTAGATTGATTTACTTTAATCTGACGGTCCATATTTAAAGCAAAATTTTTTAAATAAAATATAATATATTCTATTTATAATCTAATAAAACGAATAACTTTATAAAAGATTTTACTATACAAATACTATATGGGCACTATACAAACACTATGCATAATAAAATATAATATATTTTAATTATTGTCTAATAAAACAGATAACTTTATAAAAGTATTCTGTTTTATATAAAAAGATTTTACTATTAGCCTAATAAAACGAATAACTTTATAAAAGTATTCTGTTTTATATAAAAAATTTTTCTATTTTATTATATTAATAATACCAATAAACTAAAACTGAGTGACTTATCACGTAAGCATCAATAATCAATACCGTATGCTACTATGCAACAACGCGTATTACTGTACTTTTACTACCGAGTAGTTCAACAGTATTAATGGTAAAACTTCTGCCATTATTTTCAATAAAAATATTTTTGTCATTTTCTCAATTCGACAATAATTTCGCCGTGGAGTCCACCAATGATTGTGCCGTTGTACGAATATTTCCTGCTAAAACGAATATTCCCCGACCAATCGAATATAATACAATAACTTGCATACTTTGTAAAATTTATAAATACTACCCACAACTATAATATTATATCAAATCCACACCATAATATTAAAAAAATATTTCGAGAAATTTAAATCTTTATTCATAAAATCTGGGGTCTCACAATCTCCCTTCCTTATGAAATTTCACCCTCAAAATTTACGTACATACCTGATATGCCAAAGAGGTGAGGATACCTTGACTTTATTTCAAATTTTAACTCTTGAGGTATAACCTTGAATACCTTTATCGTCGAAAACATAGCATGTTGCATACGTGCATGCCCGACGTCCTCCGATTGCCTCTGAAAACATAATAGCCCCAAAGATAATCATTTTCACCCCTTATAACGATCTCAAATTAAATAAATTAAAGAACAAACGTTGTAGGTATATTCGTCCTCGTTCCGGATCATCTTGAATCATCTCAATCGGAGTTCGTATGAAAACGTTATGCTCAATTTACTAAAGGACATCCAAACAGATTTTGGCTTAACACTAGACTAGCGCCTAGGCGCCCAAAATTGGCCTTGGGCAAGCGCCTAGGCACCCAAGAACATATTCCAAGCGCTGAGTCTAGTGCCTAGGCGCTCGACCTTTGACACTTAACTCCAATTTTTCAGATTTTGCAACTTTTGACACATATACTTCAAATCTTCATAACTTCTTCATCCGTTATCGGAATTAGTCCATTTTTAAGGCTATGGAAAGCTTGTAACATGCTCTACAAAACTCCCATGATTTCATAATTTTTTAGATTCATTAATTATTCTAAAATTTGGCTCCAAAGTCCCCCAAGACTAAGTTTTTACTAACAACGATACGTGAAAAAAGTTATGAACACGCGACATACTTGGCGGTAAAATGAGTCTATAAGCCACAGTTCCTACTCGATAGAGGATTTCAAATGGGTCAGTTAAATTGAGGGTTGAGATAACGCCTTTTGTAACCTTCTTCTTCACATTCATCAGCTCTGAGTATGTAGCTTAAGCGGCTTTAACTTTATCGATTAAAGTCAATTCTAATCGTATATTCATTATCTTCACGTGGGTCCCTAGAGTCTTTAACTCTATCTTCATCATTTGTAAGTTATATGAAATGGGTCTTTGTGTTAACAACATCTCACTCGCATACGATCTTCTACTCAACTCGTCAGCTACCACTTTCGTTCTTCCACGATGATATTGAATGGTATGGTCATAATCTTCAACAGCTCGAGCCAATGTCTTTGGCGCATGATACGTTCGCTTTAGTTGAAGAAATATTTAAGGGTTTAAGAAATGAGTTTTGTACTGGGGTCAATACAAAATTCGATTTTACGCTCTGGGGTAGGCTAAGAAGTCTTCAAGAATACGTCAGGAACTTTATTAATAATAGAAATATCGTTCAAAACTATGACCCTTATCCAAGACTTGGATAGCACGTCACATTGATACCTATCAACTTACCATCGTCATTGACGACGTCGCCTATAAAAAGTCTGGCTTCGATGCATTCCACACAAGGAAGTCAACAACGAAATGATCGGGGATCTTTACTTATGGCTTGATATGACAATGATTGACTTTAGTGGTTTGGTTACTTTAAATTCGCATAACAGGTTGGTAAGGAGTATGAAAGCTAACAACCTTACAAAAAGCATGATAAGTAGTTAACCAGTCGATTCCTAAAATCACATCAAAGTCAAGTATTTTCAAAGAGGTAAGATCGACAGGTAACGTGAAAGTGTCGATTTGAATCAAACAAGATTTATAAATAGTGGAGGTAACGAAGGTTTCTCCCAACTAAGTTTAAACAGATACATCAAAGTTTAACTTCTCCGGAGTTAACTTCAAACATTGAACACAACTAGGTAAAATAAAAGAGTGAGTAGAACCGGTATCTAATACGGTATAGACTTCACAAGAGCTTATGACTAACATACCCGTGATAATTGTATTCAGGTTCCTTGTCAAAAAAAATGCTCTCTCTTAAACTACCGGCTTTGACTTTTCTGGGACGGCCTTTGGTGCCTCCATCTCAGCTGAACTTGTCTTCGGTGAACGACAAAATCAGGCTAAGTGACCTTCTCTTCCACAATTATAACATGCTTTGGACGGCATCGCGTAATTTGGACTGATGTGTCCCTCCCCTCTGCATTTGAAGCATATGATAGGTGGTCTTTCTCCTTCCTTAACAACGGGTGCTGGTGCTGACGTCTTTCCATCATTGTTGAATCTCCTCTTCTTGAAATGTCTATTCTTATTGTTTTGACCATGATTACCACCGAAGTGGTTACCATTTCTGGCATGTTGATTCCCTCCATGTTTATTGTCACCTCTTTGATGACTGTTATCACCGGTATTATCATTTTGTCGGTTGCTCTCTTTTGGTTGCGTTGACTCGTTATCGCGCTCCACTAACTGAGCCCTATTTACAATATCTGAATACAAAAATTATTTATGAGAAATAAGATATTGACGTATCTCCGGTTTCAAACCTCTTAAAAACATCCGCGTCATTCTCTCTTCATTATCAACCAAGTGGGACGTAAATCGGGACAACTCGACAAACTTGGCTTCGTACTGCGACACGGCCATGTTGTTTTGCTCCAACTTGATAAATTTCACCTCCTTCATGTGATGAATGCTTTCGAAAAAGTACTTGTCATTGAACAGCTCTTGGAACTTCTCCCAAGACATCTTGAGTGCGTCAGGCTGGGTACGTTTTACAGATTCCCACCAGTGATCTGTCTCTTCACGCAACATAAAGGTGGCAAAGGGAACCTTTTGCTCCTCGGAGCATCCCAAGACATCAAATATCTTGGTGATCTGCTTTAACCACGTCTCCGCCTTAAGTGGTTATGGCTTTCCCAAAAACTCCGGTGGTCTCAGCTCCTTGAATTGCCTAGCGGTAACCAACCGTGGGTTGCCATTGTTTCCTCCTGCATTATGAACAGGAGCCGCCTTCGCCTGATGTTGCATGAATTTTAAAAAACTCCTTAACGTACTGTCGTTCGTCAATTGATCAGTGTTGTTGTTTACATGAGGATTATTATCTTCCTGTTGCACATTGTCCTGGTTATTGATCTGTGGAGACTCAACGGTCTCCTGTGCTCCATTGCTTATCTCAACATTTTTAGATGCCATTTTCAAATACTGCAACAAAACAAGGGTTAATTAACATATCACATATTATCCCTATACTCTGACCGACCAATTAAATACCAAATAAACTTAGGTAGGTCATACTAGCGAAAGAATTCTCCCGTCTCTCCCCTCATAGTTCTTGCCTCACATCTCAGCCAGGGATCATATCCCTAAGCTTTTATACCAACTGTGACGCCCCCAAAAATAGGTATACATCACCCATCTTGGGTCGTCAGATACATGGTACAGAATACAAATACAAACTAATTATACAACAATCGTGTAGAATACGACAAAACATATGCTATGAGTTTTAATACAAATATTGTCATCTAGACAATATCCACACTCAATGGAGTACTCATTACATTTATTATTATATTATTTCACAGAATAGTGAGGACTACTAATGCACCATCTAGGACTATTACTCTGTTCCCCGACTAGCCCCAGCTACATTTTCATTTCCTGAAGAGAACAATGAAAGAAAGGGTGAGCTCAACTAGCCCAGTAAGAAATATTATGACTAAGATATTCCATAATAAATTATCATTAGTCTTCAACAATGTTAAACTGATAAAATACAATAGACATCAAGTTTAACTGTAGCGGAATAAGCAATCCATTAAAAGAGTAAAGTAGAGAATAAAATCTACTATCTTTTATGATTTAAAAGATTTTTCATCACTTTTATCGTTGGGACTCAGCTTAATAAATAATCCACATCATCGAATCACCCCTGCACTACGACCAAGGATATTCTTTAGTATCACGACCACAATTATCCATGCACTACGGGCCAAGAATATTTGTGTATTCATTAATGGTCATGATCATGCTAACAACTGTCCATCAACGCACTACAGGCCAATGAGGACTTTTACCACATCATTTGTAACATTACGGTTATGATTACACCGAATAATCCCTGGTCATAATCATACCAAGTCCATCTATGCACTACAGGCCACATATGACTTTCAACAAAATATAAACATGAGGATGATGACAATGATATAAGAATTCAATAAAATAAGTTCAAGAATTAATTTATCCAAGAACCAATAACGTCCAAATTGTTAACATGATACTGCTTTGTGGAATAAAATTCAAGAATGCTCAGAAAAATATTTTCACGAAAGGATACTGGTTGAAGCACAAATATCAAGGATATTTCACTAATTTCATGGAGTATAGAAGTCAAAACTTTAACCAACTGAGTATAATAAAGAATAGAATAACAAAAGAAATCACCAGGCATGCGATAGACCGCACAGGCAGGTTATTCCAACAGAATAATAATTAACGGAACCAGGTCCGGCGTAAAACGCACAGACATGATATTCCAACAGAATAATAAAGACGGAACCAGGTCTGGCGTAAAACGCACAGACATGATATTCCAACAGAATAATAAAGAATGGAATAACAGAAGAATTTCACCAAGTATAGGGTAGCCCGCGTATACAGGTTATTCCAACAGAATAATAAATAATGGAATAACAGAAGTTCTCTTCATGAATACAAAAGAAATAATACCCCTTACGGGTACAACAAATAATATCTCTTACTGTAAAAGAAACTTGATATCGGAGTAGTGAAGTAGCAGAATACTTTTCTTCTCTCTCTCTATAATTTCTCTCTCTAGAGTTTCAGTGAATTCGTAAGAAAATAATGAAGGAATGAGCTTCTATTTATAGAAAAATAGACTTCATAGTAACTAACTCATGAACGGTCTAGTTTGATTTACTTTAATCTAACGGTCCATATTTAAAGCAAAATTTTTTAAATAAAATATAATATATTATATTTATAATCTAATAAAATGAATAACTTTATAAAAGATTTTACTATGCAAATACTATGCAGGCACTATACAAACACTATGCATAATAAAATATAATAAATTCTAATTATTGTCTAATAAAACAGATAACTTTATAAAAGTATTCTGTTTTATATAAAAAGATTTTACTATTAGCCTAATAAAACGAATAACTTTATAAAAGTATTCTGTTTTATATAAAAAGCTTTTCTGTTTTATTACATTAATAATACCAATAAAACAAAACTGAGTGACTTATCACGTAAGCATCAATAATCAATACCGTGTGCTACTATGCAACCACGCGTATTACTGTACTTTTACTACCGAGTAGTTCAACAGTATTAATGGTAAAACTTCCGCCGTTATTTTTAATAAAAATATTTTTGTCGTTTTCTCAATTCGACAATAATTTCATAGTGGGGTCCACCAATGATTGCTCCGTTGTACGAATATTCCCTACTAAAACTAATATTTCCCGACCAATCGAATATATTACAACAACTTGCATACTTTGTAAAATTTATAAATACTATCCACACCTATAATATTATATCAAATCCACACCATAATATTAAAAAAAATATTTCGAAAAATTTAAATTTTTATTCATAAAATCTGGGGTCTCACAACCTAATATAAATAATATCGATCTACAAATTAGAATAATATCATTACAATATTTAAAATAACTTAAACACATTATCACATAACCCTATCAGTTTATACAGCACATACGACCTAACCTCAAGTCAAACTTTTACAGTCTGAGTCGAGTTCGGTATAATTCTGACATCCCGACGGTCTAGTCGGATAATTATCAAGTTTAAGTTCAATTAAACACCGCCTAAACAATTAACAATTATCTTAGATAATTTTGTTATCAGTCAAAATATTTTTCATAAGCTCGTGATAATTTTCAGATAATTATTATCATTTATCATGAATTTTCAATCATTAATATCGTATTTATATGATTTAAATACCACATAATTCCTTTATCATTAATATTTATTTAATATCAAATATTTATGAAATATATGCCATAATATAATAATTTATTTATAATATATCAAAGTATTTTTAATACCTTAAAATCACATTTATATGATTTTTAAACCGTTAAATTCATTATCCGATAATTGCTTTTAATATTAAAATGTTAATATTTTCATGATAAAATATCAAAAGTTATATTTATAACTTAAAATATTTTTATAACACTTAAATCATTTTTTTATGATTTATAAATCATTAATTTTATTTTTCTATAATTTATTTAATATATTTACTAAATATATTAATTATCATTAATATTAATTAATTAATGAAATTTATCACAAAATATTAAAAATCATTAAAAACAACTTAAAATATTTTCTTATACCATAATATAATTTTTTATGATTTTTCATGTATTAAAATTATTTTTAAATAATTTATTTAATGTTATAATTAAATAAATTAATTACCATTATTATTCCAAAAATATTAAATATTTATGAAATATATTCAAAATAATTAAAAACTAATTTTCAGGCTTTAAAATAATTTTTAAAAATTTATTTTGTATTTTTAATAATTAAATATCATTTTTATCTATTTATTTATTAAAATAATTCATTTATCTATTTTCAAGGCATTTTCAGCGCCGGGGCGCTAGGGGGCAGAATCCCAGCGTCGTGCCCAGCGCTGGGGCGCTGGGGAAGAGACTGGGAAGGCTTGGACGCGTTTTTGGGCGAATTTTGACACCTTTTTGACTCCAAATAGGATTGAGTTTGTTCCTAAGCTAAAAATTGGACTTGTAACCTATAAATACATGATGTAAGGCATAAAATAAAGGGTGATTACATAGAGTAGACTAGATTAAACACTCCATTAGATTAGACATTAACCCTAGTTCTTATTAGTTTTGGAGATTGAAGCAACTTGGAGATCATTGAAGATCAAGAGCAGGAGCAAGAGGGGAGCATTAGATTTGCTGACAACAGATTCTATTATCTTCTCTTATCATACTTTTATCTTTTAATGTCTATTCAATTGTAGATTCTTGATTTTAATTCATTAATTATGAACTAACTCTTTTATTAAGATTTCAATTGAACTTTTTATGGCTATAAATTAGTTATTTGATTTATTCCAATTATTTGTGTTGAAGTGAATTGTTCATCTTGCTTTGAGCTTATTGATTAATTATCTGATCAGTAATTACCATGTTACTCTAGAAGGAATTGGAAAAGGAATTCTAGGGTTAGAACTGGGCTTGGTGACATGTGACTTAGTTATTTGCACAGTGAATAATTAGGTTTGTGAATAGAATGAGAATATCTATTTGTCACATGTAACATAAGAGGAATTGGGTTTGTAGCGAGTTTAATTCAATTGTTTTGCATAGAGATATAGCAAAATTAATTTGGGTTAAATAGAAGGCAATTGATCACTCGAGAGAGGACTTTTGGCATTTGAGAATTTCTGTTAACAATTCAGTAGATATAATAATTGGGATAGTTGAATAATTAATTTATAATTCATAATTGGGGATATTGGAGTCTTAATTCTTATTTATATGAATTCCATCAATTATTAGTTGTTTATTTGCTTTCTTTTAGAATAATCTTTTTATTTTGTTTAATTTAGTTTTCTTAAATCTAGAAATCACAATTATTGGTTGTTTAAATAAAATTGATTTGGTTAAGAATTAGTACTTGGTGATTTTTATTAAATAATTCCTCGTGGGAACGATACTCTACTTTCACTTTATTACTTGTTGACCGTGTATACTTGCACGTATTCATTGATTGCGAAATCAATCAACAATCACAACACTTAAGCATTAAGTTTACTTTGTCATTATGTCTACTTGTTCATCACACTTACTTAGTCTTTAAGTTACTTGCTTATCACTTTGGATCACCCATGGGTTGCCCCATGGTTCATGCCTACCCATTGGATACTTACTTTGAGATTAGTTTTGATTAAACTAACTTATGCTTTTGGGCTTCCATTAATTTACTTTGGGCTTCACATTAATTCTAGTGGACTTTCACATCCTACATAATCCACAAATCCATTACATTTGGCTTAAAGCCTTATAACGTATTCTATACGTATAATTCTCGTATTTTAACTCGTATACTAATTCATAATATACAATATACCATCATTCATACATACTCATATAATACCCTGTATCATACTCGTATTCATTACCTCGTACAATACCTACGTATTATACGGTCATCGTTTTAATTCATTATATACATTTAAATTCTTTCTCGGAAATCACTTCCCCTAACCGTTAGATTTTAAGTCCGCAAGCGAAAAACTGCGTTTTTCATAACTGAAATATTATTGGATATTCCATCTCACCTCAATATTCTATCGTTACATATTTCTCGAAAGTTCAAAAATAATTCCTGAGCAGAAATGTGTGAATAGTGTTTTTCAAAAAACTTCTCGAAAAACTTTTATTTTCGTCTTGGAAATTCAAACATTTTAATTCTACCACGTAGCCAAAATCCTACGATATTCTGATATGTCTAGGTCATAGAACAACCTTCAATTAGCTTACTCCATAATTAATCAATTAAATTCATTTAATCCTTATAATTAAATAAAAATTTAATTCTCCTAAAAATCTGATTTTCTCGGGCGTTACACTCTTCCCTCCTTATAAGGATTCTGTCCCCAGAATCTCGCTAATAATACATACACCTTTGAGGAAAATTTTTCCCTTATTTTAATCTCGAGTCTCCACGTTGCTTTTTCGGCATTGTGGTTCCTCACTTTCACCTTCACCGAAGGTATTATCTTATTTCACATGACTTGTCACTTCCTACCAATAATCTGAGTTGGAAGTTAATCACTTATTAACATATTACGCTATCTTCCCTTTATTAGTCTTTCTTTTAACTCCTAATTATTTGGAACTCAAATTCCTCCCTCAAAACGAGATGATACTTGATTTTCTCTTTATCATGCATCCTCTTCTTCATTCGCTTGCATTCCTCATCACCTAGTTGTATTTCCTTGACTCGTTTCATTTTCGTAGATTGAGTCTACATTGTGAATATCATTTCTACCCCCATCATTCCAAAATTTAATTCTAACTCTGATCTTGCCATCTCCGTTATTAACTCATTTTGAGTTGTTAACATCGATAGATTTTTACCTACCCTTCCTACTTAATGCTTTGGCTTTTACGTTAACTTTCCCTGAATGATATAATATATCACCGTCGTAATCTCTTATCCATTCTAATCACCTCCTCATATTCAACTACTTTATATTCAACTCCTTCTGTGTGGAGATATATTTCAGACTCTTAGAGTCCGTGTATATCCCACCTTTCTTCCCGTAAAAATACTATCTTCAGATTTTTAATTCAAAAACTCCCATTGCCAATTATAGATCATAAGTAGGATAGACCTTCTCATAATCCTTTAACTGGCGTAATGCATATGCAATGACCTTTCCATGCTACAAGAGCACGCAATCTTGTCATCTATGCAAAATATCGAGATACACTACAAAATTCCTCGTATCATCTGATAAAGACAATGCAGGTGACTCACTTATCTTTCCTTTCTCACATCTCATTCCCAACATACCTATTAATTTGCCACTGACCTTCTCAGCGCCCCTTACGAAAACCTAACTTCAATACATCAGTCAACCCAAATGACATAACCAGAAACTTGTCATAACTATAACGAGTTCTGAACGTCATCTTAGGCACCTTCCCTTTCCCTCACTTTCAGCTGACAATACCCCATACACAAATCTATCATGGAAAAATACTTTTCCCTTTTCACTGATCAATTAGATCATCGATCCTGGGCAACGGTTATTTATTCTTAACCGCTAACCAAATCATCATATATTTGACTTACGCATTGGTTTACTTAACTTTATTTCTTAGGGTTCGCGTTCATTCGACCTAAGTCTACGCGACCTACTTATATTATCGACTTACAGCTTCATGACATATGGAGATTTCTTACTTAATACATTCACCATCTTTGATGATTTACATTCTTATCTTCTTCTTATTACTTCTCTAGGTCTCAGTACACATCGCTTCTCTACTAGTAGTCCATATGATACTCTGAGTGGTTTCCCACAAACAACTAACAAACAAGTTCTCGTCTCATCTACATTGCCATCACAGTGAGTTAGATCGGTTGCCAGTTTCGTATATACCTTCACTCTCTGAAGGAATTGTTTAGCCCAGCTCCCATATGTCAACCATCAAAGGTTACGATTGTATCACAACCTAAACTTATCTTAACATCCTTCTAAATTGCGTCATGTTTAGACAACAAGGAAATTCTGGTGATGTATTACCGTAGATTACTATCTTGGATTTATTAGAAAACCGAAGATTCATACATTTCATTAGATAATTTATTAAAGTTCTATAGTTAATCAACCCATTCATACCGAGAATTACTTCAAATTCTCTTAACTTTATCGGTACTTATCTACCGATACTTGCTTACCTTTATTATTCATGAAACGATTTCCACGAATATAATCAACGAAAATTATTTCCTCACTCTCTACCTTAACGTTTAAAGGTATATATAATCCCTTTCGGGAATGAACTTAATCACTTAGCACATTCACATGTTATAAAAGAACAAGTAGCACTCCAATCAAATAGCACATAAGCATTCATTGTATTTCCTGGAATGATACCTGCTACTACATCCGCTGATGCAACCGCATCTTGGACCGTCATATTAAAAGTAAAGGCCATAGGTCTACTCGACGATAGTGGTTCAGTAATGGTTAACTTACCACTACTAACAACCCTACTCTCTTCCCTCTCCCTTGCTCTTATTCTTCCTCTCTTTTGTGGTATTAGGTCAACGCCATACTACCACCCTCCGCAATAATCACCTTCTCTGGAATGGTCCCATAGGAAACCCTCTGGAACACCACCATCCTACTATAGAGCCAGGGTTTTAGGCCCTGCTCAAACCTACGAGCCTTCCTCTTCTCAGTGTCTACTTGGTGTGGAGCAAATCTTGCCAATTCATTAAATTGGGCCGCATACTGGGGAACCGTCATGTCCCCTAGTTTAAGTTCTAAGAACTTAATTTCCATCCTCCCTTGCATGCTTGTAGGAAAATAATTCTCAAAGAAAACCTTCTTGGATTATTCCCACGTTACCGCATCTGTTCTAGCCCCACCCTGATGAGCCTCCCATCAAAAGTTGGCTTCCATTTTTCCTTGTGCAAGTCGTAAAAGAAATATTTTGTGCCTCACCTACGCTTGTAATAACAAACGCCTTCTCTATTTCCTTTTATCCATGTATGACATGTATTGGGTCCGTTGTTCCTTTGAACTCTGGCGGACCTACGCTTTTAAACTCGTTAAAGGTAGTCATTCTGGCTACTCTAGGTTTCGCGGGTACTCTACCCCCGGTTTGGTTAACTGCAACCATTAATAAATTAACGAACTCTTGCATAGGGTTGTTCTGACCCCCTTGGTTATCACTACGTGATTCTGCTTCCTGATTACATTGTCTTCTCCTTGGCATCATTATGCAGATAAAATTTCATTATTATCTAGTTACATACTTCATTATTATTCGCAACATAACAACTTATACCTTAACAAAGCATATTAAATGAAAACTTCATTATATTCATATGCTTCTTCATAGTTTGAAACCATTTACAATTTATTTTCATAGCCAAAAGTTATTACATCTATATCCCGTAATTGATCTTCACAAAAGTTGGTATTTACAAAAAGACCACCCTTTTTTTATAAAAGAGGGTTTTACGTCACTACACACATATTTATAACTCTAGACTTCTAAAATACATAACAGCATCCTCGTGTTTCTCATTCGCAATCTTCGTTACAGTATCCCGACTAATAGTATGTCGAGTTTGTCCTGACTCCATGGGATGACAAGCAACTTTCAGCTTGAAATCCTTATGAGCACTCTTATGGATATAAGACATCCGTGCAATCTTCTGGTCTTTCTCAACAAGTTCCCTACGAAGCTCATCGACCTCCTTCTTAAAATCCCTAGCCTTATTTATCATGAGCACCTTCTCATCATGCTCTGACTCAAAATCTGCTTCTGTAGACTCCTTCGCGACATAAATAGCACTAATCTCTTTATTCTGATTCTCCACAACTGTACTCAATTGCGCATTCTTGTCAAGCTCTGCCAGATACAATGATCTCATTGCATCTAGAGGTGATGACTCTGGTGTAGGTACCACTGTACCAACCGACGTTACCTCCATTCCCTCCTCCACATCATTCATCATATGAAGATATGATGCTATATCCATCTCTCCCTCGGAGTAGTCTTCCTCAGAAAAAATACTCTACTGTCTCCGACTCCTCCAGAATCACTATTGGTACCTCTGCCACTAGCATAGGTACAGGCTCTACTCTGTTCACAAGCTCTTCACTCATCACGTGTATATCTCTATACATCAAGCGACATCCTTCAATAACACATAACATATTGATTAGTACATAACACAGAATAGTATAAGCACATATCACATTTAATTTATTTAGGGTTACTTTCTATCTTTTAAATCTTTTGATACTTAGTTTCCTCAATACCTTATTGACGCATTCGACTCAAGTAAAACTCGAGTTTACTTCCTTCGGACTTTTCTTCCTTAACGAGGTTATTAGCCTAAGGTTCTTCCCCCCTTGTTTTATAACCTAATGCTTTGATACCAACCTGTGATGCCCCCAAATCCGGGTATCTTCCAACCCGACATATGGTTCTCCACGGTACTATAATTCACATAAACATTCACTTGAAATGCCTCAAAAGAACGAATATGTCTTATATATATTCCAAAACAATACTATCATTCCCCAGGTTCTTTATAACTGTTACATTTGTTCTTGTCATAATATCAAATATTATCATTACAAACCTATATTATTACATAGATAATCTACAAGTTTGCTTTAGCCTTCCCTTTATCCTTGTCTAATCCTTCGGTCCATTCGGTCTAAGCTGCATTCATATGGTTCAAGCAAGAGTGAGCATAACAAACTCAGCAAGTACAACAATTTCTTTTTAAAAAGCATGCTTGAAACATAGGAATCGTATATCTTCAGTAACTGGATAATAGTTACGAAGTACTATCAATAACTTAAAATAGCATTCATTTTCCTTCAAAACATTTTACAATGACAATATTCAGTAAAACATCAATTCTGGTCCAAGACCATGAGCGTTTCATAATTTCTTTGAAAAGGATAACCCGACACGAAGTCCGTAAGTCCGGCATATCTTACGAGCACTTCTAGGTGATCAGCCTATAGTACTCTATGTTGATCAACACTACATCCATTAAACATATGTACGTTTAAGTTTTGGCAACCTCGCGTGCCCATCGAATAATCGATGAAAAATACATTTGTTTATTCATACTCAAGCTTACCTTGAATTCGTACCAAATACTTGGCATATGATAGTGCTAACAGTTCTATATTGAAAGACTTGTAAATAAATCAATCAATCTTTTAAGAATAGTATAGCCGAGTTAAAACTGGCATAGACTCTTTCTTTAAAACCATTCATGCATTTCATAACATGAATCATTTGAAAACCTGGCTAACACGAAGGTTAGACAAGCGTTTAAGAAAAACTTACCTTCAGCGTCTTCTATAGAAAAATCACTTTCCTTTGAGTCTTTACGGTCTCTACAACACATAATCACATAACATACCACATTAGGTCATGAATGAACATACATGGTTCCTAATGAATCTTACCCTTCTCCTCAATCTAATCATGTATTAGATTTGTTATTATTGGTTCCTGCTTGCCGTCATTCCTTTACATCGTTCTTACCAAATTTTTTCTCTTCTATAACTTAATTGAAATTATTTCATTAATATAACTCGGTTTGAGTTAATCATCCTTCCTCACGGCTTACTAACGTCCTTACATTATTAATCGAAATTCGATCGTCATTGGTTAAGTACACTTATTGCATACCGTTCACGTTCATGTAACCTTTAACAACTTTCAGTTGTAATTCTCAATGTTTTAGTCATCATCGAGGATGCTACTTTAAGTTAATTAATTCATCATCAATCAACTTATCTTTCATTTCGTATACTTAATCGTAACTAGTTTCGAGTATTTATCTGCCCTTACGGCTTATTATCGCTCATCGTTTTATTATTAATAACTTACGTTCAATTAATCTTTCCTTTACCCTTTAGTCGTTAATCTTAAGGTCTTCAACATCTTAATTGATGTTACTTTAGGTTTAGCATGGATATAATTTACCAGCTTTCTCTTTATCTTCAAAAACATTTCTCTCTATGCTTCATTTAGTGTTGGCGCTGCGGAGCCAGCTTTTACTCTACAACTCGCGCTGCGGCGCGGGTGTTCTGTACTTAGGACTCGGTCACGGCGCTATGGCGCCATCTCCTTTGCTATTAGTCGCGCTGCGGCGCCAAACTTCAGTAACTCACAGCCCTTTGTGGCGCTGCGGTGTGACTTAATTTGCCTTGACTGGCGCCGCGGCGCCAGTACTCAGCACCAGAAAATTTTGACAGACTTTTTCATTTTGTGAGATTTTTGGATGCGTAACTTCTTCGTTATAAGTCCGAATTGGTTCGTTCAAGAGCCTACGGTTCATAAATTACATACTCTACATGTTCATGTAAGAATTTTATCTATTTGACTTCGTTTGCTAAAAATTCACCTATTAGTCCATTTTTAACGAAAACGATAAACGTTCGTGAACGTTCAACGCTCGTTTCTTCGTTCTAAGTTGGAATTCGGTCATTCTCGAGTCCGCAACTCTATAATGCCAAATAAGACTTGTCTCCATTGAAAACTAATGTTTTCAAGCTCAATATCAAAATTTGACTTCAATTCTGAGAATTTCACGAATTCGACGATTAACGTCTAATCGTGGGAATTCCGCCAAAACTTCATTACTTGAGATTTTTAAACCATTTCAAATGGATTCATTCCATCATACTAACATCTTAATATACATACTTCATTAACTTATTTACATGATAAGTTATTGCTTGCTCTTCATGAGTTTATAACTTTTAAAAGCATAAACTACTTATGTTTCCATTTCTCATGACTTATGATTTCTTTTCATATGACTTATCAAGGTTCAAGACTTCTAACCATCATTCTTGCTTCATCTTATCATACCAACTTCATTTGTGTAAACATGTTACAAGTTCATACACGTTCATTATAAGTTCATAACTTATTTATGATTGAATTACTTATTCATAACTGAGTTACGGCTTATTAAGACTTAAGCCCTTTGATTACTCATTCTTATCATTCCTTAGCATACTTGTTCTACCACTACCCACTTCCCTAACAATGGAAGAGAAAGAGAAACATGGTTCAAGATCTTACCCTTTGATGATCACTTGCTAATCCTTAATCTTCTTCTTGCTTCTTTGAATTAACAAAGGCTAACTTCTAGCTTTTCTAGCTTTTTCTCTCAAGCAAATAAGCTCTCAACTTATAGTGTATAAGGTGTTGGATGAATGAACAATCAACAAATGAATCCAAGCTTGCTATTTATAGGATTTCTAAGGTTAGAGTAGTTTAGTCTTTTAGGCCCTTCCACCTCCTTACTATTCCTTACTTAGGCATTAAGTTAACTTGTTCCCCACCTTATTTACTTGGCCATCACAACACTTAAGCATTAAGTTTACTTTGTCATTATGTCTACTTGTTCATCACACTTACTTAGTCTTTAAGTTACTTGCTTATCACTTTGGATCACCCATGGGTTGCCCCATGGTTCATGCCTACCCATTGGATACTTACTTTAGGCTTAGTTTTGATTAAACTAACTTATGCTTTTGGGCTTCCATTAATTTACTTTGGGCTTCACATTAATTCTATTGGACTTTCACATCCTACATAATCCACAAAATCCATTACATTTGGCTTAAAGCCTTATAACGTATTCTATAATTCTCGTATTTTAACTCGTATACTAATTCATAATATACAATATACCATCATTCATACATACTCGTATAATACCTTGTATCATACTCATATTCATTACCTCGTACAATACCTACGTATTATACGATCATCGTTTTAATTCATTATACACATTTAAATTCTTTCTCGGAAATCACTTCCCCTAACCGTTAGATTTTAAGTCCGCAGGAGAAAAACTGCGTTTTTCATAACTGAAATATTATTGGATATTCCATCTCACCTCAATATTCTATCGTTACATATTTCTCGAAAGTTCAAAAATAATTCCTGAGTAGAAATGTGTGAATAGTGTTTTTCAGAAAACTTCTCGAAAAATTTTTATTTTCGTCTTGGAAATTCAAACATTTTAATTCTACCACGTAGCCAAAATCCTACGATATTCTGATATGTCTAGGTCATAGAACAACCTTCAATTAGCTTACTCCATAATTAATCAATTAAATTCATTTAATCCTTATAATTAAATAAAAATTTAATTCCCCTAAAAATCCGATTTTCTCGGGCGTTACACTTTTGAATATATATATATATATATATATATATATATATATATATATATATATATATATATATATATATACCATGTCTATTCCAATGTATATTGTCATCACTCAAACTTTGACTTAAATAATCGTGTTCAATTCTATATTATCGTGTTAAACCTTCAAATAGTAAGTGAACTCTTATTGATTGAACTAATCTATGATGGAAAAGTGTTCTAAAATTCTAGAACCATTGATAAGCTAGTTTCGAGCTAAACTTTCTTTAGTGCGGAAATTTTAAATTCAAGCTGAGACGAACAACCCTAACATAGGGGATTTTGTACGTGTTAACGTTTAGGTGTTTGTGCACAATACATAGTACAAAGGGCTGATCCACCTAAGTACGTTAAGCAGGATCTGTATAGTATAAATGACTGTTAAGGTTTCGGTTGTAATACTTAATCACCAGGAACATAGTTCGTGGTCTTAAGACCCTCAGTTATTAAAGTTCGAACTTGTTTTCTATTTTTGATTCGTAGAACAAGTTCATTATTGTTCAACATTCGTTGTTCATTCTCATGTTGTTGTCATTACTACTCTTTATATCAGTGAGCAATTGTGTGCTCACTCTTGCAATTAACACTGTAACTAAAGTTGAAAGAGTTGATGAGTCATCTACTAGTAAAGGAAAGGGCAAGATGTCCAAGTGTTGAAGATTTACGAGAATTTATTTAAATAAATTATGTTATAAGACTTCCTTTATTTTATGATATATTCTGCAAACTGATGTAATAGATTAAGGTTAGATTACCTGGAATTGTTTATGAGATGATGTAACCTTTTAATGAGAAAGATTGTTTAAATTAATTGATGTTTTTATCCTTTATTATGGGTAGTTAGATATGATTATTTTGACAGTGAGCACCAAATTCTGTGGGAATGAAGTACCCGGATTTGGGGGTGTCACAACTTGTCTCCTCGATTTGCTTTCTTTTGAATTTATTTGAGTTGAAAGTATTTTTCCTTTTGTTCTTCCTTTGTAGTAGTCCTCTGAATCTTCTTGACATCATGGCTATCTCTTCATCCGAGTCACATCAAGCTCTTCTTCATTTTCTACATTAAGAGCTAAAACTTTTCTTCAAGGAGTTTCCTCCTCATCGTCATATCTCTTTAATTGATGTTCAGATTCCTCAAGTTCACCAAAAAGAGTTAGAGTATCCATAGTAGAAATAGTAATAGAATCTTGAAGAGTAGTAATTTTAGAAGCCAACCTCTTGGGCATAGCCCGAAGTAATTTACGGTTAATCTCACTTTGTAGAATGGATTTGTCAACTAGCTTTAAAGAAATTAGGAGAACTAGGAACCTTGCTTGAGCTATCTTTATGGTTTCGTCTTTCTAAAGTTTGAACATTTCATTGTCGTGATTGAGCATGCTTAGTTTGACTTCTCGTACCTTGGATATACCTTCATGGCTCACTACTAGAGTGTCTCAAATTTCTTTAGCTATGTTGCATGAGGAAACTTTGTTGATCTCAGATTGTACCATGTCGCTAAGTAATGTGTTCACAGCCCTTGAATCATAGGAAACCATGAAAGTTTCAATTGAGTCCATTTCTAGCAAAGTCTTTGGAGTACCGTCATCTTTCCTTGGAATAACTGGTTCATTCTCCACGACCCACCATTCCCAATGATCACTTTTAAGGTAAATCCTCATTCGGAATTTCCAGAAGTTATAGTTTTCTGTTCCATACAGCAGAGGAGGTCTATTGGTTGATTGACCTTCTTGATTGTTGTTACCGAACTGTATCATGTCAGAATCTTTCCCTACAAGTCACCTTTTAAGACCAAATGAAATTCAGATAAGGCACACTTAGAAGGGGGGTTGAATAAGTATGGGAACAAACTATGACCAATTTTTGTTTTAAATAAAACCAAAAAATTTAGCATACTGTATTAATGAATTCAGCTTGCTGGATAAATACAGCCTACTGGATTAAGTCTTTGATTTTATTGTTGAATAAACATAGCTTGCTGAATTTATATCTATGTAAAAATACCAAGTGTTAATAAATTTTCTAAAGATAATGGAAATATCCAAATTTTGATTGTCAATACAATTAAATAACTTTTGTGGGCAAATAAGGTAAATCAAGTAATAAGATGAATGCTAAGATTTTTTGCATGATTTAGCTATTACCTTCTATAATAATAGCCTAGTCCACGTCCAATACCAACTAGTATTGGACACACACTTTATTTCTTTAAATTAACTCCTTTTACAAAACAGATTCTTTCAATACTTGAATTAAAAAAAATTCACTTGAGCACTTTTCCTCCTTGTGCATCAATGCACTCCTTAAGCACCTATGCTTTCTTGAACTTGTTTGTAAACAATTCTTAATCTATCCGGATAAAATACCTTTAGACAACACTTAGTTTAAATAAAAAAGGATTACAAATATAGAGGTCCAATAATCAAAACAAATAATCAATTTAGTAATGAAAGACTCAACTAATGAATGCAATGATCAAAGAGTAAAGAGATATCACCAATTTAGAGCTCACAAAAATTCTTTAAAAATAATCTGAATTTTAATTGCAGCAGCCAAATAATTGCACCAAAATTAATTTATAGCTTCTCAATGTATAACAGTGCAGTGTAGATTTGTGTTTTTAAAACCGAATTAGGATAATTCTTTTATAGCCTTGAGTCTTAATAAGATCGTTGATAATATATCTGTTAGTTGGAAAAAATATGATGTGTATCCATAATACCCAACCTATCTGACTCCATCAAATAACGATAACAATAAGTCTGGGGCGACCGGTTTTTAGTGACATTCTCAGCGATCGGGTGATGTGGCTTTTTCCACATCAGCTATCAGCTATTGATGATTAAAAAAAAATTCTTCTAGGCCATATCACGCTTCTTCTTTTCTCTTCACCAAACACTTTCCTCTTTTCTCTCTGTTTACCAAACCCACCTTGTCGCTGCTCCACAATCTGCCACTGCCGCTATTGCGGCTCCCTTCCTTCTCTCTTCTAGCAGCGGATCCCTTCCTTCTCTCTTCTAGCAATGGTATGTATATTATTACTCTCTCAGATTTTTGTCGCCAGATTTAGAATACCAAAATACCAAATTCCCAAAACTCTAAAAAAAAAATTGATTGCGAAAATCTGTGTGTCATAGATTTAGATTCTTGTTTTGGGTGTAATTTTGTTATGGATTATTTTATATGGATTTTCCTCTTGGGTTTTCCGTCTATGGTTGAATTAATTTGCTCAAGAATATCCTTCCTTTTATGGTCTATTTGTTTGCAAATTTTTTTGGATAAGTAGTAATTCATAGAGACCCCAAAGGGCGAATCAGTATACATATTATTCATTGTTTGGATGTTTCTGATTTGGCCTTGATTGCACAAGATATTTGGATTGTAAGGTCAGTCTTGGATACTTGCTGTATATTCACTGGTTTTGGTAATTCAAAACCTCTCCATATTTGGGTTAAGAATAATTAATGAGGTTTTTTGGCCTTATGAATTTACTTCAGCTTACCCAGAGGTAAGTATGAGAGACTATCCTACCCCCCCCCCCCCCCCGACCAGAGGTAAGCCTTATATAAATGTGATTGAGGAGGACATGGTTCAGGAGGAGGAGTTGTTAATATATTTTGCTCGTGTTTCTTTTGGGGAACTATTTGATTTCCTTTTTCTGTTTAGTCATGCAGGACAATCCTAGTTTGAGAGTTTCTGGCATTGCTAGAATTCTTCATAGCAATATCATTTGCTTAAATCTGAAGTGCACCTCACTTTCATTAATTATTTGCTTTATTCTTTCCCTTTTAAGGAAAGACATTGCTTGCCAACAATTTTCTTCTTTCTAGTAGGTTTAATATCTATTAAGCATACTTGGGTTATTTTCGTGTTCCAGCTTGGATATGTAGTAACTTACCATCTTGTTCTAATCTCATTTGTATTTAGTTGCTTGTGTGCACATGCACACAACTGATTTAAGATTTCTAAATATTCACATAAAAGCTCACAGGTCTTGTTGGAGTTGGCTAGGAAGACGAACAAAATCTCATTACCAAAGTCGATCGTAGGACCAGTTGAAGTAAGAGAGAAGCCCAAAAACGCAGCAGCAACATCATGAGTCCTTGTAATTTTTATCAGAAAGTCGAATCACTGCCCCAGTTACATATAATGAGGGCATTGATAGGTTTTTCTAGATGTATAGAGCCCGACTCTTAATTAAGTGAAATATCAACACTTTCAATTTTTATGAAATAGTTTTGCTCTTTTTATTGTCTACTTGGAATAAAAATGTAACGGTAAGATCATGTGAATAAAGTAGACAAAGGACCAATGCAAATCATAAAAGCAAACAAACAGAGAGCTAGTTACATTACAACTTTGTCAATTACAACTTCTTTCGCAACTTCACCTACATTACAACTTCCAACAACAAAAGACAACTAGTTTTTCATAAGAACAAACAAATAGAGAATAAGTATTACCAAAACTAATTTCTTCAATAATTTAATTTCATGTTTCATTTCAATTATAGTCGGATCATGCATAATGAAATTATTTGGCAGCTGCATTTTAATAGTTGCTGATGATTTTTCTTCATTTATAGCTTTACACCATCTCAAGAAAACGTGTTTTTCATTCGGGCACGCAAAGTAGATTCGACCATCATTTCCATTCTTTTTGGAACGGGTAATTTTACAAATCACAAATTGTTGACAATGATATTTTGCTTGCTTTGAATCCTTAAATCAAATTCGCTGCTATCTACCATGCGTCCAGATGCCATGTTGTCTTTCTACAAAAATGTCAAGCAAAGGATAACTTGTATAATGAACATAAGATTTTAAACCAAAACTGATTGCTACAGGTATTGAGGGTCTACTACTTAGATCCGGTGATAAACCAAAACCAAAACTGATTGTTGCAGGCATATGGTCTTTCAACACTTCTTCACCCTAACAACATGAAAATAACAATTAACTTTGTCTCATTACGACCCAACCAAACGAGTTAACATCCATCATAACAATTCCGACATACATCAATCAATACATGAAATTAAATATAATTATAAGGATAGCCCTGACCACCGTATGATATATACCTCTTTGACATAATTACTATTAATATTTATCCATTTAATTAACAATAAAAATGTTGTACATAAATTCGTAATGGGAACAATATTTTTTTACGATTTCGCGGGGTATGCATTTTTAAACACATATTAGTTCTATCCCAACAACCAAAACCTAAAATGGACAATTCCCAGTACCAACACACATTAGTTTGTTGTCAAAATAGGAAGCCAGTTGAGAAAATAAAATAAATTCAAAAACTCTACAGGGGAACGAGAAAACATAACTTGTATTTTATTATATATTTCATTTTTGCATTGAAGATGAATATCTGTTTAGTTTTTTTTATAATTTCAGCCTTATACCTTCTCTGGGGGCAAAGCTTTTAAACATGTTTTCACCTTTATTTTAACAGGTCCTATAAACCAATATGGCAATATTGAAGGATAAACCAATAAGGTTTTAATCAGAAATGGAAATTAATGGATTCTGGACCTTTCACTTGAAATACCAAGTCCAAGATTTAATAAAAGGTCAATAATTTTATCACTCTTTACACATCAAAGTTCCAGAGTACATCATCATTTATTCGTTCTCCCTGATCAGAAAATACCATTCTAATCAAACTATAAAAACAAGTTGTTTGTATTAATCAGATAAAAGATTTTGAAAATAAACAAAGGTGAGAGTGCATGCCCAAAATCTAAGCCCCACTCAGTTTCATGAGAACCATCTTCAAATGACATTAGAAAAATTAGCAATTGACACCAGAACACCATTAAATCAGTGATGCAATATTACTTATTAGAAGATAAAGACCAATATTCAAACAATGATTCAGAGAAGAATCACTCTCAAACTGAGATTTTGTGAAGCAAACAGGGAGAAGAAGAGCATCATCGAAAAAATGGGCTTCAAAATCTTGAAATCAATTTTAGGGCATAAATATATACATATATATTATCAATATTCCTACATTATATATACAATATGTGTATGCATACCTCTCTTTCTACTGATTTTGATGGATTTTGTTCCAGGAGGAAGAAGTTTGATGCCGATTTTGCTTCCGATTTTAGGCGAAAGTTTGTAGATGGAGACTTTGGTGAGAAAGGGAGAGAGAGTGTGATATTGGTAAAATGGGATAAAGAATTGGTAAAGTTATGTGTATTAGTCAGCTTCGTGTTTTTTCTTTCTCTGCTGATGTGGACAATCCACATCAGCCGGTCACTAAACACGGTTGGCAAACCCTTGTCAGATTTTCCATAATTAGATTTTACTTTGACTTTTTCTCCTTTAAACCAACCAACTCCAGATATATCAAATCTTCCGTAAAAATAGCACCAAGAGATATTAGTTACTTTCCAAGATAATCAGAATTTAGCATTCAAAGGTGATTGAAAGTGACGTACTCCTACATGGCATTATATATATCTGATGCACATTTAACCTCCTCCCACGTGTGTCATGATTACTTAAATATCCCATTAAATTAGGAATTCACACGGACACGATAATTTATTTTTTTAAACAAATAATCCCAAAAATTATGCTCAGTTTATTTTATATGAAAATTGTACTGTTAACTTAAAATCAATTATTTTACGAAACATATTGATTAAACATGATACTCCTAGTTTACCCTTTTAATTTTAAACTACAATTTTATTTAACCATTTATCACAAATTAAATGCACATAAAATGTCCTAGAGCCTTGATTGAAAATTCATTAATGCAATTGACCTTACATTAATTCCTATGAAACAAATGTAGTGCCCCCAAATCCGGGTATCTTCCAACCCGACAGATGGTGCTATATTGTACAACATTTATACATTCATCCAATTGAATAGTCTCAAAGAACGAATATAACTTCTCTATATATTAAAGTAATATTTACAATTTCCCAGGTTCTATACCCATTACAAAGGTTCTTTGTCATAATATCAGTTACATTAAAACAATAGACCTATACTATTACAAGACAGCTTAACAATTTGCCTTAGCTTTTCCTTTATCCCTTTTTGATCCTTCGGGACGTTCAGTCTTAGCTGCATTCATATGTTTCAAGCAAGGGTGAGCATGGCTAGCTCAGCAAGTATAACAATTCAATAACAATATGCTTGACACATACGAATCGTATATCTTCAATAACTGAACAATAGTTATGAAGTACTATTGATAATTCAAAGTAGCACTTCGTCTTTTCTTTCAAAATGTTTTACAATAACAACAATATTTAGTAAAACATTCACTCCGGTCAAAGACCTCGAGTATTCATTCTTTATTGAAAAGGACAACCCGGAACGAGTTCCGTAAGCCCGATATTACTTACGAGCACTTCTAGGTGATCAGCCTATTGTACTCTATGTTGATCAACACTACATCCATTAAACGTATGTACGTTTAATCATTTGGCAACCTCACGTGCCTGTCGTTTTACCGACAAAACATTTGTTTAACATTTCAGTCTTCTTTTTGAAAACCATATCAAGTAGTTGACAAAAGATAGCAACATTTGATAATGCAAGAGTAGATTATCAAGTCTAGCCAAAAGGATTGACTTTAATCTCAACATACCTCAATTCATGCGAAAGAGTACATGAATCTTAAACTTGTTCAGATTGAACTGATACAAGAGTTAGAATACTTGCCTTTAGCGTCTGCTACCATATATTAACTTTATGTTTAGGTCTTTCAAGTCCCTACAGTACATGATCACATAATGCCTTACATTAGGTCACATATAATCAAGTATGTATATGACTATATCTTACCTTTCTTCTCAATCTAATTGTGTATTAGATTCAGTTACTATTCGTTCCGGTTTATCATTACCATTGCATTTATCCTTGACTAGGCTATCTTAACCTTTACATTACATTCCTTAAGGTTTAACAAAGTTTAACAATGTTACATTATCGACCTTAAGTTATGTTTACTTTCCATCAATTTAGGTTTTCTTTTCTTTGTACATAAAAACCTTCATTACTATCTTTGTTCTGAGACTGGCGCTGCGGCGCCGGTTCTATACTTACATCTCGCGCTGCGGCGCGAGCCTTATCCTAGCATGTCCCGGACTTGGCGCTGGGGCGCGAGTCCTTACGTAATGGTCCGCGCTGCGGCGCGACTCTCCAGAAGGTCTTGTACTGTGCATGGCGCTGGGGCACCGGCCATTTGCCTTGGGTTGGCGCCGCGGCGCCAACTCTGTGCACCAGATAAAAATTTCAGTTTTGAAATTTTGTGAACTTCCCGGACGCATAACTTCTTCGTTATAAGTCCGAATTGGCTCGTTCAAAAGCCTACGGTTCACAAATTACGTAATCTACATGATCATCCAAGAATTTTATCTATTTGACTTCGTTTGCTAAAAAGTCACCTATGGGTTCATTTTTTTAATGAAACGATAAACGTTCGTGAGCGTTCAACGCTCGTTTCTTCGTTCTAAGTCGGAATCCGGTTATTTTAGAGTCCGCAACTCTTAAATGCCAAATATTACTTAACTCCATTGTAAATCAATAATTCTGTGATAAAACACAAAATTTGACTTCCATTCCGAGAATTTTACGAATTCGACGATTGTTGTCCAATCGTGCAATTTCCGGCAAATCTTCATTCTTACGATTTGTTCAACATTACAAATGAAGTTCATTCATCATGTGAACATCTCAACATACATAATACAACAACTTATTTTCATTGTTGGATTTTGACTCCTCATGAGCTTATAATTTATCAACTTATAAACTACCTAAGATTTGATTATTCATGACTTATGACAATTAGAGCTTCTTAATCATCATACTTTACACGTGCTTCATATATAACTTACTTAGGTATACATGATACCTATGATCATATAAATTCTTTTATCTTCATATCAATTCTCTTAATAAACTCCTTATAAGTTCATATTATCTTCACATAAGTGTATAACTTATGTTAGTTTAAATGACTTATTACCAACTTTTGTGGCTTAAGTCCATGACTTACATATTCTTCTTGCTTCTTATCATTCATGTTTCTTAATCCATCTTTTCTTATCAACCTATCATGATAGAGATAGAAGATAATTGGAGAAGAAGTCTTACTTTTGTGAAGTCTTGGTAAGGTAGCTTGCTTCTTCTTCTTGGTTTATGGAATGACTTATTTGTAACTTAAACTCTCTAACACTTAAGCACTTTGTGATGTCTAGATTATTTGAACAACCAACAAATGGCTAGCAAAGCTCTTCTATTTATAGACTTTCCAAGGTTAGGGTATTTTAGTCTTTAAAACATCCCACCTCCTTAAGCCACCTCCTTACTATTCATTACTTGCTAATCAGTCTCTTATCCTATACTTGGCCATTACTCATAAGTCTTGGTCAATACACTTACTTGATCACCACATCACTTGGTCACCACACATTAACCATATTAATATGATTTTGCCCCATGGGTCATACAATCCATGGATTTTAGCTTGGGCTTGGATTAATAAATCCTTGGGCTTTGCATTAATAAACATTAACTTGTTCATTAATCAATTAGTTGGGCCTTAACCTTAATTGACTTGGACTTTGTACAAAATCCTAGCCAATCTTTACAAGTCCATTAATATTTCATAATACATACACATATAGTTTATGCATTATTCTTGTATTCTAATCCATATAGAATTTATATACGATATTTCATCCTTCATACAAACTCGTATAACACTTCGTATTATACTTGTTTTCATTACTTTGTACAATACCTAAGTATCATACCATTATTACATATTCATTACTATTTCGCCTTCCTTAACGTTTATAAATTAAGTCCACAAGCGAAATATCGTTTTTTCCATAACTAGATTTTTATTACATAATCCATCTCACATTTATTATTCCATCATTACTTATTTCTCAGAAATCCAAAATTATATCCCGAGCAAATATCGATGAATAGTATTTTTCAAAAAATTTCTCGAAAAACTTTTATTTTCGTCCTGGAAATTCAAACACTTTAATTCATCCACGTAGCTCAAATACTACGGCATTCCAACGTCACTAGGTTATATAACGACAACCAACTTCATAACATATAGAATAATATTTTATTATTATTTACATTAATAAAATCATTTTACAATAAGATCCGAATTTCTCGGTCGTTACATTCTTCCCCCCTTATAAAGATTCTGTCCCCAGAATCTGGTCTTACTTTAATCAAATAGATGTGGAAAATTTTTCTTCATTTTTTCTTCTAGTTCCCACGTTGCTTCTTCAGCATCGTGGTTCCTCCATAATACCTTCACTGATGGTATTACCTTGTTCCTTTCTATCAATGATTTGCATCGGCAACTCTTCATACGTTAAGTCTTTCTCGATATGAATTGGCTCATACTCGATTACATGCTTATAGTCCGGCTTTTATGGACGTAATACAGATACGTGAAACACGTTATGTATTCGTTCTAGGTCTAGAGGTAATGCTATCATATAAGCTACCTATCCCACCCGTTTTAACACTTCAAAAGGTCCTATAAACCTTGGACTTAACTTTCCTTTCTTTCCAAAGCGTATCTTTCCTTTCCAGGGAGATACCTTTAGAAATACATATGAACCCACCTCAAACTCTCGACTTTGCCTATGTGAGTTCGCATACTTTTTCTGTTTATCCTGAGCCGTGACAAGACGCATCCGAATTAACTTTACCACCTCCGCTATTTACTGTACCAATTCTGGTCCTAGCATACGGCGTTCTCCCACCTCATCCTAACACAAAGGTGTTCTGCATTTTCTCCCATACAGAGCTTCATAAGGCGGCATATCTATGCTTGCATGATAACTATTGTTATACGCAAACTCTACTAGTGGTAGGTCATCATCCCAACTACCCTTGAAATCCATAACGCAAGACCTCAACATGTCTTCTAACGTCTGAATTGTTCTCTCGCTCTGCCCATCAGTCTGAGGATGATAAGCCGTTCTTAACTTCAGCTGTGTTCCCAACTGCTGTTGCAAACTCCTCCAAAAGTTCAATGTGAATCGTGGATCACGATCTAACACAATCGATACCGGTACTCCATGTCTGGAAATGATTTCCTTAACATAAAGTTTAGCTAATTGGTCTAAGTTATACTTGACCCTTATTGGCAAAAAGTGAGCCGACTTCGTCAACCGGTCCACTATTACCCAGATCGAATCGTACCCTTTTTGCGTTATCGGAAGTTCCACCACGAAGTCCATCGTGATATGCTCCCACTTCCATTCTGGAATCTCCAATGACTGTAATAAGCCACTGGGTCGTTGATGTTCGGCCTTAACTTTTTGACAAGTTAAGCACCTACTCACATACTCTGTTATTTCTCTCTTCATGTTCGGCCACCAAAAACTTTGTCGAAGGTCTTGATACATCTTAGTGCTACCAGGATGTATCGAGTACCTCGAATTATGGGCTTCTTATAACACTTGCTCCTTTAATTCCGTCTCATTCGGAACCTGAATTCTTCCCTCAAATCTTAATAATCCTTCATTATCAAGACTATACTTAGCATCTTCCTTCTCGGATAACCGCTTCTTCATTTGATTACACTTGTCTGTCGTGAGTTGTACTTCCTTGACTCTTTCTACGATGGTAGACTGTATCTCTGTCGCAAACAGTCTCTGCTCCGCCTGAACTGGCAACTTTACCTCTAATTCCATCCTAGCCATCTCTGTTATTAACTTATTTTGAGTTGTTATCATAGATAATTTTTCCCGACCCTTCCTACTTAAGGCGTCGGCAACTACATTGGTTTTTCCAGGGAGATACATGATTTCACAATCATAATCCTTTATCAACTCTAGCCATCTCCTCTGTCTCATATTCAACTCCTTTTGAGTGAAGATATACTTTAGACTTTTATGGTCCGTATATATCTCACATTTTTTTCCATAAAGATAATGTCTCCATATCTTTAGGGCAAATACTACTGCGGCCAGTTCCAGATCATGAGTAGGATAAACTTTCTCATAATCCTTCAACTGCTGTGACACATACGCAATGACTTTGCCATGTTGCATAAGCACACAACCAAGTCCTCTATGCGAAGCATCACTGTATACTACGAAATTTCCTATGTCATCAGGCAATGACAAAACAGGCACTTCACTTAATCTTTTCTTCAGTTCTTGAAAACTGTCTTCACATTTATCTGTCCATACATATTTCACCGTCTTTCTTGTCAAATTAGTCAACGGGGTAGCTATCTTAGAAAAATCTTGGATAAATCTTCAATAGTACCCTGCTAACCTTAGGAAACTCCGCACCTCAGTCGGCATTTTCGGTTGTTCCCAATTCATCACTGCTTCCACCTTCGCTGGATCTACTGAAATCCCCTCTTGGTCAATGACATGACCTAAAAACTGCACCTTTTCCAGCCAAAATTCACATTTGGTGAATTTCGCATATAGCTTCTCCTTCCTTAGTGTTTCCAACACTAATCTTAAGTGTTCAACATGATCTTCTGGCGTCTTAGAATAGATTAGAATATCATCGATAAACACTACGACGAACTTGTCCAAATATGGTTTAAACACTCTGTTCATCATATCCATAAATGTAGCTGGTGCATTCGTCAATCCAAATGACATCACCAGAAACTCGTAATGACCATAACGAGTCCTGAATGTCGTCTTTGGTACATCTTCCTTCCTCACTTTCAACTGATGATACCCCGTCCTCAAATCTATTTTAGAAAAATACTTTGCCCCTTTTAATTGATCAAAGAGATCATCGATCCTGGGCAATGAGTATTTATTCTTTATCGTTAACTTGTTCAACTCCCGATAGTCAATACAAAGCCTTAACGATCCGTCTTTCTTCTTGACAAACAACACTGGTGCCCCCCCACGGAGAAACACTTGGTTGAATGTACTTTCTATCCAATAGTTCTTGTAACTGAACCATTAGTTCTTTCATTTCCACAGGCGCCATACGATACGGTGCCCTTGAGACTGGTGCCGCTCCTGGCACAATGTCTATCACAAATTTGATCTCCCTATCCGGCGGTAACCCCGATAACTCACTTGGAAATACATCCATGAACTCATTTACTATAGGTATTTGTTCTATAGTTGCTCCCACTCTCTAGGTATCCACAACATGGCAAAGGTAACCTACACAACCCTTCCTTAATAATTTTCTAGTTTGTGTCATCGTAAGGCTACACGGACGTCCCGGCAACTTACTACCGTAAAATACTACCGAAGGTTGCTTCAATGAATTGATTCTCACACATTTCTTTTGGCAATCTATAATTGCTCTATGATTAATTAACCAATCCATTCCGAGAATTACGTCGAATTCTCCTAACTTTATCGGTATTAAATCTACCGATAACTTACAACCCCATACCTCTACGCAATAACTCCTATGAATATTTTCAACAGGAATTATCTCCTCATTTGCTACCTTAATGTTCAAAGGTATAGGTAATTTTTTGGGAAATAATTCTAGTCGTCTAGCAAAATCACATGCTATAAACGAACAAGTAGCACCCGAATCAAAAAGTAAGTATGCATTTATGTTATTGATCGGAATAATACCTACAACTACATCCCCTGATGCCACCGCATCTTGGACCGTCATATTAAAAGTGCGGGCCATTGATTTCCCCGACTTAGTTGGACCACTAATAGCCAACTTACCGCTATTAGTTCTCTTATTTCCTTTCGTCCCCTTCTTCGGACAGTTCTTTGCTATGTGGTCAATTGATCCACATACAAAGCATCTGTGATTTTTCTTTGGATTTGGACAGTTAGGCGAAATGTGACCTTCCTGTCCACAATTATAACATATTGCCTTTCCTTTGAGACAGACTCCTAAGTGAGTCTTCCCGCAGGTTTTACAGGCCTCCATCCTTCTCTTAGAATCCCCTTGTTTTACTCCGGTATTCCCAGAGTTAAATCCCTTCCTCTTTTGACCGTTTCCACTTCCACTGGCTCCCTCGGTCTTGGTTCCTCCATCAACCTTGCCCTTGTTTTTCTTATCTTTGTGGTACTGGCTAAGAGCCTCATTCCCACCTTCAGCAATGGTTGCCTTTTCTAGTATGGTTCCAAAAGAAATACTTTGGAACACCGAGATTCGGCTATAGAGCCAGGGTTTCAAGCCCTGCTCAAATATTCTAGCCTTTCTCACTTCAGTGTCCACTTGATGTGGAGCAAATTGTGCCAGTTCATTAAACTTGGCAGCATACTGGGGAATTATCATATCCCCTTGTTTCAATTCAAGAAACCTCATTTCCATCCTTCCTTGCATACTCGTGGAAAAATAGTTCTCGAAGAAAATCTCCTTAAACCTCTCCCACGTTAGATTTCCTATATCGGCCCTAGCCTGGTTTGCCTCCCACCAGAAGTTGGCCTCTCCTTTCATCAAATAGGTTTCAAAGGCAACCTTTTGACCCTCCTCAACATTTGCTATTACAAATGCTTTCTCGATTTCTTTTACCCAAGTCTGGGCTTCTATAGGGTCCGTAGTTCCTTTGAACTCCGGCGGACCTACACTTTTAAAATCCTTAAAAGTAGTAGCTCGTACTACTCCAGGAATCACAGGTATATTAGCCCCCGTTCTATTAAATGCAGCCGTTAAAAGATTAACGAATTCCTGCATTGGATTAACCGGACCACCCTCCGGTTGGTTAACATTAGCATCTTGATTTTGTTATCTCCTTCTTGGCGGCATTTTGCTGTTAAGAAAACAACACATCATTATTACTTTATTCTTGTTGGTTTGTTATTATTTATAATAAAACATTAAATCATACTCGTTACTTAATATTTTCCAAGAAAAGACTTATATTAATTCATAACTTGTAGTATAACACTACATTGTTTACATTACTCAGCCTTAGCTGATTACATTACCATCCCGCAATTACTTCAAAAATTGGGATTTACAAAAGACTACCCTTTGTTTATACAAAAGAGGGTTTTACGTCACTACTAGATATATAATATTTACATATCTAAGCTACTCCAGCTATTGCTAGATTACATCTGCCATAAGGCATTCTCAAAGTCTGCTCTGGCCAAATCAGCAACAACATCTCTACTGATGGTATGACGGGTCTGTCCTGCTTTTATTTGATATCCAGCTAACTGCTGCTGGAAATCTACATGAGAACTCCTATGTATATAGGACATCCTCTCCAACTTCTGCTATTTAGTCTTTAGCTCCTGTTTGAGCTCAAAAACTTCTTCTTTCAAATCTCGGACCTTGTCCATACCTAGGACTCTATCATCGTGCTCCTCTTCCCACATTCCTTCCATACTAGCCTTGTCCTCCCGGACAGCTTGGAGTTCCTCTTTCAACTCCTTAACCTCTTGGCAGTAATGGATATTTCTATCCAATACTGACATAAACAATGCCTTCATTGATTCTCCCGTAGACAATTCCTCTGTAGGTGGAACCTGATCAAAGGACATCACGTCCACCTCCTCCACCTCCTCCTCTATCATGCCATCAAATATAGACATATACTCTAAATCGTCTGAGTCTCCAGACTCAATTGTCACCACTTCTGGTTCTACGGCTACAGGATTTGGTAGTATCTCTACTCGATTAATCGAATCCTCGCTCACTACATGTATATCTCTATACAAATCATTTTCTCCTGACATCTACAATAAAACAATATAGTTTGATTAGTACACGTCAGTGAAATAATAGAAACACATAACATAATATAATGCATTTTTATAGAGTTACTTTCCATCTTTTACTTCTTTAATCTTTCTTAAGGTTATGACTTAAGGTTCTATTTTTTCCCTTAAGTTTTATAACCTAGGATTTGATACCAACTTGCAGCGCCCCCAAATCTGGGTATCTTCCAGCCCGACAGATGGTGTTATACTGTACAACATTTATACATTCATCCAATTGAATAGTCTCAAAGAACGAATATAACTTCTATATATATTAAAGTAATATTTACAATTTCCCAGGTTCTATACCCATTATAAACGTTCTTTGTCATAATATCAGTTACATTAAAACAATAGACCTATACTATTACAAGACAGCTTAACAATCTGCCTTAGCTTTTCCTTTATCCCTTTTTGATCCTTCAGGACGTTCAGTCTTAGCTGCATTCATATGTTTCAAGCAAGGGTGAGCATGACTAGCTCAGCAAGTATAACAATTCAATAACAACATGCTTGACACATACAAATCGTATATCTTCAATAACTGAACAATAGTTATGAAGTACTATTGATATTTAAAAGTAGCACTTCGTCTTTTCTTTCAAAATGTTTTACAATAACAACAATATTTAGTAAAACATTCACTCCAGTCAAAGACCTCGAGTATTCATTCTTTATTGAAAAGGACAACCCGGAACGAGTTCCGTAAGCCCGATATTACTTACGAGCACTTCTAGGTGATCAACCTATTGTACTCTATGTTGATCAACACTACATCCATTAAACGGTGTACGTTTAATCATTTGGCAACCTCGCGTGCCTGTCGTTTTACCGACAAAACATTTGTTTAACATTTCAGTCTTCTTTTTGAAAACCATATCAAGTAGTTGACAAAAGATAGCAACATTTGATATTGCAAGAGTAGATTATCAAGTCTAGCCAAAAGGATTGGCTTTAATCTCAACATACCTCAATTCATGCGAAAGAGTACATGAATCTTAAACTTGTTCAGATTGAACTGATACAAGAGTTAGAATACTTGCCTTTAGCGTCTGCTACTGTATATTAACTTTATGTTTAGGTCTTTCAAGTCCCTACAGTACATGATCACATAATGCCTTACATTAGGTCACATATTATCAAGTATGTATATGACTATATCTTACCTTTCTTCTCAATCTAATTGTGTATTAGATTCAGTTACTATTCGTTCCGGTTTATCATTACCATTGCATTTATCCTTGACTAGGCTATCTTAACCTTTACATTACATTCCTTAAGGTTTAACAAAGTTTAACAATGTTACATTATCGACCTTAAGTTATGTTTACTTTCCATCAACTTAGGTTTTCTTTTCTTTGTACATAGAAACTTTCATTACTATCTTTGTTCTGAGACTGGCACTGCGGCGCCTGTCCTATACTTACATCTCGCGCTGCGGCGCGAGCCTTATCCTAGCATGTCCCGGACTTGGCGCTGGGGCGCGAGTCCTTACGTAATGGTCCACGCTGCGGCGCGACTCTCCAGAAGGTCTTGTACTGTGCATGGTGCTGGGGCGCCGACCATTTGCCTTGGGTTGGCGCCGCGGCGCCAACTCTGTGCACCAGATAAAAATTTCAGTTTTAATATTTTGTGAACTTCCCGGACGCATAACTTCTTCGTTATAAGTCCGAATTGGCTCGTTCAAAAGCCTACGGTTCACAAATTACGTAATCTACATGATCATCCAAGAATTTTATCTATTTGACTTCGTTTGCTAAAAAGTCACCTATGGGTTCATTTTTTTAATGAAACGATAAACGTTCGTGAACGTTCAACGCTCGTTTCTTCGTTCTAAGTCGGAATCCGGTTATTTTAGAGTCCGCAACTCTTAAATGCCAAATATTACTTAACTCCATTGTAAATCAATAATTCTGTGATAAAACACAAAATTTGACTTTCATTCCGATAATTTTACGAATTCGACGATTGTTGTCCAATCGTGCAATTTCCGGCAAATCTTCATTCTTACGATTTGTTCAACATTACAAATGAAGTTCATTCATCATGTGAACATCTCAACATACATAATACAACAACTTATTTTCATTGTTGGATTTTGACTCCTCATGAGCTTATAATTTATCAACTTATAAACTACCTAAGATTTGATTATTCATGACTTATGACAATTAGAGCTTCTTAATCATCATACTTTACACGTGCTTCATATATAACTTACTTAGGTATACATGATACCTATGATCATATAAATTCTTTTATCTTCATATCAATTCTCTTAATAAACTCCTTATAAGTTCATATTATCTTCACATAAGTGTATAACTTATGTTAGTTTAAATGACTTATTACCAACTTTTATGGCTTAAGTCCATGACTTACATATTCTTCTTGCTTCTTATCATTCATGTTTCTTAATCCATCTTTTCTTATCAACCTATCATGATAGAGATAGAAGATAATTGGAGAAGAAGTCTTACTTTTGTGAAGTCTTGGTAAGGTAGCTTGCTTCTTCTTCTTGGTTTATGGAATGACTTATTTGTAACTTAAACTCTCTAACACTTAAGCACTTTGTGATGTCTAGATTATTTGAACAACCAACAAATGGCTAGCAAAGCTCTTTTATTTATAGACTTTCCAAGGTTAGGGTATTTTAGTCTTTAAAACATCTCACCTCCTTAAGCCACCTCCTTACTATTCATTACTTGCTAATCAGTCTCTTATCCTATACTTGGCCATTACTCATAAGTCTTGGTCAATACACTTACTTGATCACCACATCACTTGGTCACCACACATTAACCATATTAATATGGTTTTGCCTCATGGGTCATACAATCCATGGATTTTAGCTTGGGCTTGGATTAATAAATCTTTGGGCTTTGCATTAATAAACACTAGCTTGTTCATTAATCAATTAGTTGGGCCTTAACCTTAATTGGCTTGGACATTGTACAAAATCCTAGCCAATCTTTACAAGTCCATTAATATTTCATAATACATACACATATAGTTTATGCATTATTCTTGTATTCTAATCCTTATAGAATTTATATACGATATTTCATCCTTCATACAAACTCGTATAACACTTCGTATTATACTTGTTTTCATTAGTTTGTACAATACCTAAGTATCATACCATTATTACACATTCATTACTATTTCGCCTTCCTTAACGTTTATAAATTAAGTCCACAAGCGAAATATCATTTTTTCCATAACTAAATTTTTATTACATAATCCATCTCACCTTATTATTCCATCATTACGTATTTCTCGGAAATCTAAAATTATATCCCGAGCAAATACCGATGAATAGTATTTTTCGGAAAATTTCTCGAAAAATATTTATTTTCGTCCTGGAAATTCAAACACTTTAATTCATCCACGTAGCTCAAATACTACGACATTCTAACGTCACTAGGTTATATAACGACAACCATCTTCATAACACATAGCATAATATTTTATTATTATTTACATTAATAAAATCATTTTACAATAAGATCCGAATTTCTCGGTCGTTACAACAAATGTCTTCAATCTCTTTCAGACAATCCATCAAAAATCCTCTTGTCAATTTCTAGAAATTTCAGAGTAAAGAATTTAGTATAAAGATCAAGTCATCATCAAAACACTAGGTTAGAATATGACCAAGTCAACAGACCTTTTGCTAATTTAACTAAACCTTAGTTGATGAACGTTTTAATTCTAAATTACCCTGGAAGCTAATCCAAACAAAACTTACTTTGCTGCGGACTCGTAAGTTAAAGTTGATATGAACAATCCTATTATAGGGAATTATTTACTCGAAAGCATTAAGATATTTGTGCACAATACATGGTACGGAGGGCTGATCCCCCTAAGTACGAGAAGGCATGTCCATATAGTCTAATGACTGTTAAAAGTTCAAGTAGAAATACTTATAACCTGGGACATAGTTCATGGTCTTGTGACCCTCAGATAAATTCCAAATTCTGATTTCAGTTCTTGATTATCAATGATATAGAATGTTTTTCAGTTCAATTGAGCTTATTCATTGACAGTTATTATGTTGTTATTATTTATTGCCATTTCAAGTGAGCATTTGTCTTGCTCACTCTTGCATATATATAACCATTGCAGCTAATGTTGAGAATGTTGACGAGCCAACCACTAGTAAAGGAAAAGGCAAGATGAACAAGTGTCGAAGACTTGTTAAATTGTTATTTAAACGGTTTATGTAATTAGACTTAATTTAATTATGTGATGTATTTATCTTTCTGCATTTGATGATGTAATTCAGGTTAGACGACCTAGGATTATGTTTTGCAACCATTTTATAGGGAGGATTTTTATTTAAGGTTGTAATTTCTTTTACACTCTATATTCATGGGTAGTTAGTTATGTTTTATTTGGATAGTGAACACTAAATATATGGGATGAAAGTACCCGGATTTGGGGGTGTCACAATTTCTCAGTCTAAGAGTCTGTACCAATCAACTGGCTTGGAACAACTGATATAACTAGCTTAGACCTAGCTCATAGACAGTTCATGGAAGTAGTATGCATACAAGTTAATCATGTATGATGATAAAATATATAATTTGTAAACAATTTTATTTATTTATTAATAAAAGTATTTATTTACTAAAGGCATTTAATTATCCACATGGTGTTGTTTTAATAATATGTGATAAACCTATAGTTTTAAGCAATACTTTTAAAATCATGATGAGGTCATGCTAATGAGATCTAAATTTTTAGATAACTTAAAAAAACTAAAATGTTTCCAATCAATGGGTTACTAAAAATGAGATTAGTGAATCCGGATAGATTGGTACATACGTTGTTTGCTCATTGGATGAGGATGATTGATCTCATGATCATTTACGTGGAGACACTAAGGCAAGTACGTATGTACTTATTGGAGAATAAGTTCATTAAACGTGGCTCGCTAAAGAAGACCTAATGGAGTTTTACTTGTCTATCAATAGGTATTCATGTAGTGATAGTAGTACAAGTGATCCTTAGACTTGAGATCATCATAGTATCTTGTGTATAATGAATTATACTTTGACTTATTCCTTAAGACCCTTAGGATATATCAAAGGATATGCTTGGGTTTAATAAGTTATATATGGAGATAATGAATGATCAATAAATAATAATAATAATAATAATAATAATAATAATAATAATAATAATAATAATAGTAATTATAATAATAATTATAATAATAGTAAAAATAATAGTATTAATAATAATAATAATTATTATTATTATTGTTATAATTATTATTATTATAATAGTACTAAAAAGAATAAGATTATTTATAATAATAATAATAATAATAATAATAATAATAATAATAATAATAATAATAATAATAATAATAATAATAATAATAATAATAATAATGATGATGATGATGATGATTCTGATGATGATGATGATAATAGTAATAATTTATTACAATAATTAAGATAATAATTATTATTATATTAATAAAAACAATAATAATAGTAATAATAATAATAATAATAACAAGAATAATAATTATAATAACAAAAATAATACAAATAATAGTAGTAGTAGTAGTAGTAATAATAATAATAATAATAATATTAATAATAATAATAATAATAATAATAATTATAATAGTAATAATAATAATAATAATAATAATAATTACTATGATAATAATAATAATAATTATTATTATTATTATTATTATTATTATTATTATTATTTATACTAATAATAATAATAGTATAAATAATAATAATAATAATAATAATAATTATTATTATTATTATTATTATTATTATTATTATTATAATTATAATAATAGTAGTAATCATAATAATAATAGTAATAATAATAATAATATTAATAGTAATAGTATTAGTAATAATAATAGTAATTATAATAATAATTATAATAATAGCAATAGTAATACTAATTATTATTATTATAATTATTGTAATTATAATAATTATTATTATTATTAATTATTGTTACAATTATGATAGTAATAATAATAATAATAATAATAATAATAATAGTAATATAAATAATTATAATAATAATTATGATAATAGTAATAATAATAACAATAATAATTATAATTATAATAATAATAATTATTATAACTATAATAGTAGTAGTAGTAATAATAATAATAATAATAATTATTATTATTATTATTATTATTATTATAACTTATGATAATAGTAATAATAATAACAACAGTAATAACAATAATAATAACAACAACAACAATAATAATAATAATTATAATGATAATTGTTATTGTGGTGGTGTGGAGAATTATGAAAATTGTTGTTGATGATTTGTAAGTTTTGTAGACATGTTTAAATTTTTCTGGATATCTATATTTTAAAGAAAAATGAATTATTGTGGTGGTGTGGTGAATTATGATAATTGTTATGTCTGATCGGAAGTTATTTTATATTGCAAAAAGTCTTTAGATAATGTAGTATTTTCGAATTTTAATCTAATTTTTCGTTACATCGTGCCTTCAAGCACGATCAATTACTATTAATTGTGTATGACGCGTTCGAAGATATTTGGAATATCGAACGTCGCCTTCTAGCATGATAAAATTAATAGAGTATTAAATATTTAATATGAATTTATTGTGTCACCACAAGGCAAATATTAAATACTTAAGATGTTAATTTATCATATTTGAAGCTTATAAAAAAAATTGAATAATGTTATTTTGATGTGTCACCACAAGGATAATATTTTTCTTTTTTGAATATATGGAAGTGCCATGTTGGACTTAACTTAGATAATTTTGATTCAGATGTGTCACCACGATCAAAATAATCTATGAGACAAAAGAAAAGAAGTTTCATGATGATGTAATTCACAAGGAGTTGTCTACCTATTTATTTATATATAATTTTTTGTGTCACCACAAGACTGTATATATTTGAAATGGGGTCCTTATTCTTACTAGTAAAAACTTTAATTAGATTTTGCCGAACTATATAAGTGAAGGTAATATAGTTTTAAGAAAATAGTAGGAGGTACCAATTTAAAACAAAACCTAATTTATTTTGGTAAAATTAATTAATAAAATGAATGATTGCTAAAATGTTGTTTTTCACATGCAGAATTTTGAAATTGTCACAATCACTAATTTCACTGCGTAGCATATTGGATGTTAACAAACTGACCGGACTGAATTATACGGACTGGTTAAGGAATTTGAGAATTGTTCTCACTATTGGAAAAAAAATATGGCCTAAATTCGTCTGTCCCTGCAAATGTTGTAGAAATAGCTTATGAGGAAGAGATTACTACTTTTAAGAAGTGGCAAGATAATACATCTGTGGCTCAATGCATCATGCTTGCATCCATGAGTAACCAGTTTCAGCGTCAGCATGAAATTATGGATGCTCATACTATATTGGTGCACCTCCAAGAGTTGTATGTTGAGCAAAGTAGGACTGCAAGATATAAGATATCTAAGGAGCTCTTCCGATCTCGGATGACCGAGGGTACTGCTATTGAGACTAATGTCCTAAAAATGATAAATCTGATTGAACGTCTAGGACAGCTCGAGTTCATCATGGATGGGGAGTTAAGTCAAGATTTAGTCTTACAGTCACTCCCTGACACATTCTCGCAATTTGTTGTGAATTTTCACATGAATAAGTTGGATGTCAGCTTGCCTGAATTTCTTAACATGTTAAAAATTGCTGAAGGTCACTTCTCATCCAAGAAGGACCAAGTCTTAATGGTGGATGATTTTTCCAAGAAAAGGAAAAGGCCCAAGGTGTCTTCTGAAAAGAAGAAATCTAAGAAGGCTAAGGGCAAGGGAAAAAAGAAGGAATAAAAGAAACCTGATCCAGATAGCAAAGGAATATGTTTCCATTGCAACAAGTCGGGTCACTGGAAGAGGAACTGGAAGGATTTCCTTGCAGAACAAAAGCACAAAAAGCTTGGAGAAGCTTCGAATACTAATCAAGGTTTGTTTATGATTGAAATTAATTTTTTAGAAAGTAAAACTTCTACTTGGGTATCAGATATCGGTTGTGGTCCTCACATATGTAATACTATGCAGGGACTTGTCAGAAGTAAAAAGCTGAACAAGGATGAGGTCATCTTACGAGTGAAAAATGGAGCAAAGGTTATTACATTAGCTATAGGAACTTATTGTTTAGCACTGCCTACGGGCAAGTCCATTAATTTAAATAATTGTTATTTTGTTACGAATATCATAAGAAACATTATTTCTATTTATATATTAGATATGGATGGTTTTGACATTATAATAAAGAACAACAGTTGTTCTATTTATAATAATAATATTTTATATTGTATTGGTAATTTATGAAATGGACTTTATATACTTGACTTGCATGAAAATATATTTCAAATTGAAAAACTAAGAAAAGGAAAAGAGATAATGTTAAATATACCTATATGTGGCACTGTAGACTCGATCATATCAATGACATAATATTATCTAAGTTGCATAAGGATGGGCTATTAGAGCTATCTGATTATAAACCATATCCAACTTGTAAATCTTGTCTCATGGAAAAAATGACTAAATCTCCTTTTAATGGAAAAGGAGAAAGAGTTACAGAGTTGTTAGCGTTGGTACACATAGACGTATGTGGACCTATAACAACGACTACACGAGGAGGGTATTCTTATTTTATTACATTCACTGATGATTACTCACGATATGGATATATGTATTTAATGAAATATAAATTTGAATCATTTGAAAAGTTCAAAGAGTTCAGAAGTGAAGTAGAGAAACAAACTGATAAAAGTATTAAGATTCTTTGATCTGATCGAGGTGATAAATACTTAAGCGGTGAATTTCTCAAAGAAAAAGGTATAATCTCATAATGGACTCCACCATGGATGCCATAGCTTAATGGTGTATCTGAAAGGAGAAATCAAACATTGTTAGACATGGTTCGTTCCATGATGAGCTTTACCGATCTTCTAATTTGATTATAGGGATATGCCCTAGAATCAGCTGTATACCTACTTAACAAGGTGCCTACCAAATCCGTCCCTACGACCCTATATAAGTTATGGACAGGGAGGAAACCAAATATTAAGCATGTTATGACTTGGGGTTGTCCAGCTTATGTCAAAAAGTTTGAAAACGATAAGCTACAGACTAGATCCGTCAAGTGTAGATTTGTGGGATACCCTAAAGAAACATCTGGGTATTATTTCTATCATCCAACTGATCAAAAGGTGTTTGTAGTGAAACATGTTGCCTTCTTGAAAAAGGAGTTTATCCTTGAAAGGGTCAGTGGGAGTAAAATATATCTTGAAGAAGTTCAAAAACCATAAAATACTATGGATCTAAGTCAGGTACCTAACTAAGTGGAAGAACCTATTATATAACACACCCTATTCATAAATATGGAGGAGTGCGAAAATATACCTAATAGGTAAAGATTCGTCATAGAGGATGACGATGAGGTATGCATCATAGATGATGATGATCTGATAAGTAGGTTTTATACCTACTTATTGGATATCAATTCACGAGAACTATGCCCATCTCAAGTACATTTTAGTATGTTTTTAGTGGCATTTTATTTTATTTTGCATTACTTGTATGTAGAACTCCTTTGTTGTGAAAATGCAGGAAATGGCATAGTTCGGCATTGGTAGGTGGCATGAGACTAATGGAAGCATGACACGAGGAACGAATGGAGAAAAGGGACTGAGCATTGATGGACAAAGAAGCAATAGCAGCATGTCAAGGGGAACAATAGCAGCATGACAAAGAAGTAACAGCAGCAGAACTCAAGGATGAAGAGCACAGAAGCCGCGCGGCTGCACAATCTGGAACTCGCGCGCCCGCGCCATCAATCGGCAGAGGCTTAATTTGCATACTCGCGCGCCCGCACCTATTTTATATGGGGATCGCGCTCGTCATCTGCAGCTGCTGTTTGACTTTATTTTAATTTTAAAATTTGAAGTGTTTGAATTGACACAAACTACCCTGGTTGGGACCGGATGAAAAAATAATTATTTTTATCAGTTTTTTATATTAGAGAACTAGGGTTCCAGGCGTTTAAGGTAATTCAAAAGAGGGTTGAGCATACATTAAATATTTTCTTCATCTTCTTTTAGATTGATTCATTGAATAAGAACTACTTTTATTTTGCTGGATAATATTGGAGATTTGAACAGCACTTTTGGATTATAATCTGCAATTGGGTTTGATCAATTCTACTTTCTTTCTCAATTGTCTTATTTGTTTTTCATGTGTTGCTATAATCCCATAATGGCTTTTGGTTCAGAGATGAACTAAATTCTATTATGGGTTTCTAACGGAGATTGATATGTAGTCTAATAATAATGGCCTGATTGCTTGATTATGTTGTTGTCATGGAATTTCTATTATGATTGATTGGATTGGATGAATGTTTGATCACCATTCATTTTATGTACTTATATGGAATTGAAAAATGACATGTGAGTATGGTTGTAATTATGATAGCATGCGTTTATGAGGCTGAATTGTTTAGATTTATATTTCGTGAACCAGATAGAAATATACTGTTTCACCGTGTGTAGTGTTATAAGAGCTTGCGCTTCAATTCAATATTGCTGCAAAGTCACATAGAAATATAGTGATTTTGGTTTTATTGATGATTACATGATTTCTATTGCATGTAGATGTTATGTAAGTAGGTCATAATGCATTGAAAAATGGTTATGTCTAGTTTTCGTGCTCTTGGCTAATTTTTTATGATACATGTATAATCTTGCATGATGGTATTATTTAGATGAAATATGAATTGAAGTTAGAATCCCATTATTTCCATATTTGATTTATTATTCTATTATTCTTCTTTTATTCGTTAAGTGAGTTTAGATTCATTTAAAAGTATAGCATTCGTTTAAGCATATATGAATAGTGATACAGTTGATGCATAATAATTTAATCTTGAAACCTTTCTCCGTGGATCGATACTTTCTTACTTTGTACTACTTGTTGACCCATGTATACTTGCATGAGTTAGAGTCCTTTTATTACAACTAAAAAGACGGCAACAAGTTTTTGGCGCCGTTGCCGGGGAGAGGCGTTTAATTTTATTATTATTATCATAAATTTTAAGCTAAATTGTATGACTTAGACAATTCTAATCTTGTCTCATTTCTATTTTTGTTTTTGTTTCAGGTACTTGCATACAGTATATGCACACTCGATCTTCCAATCCTAAGTTAACACCTTTACAGGATAACATTAACGGTATGGGTTGGAAATCAAGAGCACGTAGAAATATACAAGCAGAGTTAGAGATCACAACATCTAGTATGGCAGCCGCAGAACAAAGAGACGAGCAAAGAGAGGAGCATAGGGCTTTAAGAGACTATTCGATGCCGAATATTAATGAACTGCAGTCAAGTATAGTCAGACCAGCGATAGGAGCTAATACCTTTGAGATAAGCCGGGCACTATTCAAATGGTGTAAAATTTGGTACAGTTTGGTGGTGCTGTTACAGACGATCCTAATGAACACCTGTTGAGCTTCATCAAAATATGTGATACATTCAGATAGAACGGGGTGACAGAGGATGCAATCAGACTTAGACTATTTCCATTTTCATTGAGGGATAAAGTTAGAAGTTAGCTTCACTCTTTACCTACAGGATCTATCACCACATGGGAGGACCTAGCACATAAATTCTTTGCCAAATTATTTCCTATGGCTAAGACTGCAAAGTTGAGGACATCAACTTCCCAGTTTGAGCAGCAACAGGGTGAATCATTATATGAAGTCTGGGAGAGATACAAAGAGATGTTAAGGAAGTGTCCACACCATGGCATGCCAGATTGGATGGTTATCAACACATTTTATAATGGATTGGGATGCCAGTCAAGACCGATTATAGATGCAGCTGAAGGAGGAGCTCTATGGGTGAAGACCTATGAAGAGGCATATAATCTCATAGAGACAATGATAGCTAATGATTTTCAAAACCCTACAGCTAGGATGCCACAACCCAAAGTTATAGGTTTCTTAGAAGTGGATGCTATCACTCAATTGTCAGCACAGATGTAATCCATGGCAAAGAAGATTGACTCATTGACAGAGACTATGGCGAAGACAGTTACATTTGTATGTGAGATTTGTGCAGGATCACATTCAACGGACCAATGCGCTATCAGTTCAGAGTCAGTATAGTATGTGAGCAACTATAGGAAGGATCAAGGTCAATTTCAGAACACATACAGTGCCAACAACCGCAACCATCCAAACTTCAGTTGGTCAAATAACCAAGGAAATCAGCAGAGTCAGTTTCAAGCACATAACCAATTTCAATCACAGTTAGCTCAGCAACAGTTTGCACCAAGACCACCTTATCCACCGAGATTTTCTCAACAATAACACCATACTCCAGCTGCACCTCAGCAAGAAAAGAAGTCAGATATAGAGGAGATGATGATGAAGTACATGGCAAATACAGAGGTGATTATTAAAAGCCAAACAGTGGCTATTAAAAATTTGGAAACTAAAATGGGTCAGATGGCGAGCATGCTTAACAACAGGCCCCAGGGTTCATTGCCAAGTACCACAGAAGCAAATCCAAGAAGAGAAGGGAAGGAACAATGTCAGGCAATCACACTCAGGTCTGGGAAACAGTGTGCAGGAAATCAACCAGGCGCGCCCGCGCTAAGTTTACAAGGGGAAGACGCGCGGCCGCGCGAGGCAGATAAGTTATCTAAGAAAAAAGAAAATAATGAAGATTTAGAGTTACAGCAGGAAGAGAAAGATAAAACAGGTTCAGTTGAGAAGCCCATGAGTAAAATACCAATAGTACACCCTCCGATTCCGTATCCACAAAGATTGAATTAGCAGAGGGAAGATAAGCAGTTCAACAAGTTCTTGGAGGTCTTTAAAAAACTACAGATTAATATACCTTTCGCTGAGGCATTGGAACAGATGCCTAGTTATGCAAAGTTCATGAAGGGTATTTTGTCAAGGAATAAGATATTAGAAGATTTTGAGACAGTGGCCTTGGCAGAGGAATGCAGTGCAGTACTTCAACACAAACTACCTCAAAAGCTGAAGGATCTGGGCAGGTTCACTATTCCATGCACAATCGAAAAGATGAGCTTCAGTAAATGCTTGTGTGATCTTGGGGCAAGTATCAATTTGATGACCTTGTCAGTATTCAATCAGTTGGGATTGTCGACTCCAAGGCCCACAAATATTTCTTTACAACTAGCTGACAGATCTATCACTTATTCGAGGGGAATTGTTGAAGATGTTTTGGTAAAAGTGGCTAAATTCATCTTCTCAGCTGATTTCATCATTTTAGATTATGAAGAAGATAGGAGTATACTAATCATACTTGGAAGACCATTCCTAGCCACAGGAAGAACCCTGATAGACGTTTAGAAAGGGGAACTCACAATGCGTGTTCATGATCAGGAAGTTACTTTCAACGTATTCAAGGCAATGAAATTCCCGACAGATGAAGAGGAAGAATGCTTCAGGGTTGATTTGGTGGACAAAGTGCTAAATGATGAAGTAGAGAGTTTGGTGGATCATGAACCATTGAGAAGTGCTATTGCTAGAAATTCAGAACTAGATAATGAGGAATTTGAAGAACTTGTGCACTTTCTTAATACTACTCCACAATTCAAAAAATTCAAGACTCCTGTTGAGCTATTGAAGAAAGCTGGAGAATCATCAGTGAAATTGAAACCATCTCTTGAGACCCCACCAGAACTTGAATTGAAACCACTTCCCGACCATTTGAGGTATGCATTTTTAAATAAAGATTCAAAGTTACCTGTGATTATTTCTTCTGCACTAACATCTTTTCAGGAAGAAAAACTGCTACGAGTTCTTAGAGAGTTCAAGTTAGCTATTGGATGGACTATAGCAGACATAAAAAGGATCAACCCTTCTTTTTGCATCCATAAGACCCTGCTGGAAGATGACAGCAAGCCCGCGGTAGAGCAACAAAGAAGACTTAATCCGATTATGAAGGAAGTGGTCAAGAAAGAAGTATTGAAATGGCTGGATGCAGACATAATTTATCCGATTTCAGATAGTTCATGGGTGAGCCCAGTACAATGTGTACCGAAGAAAGATGGTATGACCGTTTTTCCAATGAGAACAATGAGTTGATTCCGACAAGAACAGTGACAGGGTGGAGAGTATGCATAGATTATCGCAGGCTTAACAAAGCTACAAGGAAATATCACTTTCCACTACCGTTTATCGATCAAATGTTGGATAGACTAGTGGGGCGTGAGTATTATTACCTTCTGGACGGTTATTCAGGCTACAATCAGATTGTGATAGCTCCAGAGGATTAAGAAAAGGCAACCTTTACATGTCCATATGGAACTTTTGCTTTCAGAAGGATGCCATGATATATAGCTAAAAAAGGTCTAAATTCTAATTTAAATTTAAAGCCAAAATATATCAACCAATCAAAATACATCCTAATAATACCATTCGTTTACATCCCAATAATACCAAACTATCCATACATTGCGTGTCTTAAGACTGATGACTCCCAAGGGACATCAATAGACTAATACAATGTAAACCAAATTTAAAAAGCTAGTCAAACCCATAAAGACAAATCTAACCAAATTTAAAAACCTAGCAGACCAACAACAGCAGCAACAACAACATTAGAGCCCAACCCAATTAGGCTTTCCCATCTAGCAGCAGCAAGCATGACAACAGATAAATAGCAGTAACCCAATTAGCCATTCATAGCATAACCCATACATAGCAGCAGCAACAACAACAACAAAAGGGCCCAACATCATAGCAACAGCAGAAAGCAGTAACAGCAGTTAAACAACAGCATTTGCATTAGCTATGCTCCAGCAGCCAAACCCACTATGCAGTCCAATAGCAGAGGCACTCAAAGCTAGAAATCAGACCAGTGCAGCAGCAGGAACTCAGTTTTATGGCCAGCAGCTGCAACAACAACATCCATTTGCCACAACAGCCCAAACCATATGTAGACTAAAGTAAATTTACAGTAGTAGGTGAAATAAAAGGCCAAAACCAAGCATATGTAGTAGTAAAAACTACAGTACCCTCTACTATATGTCCCATAAACCAAGAGAAGAATCAATGTAGATGGACAATAATTCCAGTACCTGAAGGAAAACTGAACAACAAACTTTATCACCAGAAGCATCCACATTGTTATCCCTCATGATTCTGATCTTAGGAATTTTCTCAACTGAATCTCTGCCAATCCCTAAGCCCCGCCAGTGTCGAAAATGTTTTAGACCTCCTCGAAGCTTGTTTCAATAGCTCCCATCTGATTAAATTAAGCAGAAGATATACACAATTGAGACTAAATATTGGCACTACTATGTGAAGGTTTACATAACCTGAAATTATTCAATGAACAGCAAAAGTACCTGACTCTGCATCGCACTTAGCATAGCCGGACCAATTTTCTCACAAACAAGTCTACCGCTTAATACGCTTACAATGACATCAATCTACAAAAGTTTTGAAGTTTCCATAAATTTTTTAGTCAATCTAAAAGTTTTTTGAATTTGTATTTGTAATTTAAAAGGCATATTTGCTAAACTAACAATTATAGGATTCACCCACGGCTAATCTATCTCTTCTTTCCCTTCATTAATCTAAACTACAACTCAAGGCATGCATTACCTTCATTATTTTCTTGAATTGTGAACTACGAAACACATTTGCAGTAGCCGTTCCTGCTGGCAGTCCCCCTTTTGTTTTGAACTACTTGCTGCTATAGATAAACTGCAAGGCCTTTCTATTTCGGATAGGAAATTCTCTGCAAAAAGGAAATACTTCATATCAACTGATAGATAACTAAAACAGGAGCAGTTATTACCTTATTTGCTAAACATAAAACAAGTCTATCTGCATCCTTGATGACACCATCCATTGCACTGCCTTCGGGGTCATTTGTTGCCTGTGCCAACTCATGGCACACAACTTTCATTCCTTCAACAGACTGCACCAGAACAAAGTTTTCTAACTCAGTAAATGACAGTGTCAAATCATGAATCATACCCTCCTTCCTTTTGTCCATCTCTTGCGCCTGAAAATCATGAACAGTAAGATAATGGCAAACAAAGATAAGGCACAAAGAGCACAAATATATACCAACCTTCCACTTAAATCGATCATTTATCATGCTTCTTTGCGCCTCGGTCAGCTTTCCCACATATTTCCATATGTCATCGCCTGGGAAAAGAGAAGAAGACGAATTATAGCCCAATAGAGATAACAGACAAGTTATAATGAAAAATGATACACACTTATCTGTATAGAAAAACGATACACACTTATCAAGAATTCAATAGAGATAACAGACAAGTTATAATGAAGTTCACAGTTTACCTCAGCTCCATGGTTATCAAGTAAATATCCAACAAGATCAACACATTCTATCTGAGTTTGATTATTCCTAGAACGTAAACTTAACCCAGATCAGGCTCGTGTGATACCTGCAAAACATCTTATGACAGGATAAAATATAGGACATATTATGATAGTTTCAAGAAAAACAAACAAATTTCTGAAAATAGAGACTATAATAGTGTTGACAAGACCGATCAAACCTAAAATTTGATCGGCATGATGGTCTTGCCTGTATTAGACTCTAGCCCATTGAAATAATAGAACATAAGCATCACCACTACAAAAAGTGGCATGATAATCCCACAAAAAGTATTTGCTCACTTAAACATACATGTATATTGCTGCTATTTTATTAAATTACCTAATCAATTTAATCTGTAAATATGTATATTTCAGAATTATTGGAGTTTGCAATGTAGATGCAGCTTTTAAAGAATCATAACGAGCCTGCTAGACAGAGCATCAAAGAGCAAGGACGAAAAACATTAAACAATTTATCACAATGATATCAAAATTAATGATAATTCAATATGATCAACTTAGAATTCAAATTGTGAAAGTAGTATACACACAAGCCAATCATGCTTGATGATAAAGCATATACTTTGTAACAATCTTATTCATTTATTAATAAAAAGTATTAATTTATTAAAGGCTTTTAATTATCTACATGATGCTGTTTTATAATATGTGATAAACCCATAGTTTTAAGCAATGCTTTTAGAATAATGATGATGATCATTCTAATGAGATCTAAATTCTTAGAAAGCTTAAAACTAAAATAGTTCCCAATAATTGGATTACTAAATTAGGGATTAGTGAATCCGAATAGATTGGTACATACGTTGCTTGCTCATTGGATGAGGATGATTGATCTCATGATCATTTGTGTGGAGACACTAAAGCAAGTATGTAGGTGCTTATTAGAGAAGAAGTTCACTGAACGTGGCTCGCTAAGGAATACCTAATGGAGTTTTACTTGCCTGTCAATAGGAATTCCTGTAGTGATAGTAGTACAAGTGATCCTTGGACTTGAGATCATCATAGTATCTTATGTATGATGAGTTATACTTTGACTTATTCCTTAAGACCCTTAGGGTATATCAAAGGGTATGCTTGGGTATAATAAATTGTACATGAAGATAATGTATGATCAATAAAGAATCCACCACTTATAGTAAAAGAAGAGAAATGTCCTATATGATTCGATAAATGACAACCCAGTAGTCATTGGCCAAGGCAGAATGAAATTAGAAAGGAGTTTCTAATTTGCATTATTTGGAGTTGTGCATTTAAGAGTCGAAATACATATAATTAAATAAAATAAGACTTGACAGTAATTCCATGTCTTATATTTAATTGGGACGTTGTATGGTGGAAGGATTGAATTGTACGGTAACTATTTACTTAAAGGTTCTTTTATGATTAATGTTGAAAACTATATTATCTGGAAAGTCATTAATCGCTAGGGAGGCTTATCCCTATTGTAGAATAAATATTATTTATTTAAATAAATTAATAATTTAATTTATTTATTTAAATAAGATTATAATTGTTCTAATTGATTTATTCACAACCGGTTTAATATGGAGAACCTAAAGGGTCACACCATAAAAGGAAGAATAATAATTTAAGAAGTTAATGGCATAATCGTAATACTAAGTTAAGTATATTTAATTTAATCTATGGTGATAGAATAAATTAAATAGCTTAATATTTATTATTTAATATTTTAGAAATATTAAATATAAATTAATAAGAGGAGTCTTATTATTATTATTACTATTATTATTATTTAATTCTTAAAAGAGTTTGAGAATTAATTAATAAAAGTACTCTCATATATTCCTAATAAGATTAGGAGGTAAATTAATTAAAAGATTTTAATTAATTATTTCTAATAAGATTAGGAGCCTAATTAATTAAAAGAATTTAATTAATTAAAATAAAACTCAATTCCTTAATTGTTAAGTAGAGTTTACCACATCTATAAATAAGATGAATCTTATTATGGGTGGTGTAGTTGACATTATCAACGAATACGTAATTCCAATAGTTGGAAGAGTACGCTCTTTTTCTATAGAGATAGAAAATTAGGGTTTAGCCAGCCACCCTTCTTTTTGAATATTTCTTCTTCTTTGGTGGATCACCTCTAGAGGCCAAACACTTGGGTGGCTAGCGTTGATTAAAGGAAGGAACCAAACCCGGTGGATTCAAGTTGAATGCGAAAAAGATTTGGAGGTGAACTTGTACTTGAGGAAGCTCGAATCTTCAAGGGTATGATTCTTATTCTTTATCTTTTCGTTTAATTAATAATTATGCATAAAGGATAATCCAGGTATATGGTTTGTAAAATTTAAAACTCTGATTTTTACACGTTTCCGCTTGTTTTGTGCATTTTGATTGCGTTCATGAATATTACAAACCTAACAGTGGCATCAGAGCCAAACTTTTATGCGAATTATTAATTGTTCTAATTTGATATGTATATTGATATGTGTTTATAACAATTTAATTGGGCATAATTTAGTTGTATAAAAAAATAAAAAAAAATAACAAAAATAACCGAAATCAATTTTCGCGAAACCCGCTTTTGTAAACGGTACTGTGATTCACGTGAGGACTGTTGCGTTGAGCTAGTTTATTGATTCATAAGTAATCCACTGTTTCACGTGATTCATGTTCAAGAGATTAAAGGGAATAAGGGATGGACGGTTTCTTTATATATATAAATCATGTTTATTGAGTTTCATGTGGACCAAGTCATCATATATATATATATATATATATATATATATATATATATATATTAAACCGTACGGATTATATAAATACGGTTAATATATATTAATCTTACTATTTTATAATTAAAATATAAAGTTTATTTTAATTTTAAAATTAAATTTCATGCTAACTAATTAGAGTTGGAATTGGATTCTATGATAACTAATTGGACTTGAAATTGGATCCCATGTTTTCTTAAATAAAGGAATTTATTTAAATATGAAATAAGATTTCATATTATTCAAAATAAAAGAGTTTATTTGTGAATAAGAAAGAGAATATGTATTTCCTTAAATAAAAGAGTTTATTTAGATATGAAATATGATTTCATATTATTCAAAATAAAGGAGTTTATTTGTGAATAGGAAAGAGAATTCGTGTTTTCTTTAATAAAGGAGTTATTTTTTTACTTGGAATTGGATTCCATAATTAATTAAAATAAATAAGTTTATTTTGATTAAAGGTTTTAATTAAAATAAAATAGTTTATTTTATTAAAAATTGGATAAATTAAAATAGAATAGTTTTATTTTGATTTAAATTTGGATTAAAATAAAGGAATTTATTTTGATTCAAAATTATTTTTTATACTAACTAAATTTGCCCATTAAATGATATCAATATATATATATATATATTGAATATTTATTATTCATGAGATGAATGTTATTTATTGATGCATATGTAGATATGTATGATAATAAATGAGATTGATTATGGACTATTGACCAATGTGATTGGATTTTATTTTAGTTGGATGCATGAATGAATGAGTTTTATTAAATGGGGTCTGCGTATCTCGTCTTCTCTAAATTTTTTTCCCTTGACTGCTGATCAAGGTTTCTATTTATTTTAAATAATTTTGTAATAGGAATAGTTAGAATTAATTTTGAAGAATTGGAGATCAAGGAGCAAAGAACGCTTGAAGACCCGTTTGTAATGGAGTCCAGGTTTAAATGTAATGGTTATATTTAAATATTAATTCTTGCACACCTAGGTTTGACCTTTTGGTTCACTTGGTGGCTCTAGTGAACCAAACTAGAATAAAGTCCATAATCAATCCGGATAGAATATAGTATTCTATATGTGCATGCTTATACTATATATATTATATATTATGCAAACATGCTTCGTATGTTCATTAATATGATGCGTATATTATATATATATATGTGTGTGTGTGTGCATGCGCGCTAAACAAGATGAGACAAATTAATATCAAAACCCTCAAATAAATTATATTAAGTTGTAACGTTAAAAGATATTTGGAATATTGAACGTCGCCTTCTAGCATGATAGAAACAATAGAGTATTGAATATTTAATATGAGTTTGTTGTGCACACACAAGGCAAGTATAAATTTTTAAGATGTTTTTATTACATATGATGTTTATAAGAAATTGAACATTACTGCTTTGTTGTGCACACACAAGGGCTGTAATTTTCTCTTCACTTATATAGAAATGCTGGTTTGACTTAACTTAAATTATTTTAGTTCGGATGTGCACACACTTGACCATTATGATTTAAGAGGCAAAATACAAGGAGTTGCATAGTTGATGTAATTGACAAGAGTTGTCTACCTATTTATTTATATATAGTTTGTTGTGCACACACAAGGCTATATACATTTGAAATGGGATCCTTATTCTCACTAGCATATCCTTAATTAGATATTGCCGAACTATATATATTGAGGGTAATATAGTTTGAAGGAAAATTGTGGGAGATACCAATTTAAAACAAGACCTAATTTATTTTGGTAATTAATAAAAGAATATATGCTAAAATGTTGTTAATTATAAATTCATTTACAGAATTTTATAATGTCTAAATTACTATCACTGCGAAGCATATTAGATGCTAATTTAATCGGACTGTATTAAACAGATTGGTTAAGGAAATTGAGAATAGTTCTCACGGCTAAAAAGCTATCTTATGTCCTTAATACGTCTATCCCTGCAATGGTTGCGGACAATGCCTCTGCGGAAGAGATTGCTACTTTTAGAAAGTGACAAGATGATGCACAGTTGGTTCAATGCATCATTCTCGCATCTATGGGTAACATGCTTAAGCGTCAGCATGAAACTATGGATGCTCCTACTATATTCCTACACATCAAGTAGTTGATAGTGAGGAAAGTAGGACTCATAGATATCAGATATCTAAGGAGCTATTCCGATCTAGAATGACCGATGACACTACAGTAAAGATAAAAGTCCTTAACATTATCGATTTGATTGATCAATTAGGACAACAGGTTTTATCATGAATGGACAGTTGAGCCAAGATTTGATCTTGCACTCACTCCCGGACTCCTTTCACAATTGTTGTGAAATTTGCATATGAACAAGCTAGATATCAGCTTCGCTGATTTGCTTAACATGTTGAAAAATGTTGAGAGTCACTTTCCAACCAAGAAAGACCGAGTCTTACTGGTAGGGGCCAAAGGATCTTCTGAAAAGAAGAACTATTCTAAGAAGGTAAATAGAAAGGCAAAAATAAAGGATAATAAGAGCAAAACTGATACAGATAGCAAAGGTGTTTGCTTCCACGGCAATAAGCCTGGACACTGGAAAGAAACTGCAAGAAGCATCTTGCAGAGGCTAACCAGAAGAAGCTTAGTGAAGTTTTTGTTACAAATACAATTTTGTTCATGATTTAAAATAAATTTTTCTTTAAGTTAAGTTTCTACTTGGGTATTGGATACCGACTTTGGTTATCATAAATATAGATTTATGAAGGGACCAAGCAGAAGTAGAAAGCTAAACAAAGATAAGTAATCCTATGTGTGGAAAATCAAGCAAAGATTGCTGCATTAGCCATATGAACTTATAGTTTAGCAATGCCTATGGACAAATCTATTAATTATGTCAATAAGTTGTTATTGTATTCCAGTTCTTGTTAGAAACATTATTTTCATTTTGTTGATGGACAATAAAATCTTTGGTATTATATTTAAGAACAATTGTTGCTCTATTTATAATAATAATATTTTGTATAGAACTGAAATATTACTTAATGGATTTTGTATACTTAACTTACGTGAAAATAATTTTGCATATTGAACAAATTAGTATAAGAAAAGGAGATGATCATTCAAAGAGTTGAATGTGTGTATTTACTGAAATACAAGTGTGAATTATTTGAAAGGTTCAAAGAATTCAGAAGTAAAATAAATTGGCAAAGTATTAGGATTCTTTGATCGGATCAAGGAAGGAATACTTGTGCAATGAGTTTCTAAATCATCTCAAATGGTTTTCTCACAGTGGACGCCTCCTGATACGCAATAATTGATTGATGTATCTAAAAGGAAAAATCTTGCCTTGTTGGATATGGTGCGGTCTATAATGATTTTATCGATATTCTAGTATCCTTCTGGGGTAATGTCCTAAAAATAGCTGCATATCTACAAAAGGTAACCTCAAAAATCCGACCCTAAGACTCCATAAAAGTTATGGATAGGGAGGGTTCATAATCTTAAGTATGAAAATATAAGGGGTTGTCTAACTTATGTGAAAAGGTTTCAAAGGATAAGCTTGGGACAAGATTTGACAAGTATAGATTTGTTGGACATCCTAAAATAAGTTTAGGGTAAATGTTCTATAATCCTTCTTAGCAAAAGGTGTTTGTTGTGAAACACGCTGCCTTCTAAGATAAAGGTGTTTATCATTAAAAGGGCGAGTGGGAGGATAATAGATCTTAAAGAGTTCGAGAACCACAAAACACTATAAGTCAAATAAGAGGAACCTGTAGATAGACCTATTGTACCACAACTGAATCGTAAATCTGGAACAGTACCGAAGATACCTAGGAGGTATGGATTCATCATAGATGATGATGATGAGGTAAACATCATAGAAGATGATGATCCAGTTACATACGATGATGTAAGAGTTATAGACACTCAAAGAAATGGAATGAAGCAAGTTTCTCAAAATTGAAACATTCATTTTGATGAAAAAAATCAAAAGAGTTTGATTTTATCACAAATAAGAATGAACCTTGTGTGTACAAAAGAGTCAGTGGGAGCGCCGTGACATTTCTAATATTATATGTTGTTATAATATGGATAGGGAATGACATGCCAATGCTAGAATCAGTAAAGATAAAGTTGACATTCCTCAATGAATGATTTGGGAAGAGTATCTTAATTGGAGATAAAATCTATATAGATAGATTCAAGAGGATGCTCGACTTAACCCAAGGAACGTAAATTCATTTGATGCTAAAGCTGTTTAGCATGGCAAACTCCAAGAGATGTCTCATGTTGATGAGTCATGGAGTGTATCTCTCTTAATAGTCCCCACAGACTCATAAAAGAGAGATCGCATGAGTAACTATCATGAATGCAATGAAATGTACGAGACTTGATGTTGATCAGTTATATTCTGGAGAAGTTCACTATAAGTCAGTGAAAAACATTTTAAAGTACTTAACCGACACTAAGGATGTGATCATATTCATGGTGGGTCTGAATTAAAACTAGAGGGCTTAACAAACTCGAGTTTTTCAGACAGACAAAGAAGACAAAAAATCCACTTTAAGGTAAAGTGTTACCTTGAACAGTGGTGCAGTGAATTGAAAAGCTTTCAAACAGCAAAGTGTTGCTGGTTTAGTGATAAAGACAAAGTATATAGCTATAAATGAAACTGCAAGTTGATTGTTTGGATGAAAAGTTTATTATAGAACTAGGAATAGTTCCTAAATCTCATCTTGGATCTAAACATGTGTTGTGGCACTTTTATTTAATTATAGGAATCATTGAAAGATGGGAAATCACTATAGAGACAGTGGACTCTCAAGAACATTACATATCCATTAACTAAAGCTTATCCAACAGTAGGATAATCGTCACTTAGAGAAGAAGGGTATGAGATACCATGACGATTGGCTTTAGTGCAAGTGGGAGATTGAAAGTATTATGCACACAAGCCAATCATGTTTGATGATAAAGCATATACTTTGTAACAATCTTATTCATTTATTAATAAAAGGTATTAATTTATTAAAGGCTTTTAATTATCTACATGATACTATTTTATAATATGTGATAAACCCATAGTTTTAAGCAATGCTTTTAGAATAATGATGATGATCATTCTAATGAGATCTAAATTCTTAGAAAGCTTAAAACTAAAATAGTTCCCAATCATTGGATTACTAAATTGGGGATTAGTGAATCCGAATAGATTGGTACATACGTTGCTTGCTCATTGGATGAGGATGATTGATCTCATGATCATTTGTGTGGAGACACTAAAGCAAGTATGTAGGTGCTTATTAGAGAATAAGTTCACCGAACGTGGCTCGCTAAGGAATACCTAATGGAGTTTTACTTGCATGTCAATAGGAATTCCTGCAGTGATAGTAGTACAAGTGATCCTTGGACTTGAGATCATCATAGTATCTTATGTATGATGAGTTATACTTTGACTTATTCCTTAAGACCCTTAGGGTATATCAAAGGGTATGCTTGGGTATAATAAATTGTACATGAAGATAATGTATGATCAATAAAGAATCCACCACTTATAGTAAAAGAAGAGAAATGTCCTATATGATTCGATAAATGACAACCCAGTAGTCATTGGCCAAGGCAGAATGAAATTAGAAAGGAGTTTCTAATTTGCATTATTTGGAGTTGTGCATTTAAGAGTCGAAATACATATAATTAAATAAAATAAGACTTGACAGTAATTCCATGTCTTATATTTAATTGGGACGTTGTATGGTGGAAGGATTGAATTGTACGGTAACTATTTACTCAAAGGTTCTTTTATGATTAATGTTGAAATCTATATTATCTGGAAAGTCGTTAATCGCTAGGGAGACTTATCCCTATTGTAGAATAAATATTATTTATTTAAATAAATTAATAATTTAATTTATTTATTTAAATAAGATTAGAATTGTTCTAATTGATTTTTTCACAGCCGATTTAATATGGAGAACCTAAAGGGTCATACCATAAAAGGAAGAATAATAATGTAAGAAGTTAATGGCATAATCATAATAATAAGTTAAGTATATTTAATTTAATCTATGGTGATAGAATAAATTAAATAGCTTAATATTTATTATTTAATATTTTAAAATATTAAATATAAATTAATAAGAGGAGTCTTATTATTATTATTACTATTATTATTATTTAATTCTTAAAGGAGTTTGAGAATTAATTAATAAAAGTATTATCATATATTCCTAATAAGATTAGGAGGTAAATTAATTAAAAGATTTTAATTAATTATTTCTAATAAGATTAGGAGCCTAATTAATTAAAAAAAATTAATTAATTAAAATAAAACTCAATTCCTTAATTGTTAAGTAGAGTTGACCACATCCATAAATAAGAAGAATCTTATTATGGGTGGTGTGGATGACGTTATCAACGAATACGTAATTCCAATAGTTGGGAGAGTACGCTCTTTTTCTATAGAGATAGAAAATTAGGGTTTAGCCAGCCACCCTTCTTCTTGAATATTTCTTCTTCCTTGGTGGATCACCTCTAGAGGCCAAACACTTGGGTGGTTAACGTTGATCAAAGGAAGGAACCAAACCCGGTGGATTCAAGTTGAATGCGAAAAAGATTTGGAGGTGAACTTGTACTTGAGGAAGCTCGAATCTTCAAGGTATGATTCTTATTCTTTATCTTTTCGTTTAATTAATAATTGTGCATAAAGGATGATCCGGGTATATGGTTTGTAAAATTTAAAACTCTGATATTTACACGTTTCCGCTTGTTTTGTGCATTTTGATTGCGTTCATGAATATTACAAACCTAACAAATTGTTACGTAGTAATTTAAATATGCCCCGTATCAGGACCCATAAGACAAACTGCGCTGCTTAGTAATTTAAACATGCCCCGTATCAGGACCCATAAGACAAACTGTGTTGCTTAGTAATATTTTTGTATACATACTCCCTCTTAAAGAAAGAGTACTACTTGTAGAATATTAAGGTAGAATATTAAGGTAGGCATATGACACAATAATTTAATTTTATAGATGATCTTTACAAACATTAAAGAGAATTATGTCAAAGTGTGTCAAATACAGACCTTTATATTTGGAGGGGGAGGAGTAACTCTATTTCATTGTAGCCACTAGAATTTTCCATGTTCATATTTTTACTTTCTGCTCATATAGACAGAAAATCTATACATCCCAATATTTGATCCGTACAACTAGCAATTTTTAAAAGTGGATAACATTACCATCCAATCAACATCCACAAAGGAAAAGTATGTACAAACCTGCTCACGTTTCTGCTCATCCAAATTTGGAGGTGCTGAGCTAGTTCGAGCAGGTATCTGCAAACATAAGAATCAAGCTAAGTAGCAACTCCCCCACATACAATACCAGTACTCTAATTATGTGATGGAATGACTAGTTAACTTAGCAGTCACTGATTAACTACAGGTCAGAATTGACAATAATAAAAACAAAAGGTATGGTCAGATAACTAAAAAAGATTGCTTACACATGTAAGTTATAGGCAGAAAGAAATCTATTCAAGTAGTTTACAGACAAATATGCACACAGAGGTCCAAAACTGAAATGGTCATGAACCTGTTGTAAACCAAACAAGGAATTGTATTGAGTAATTTTCATAAAGACATACATGAATGGTGGTTATAGTTGTCTCCTGCAGGATTTAAGGAAAAACATATGACTAATTTAAAATCAACCATTGATTTTGCGCTATGACGATGAAATTGAAATTCCAGAAAGTAATGCTACATTTAATTTCTATAGCTAATAGAAATAAAACTATTTCTAACCTATAGTTTCTACCTTCTCCCCCATTTAGGCCGTTTCAAACTTAATATTTGCTCCAGTATATGTGATACTCCTTTACTTAGTGTTGCTTTCCTTTCTTCTTTGCAATTCCAAAGTTTTGATATGATGTACCTACCACTGGGGTTGTACGTGTTTATCTCCATCAAGGCAGTAGTCACAGCCATGTAAACTTCATCACCCAAGTCAACCTTTAGATATTTCAGTTTCTCATCTTCTTCATTAATAACTTCCTGTGTTGTCATGTTCAAATTTACCAAAAAATAAGGTTAACCATGAAAATGAAGGGAAGGAGGAATTAAAAACAAGATTTTCTTATAAAAAGCAAATGGAATATGAATCAAGAAATCAGGGATTGTTCGGTCCCTATTCATACCGAATTAATGGATTCATACTAAATATTTTCTTGAAGGATGCTACTGATGGTAAGAGAATGGTATGCTACACCGCAACATTTTGTATTAGAAATATGTAGATGAAAAGGTAACGAAAGGATGGGGAGAAGTTTTATGGAAAGCATTACACGAGTTTATAAATAATAATTTAAGCACTTGTTAGGATAGCAGCATGGAGGATTGTTATGCTCTTTACCTCCGAATAAGTTGTAACATAAGGTATATAGCCATTTTATCTATGCACTGTTAGGAAACTAGGAACATCCAAGACAAATGGAAATGTGAGTATGCCAACCTCTTGTTGATAGTTAGAAAATTTAGCTAAAATTACAGTAACTGATGTTCTGTAAAAGAGCATACCTTGTGATCATCACTACCTTCAACAAACAATGGTCTTGAAAGGATGCTAGCTAGGATCCCTTAGGTGACCATCCCACAATGAACATAGGGATAAATCAAAAGCCAAATCCTAGAAATAATAGGTTACATGAAGTTAATTGCCATATACCATATATGAACAATGAATATCTCGATATGAGTTATTTCAAGGAAACATTAAGCAAATTGCACTATATATATATATAAATATATATATATATATATATATCAATCATTGAGCTTATAACTACTGAAAAACTCTTCTAACAATTTTTCTCATGACTATTGAACAATTGAACATGACTCATTATAGCTGAACATGTCATTCCAACATCATACAACAATTTGTTCTTAAAGTTCATAGAAAATTAAAGAATTCAGCTCGGATAATATTGAAAACATTATATTATATGTTCAAAAGATAAGTGTAAGAATTTGCTTTGTTGAAGAAATTTATTAAAACCCAAAATCTAGCAATACCAAACAATAAACACTTGAGCCAAGCCCGAACTACATTAACAGAGTCCAATGAAGATACACAAAAACTAATTGCATACCAGCTTAAATGATTCTGATAGAGATTCTACTGAGGTGTATGCCAAATATAGAAGAGCATTTTTGTAGAACTCTGCAAATTCCTGACGAGATTTGTGGTATTGAGATGAAATCCAATAATAGTTGCCATATACTTTTCCCATCTTCTAGTAGTTTCTTGCATTCCTTTTGGTCTCCTCTCTCAAGGTTAAACATAGCAATCTGCATCTTGATATAAAGGACAGGCTCCTCTATGCACATTTCTCTAGTAGCCCGAAGCTTCTCAATCACCCCTTCAAGATAACTAATGGCAGCCTCTTTCTCATAATATTGCCGAGAGACTATGACCGCAAAATGAGCAAGCTTGAGAAGATTGATTTTAGTCTCAAAGTCGTTGATGAAATTATGATATAGCTGTATCAAAGCATCACCTGCCTGAAAAACAAAATAATGAAAAGCATGTGTTAATTGTGCATAGATAGAAAATACAAACCAAATAGAGATTCTTATACAGAGCTCTCCTATTCATGCACAAGAACTCAACAACATTCAAATACCAACATACCAATGCACAAGAACATAATCTTCTTATGAGAAGCTTTAGCTTATCAGAGACCTGTAAAAACAGATGTACTCAATTCATTTATTTTTTTGGAAGTCGCATGACCCCAATCAAAATAAAACAATTAATCCTTGATATTACCTGCATCAAACAAACAGGAATATATGCTCAAAAAGGAACTTATACCCATCAGAAAATCAAATTTCTATTAGTAAAATAACAATTTTTTATATGGGGAAAATAAAAAACCCAAAACAAATCCAACTAAAAACGAAGCAGTCAACCAAGGAAATTGAACAATTAACTTCACAAACCCATATAAAAGTAACCACATATAAAAGTTACCACAGAAGATACTTCACAAATCATAAAAAGAAAATACACAGCATAAAGTAGAGACAAAATATAGTACAACAAAAAAGCCATAGATTCAACAAAGTAAACCAAAGTTTTGAGCAGAAAAACCTTGTTTCGACTTCTTAAAGCCTCCAAAACCCTAATAATTAATCCTCCACTTTCTCCCAAAATCATATGGGATTAAGTCATTTAGTCATTCATTCATGGTCCTCCTCTGATCGAACCTAGATCGATCTAATAACCTAAAAATCATGACCAGTGAACTATTTCAACATCGATACAGAATATTAACCCTTTGAATGAATCCAACATTGAAGAACGACAGTGAATAGAATAAAATTAGGGAAAAGAGGGAGGGTGTATAGGTGAATTACAGTGACAGGTGCATCAACCCTTTGAACGTTGCTCTCTTCAATGAGGTAAAGAGACTTGACCTCCGACTCTTTGAGAGGCTCATAGTTCTTCAGCTACTCTATTTGCCAGTCTAGGTCTGACATATTCCCCCAAACCCTTCACTCACTATTCCTCAATATTAGTGACCGCAAACAAGGAAGGGGGTGAAAAATGAGATTTGGAACTCCAGCCCGAGCGAAGAGATGCTGTTTTACAACTCTTGTAGTAGTACTGTGGTTCACTTCTTTTTGCGGGGTTCTCTCTCGTGTTCAGTTTATGTACTTTGCTATTGGCGTTTCGTTTCTCCCTCTGCTCCAAGTTTTTTTAAGTACATAACGTTTTTAAAAAAAAAACGTTATCTAATTAAAACCAAAAAATATCATTTTAAATAGACAATATTTTTTCATATATATCTACAACGTTTTATTAAAAAACATTATGAAAAAAAATACCACAATATTTTTTTATAAAAACGTTGTGGATTAAGTGTTGTCTATTTACTACTTTGTTCTAGTGTCGCCTACTCATTCATATAATCCACTCGGATCGTTCTAATTTATTACGAATCTTATACTTCCTTAAGAAATTTATTTACTAAACTTCAAATTTCTTATTTCTTCTTTTCTAATGAGTTCAACCATATGAAATCATCTCTAACCTTATCTACTTCTTTTCTTCATTAAGTTATGTTTTTAAACCTAAAAACTTAAAGAAAATTATAAGAGATTAGGTTTCGGATTACCTTTCTCCTTTAATCTCCTTCCGTCGGACAAAGATTGCTCACGAGCAAGCTTTTCCTCTTCCTTTTCCTCTTCCTCTTCCTCTTCCTCTTCTTTCTCCCATCCGAACTCTCTCTCTCTCAAAGTGTAGGATTTTCAAAATCTCAAAACAATGAACTAAGCTTCCTATTTATAGAAAATCAAGGCTAGGGGTATTTTAGTCATTTTTCCCCAAACCTCCTTACTATTCACACCTCTATACTATTCTCACCTCCTCAATACACTTCTTTACTATTCACGAACCTTCCCTTGGAAGTTTTGTGGTTCCGTCTTTTGGGTTTCGTCCGACAGTTCAAAAATTGTGATTCTCGGAATCCAAATATTTTTGGATATTTCGTCTTTTCATTACCGATTAACTTTTACGTATTCTTCGGATTTCTGAAAAACTGAAAAATACTTTTTGATGTTAAGCGTTTTCCTTTACGTTTTCCCCTAACGTAGCTAAATGAGTGAAAAGTACATAGCAGTACTTTTCGTCGTTTTTATTTCGTCCGATTTCTGCACGTTTTTTGAGAAAAACTTTTATCGGCTTACTAAACTTTTCACGATATATTATCGTCAAATCTTTTGACAGAAAGTCATTTTGACATACCGAACTCTCGAAAAGGCTTAGGTTATTCAAACCCTAACCCTTAAGGTTTCGTTAGGTGAATAGTGCCTATTTCGTCTTTTTCCCCGAAAATATTTTGTTCTCGAAATTTTTTTATTTTCGTCTTAAAAATTCTTACTCGTTCAGTTTAGCTCGTAGCCAAAATCCTCTCGACTTATAATCATCCTAAGTTCTAGAACGATTAATAAACACATAGCACATAATATTATTAATAAAAATTCCTTTTATTAATAACTAATTCTTTAAACTTAAATTATGGACGATCCGAATTTTCGGGTCGTCACACTCTTCCCCCTTATAAAAATTCTGTCCTCGAAATTTTTTAAAATCTCACCCTTACCCGGGTCATCACATTCACCCCTTCTTCACAAAATTTTGTCCTCGAAATTTTAGCCTACCCTTCTTCTCAATTTCCCTTCAATGGAGTTCTTATCTTTCCCTCATTCCTAACCCACATAACCTATCAAGAATCATGAAGTAGAAGGAATAACGAGGAATATAAAATTTCCTTTTAAAACGTTTCATACTTTTGCTGAGGGGTCAAATCGACCATGAACTCTTACTAGGTTTAACAGCATGATGCCATAACCTTTCTTCCACGGTCAGTTTACAATCACAAAGAAAGCAACTACCTCTTACCCATCGTATACACCATTTCGGGATATGTTCACCTCAGACTTAATCATTAGATTCTGCACCAAAATAATTTGGTTTGGCACAACTTCTTCAAAGAAAGCTCGATTTTCTTTTAAACATGACATACCATTTGTCTAGTCAAATCAAGTAGCTTAGACTATACCAATAAATTGGATATCAATGTGAAACATTCGTCTAGTCAACTCAATTGACATTAACTACTTCTGTAAATTCTTTTCACAATACATCAAAACGTTTTATGACGTCATGATACTGTACTTTTCACAGTACGTTGAGGACTTCGTCAGTTTGTGACTTCGTCATTATACATCATACCATAGTGGGTTGTTGATCATAAGATCACATCCAACACCAGGTTCAATTGCATTAATAACCCCATCCTTTTACCATCCTTGCATCAAATTCACGGATGATATAAAATTCATTTTGATATTTTAAATCAATTTCTGTCTAGCCGAAGCAATTAGCATAGACATACCAAGAATAGCTCTTTTTTAAAATACGTTGGTTCTAAAAGTTGAACCTGTTCTTTCTATTTCAAAATGTACATATCAGCACGAGTTCAATAAACTTCGAAATCTAGCACAACTAGATGACTTGGAATATCCTATTCTCCATCTTCCTTCATTGTCTTACTACGACAATACTTAATCTTCTCTATCACCTTCATTGCTAATCTTATTGACAACAACTCATTTTCAGTCTAAACATCACTATACCTTAGTATAGTCCATCAACTTACCACACATTTTGAGTTCAGGAACATTCCACAATAATATGAGTTTAAGAACTATTCAGTCAGACCATAGGCATCCATTCGCTGAGACGTTCGAAAACATACTATATTATTATGAGTCACAAACTTACCATAAGTATGAGTTTTAAGAACTCGCACCTACCTTATTGTTCTCTACCTATCAAGTATATACATGAGAAAGGATTCACCTTCTCGCCATATACATATTGATAGCGCGACCAATCCTAATGATTATCACTATAATAAGCTAAGCAGTTGTTACACCAAGCACAAACCTTTACTCATAACAAAGGTTCATACAACTCAGCTATCACACGAGTCCTCAATTAAAATTTTACAATTTCAAAATCTGTCTTTACTTAATACAAATTTTCTTTAATTCATATACTATCCTTCACAACTCAATCTGTGTTCTTCTTTCCGTACTACTTCATAGTACCCTTCATTCATAGCATTAGCTATAAATCATTCATCGTTTAACAACTCATCGATTTCTATAAATCACTATGATCACGTGGTGATCTTCTTATCCTTCTCTCTACGATTATAGTCTTAGGTACTCCAATCTAAGGTTTATAACCTATCAGCTCTGATACCAACTTGTAACGCCCCGAAATCCGATCTATCTTCACACCCGGCTTCCGTACGTCACGAGTACATCATTCATCCAACATACATCATTATATACTGAAATATAACAACATACACTCTCAAATCCCAGGTTCTGGAAAGCTTATAACCTCTTTCATTACAAATAATAATAAATACATTATTCATTTTATCTTACAAAAGTGACTTTTATCCACCACCAAGGATACATAACAGTTCATCAACTAGTCTACAGTTCAATTTCATCTTTCTACATTACAAGTCTTCACTTGATCTTGTCGCTCATTCACATTCTGAATGACACTTCATATGGATACAGTCAGCTTGATCTTTACGTGATCCTTAAGTTCTTCTAACATTGTTCGCTGGAAATTTTTTTCATTTAAAGCAAGTGTGAGCATTCAATTGCCCAGCAAGTCATAATAGTTGAACAAACAACTTCAAGAGTTTAAACGTTCTTTTAGAACATTGATAACCGAACAAAGGTTATGAAGCAGCTTGAATAATAGGAATAGTCTTGATTCCTATCATCTTAAAACATCAGTCACTTTCACTTTGAAATACTTTCATTCCTCTACCTTTTTCATACACATCTTATCTGGCTAGAATCATTAGCACAGCCTTAACAATAACGGTTTATGTATAAACATAACATACTTGTATTGAATAGCTCAATCACAGAACAGTTCATATCATAGAAACACCAAAGTGTTCACATTATGGCACAAGGCCTCATACGTTCTCCCACTTTGTACAAATATCATACATTCACACATAGACAGAACTTCTCAAGTTTAACATCTGAGAAGTTTAAGAAACTAGCATTCATTTAGAATATGAATGAAGTTAGAAAACTTGCCTTATGCACAGCTACAACTTAGGCTGAACTGCTCATTCCAATTCCTATATAACACATAAGGAGAAAACATAAACACCAATTAGTCATATATTGGACTTATGCATTGGTTTACTTAACTTTACTTCTTAGGGTTCGCGTTCTTGCAATATAAGTTTACGCGACTAACTTCCTTTACCAATTTACGGCTTCATGACATTCGGAGATGTCTTACCCAAAATGTTCATCATCTTTGATGATTTGCATTCTTATCTTCTTCTTATAACTTTTCTAGGACTCAGCACACATCGCTTCTCTGCTAGTAGTCCATATGGTAATTTGAGTGGTTTTTCACAAATAACCAACAAACAAGTTCCCATCTCATCTACACTGCCATCACAGTGAGTTAGATCGGTTGTCAGTTTCGTATATACCTTCGCTCTCTGAAGGAATTGTTTAGCCCAACTCCCATATGTCAACCATCAAAGGTTACGATTTTACCACAACCTAACTTATCGTAACTTATCCAAACCATTAACTATAACTTTCGTTAAGTCAATTTCTTATTCCTTACAACTTTCTGGCAATGAAATGCCATACCTCAGGATTCATTCCTTATCGACTCACGTTCGGCTTTCATTAATCTTATTACCGTTAATTCATTATGGCTTTCTTGATAATTCATATCTTATTAATACTTTCGTTATCCATTACATAAACCCTGTGCTCATTACTCGTTGTTAGTGTCGAAGCTATACTGATCGTTGTATGCTAAGACCGATCGTTCATCGCAACAGCGTTGTGTTCACAGCGTCTATATGCTTTACACTTATCTCTCACTATCATGACATAACATCGAAATGTTATTCACTATCCTCGTCGCTCAACGTCTAAGGAATCACAACCATAGCAATCCCTCATGTTCGTTCATCGCGACTACGGTCCCCGGACATCGGTTACGTAACCCGCGTTTATATATATTCTTTATCTTTTAATCTCATTTAATCATTCCGTTTAACCTTCATTTAAGGTTTTATTCATTTGTTTAAGTGTTACATTAGTTGGACATTATGTTCTTTATCTTCCTTTACGTTTCCCCCAAGAGCTGAGCAGTTAAAAGCTCTTCTCTGGCTTTTTCCCTACACCGGCACTGCTGCCCCACTCTCTTTCTTTCCTCCCACGCTGTGGTGCGAGTTAGTAGTTGAAAAACCTCCTCAGTCTAGCGCTGCGGCGCCACCTCTCAAGGCATAGCTGGCGCTGCGGCGCCGAGCCTAAACCCTAGAAAATTTCTCTAAGTGTTAAATCCAATTTGAGACGCTTACTTCCCGATCTCATAACTTCTTCGTTATAACTCGGAACGAGGTCGTTCTAAAGCCATTCTCTTCCTTATCTTATGTACTTCAATACCCCTTAGACAGAACTTCATTCTGAATCCATTAAAGTGCCATTCGATTGGCTTAATCTTCACCCTTTGTTCGTTTTACGTTTTTAACGCTCTTCGTTTGTTCGTCCGTAATTCGGTCATCCGAACTTGGAACTCGTTTGTTCTTGAGTCCAAGACTAATGTTTTCTATGTTTTCTTACTTCCTTATGAAACCCTACATGTTTGGATTAATTTACTAACTTTCTAATTCTCATTTGTCTTTTACAAAATTTTCGCCATAACTTCATTATAGCTAAGTTTTAATCTGTTCTTCATGAACGTTTCTACCGTTTTTAACCAAGTAATAAGCAACTAACTTATACGCGATGGTTTTAAACTTGTCCATCAACAACAATTACACTACGATGGTTTTAAATTTGTCCATCAACAATGTTCTTCGCGTGTTCTTCGTGTTCGTCATTTGTTCTTCATTTTAATCGATATTTTGGATTACGATTTCACTTGTTATTGGAATTTGATGTTATAGAACGTCATTCCTTACTTATTTAACCTACTCATTCATATAATCCACTCAGATCGTTCTAATTTATAACGAATCTTATACTTCCTTTAGAAATTTATTTACTAAACTTCAAATTTCTTATTTCTTCTTTTCTCATGATTTCAACCATATGAAATCATCTCTAACCTTATCTACTTCTTATCTTCATTAAGTTATATTTTTAAACATAAAAACCTAAAGAAAATTATAAGAGATTAGGTTTTGGATTACCTTCCTCCATTAATATCTTTATGTCGGACAAAGATTGCTCACGAGCAAGCTTTTCCTATTCCTCTTCCTCTTCTTTATCCCATCCGAACTCTCTCTCTCTCTCTCTCTCTCTCTCTCTCTCTCTCAAAGTGTAGGATTTTCAAAATCCCAAAACAATGAACTAAGCTTCCTATTTATAGAAAACCAAGGCTAGGGTTATTTTAGTCATTTTGCCCCCCGAACCTCCTTACTATTCACACCTCTATACTATACCCATTGATCGTATGAGTAAGACATCTCCGTTGTGACGACCCGAAAATTCGGATCGTCCATAATTTAGGTTTAAAGAATTAGTTATTAATAAAACTAATTTTTATTAATACTAGTGCTATGTGTTTATTAATCGTTCTAGAACCTAGGATGATTATAAGTCGGTAGTATTCTGGCTACGAGCTAGATTGAACGAATAAGAATTTTTAAGACAAAAATAAAAAATTTTCGGGAACAAAAATATTTTCGGGAAAAAAGACAAAATAGACACTATTCATCCATTTTTGCTCGGAGATTTATTTTGAATTTCTGAAAAACGCACAATGATAGAATTTTGAGGCGTGATAGAATATTCAATAATATTTCAGTTATGGCAAAAAGAAGTTTTCGCCTGCGGACTTAAAACCTAAGGGTTAGGAAAAGTGAGTTCCGAGAATTTAATAATTTCGTATAATAATTAGGGTTATTATGCGTAAGAAATACGAGTGTAATACTAGTTATTATACGAGTATAGTACAAAGATTATTACGACGTATAATACGAATATCGTACGAACTATATACGAAGAGAATACGAGAATGAGATGCGTAGAATACGATTAGTCTTAATGGCTAAGTAAAGTATAAGTTAAGTAATGACTAAGTAAACTTAATAGCTAAGTAAATTGCTTATGCTTAAGGGCTAAGTAAACTTAAGGGCTATGTAAACTTAAGGGCTAAGAAGACTTAATGGCTAAGTTAATGTGGAGGCCAAGTTAACTTAGGGCTTAAGCCTTGAATAGTAAGGAGGTTAAGGGGGCCAAAATGACCAAATTGTCCTAGCTTTGGATTTTCCATAAATAGGAAGCCTTATGTTCATTTGATGAGATTTTTGAAAATCCTACATCTTAGAGATAGAGAGAGAGAGAGCTCGGAGGAAGAGGGAAAAGGAAGAGTATGAGCATAAATGATCGGATCAAAAGCGATCGTGAAATAGAAAAGCTTACGAATCGCCGACTTTGTCTAACGGAAGAAAAAATAAAGAAGAGAGGTAACCTAAAATCTAGTCGAATTTAATTTCTCTTAAGTCTTATATGTTAGTAACACAGCTTAATGAGAATAAGGAGTAGAAGAAGTTAGGAACGATTTCATATGGTTGAAATCATAAGAAAATGAAGAAATAAGAATTAGAAGTTTATTTTATAAATTTCTTAAGGGAGTATAAGATTCGTAATGAATTAGAACGATCCGAGTGGATTATATGAATGAGTAGATGGAATAAGTAAGGAATGATGTTCTATAACATCAAATTCCAAGAAAAAGTGAAATCGTAATACAAAATATCGATTAAAAATAAAGAACGAACGAAGAACACGCGAAGAACACGAAGAACACGACGAACGTTTATTGTCACACTATTTTATAGAATAATGAGGACTACTAAAACAACCATTTGGACCGTCAATCCGTTCCCCGACTCGTCCCAGCTATATTCTCATTTCCTGAAGAGAACAGTGAAAGAAAGGGTGAGCTCAACTAGCCTAGTAAGAAATATTATGACTAAGATAATGCAAAATAAATTATCCTTAGCCTTCAACAGTATAACAACTGATAGAATATAATAGACAACAAGTTTTAGATCAACAACTGTAGCGGAATAAGCAATCCATTTGAAGAGTTAAGTAGAGTTTAAAATCTACTATCTTCTATGATTTAAAAAGTTTTTCATCAACTTTATCGCTGAGACTCAGCTTAATAAATAAAATCGAATCATCCCTGCATCACGGCCAAAGATATTCATGTAATCATCAATGGTCATGATTATACCAAATAATCTCTGGTCATAATCATACCAACAACTGTCCATCAATGAACTACAGGCTAATGAGGACTTTTACCACATCATTCGTTACACTACGGTAATGATTATACCGAATAATCTCTGGTCATAATCATACCAAGTCCATCTATGCACGTATGCCAAAGATGACTTTATCACAATATAAACATGAGGATGATGACAATGACATAATAAGTCAATAAAACAAGTTCAAGGATAAATTTTAAAGATTTATAATTTAATTTATCCAGAATTCAATAACGTTCAAATTGTCAACATGATACTGCTTTGTGGAGTAAAATTCAAGAATAATATTCATGTACCAAAAATAATTTGGACAGAAAAGAAATATATTTTTTTGGGTAAATAGTACCCTGTGAATAGTACTCTGTGAATAGTACTTCGGGAATAGTACCTCGTGAATAGTACCCGACATAAAAAGTATCCTAAATACCCGAGTGAATGATACTAGAGTGAATAGTATTTGGGTGAATAGTAACTTATGAATAGTAACTCGTGAATAGTACTCCAGCACGAAAAGTGTCCCGAATACTCGAGTGAATAGTAATCGGGTGAATAGTAACTCGTGAATAGTAACTCGTAAAAGAAAAATACCAATAAAAATGATATTCCATGATGAGTACAAAAAAAATGATATGTCATACGAGTATAATAGAATATACGAAACTGCAAATAGATTTTCACCCGCCATGCGGTAATCCACGTAGACAGATCATTTTCACAATTTAATAAAGAATGAGTACAAAGGATCATTCACCATGCATGCGGTAATCCACATAGACAGGTTTTTCTAACAGAATAATAAAGAATGGAATAACAAAAGAATTTACCATGCATGCGGTAGTCCGCGTAGACAGGTTATTCCAACAGAATAATAAAGAAGGAAACCAGGTCATGCGTAATCCGCATAGACAGGATATTCCAACAGAATAATAAAGTATGAAATAAAAATAGAATTCACCAGGCATGCGGTAGACCGCACAGACAGGTTATTCCAACAGAATAATAAAAAAAGGAATAATAGAAGAATTTCACTATGTATGCGGTACTTCACATAGATAGGTTATTCTAATATAATAATAAAGAATGGAATAACAACCCTTATGAGTATTGAAAGAAAATAACTCTCTTTATGAATACGAAGGAATAATACCCCTTACCTTAGAAGAAAACTGGATACTGGATTAGAGAGGTAGCAGACTTCTCTTCTTCTTTCTCTCTATAATTTTTCTATAATAATTACTCTTGTGAAACTTAGTGAACTGGTGAGAATGAAGGAAGAATGAGCTTCTATTTATAGGAAAATATAGTTTCGATAATTGCACATTTTGGGGCTCGAAATATTACAGTATAATACCTTCCTCTTTTTCTTTATTTTTAATTTAGTCCTGCAAGTATTATCAAACTTGCACCACCTCCCCTAATAGTAAATAATGTGAATCAATAGTTCAATCATGTGAATCAATAGTTATAATCATGTGAAAATATGAATTACAGTATAGTACCTCCATCTATACCTCTATTTTTAACTTAGTCATACAAGTATTATCAATCTTGCACTAACTCCCTTAATAGTAAATCATGTGAATCAATAGTACACATATGTAAACACATAGTTGTAAGCATGTGAACTAATAGCAATTAATTGCTCATTTATCCGGTTAATTACCCGATTGGTCAATATAACCTCCAGACATCAATTATTATAGAAATAAATATCGATTTTCACTAACACTAATAATTCCAACCCAATAGAACTATCAATTTCATCTTTAATCAATACGAACTTATTCATCATTAATATTATAACTCACAATATTTAACAACCAGGTCGTTCCCAGGAAAGAGGGGGTTTTCCGATAAGGATTTCTCCTTATTGGCGCGTACTTAGGTGACCAAACCTCTCCTTGACAGAACTTCTAGACATTGTCAATATTGCAAAAAATAATATGAATAACTTTGCCGTCTCAATTATTGATTTAATAATATAACATATTATGTAGATGATACTATGACAATAATTGAATCAATAATATGAGAGATATGATGCAGTAATTACTGTAGCAATAATTGAGTATAACTGAGTGACTTCTTACGTAAGCATCAATAATCAATGCCGTGTGCTACTATGCAACCACGCGTATTACTGTACTTTTACTACAGGGTAGTCAACAGTTTTAACGGTAACAGTCGCCGTTATTTTTAATAAAAGATAATTCTGCCATTTTCTAACTACGACAATACTTCCGTTGTGGGGTCCACCAATGATTGTGTCGTCGTACGAATATTCCCCGACAAAAATTATTTATTTAATTCAATAAATATTAAAATTAAATTACAAAAATCTCGTTTGTCACAACACACATGTGAACACATAGTTATAAGCATGTGAGCTAATAGCAATTAATTGCTCATTTATTCGGTTAATTACCCGATTGGTCAATATAACCTCCATACATCAATTATTGTCGAAATAAATGTCGATTTTCACTAACACTAATAATTCTAACCCAATGGAACTATCAATTTCATCTTTAATCAACACGAACTTATTCATCATTAATATTATAACTCACAATATTTAACAACCAGGTCGTTCCCAGGAAAGATGGGGCTTTTCGATAATGATTTCTCCTTATTGACGCACAATTAGGTGACCAAACCTCTCCTTGACAGAACTTCTAGACATTGTCAATATTGTAAATAATAATATGAATAACTTTGTCATCTTAATTATTGATTTAATAATATAACATATTATGCAGATGATACAATGACAATAATTGAATCAATAATATGAGAGATATGATGCAGTAATTACTATAGCAATAATTGAGTATAACTGAGTGACTTCTTACGTAAGCATCAATAATCAATACCGTGAGCTACTATGCAACCACGCGTATTACTGTACTTTTACTACCGGGTAGTTCAACAGTTTTAACGATAACACTCGCTGTTATTTTTAATAAAAGATAATTCTGCCGTTTTTTAACTACGATAATACTTTCTTTGTGGGGTCCACCAATGATTGTGACGTCATACGAATATTTCCCGACAAAAAGAATATTCCTCGACCAAACAAATATTTTATAACAAATTGCTTACTTTACAAAAATTTTCATATATCACCCTTAACTTTAACCTTTTATCAATTTAACCATTTACGAAATAAAATAATAATAATAAGAAAATTGAATACTTTCATTTCATAAAATTTTGGGTCTTACAAAAGTGGCGTCGTAGCGCCAGTGTAGAGAAAAAGCCAGAGATGTGCTTCTAACTGCTCAGCTCTTGGGGGAAACGTAAGGGACGATAAAGAACATAATGTCCAATTAATGCAACACTTAATCAAGTAAATTAAACCTGTAGTAAAGGTTAAACGAAAAGATTAAAAAAGATTAAAAGACAAAGATTTTAGGTACGGATTACGGAACCAGAATTCGGGGACCGTAGTCGCGATGAACGAACGTGAGGGATTGCTATGATTGTGATTCCTTAGACATTGAGTGATGAAGGTAAGGAATAACATTTCGATGTTATGATTGTGGTAATGAGGGATAAGTGTAAAGCGTATAGACGCTGTGAACGCAACATTGTTGCGATGAATGACCGATTTTAGCATACAATGAACTGTATGGCTTCGACATTAAGGAAGAATAATGAATGGTATTAAGAAAGTCGCAGCGAACGCTAAGAAGATTAATGGCAGCCGGTCGTGATTCAGATGGAGAATGATAGAATAAAATGTAAGCGTTGAATACTTTAACCGGCGTGAAGGTTGAGTGTACGTAAATACTAAACGGATAGAACCTACACCTTGTGTATGGTTTGACCGTAAGATAATGAAGATTTATGATTAAACCATGAATGGTAAAGAACGAAATTAATGACAATGACATTAAGAAAACGAAATTGAGTTAATGATTAGCTTAATTGATCGCTCTGAGTATACCAAAGACTGTATGACTTGGACGGTAAATAATGAATCCTGAGGCATGACATTTAGCTACCAGAAAGCCGTAAGGAATAAGAAATTAACTTAACGAACATTAAAGTTTAATGGTTTGAATAAGTTAAGATAAGTTAGGTTGTGGTACAATCATAACCTTTGATGATTGACATATGCAAGCTGGGCTAAACAATTCCTTCAGAGAGCGAAGGTATATACGAAACTGGCAACCGATCTAACTCACTGTGATGGCAGTGTAGATGAGACATGAACTTGTTTGTTGGTTGTTTGTGGGAAGCCACTCAGAGTACCATATGGACTACTAGCAGAGAAGCGATGTGTGCTGAGTCCTAAAGAAGTTATAAGAAGAAAATAAAAATGTAAATCATCAAAGATGATGAAACTTTTGAGTAAGACATCTCCGTATGTCATGAAGCCGTAAACTGGTAAAGGAAGTTGGTCTCGTAACCTTAGGTTACAAGAACGTAAACCCCAAGAAGTAAAGTTAACTAAACCAATGTGTAAGTCAAATATATGACTAATTGGTGCTTATGTTTTCCTTATGTACTACATAGGAATTGGAATGAGCAGTTTAGCGTAAGTTATAGCTGGGCGTAAGGCAAGTTTCCTAACTTCATTCATATTCTAAATGAATGTTAGTTTCTTAAACTTCTCAGATGTTAAACTTGAGAAGTTCTGTCTATGTGCGAATGTGCGATATTTGTACAAGGTGGTAGAACGTATGAGGCCTTGAGCCACAATGTGAACACTTCAGTGTTTCTATGAAATGGACTGTTCTGTGATTGAGCTGTTCAATACAAGTATGTTTTGTTTATACATGAACCGTTATTGTTAAGTCCGTGCTAATGATTTTAGCCAAACAGAATGTGTATGAAAAAGGTAGAGGAATGAAAGTATTTTAAAATGAAAGTAACTGATGTTTTAAGATGATAGGAATCGTGACTATTCCTATTATTTAAGCTGCTTCATAACTTTTGTTCGGTTATAGAAGTTCTAAAGGAATGTTTGGATTCTCGAGGTTGGTTGTTCAACTGTTATAACTTACCGGGCAATTGAATGCTCACACTTAAATGAAAAATATTTTCAGCGAACGAGGTTAGAAGAACTTAAGGATCCCATAAAGATCAAGCTGACGGCATCCAGGTGAAGTGTCATTCAGAATGTGAATGAGCGAGAAGATCTAGTGAAGACTTGTAATGTAGAAAGATGAAATTGAATGATAGACTAGTTTAATGAACTGTTATGTATCCTTGGTGGCAGATAAAAGTCACTCTTATAAAATGAAATGAATAATGTATTTATCATTATTTGTAATGAAAGAGATTATAAGGTTTTCAGAACCTGGGATTTGAGAGTGTATATTGTTATATTTCGATATATAATGATGTATGTTGGAAGAATGATGTACTCGTGACGTACGGAATCCGGGTGTGAAGATAAACCGAATTTTGGGATGTTACAGTTGGTATCAAAGCTGATAGGTTATAAACCTTAGGTAGGAGTACCTAAGACTATAATCGTAGAGAGAAGGATAAGAAGATCGCCACGTGATCATAGTGAATCGTAGTAACATATGAGGTGTTAAACGTTGAATGATTTATAGCAAATGCTATAAATGAATAGTACTACGAAGTAGTACATGAAGAAGAACTTAGATTGAGTTTAGAAGGATAGCATACGAATTAAAGAAAATTCGTATTAATTAAAGAGAAATTTTGAAGTTGTAAAATTTCAATTGAGGACTTATGTGATAGCTGAGTTTTATGAACCTTTCTTATGGGCAGAGGTTTGTGCTTAGTGTAACAACTACTTAGCTTATTATAGTGACAATCATTGGAATTGGCTGCGCTATTAAGATGTATATGATGAGATGGTGAATCTTTTCTCATATATATACTTGACAGGTAGAGAACGCTAAGGTAGGTGCGAGTTCTTGAAACTCATACTTATGGTAAGTTCGTGACTCATAATAATATGGTAGGTTTTCGAACGTCTCAGCGAATGGACGCCTATGGTTTGACTGGATAGTTCTTAAACTCATATTATTATGGAAAGTTCTTGAACTCATAATGTGTGGCAAGTTGATGGACTGTACTAAGGTATAAGAATGTTTCGATTAAAAGTAAGTATTTTCAGTAGACTTAGCAATGAAGGTGCTAGAGAAGATTAAGTATTGTCGTAGTAAGACAATGAAGGAAGATGGAGAATAGGATATTCCAAGTCAACTAGCTGTGCTAGATTTCGAAGTTTATTGAACTCGTGCTGATATGTACATTTTGAAACAGAAAGAATTGGTTCAACTTTTAGAACCAACGTATTTTAAAAAATAGCTATTCCTGGTATGTCTATGCTAATTGCTTCGGCTAGACAGAAATTGATTTAAAATATCAAAATGAATTTTATATCATCCGTGAATTTGATGCAAGGATGGTAAAAGGATGGAGTTATTAATGTAATTGAACCTGGTGTTGGATGTGATCTTATGATCAACAACCCGCTATGGTATGATGTATAATGACGAAGTCACAAACTGACGAAGTCCTCAATGTACTGTGAAAAGTACTGTATCATGACGTCATAAAATGTTTTGATGTATTTCGAAAAGAATTTATAGAAGTAGTTAATGTCAATTGAGTTGACTTGACGAATGTTTCACATTCGTATTTAAAAGAAAATCGAACTTTCTTTGAAGAAGTTGTGCCAAACCAGATTGTTTCAGTGCGGAATCTAATGATTAAGTCTGAGGAGAACATGGAAGAGGTAGTTTACTTTCTTGGTGATTTGTAAACTTACCGTTAAAGAAGGGTTTACGGCGAAATGCTGTTTAACCTAGTAAGAATTCATGGTCGATTTGACCCCTCAGCAAAAGTATGAAACATTTTAAAGGAAAATTTTATATTCCTCGTTATTCCTTCTATTTCATAATTCTTGATAGGTTATGGAGGTTAGAAATGATGGAAAGATAAGAACTCAGTTGAAGGGAAGTTGAGAAGAAGGGTAAGCTAAAATTTCGAGGACAAAATCCTGTGAAGAAGGGGTGAATGTGATGACCCGGGTAAGGGTGTGGTTTTAAGAAATTTCGAGGACGAAATTTTTATAAGGAGGGAAGAATGTGACGACCCGAAAATTCGGATCGTCCAGAATTTAGGTTTAAAGAATTAGTTATTAATAAAATTAATTTTTATTAATACTATTATGTGCTATGTGTTTATTAATCGTTTTAGAACCTATGATGATTATAAGTCGGGAGTATTCTGGCTACGAGCTAGGTTGAACGAATAAGAATTTTCAAGATGAAAAAACAAATTTTCCGGTATTTCTGGGGAAAAAGACGAAATAAGCACTATTCATCTATTTTTGCTTGGAGATTTACTTTGAATTTCCGAAAAACGTGTAATGATAGAATTTTGAGACGTGATGAAATATTCAATAATATTTCAGTTATGGCAAAAACGAAGTTTTTGCCTGCGGACTTAAAACATAAGGGTTAGGAAAAGTGAGTTCTGAGAATTTAATGATTTCGTATAATAATTAGGGTTATTATGCGTAAGAAATACGAGTGTAATACTAGTTATTATACGAGAATAGTACGAAGATTATTACGATGTATAATACGAATATCGTATGAACTATATACGAAGAGAATACGAGAATGAGATACGTAGAATACGATTAGTCTTAATGGCTAAGTAAAGTATAAGTTAAGTAATGACTAAGTAAACTCAATAGCTAAGTAAAGTGCTTATGCTTAAGGGCTAAGTAAACTTAAGGGCTAAGAAGACTTAATGGCTAAGTTAATGTGGAGGCCAAGTTAACTTAGGGCTTAAGCCTTGAATAGTGAGGAGGTTAAGGGGGGCGAAATGACCAAATTGCCCTAGCTTTGGATTTTCTATAAATAGGAAGCCTTATGTTCATTTGATGAGATTTTTGAAAATCCTACATCTTAGAGAGAGAGAGAGCTCGGAGGAAGAGGGAGAAGGAAGAGCATGAGCATAAATGATCAGATCGAAAGTGATCGTGAAATAGAAAAGCTTACGAATCGCCGGCTTTGTCTAGCGGAAGAAAAATGAAGAAGAGAGGTAACCTAAAATCTAGTCGAATTTAATTTCTCTTAAGTCCTATATGTTAGTAACATAGCTTAATGAGAATAAGGAGTAAAAGAAGTTAGGAATGATTTCATATGATTGAAATCATAAGAAAATGAAGAAATAAGAATTTGAAGTTTATTTTATAAATTTCTTAAGGGAGTATAAGATTCGTAAGGAATTAGAATGATCCAAGTGGATTATATAAATGAGTAGGTGAAATAAGTAAGGAATGATGTTCTATAACATCAAATTCCAAGAAAAAGTAAAATCGTAATCCAAAATATCGATTGAAAACGAAGAACGAACAAAGAACACGCGAAGAACACGAAGAACGTTGTTAATGGACAAATTTAAAACCATTGTATGATAATTGTTGTTGATGGGCAAGTTTAAAACCATCACATATAAGTTAGTTTCTTATTGCTTGGTTAGGAACGGTAGAAACGTTCATGAAGAACAGATTAAAACTTAGCTATAACGAAGTTATGACGAAAATTTCATAAAAGACGAACGAGAATTTGAAAGTTAGTAAATGAACCCGAACGTGTAGGGTTTCATAAGAAAATAAGAAAACATAAGAAACATGATTTTTAGATCGATTTACGAGTTTCGAGTTCCGATGATCGAATTACGGACGAACGAATGAAGAACGTTAAAAACGTAAAAATAAACAAAGGGTGAAGATCAAGCCAAATGAATGGCACGTTAATAGATTCAGAATGAAGTTGTATCTAAGGGGTATGGAAGTACGTAAGATAAGGAAGAGAATGGCTTTGGAACGACCTCGTTCCCAGTTATAACGAAGAAGTTATGAGATCGGGAAGTAAGTGTCTCAAATTGGATTTAACACTTTAACAAATTTTCTAGGGTTAAGGCTTGGCGCCGCGGCGCCATCCATGCCTTTTTATGTGGTGCTGCAGCGTTAGACTGGAGATTCAGGTAATGCTAACTCGCGTCACGGCGCGAGAGTTAAAGGAGAAAGTGGTGCCGCAACGCCAATGTAGAGAAAAAGCCAAAGATGAGCTTCTAACTGCTCAGCTCTTGGGGGAAACGTAAGGGACGATAAAGAACATAATGTCCAATTAATGTAGCACTTAATCAAGTGAATTTAACCTGTAGTAAAGGTTGAACGGAAAGATTAAACAAGATTAAAAGATAAAGATTTTAGGTACGGGTTACGGAACCGGAATCCGGGGACCGTAGTCGCGATGAACGAACGTGAGGGATTGCTATGATTGTGATTCCTTAGACGTTGAGTGATGAAGGTAAGGAATAAAATTTCGATGTTATGGATGTAGTAATGAGGGATAAGTGTAAAGCGTATAGACTCTGTGAACGCAACGTTGTTGCGATGAACGACCGATCTTAGCTTACAATGAACTATACGGCTTCGACATTAAGGAAGAATAATGAATGGTATTAAGAAAGTCGTAGTGAACGGTAAGAAGATTAATGGCAGTCGATCGTGTTTCAGATGGAGAATGATAGAATAAAATATAAGCGTTGAACACTTTAACCGGCTTGAAGGTTGAGTGTACACAAATACTAAACGGATAGAACCTACACCCCGTGTATGGTTTGACCGTAAGATAATGAAGATCTATGATTAAACCATGATTGGTAAAGAACGAAATTAAAGACAATGACGTTAACAAAACGAAGCCGAGTTAATGATTTGCTTAAATGATCGCTCTAAGTATACAAAAGACTGTATGACTTGGACGATAAAGAACGAATCATGAGGTATGACATTTAGTTGCCAGAAAGATGTAAGGAATAAGAAACTAACTTAACGAAAATTAAAGTTTAATGGTTTGGATAAGTTAAGATAAGTTAGGTTGTGGTACAATCGTAACTTTTGATGGTAGACATATGGGAGCTGAGCTAAATAATTCCTTCAGAGAGCGAAGGTATATAATAAACTGGAAACTGATCTAACTCACTGTGATGGCAGTGTAGATGAGACGGAAACTTGTTTGTTGGTTATTTCTGGGAAACCACTCAGAGTACCATATGGACTACTAGCAAAGAAGTGATGTGTGCTGAGTCCTATAGAAGTTATAAGAAGAAGATAAGAATGTAAATCATCAAAGATGATGAACATTTTGAGTAAGACATCTCCGTATGTCATGAAGCTGTAAACTGGTAAAGGAAGTTGGTCGCGTAACCTTAGGTTGCAAGAACGGAAATCCTAAGAAGTAAAGTTAACTAAACCAATGTGTAAGTAAAATATATGACTAATTGGTTCTTATGTTTTCCTTATGTACTACATAGGAATTGGAATGAGCAGTTCATCGTAAGCTGTAGTTGGGCGTAAGGCAAGTTTTCTAAATTCATTCATATTCTAAATGAATGTTAGTTTCTTAAACTTCTCAGATGTTGAACTTGAGAAGTTCTGTCTATATGTGAATGTGCGATATTTGTACAAGGTGGTAGAAAGTTTGAGGCCTTGAGCCACAACGTGAACACTTCGGTGTTTCTATGATATGTACTGCTCTTTATTTGAGCTGTTCAATGCAAGTGTGTTCTATTTATACATGAACCATTATTGTTAAGTCTGTGCTAATGATTCTAGCCATACATGATGTGTATGAAAAAGGTAGAGGAATGAAAGTATTTCAAAATGAAAGTAACTGATGTTTTAAGATGATAGGAATCGAGACTATTCCTATTATTCAAGCTGCTTCATAACCTTTGTTCGGTTATAGAAGTTCTAAAGCAATGTTTGAATTCTTGTGGTTGTTTTTTCAACTGTTATAACTTGATGGGCAATTGAATGCTCACACTTGCTTAAATGAAAAATATTTTCAACGAACGAGGTTAGAAGAACTTAAGGATCCCATAAAGATCAAGTTGACGGTATCCAGATGAAGTGTCATTCAGAATGTGAATGAGCGAGAAGATCAAGTGAAGACTTGTAATGTAGAAAGATGAAACTGAACGATAGACTAGTTTAGTGAACTGTTATGTATCCTTGGTGGCGGATAAAAGTCACACTTGTAAAATGAAATGAATAATGTATTTATCATTATTTGTAATGAAAGAGATTATAAGGTTTCCAGAACCTGGGATTTGAGAGTGTATATTGTTATATTTTAGTATATAATGATGTATGTTGGAGGAAAGATGTACTTGTGACGTATGGAATCCGGGTGTGAAGATAGATCGGATTTCGGGACGTTACAGTTGGTATCAAAGCTGATAGGTTATAAACCTTAGGTAGGAGTACCTAAGACTATAATCGTAGAGTGAAGGATAAGAAGATCACCATGCGATCATAGTGAATCGTAGTAACCGATGAGCTATTAAACGATGAATGATTTATAGCAAATGCTATAAATGAATAGTACTATGAAGTAGTACACGAAGAAGAAATCAGATTGAATTCAGAAGGATAACATACGAATTAAAGAAAATTTGTATTAGTTAAAGAGAAATTTAGAAGTTATAAAATTTCAATTGAGGACTCATGTGATAGTTGAGTTATATGAACCTTTGTTATGGGCTGAAGTTTGTGCTTAGTGTAACAACTACTTAGATTATTATAATGATAATCATTCGAATTGGTCACGCTATTAAGATGTTTATGACGAGAAGGTGAATCTTTTCTCATATATATACTTGATAGGTAGAGAACTCTAAGGTAGGTGCGAGTTCTTGAAACTCATACTTATGGTAAGTTCGTGACTCATAATAATATGGTAGGTTTTCGAACTTCTTAGTGAATGGACGCCTATGGTCTAACTAAATAGTTCTTAAACTCATATTATTGTGGAAAGTTCCTAAACTCATAATGTGTGGTAAGTTGATTAACTGTACTAAGGTATAGGAATGTTTCGACTGAAAGTTAGTATTTTTAGTAGACTTAACAATGAAGGTGCTAGAGAAGATTAAGTATTGTCGCAGTAAGACAATGAAGGAAGATGTAGAATAGGATATTCCAAGTCATCTAGCAATGCTAGATTTTGAAGTTTATTGAACTCGTGCTGATATGTACATTTTGAAAAGGAAAGGATTGGTTCAACTTTTGGAACTAACGTATTTAAAAAGAGCTATTCTTGGTATGTCTATGCTAATTGTTTCGGCTAGACAGAAATCGATTTAAAATATCAAAATGAATTTTATATCATCAATGCATTTGATGCAAGGATGGTAAAAAGATGGAGTTATTAATGCAATTGAACCTAGTGTTGGATGTGATCTTAGGATTAACAACCCGTTATGGTATGATGTATAATGACGAAGTCACATACAGACGAAGTCCTCAATTTATTGTGAAAAGTACGGTATCACGATGTCATAAACCGTTTTGATGTACTACGAAAAGAATTTAAAGAAGTAGTCGATTTCAATTGAGTTGACTAGACGAATGTTTCACATTGATTTCCAATTTAATGGTATGTTCTAAGCTACTTGATTCGGCTAGACAAATGGTATGTCATATTTAAAAGAAAATCAATCTTTCTTTGAAGAAGTTGTGCCGAACCAAATTGTTTTGGTGCGGAATCTAATGATTAAGTCTGAGGAGAACATGGAAGAGGTAGTATACTTTCTTGGTGATTGTAAACTTACCGTTAAAGAAGGGTTTACGACGAACTATTGTTTAACCTAGTAAGAGTTCATGGTCGATTTGACCCCTCAACAAAAGTATGAAACAGTGTAAAGGAAAATTTTATATTCCTCGTTATTCCTTCTATTTCATGATTCTTGATAGGTTATGGAGGTTAGGAATGATGGAAAGATAAGAACTCAGTTGAAGGGAAGTTGAGAAGAAGGGTAAGCTAAAATTTCGAGGACGAAATCCTGTGATGAAGGGGTGAATGTGATGACCCGGGTAAGGGTGTGGTTTTAAGAAATTCCGAGGCCAGAATTTTTATAAGGAGGGATGAATGTGACGACCCGAAAATTCGGATCGTCCAGAATTTAGGTTTAAAGAATTAGTTATTAATAAAACTAATTTTTATTAATACTATTCTGTGCTATGTGATTATTAATCGTTCTAGAACTTAGGATGATTACAAGTCGGGAGTATTCTGGCTACGAGCTAGATTGAATGAATAAGAATTTTCAAGACGAAAATAAAAAAATTTCGCGAACAAAAATATTTTTGGAGAAAAAGACGAAATAGACAATATTCATCTGTTTTTGCTCGGAGATTTATTTTGAATTTCTGAAAAACGCGTAATGATAGAATTTTGAGACGTGATGGAATATTCAATAATATCTCAGTTATGGCAAAAATAAAGTTTTCTCCTGTGGACTTAAAACCTAAGGGTTAGGAAAAGTGAGTTCCGAGAATTTAATGATTTCGTATAATAATTAGGGTTATTATGCGTAAGAAATACGAGTGTAATACTAGTTATTATACGAGTACAGTACGAAGATTATTACGACGTATAATACGAATATCGTACGAACTATATACGAAGAGAATACGAGAATGAGATGCATAGAATACGATTAGTCTTAATGGCTAAGTAAAGTATAAGTTAAGTAATGATTAAGTAAACTTAATAGCTAAGTAAAGTGTTTATGCTTAAGGGCTAAGTAAACTTAAGGGCTAAGCAAACATAAGGGCTAAGAAGACTTAATGGCTAAGTTAATGTGGAGGCCAAGTTGACTTAGGGCTTAAGCCTTGAAAAGTAAGGAGGTTAAGGGGTGCGAAATGACCAAATTGCCCTAGCTTTGGATTTTCTATAAATAGGAAGCCTTATGTTCATTTGATGAGATTTTTTAAAATTCTACATCTTAGAGAGAGAGAGAGCTCGGAGGAAGAGGGAGAAGGAAGAGCATGAGCATAAATGATCAGATCGAAAGTGATCGTGAAATAGAAAAGCTTACGAATCGCCGGCTTTGTCTAGCGGAAGAAAAATGAAGAAGAGAGGTAACCTAAAATCTAGTCGAATTTAATTTCTCTTAAGTCCTATATGTTAGTAACATAGCTTAATGAGAATAAGGAGTAAAAGAAGTTAGGAATGATTTCATATGATTGAAATCATAAGAAAATGAAGAAATAAGAATAAGAAGTTTATTTTATAAATTTCTTAAGGGAGTATAAGATTCGTAAGGAATTAGAATGATCCAAGTGGATTATATAAATGAGTAGGTGAAATAAGTAAGGAATGATGTTCTATAACATCAAATTCCAAGAAAAAGTAAAATCGTAATCCAAAATATCGATTGAAAACGAAGAACGAACAAAGAACACGCGAAGAACACGAAGAACGTTGTTAATGGACAAATTTAAAACCATTGTATGATAATTGTTGTTGATGGACAAGTTTAAAACCATCACATATAAGTTAGTTTCTGATTGCTTGGTTAGGAACGGTAGAAACGTTCATGAAGAACAGATTAAAACTTAGCTATAACGAAGTTATGACGAAAATTTCATAAAAGACGAACGAGAATTTGAAAGTTAGTAAATGAACCCGAACGTGTAGGGTTTCATAAGAAAGTAAGAAAACATAAGAAACATGATTTATAGATCGATTTACGAGTTCCGAGTTTCGATGATCGAATTACGGACGAACGAATGAAGAACGTTAAAAACGTAAAAATAAACAAAGGGTGAAGATCAAGCCAAATGAATGGCACGTTAATAGATTCAGAATGAAGTTGTATCTAAGGGGTATGGAAGTACGTAAGATAAGGAAGAGAATGGCTTTGGAACGACCTCGTTCCCAGTTATAACGAAGAAGTTATGAGATCGGGAAGTAAGTGTCTCAAATTGGATTTAACACTTTAACAAATTTTCTAGGGTTAAGGCTTGGCGCCGCGGCGCCATCCATGCCTTTTTATGTGGTGCTGCAGCGTTAGACTGGGGATTCAGGTAATGCTAACTCGCGTCACGGCGCGAGAGTTAAAGGAGAAAGTGGTGCCGCAACGCCAATGTAGAGAAAAAGCCAAAGATGAGCTTCTAACTGCTCAGCTCTTGGGGGAAACGTAAGGGACGATAAAGAACATAATGTCCAATTAATGTAACACTTAATCAAGTGAATTTAACCTGTAGTAAAGGTTGAACGGAAAGATTAAACAAGATTAAAAGATAAAGATTTTAGGTACGGGTTACGGAACCGGAATCCGGGGACCGTAGTCGCGATGAACGAACGTGAGGGATTGCTATGATTGTGATTCCTTAGACGTTGAGTGATGAAGGTAAGGAATAAAATTTCGATGTTATGGATGTAGTAATGAGGGATAAGTGTAAAGCGTATAGACTCTGTGAACGCAACGTTGTTGCGATGAACGACCGATCTTAGCTTACAATGAACTATACGGCTTCGACATTAAGGAAGAATAATGAATGGTATTAAGAAAGTCGTAGTGAACGGTAAGAAGATTAATGGCAGTCGATCGTGTTTCAGATGGAGAATGATAGAATAAAATATAAGCGTTGAACACTTTAACCGGCTTGAAGGTTGAGTGTACACAAATACTAAACGGATAGAACCTACACCCCGTGTATGGTTTGACCGTAAGATAATGAAGATCTATGATTAAACCATGATTGGTAAAGAACGAAATTAAAGACAATGACGTTAACAAAACGAAGCCGAGTTAATGATTAGCTTAAATGATCGCTCTAAGTATACAAAAGACTGTATGACTTGAACGATAAAGAACGAATCCTGAGGTATGACATTTAGTTGCCTGAAAGCCGTAAGGAATAAGAAACTAACTTAACGAAAATTAAAGTTTAATGGTTTGGATAAGTTAAGATAAGTTAGGTTGTGGTACAATCGTAACTTTTGATGGTAGACATATGGGAGCTGAGCTAAATAATTCCTTCAGAGAGCGAAGGTATATAATAAACTGAAAACTGATCTAACTCACTGTGATGGCAGTGTAGATGAGACGGAAACTTGTTTGTTGGTTATTTATGGAAAACCACTCAGAGTACCATATGGACTACTAGCAAAGAAGCGATGTGTGCTGAGTCCTATAGAAGTTATAAGAAGAAGATAAGAATGTAAATCATCAAAGATGATGAACATTTTGAGTAAGACATCTCCGTATGTCATGAAGCTGTAAACTGGTAAAGGAAGTTGGTCGCGTAACCTTAGGTTGCAAGAACGGAAACCCTAAGAAGTAAAGTTAACTAAACCAATGTGTAAGTAAAATATATGACTAATTGGTTCTTATGTTTTCCTTATGTACTACATAGGAATTGGAATGAGCAGTTCATCGTAAGCTGTAGTTGGGCGTAAGGCAAGTTTCCTAACTTCATTCATATTCTAAATGAATGTTAGTTTCTTAAACTTCTCAGATGTTGAACTTGAGAAGTTCTGTCTATATGTGAATGTGCGATATTTATACAAGGTGGTAGAAAGTTTGAGGCCTTGAGCCACAACGTGAACACTTCGGTGTTTCTATGATATGTACTGCTCTTTATTTGAGCTGTTCAATGCAAGTGTGTTCTATTTATACATGAACCATTATTGTTAAGTCTGTGCTAATGATTCTAGCCATACATGATGTGTATGAAAAAGGTAGAGGAATGAAAGTATTTCAAAATGAAAGTAACTGATGTTTTAAGATGATAGGAATCGAGACTATTCCTATTATTCAAGCTGCTTCATAACCTTTGTTCGGTTATAGAAGTTCTAAAGCAATGTTTGAATTCTTGTGGTTGTTTTTTCAACTGTTATAACTTGATGGGCAATTGAATGCTCACACTTGCTTAAATGAAAAACATTTTCAACGAACGAGGTTAGAAGAACTTAAGGATCCCATAAAGATCAAGTTGACGGTATCCAGATGAAGTGTCATTCAGAATGTGAATGAGCGAGAAGATCAAGTGAAGACTTGTAATGTAGAAAGATGAAACTGAACGATAGACTAGTTTAGTGAACTGTTATGTATCCTTGGTGGCAGATAAAAGTCACACTTGTAAAATGAAATGAATAATGTATTTATCATTATTTGTAATGAAAGAGATTATAAGGTTTCCAGAACCTGGGATTTGAGAGTGTATATTGTTATATTTTAGTATATAATGATGTATGTTGAAGGAAAGATGTACTTGTGACGTATGGAATTCGGGTGTGAAGATAGATCGGATTTCGGGACGTTACAGTTGGTATCAAAGCTGATAGGTTATAAACCTTAGGTAGGAATACCTAAGACTATAATCGTAGAGTGAAGGATAAGAAGATCACCATGCGATCATAGTGAATCGTAGTAACCGATGAGCTATTAAACGATGAATGATTTATAGCAAATGCTATAAATGAATAGTACTATGAAGTAGTACACGAAGAAGAAATCAGATTGAATTCAGAAGGATAACATACGAATTAAAGAAAATTTGTATTAGTTAAAGAGAAATTTAGAAGTTATAAAATTTCAATTGAGGACTCATGTGATAGTTGAGTTATATGAACCTTTGTTATGGGCTGAAGTTTGTGCTTAGTGTAACAACTACTTAGATTATTATAATGATAATCATTCGAATTGGTCACGCTATTAAGATGTTTATGACGAGAAGGTGAATCTTTTCTCATATATATACTTGATAGGTAGAGAACTCTAAGGTAGGTGCGAGTTCTTGAAACTCATACTTATGGTAAGTTCGTGACTCATAATAATATGGTAGGTTTTCGAACTTCTTAGTGAATGGACGCCTATGGTCTAACTAAATAGTTCTTAAACTCATATTATTGTGGAAAGTTCCTAAACTCATAATGTGTGGTAAGTTGATTAACTGTACTAAGGTATAGGAATGTTTCGACTGAAAGTTAGTATTTTTAGTAGACTTAACAATGAAGGTGCTAGAGAAGATTAAGTATTGTCGCAGTAAGACAATGAAGGAAGATGTAGAATAGGATATTCCAAGTCATCTAGCAATGCTAGATTTTGAAGTTTATTGAACTCGTGCTGATATGTACATTTTGAAAAGGAAAGGATTGGTTCAACTTTTGGAACTAACGTATTTAAAAAGAGCTATTCTTGGTATGTCTATGCTAATTGTTTCGGCTAGACAGAAATCGATTTAAAATATCAAAATGAATTTTATATCATCAATGCATTTGATGCAAGGATGGTAAAAAGATGGAGTTATTAATGCAATTGAACCTAGTGTTGGATGTGATCTTAGGATTAACAACCCGTTATGGTATGATGTATAATGACGAAGTCACATACAGACGAAGTCCTCAATTTATTGTGAAAAGTACGGTATCACGACGTCATAAACCGTTTTGATGTACTACGAAAAGAATTTAAAGAAGTAGTCGATTTCAATTGAGTTGACTAGACGAATGTTTCACATTGATTTCCAATTTAATGGTATGTTCTAAGCTACTTGATTCGGCTAGACAAATGGTATGTCATATTTAAAAGAAAATCAATCTTTCTTTGAAGAAGTTGTGCCGAACCAAATTGTTTTGGTGCGGAATCTAATGATTAAGTCTGAGGAGAACATGGAAGAGGTAGTATACTTTCTTGGTGATTGTAAACTTACCGTTAAAGAAGGGTTTACGACGAACTATTGTTTAACCTAGTAAGAGTTCATGGTCGATTTGACCCCTCAACAAAAGTATGAAACAGTGTAAAGGAAAATTTTATATTCCTCGTTATTCCTTCTATTTCATGATTCTTGATAGGTTATGGAGGTTAGGAATGATGGAAAGATAAGAACTCAGTTGAAGGGAAGTTGAGAAGAAGGGTAAGCTAAAATTTCGAGGACGAAATCCTGTGATGAAGGGGTGAATGTGATGACCCGGGTAAGGGTGTGGTTTTAAGAAATTCCGAGGCCAGAATTTTTATAAGGAGGGATGAATGTGACGACCCGAAAATTCGGATCGTCCAGAATTTAGGTTTAAAGAATTAGTTATTAATAAAACTAATTTTTATTAATACTATTCTGTGCTATGTGATTATTAATCGTTCTAGAACTTAGGATGATTACAAGTCGGGAGTATTCTGGCTACGAGCTAGATTGAATGAATAAGAATTTTCAAGACGAAAATAAAAAAATTTCGCGAACAAAAATATTTTTGGAGAAAAAGACGAAATAGGCAATATTCATCTGTTTTTGCTCGGAGATTTATTTTGAATTTCTGAAAAACGCGTAATGATAGAATTTTGAGACGTGATGGAATATTCAATAATATCTCAGTTATGGCAAAAATAAAGTTTTCTCCTGTGGACTTAAAACCTAAGGGTTAGGAAAAGTGAGTTCCGAGAATTTAATGATTTCGTATAATAATTAGGGTTATTATGCGTAAGAAATACGAGTGTAATACTAGTTATTATACGAGTACAGTACGAAGATTATTACGACGTATAATACGAATATCGTACGAACTATATACGAAGAGAATACGAGAATGAGATGCATAGAATACGATTAGTCTTAATGGCTAAGTAAAGTATAAGTTAAGTAATGATTAAGTAAACTTAATAGCTAAGTAAAGTGTTTATGCTTAAGGGCTAAGTAAACTTAAGGGCTAAGCAAACATAAGGGCTAAGAAGACTTAATGGCTAAGTTAATGTGGAGGCCAAGTTGACTTAGGGCTTAAGCCTTGAAAAGTAAGGAGGTTAAGGGGTGCGAAATGACCAAATTGCCCTAGCTTTGGATTTTCTATAAATAGGAAGCCTTATGTTCATTTGATGAGATTTTTTAAAATTCTACATCTTAGAGAGAGAGAGAGAGCTCGGAGGAAGAGGGAGAAGGAAGAGCATGAGCATAAATGATCAGATCGAAAGTGATCGTGAAATAGAAAAGCTTACGAATCGCCGGCTTTGTCTAGCGGAAGAAAAATGAAGAAGAGAGGTAACCTAAAATCTAGTCGAATTTAATTTCTCTTAAGTCCTATATGTTAGTAACATAGCTTAATGAGAATAAGGAGTAAAAGAAGTTAGGAATGATTTCATATGATTGAAATCATAAGAAAATGAAGAAATAAGAATAAGAAGTTTATTTTATAAATTTCTTAAGGGAGTATAAGATTCGAAGAATTAGAATGATCCAAGATTATATAAATGAAGGTGAAATAAGTAAGGAATGATGTTCTATAACATCAAATTCCAAGAAAAAGTAAAATCGTAATCCAAAATATCGATTGAAAACGAAGAACGAACAAAGAACACGCGAAGAACACGAAGAACGTTGTTAATGGACAAATTTAAAACCATTGTATGATAATTGTTGTTGATGGACAAGTTTAAAACCATCACATATAAGTTAGTTTCTGATTGCTTGGTTAGGAACGGTAGAAACGTTCATGAAGAACAGATTAAAACTTAGCTATAACGAAGTTATGACGAAAATTTCATAAAAGACGAACGAGAATTTGAAAGTTAGTAAATGAACCCGAACGTGTAGGGTTTCATAAGAAAGTAAGAAAACATAAGAAACATGATTTATAGATCGATTTACGAGTTCCGAGTTTCGATGATCGAATTACGGACGAACGAATGAAGAACGTTAAAAACGTAAAAATAAACAAAGGGTGAAGATCAAGCCAAATGAATGGCACGTTAATAGATTCAGAATGAAGTTGTATCTAAGGGGTATGGAAGTACGTAAGATAAGGAAGAGAATGGCTTTGGAACGACCTCGTTCCCAGTTATAACGAAGAAGTTATGAGATCGGGAAGTAAGTGTCTCAAATTGGATTTAACACTTTAACAAATTTTCTAGGGTTAAGGCTTGGCGCCGCGGCGCCATCCATGCCTTTTTATGTGGTGCTGCAGCGTTAGACTGGGGATTCAGGTAATGCTAACTCGCGTCACGGCGCGAGAGTTAAAGGAGAAAGTGGTGCCGCAACGCCAATGTAGAGAAAAAGCCAAAGATGAGCTTCTAACTGCTCAGCTCTTGGGGGAAACGTAAGGGACGATAAAGAACATAATGTCCAATTAATGTAACACTTAATCAAGTGAATTTAACCTGTAGTAAAGGTTGAACGGAAAGATTAAACAAGATTAAAAGATAAAGATTTTAGGTACGGGTTACGGAACCGGAATCCGGGGACCGTAGTCGCGATGAACGAACGTGAGGGATTGCTATGATTGTGATTCCTTAGACGTTGAGTGATGAAGGTAAGGAATAAAATTTCGATGTTATGGATGTAGTAATGAGGGATAAGTGTAAAGCGTATAGACTCTGTGAACGCAACGTTGTTGCGATGAACGACCGATCTTAGCTTACAATGAACTATACGGCTTCGACATTAAGGAAGAATAATGAATGGTATTAAGAAAGTCGTAGTGAACGGTAAGAAGATTAATGGCAGTCGATCGTGTTTCAGATGGAGAATGATAGAATAAAATATAAGCGTTGAACACTTTAACCGGCTTGAAGGTTGAGTGTACACAAATACTAAACGGATAGAACCTACACCCCGTGTATGGTTTGACCGTAAGATAATGAAGATCTATGATTAAACCATGATTGGTAAAGAACGAAATTAAAGACAATGACGTTAACAAAACGAAGCCGAGTTAATGATTAGCTTAAATGATCGCTCTAAGTATACAAAAGACTGTATGACTTGAACGATAAAGAACGAATCCTGAGGTATGACATTTAGTTGCCAGAAAGCCGTAAGGAATAAGAAACTAACTTAACGAAAATTAAAGTTTAATGGTTTGGATAAGTTAAGATAAGTTAGGTTGTGGTACAATCGTAACTTTTGATGGTAGACATATGGGAGCTGAGCTAAATAATTCCTTCAGAGAGCGAAGGTATATAATAAACTGAAAACTGATCTAACTCACTGTGATGGCAGTGTAGATGAGACGGAAACTTGTTTGTTGGTTATTTATGGAAAACCACTCAGAGTACCATATGGACTACTAGCAAAGAAGCGATGTGTGCTGAGTCCTATAGAAGTTATAAGAAGAAGATAAAAATGTAAATCATCGAAGATGATGAACATTTTGAGTAAGACATCTCCGTATGTCATGAAGCTGTAAACTGGTAAAGGAAGTTGGTCGCGTAACCTTAGGTTGCAAGAACGGAAACCCTAAGAAGTAAAGTTAACTAAACCAATGTGTAAGTAAAATATATGACTAATTGGTTCTTATGTTTTCCTTATGTACTACATAGGAATTGGAATGAGCAGTTCATCGTAAGCTGTAGTTGGGCGTAAGGCAAGTTTCCTAACTTCATTCATATTCTAAATGAATGTTAGTTTCTTAAACTTCTCAGATGTTGAACTTGAGAAGTTCTGTCTATATGTGAATGTGCGATATTTGTACAAGGTGGTAGAAAGTTTGAGGCCTTGAGCCACAACGTGAACACTTCGGTGTTTCTATGATATGTACTGCTCTTTATTTGAGCTGTTCAATGCAAGTGTGTTCTATTTATACATGAACCATTATTGTTAAGTCTGTGCTAATGATTCTAGCCATACATGATGTGTATGAAAAAGGTAGAGGAATGAAAGTATTTCAAAATGAAAGTAACTGATGTTTTAAGATGATAGGAATCGAGACTATTCCTATTATTCAAGCTGCTTCATAACCTTTGTTCGGTTATAGAAGTTCTAAAGCAATGTTTGAATTCTTGTGGTTGTTTTTTCAACTGTTATAACTTGATGGGCAATTGAATGCTCACACTTGCTTAAATGAAAAACATTTTCAACGAACGAGGTTAGAAGAACTTAAGGATCCCATAAAGATCAAGTTGACGGTATCCAGATGAAGTGTCATTCAGAATGTGAATGAGCGAGAAGATCAAGTGAAGACTTGTAATGTAGAAAGATGAAACTGAACGATAGACTAGTTTAGTGAACTGTTATGTATCCTTGGTGGCGGATAAAAGTCACACTTGTAAAATGAAATGAATAATGTATTTATCATTATTTGTAATGAAAGAGATTATAAGGTTTCCAGAACCTGGGATTTGAGAGTGTATATTGTTATATTTTAGTATATAATGATGTATGTTGGAGGAAAGATGTACTTGTGACGTATGGAATCCGGGTGTGAAGATAGATCGGATTTCGGGACGTTACAGTTGGTATCAAAGCTGATAGGTTATAAACCTTAGGTAGGAGTACCTAAGACTATAATCGTAGAGTGAAGGATAAGAAGATCACCATGCGATCATAGTGAATCGTAGTAACCGATGAGCTATTAAACGATGAATGATTTATAGCAAATGCTATAAATGAATAGTACTATGAAGTAGTACACGAAGAAGAAATCAGATTGAATTCAGAAGGATAACATACGAATTAAAGAAAATTTGTATTAGTTAAAGAGAAATTTAGAAGTTATAAAATTTCAATTGAGGACTCATGTGATAGTTGAGTTATATGAACCTTTGTTATGGGCTGAAGTTTGTGCTTAGTGTAACAACTACTTAGATTATTATAATGATAATCATTCGAATTGGTCACGCTATTAAGATGTTTATGACGAGAAGGTGAATCTTTTCTCATATATATACTTGATAGGTAGAGAACTCTAAGGTAGGTGCGAGTTCTTGAAACTCATACTTATGGTAAGTTCGTGACTCATAATAATATGGTAGGTTTTCGAACTTCTTAGTGAATGGACGCCTATGGTCTAACTAAATAGTTCTTAAACTCATATTATTGTGGAAAGTTCCTAAACTCATAATGTGTGGTAAGTTGATTAACTGTACTAAGGTATAGAAATGTTTCGACTGAAAGTTAGTATTTTTAGTAGACTTAACAATGAAGGTGCTAGAGAAGATTAAGTATTGTCGCAGTAAGACAATGAAGGAAGATGTAGAATAGGATATTCCAAGTCATCTAGCAATGCTAGATTTTGAAGTTTATTGAACTCGTGCTGATATGTACATTTTGAAAAGGAAAGGATTGGTTCAACTTTTGGAACTAACGTATTTAAAAAGAGCTATTCTTGGTATGTCTATGCTAATTGTTTCGGCTAGACAGAAATCGATTTAAAATATCAAAATGAATTTTATATCATCAATGCATTTGATGCAAGGATGGTAAAAAGATGGAGTTATTAATGCAATTGAACCTAGTGTTGGATGTGATCTTAGGATTAACAACCCGTTATGGTATGATGTATAATGACGAAGTCACATACAGACGAAGTCCTCAATTTATTGTGAAAAGTACGGTATCACGACGTCATAAACCGTTTTGATGTACTACGAAAAGAATTTAAAGAAGTAGTCGATTTCAATTGAGTTGACTAGACGAATGTTTCACATTGATTTCCAATTTAATGGTATGTTCTAAGCTACTTGATTCGGCTAGACAAATGGTATGTCATATTTAAAAGAAAATCAATCTTTCTTTGAAGAAGTTGTGCCGAACCAAATTGTTTTGGTGCGAAATCTAATGATTAAGTCTGAGGAGAACATGGAAGAGGTAGTATACTTTCTTGGTGATTGTAAACTTACCGTTAAAGAAGGGTTTACGACGAACTATTGTTTAACCTAGTAAGAGTTCATGGTCGATTTGACCCCTCAACAAAAGTATGAAACAGTGTAAAGGAAAATTTTATATTCCTCGTTATTCCTTCTATTTCATGATTCTTGATAGGTTATGGAGGTTAGGAATGATGGAAAGATAAGAACTCAGTTGAAGGGAAGTTGAGAAGAAGGGTAAGCTAAAATTTCGAGGACGAAATCCTGTGATGAAGGGGTGAATGTGATGACCCGGGTAAGGGTGTGGTTTTAAGAAATTTCGAGGCCAGAATTTTTATAAGGAGGGATGAATGTGACGACCCGAAAATTCGGATCGTCCAGAATTTAGGTTTAAAGAATTAGTTATTAATAAAACTAATTTTTATTAATACTATTCTGTGCTATGTGATTATTAATCGTTCTAGAATTAGGATGATTACAAGTCGGGAGTATTCTGGCTACGAGCTAGATTGAATGAATAAGAATTTTCAAGACGAAAATAAAAAAATTTCGCGAACAAAAATATTTTTGGAGAAAAAGACGAAATAGGCAATATTCATCTGTTTTTGCTCGGAGATTTATTTTGAATTTCTGAAAAACGCGTAATGATAGAATTTTGAGACGTGATGGAATATTCAATAATATCTCAGTTATGGCAAAAATAAAGTTTTCTCCTGTGGACTTAAAACCTAAGGGTTAGGAAAAGTGAGTTCCGAGAATTTAATGATTTCGTATAATAATTAGGGTTATTATGCGTAAGAAATACGAGTGTAATACTAGTTATTATACGAGTACAGTACGAAGATTATTACGACGTATAATACGAATATCGTACGAACTATATACGAAGAGAATATGAGAATGAGATGCATAGAATACGATTAGTCTTAATGGCTAAGTAAAGTATAAGTTAAGTAATGACTAAGTAAACTTAATAGCTAAGTAAAGTGTTTATGCTTAAGGGCTAAGTAAACTTAAGGGCTAAGCAAACATAAGGGCTAAGAAGACTTAATGGCTAAGTTAATGTGGAGGCCAAGTTGACTTAGGGCTTAAGCCTTGAAAAGTAAGGAGGTTAAGGGGTGCGAAATGACCAAATTGCCCTAGCTTTGGATTTTCTATAAATAGGAAGCCTTATGTTCATTTGATGAGATTTTTTAAAATCCCACATGTAAGAGAGAGAGGGAGAGAGACCTCAGAGGAACAGGGAGAAGGAAGAGCATGAGCATGAATGATCGGATCGAAAGTGATCGTGAAATAGAAAAGCTTACGAATCGCCGGCTTTGCCTAGCGGAAGAAAAATAAAGAAGAGAGGTAACCTAAAAGTTAGTTGAATTTAATTTCAAAGTCCTATATGTTAGTAACATAGCTTAATGAGATTAAGGAGTAAAAGAAGTTAAGAATGATTTCATATGGTTGAAATTATAAGAAAATGAAGAAATAAGAATTAGAAGTTTATTTTATAAATTTCTTAAGGGAGTATAAGATTCGTAAAGAATTTGAATGATCCGAGTGGATTATATGAATGAACACGTTAAATAAGTAAGGAATGATGTTCTATAACATCAAATTCCAAGAAAAAGTGAAATCGTAATCCAAAATATCGATAAAAAATGAAGAACGAACGAAGAACACGAAGAACCATGAAGAACACGAAGAACATTGTTGATGGACAAATTTAAAACCATCGTATGATAATTGTTGTTGATGGACAAGTTTAAAACCATCGCGTATAAGTTAGTTGCTTATTGTTTGGTTAGGAACGGTAGAAACGTTCACGAAGAACGGATTAAAACTTAGCTATAACGAAGTTATGACAAAAATTTCATAAAAGACGAACAAGAATTAGAAAGTTAGTAAATGATCTTGAGCATATAGGGTTTCATAAGAAAGTAAAAGAACATAGGAAACGTGAGTCATGGACTCAAGAACGAACGAGTTCCGATGACCGAATTACGAAACGAACGAACGAAGAGCGTTAAAAATGTAAAAATTAACAAAGGGTGAATATCAAGTAAATTGAATGGCACGTTAACAGATTCAGAATGTAGTTCTATATGAGGGGTATGGAAGTACGTAAGATAAGAAAGAGAATGGCTTTGGAATGACCTCGTTCCGAGTTATAACGAAGAAGTTATGAGATCGGGAAGTAAGTGTCTCAAATTGGATTTAACACTTAGAGAAATTTTCTAGGGTTAAGGCTTGGCGTCGCGGTGCCAGCCATGCCTTGTTATGTGGTGCTACAGTGCCAGACCGGGGATCCAGGTACTACTAACTTGCGTTGTGGTGCGAGAGTTAAAGGAGAAAGTGGCGCCGCAGCGCCAGTGTAGAGAAAAAGCCAGAGATGAGCTTTTAACTGCTCAGCTCTTGGGGGAAACGTAAGGGACGATAAAGAACATAATATCCAATTAATATAACACTTAATCAAGTGAATTAAACCTGTAGTAAAGGTTGAACGAAAAGATTAAACAATATTAAAAGACAAAGATTTTAGGTACGGGTTACGGAACCGAAATCCGGGGACCATAGTCGCGATGAGCGAACATGAGGGATTGCTATGATTGTGAATCCTTAGACGTTGAGTGACAAAGGTAAGGAATAACATTTCGATGTTATGGTTGTGGTAATGAGGGATAAGTGTAAAGCGTATAGACGCTGTGAATGCAACGTTGTTGCGATGAACGACAACAACGATGAACGACTTGTCTTAGCATAAAATGAACTATATAGCTTCGACATTAAGGAAGAATAATGAATGGTATTAAGAAAGCCGCAGCGAACGCTAAGAATATTAATGGCAGCCAGTCGTGATTCAGATGGATAATGATAGAATAAAATGTAAGCGCTGAACACTTTAACCGGCGTGAAGGTTGAGTGTACGCAAATACTAAACGGATAGAACCTACACCCCGTGTATGGTTTGACCGTAAGATAATGAAGATTTATGATTAAACCATGAATGGTAAAGAACGAAATTAATGACAATGACGTTAACAAAATGAAACTGAGTTAATGATTAGCTTAAATGATCACTCTGAGTATACCAAAGACTGTGTGACTTGGACGATAAAGAATGATTCCTGAGGTATGGCATTTAGTTGCCAGAATACTGTAAGGAATAAGAAATTAACTTAACGAACATTAAAGTTTAATGGTTCAGATAAGTTAAGATAAGTTAGGTTGTGGTACAATCGTAACCTTTGATGGTTGACATATGCGGGCTGGGCTAAACAATTCCTTCAATGAGCGAAGGTATATACGAAACTGGCAACTGATCTAACTCACTGTGATGGCAGTGTAGATGAGATAGGAACTTGTTTGTTGGTTGTTTGTGGGAAACCACTCAGAGTACTATATGGACTACTAGCAGAGAAGCGATGTGTGCTGAGTCCTAAAGAAGTTATAAGAAGAAGATAAAAATGTAAATCATCAAAAATGATGAACGTTTTGTGTAAGACATCTCCGTATGTCATGAAGCCGTAAACTGGTAAAGGAAGTTGGTTGCATAACCTTAGGTTGCAAGAATGCAAACCCTAAGAAGTAAAGTTAACTAAACCAATGTGTAAGTCAAATATATGACTAATTTGTGCTTATGTTTTCCTTATGTACAACATAGGAATTGGAATGAGCAGTTCAGCATAAGCTGTAGCTGGACGTAAGGCAAGTTTCCTAACTTCATTCATATTCTAAATGAATGTTAGTTTCTTAAACTTCTCAGATGTTAAACTTGAGAAGTTCTATCTACGTGTGAATGTGCGATATTTGTACAAGGTGGTAGAACGTATGAGGCCTTGAGCCATAATATGAACACTTCGGTGTTTCTATAAAATGGGCTGTTCTGTGATTGAGCTATTCAATACAAGTATGTTTTGTTTGTACATGAACCGTTATTGTTAAGTCTGTGCTAATGATTCTCGCTAAACAGAATGTGTATGAAAAAGGTAGAGGAATGAAAGTATTTCAAAATGAAAGTAACTGATGTTTTAAGATGATAGGAATCAAAACTATTCTTATTATTCAAGCTGCTTCATAACCTTTGTTCGGTTATAGAAGTTCTAAAGGAATGTTTAAATTCTTGAGGTTGTTTGTTCAACTGTTATAACTTGCTGGGCAATTGAATGCTCACACTCACTTAAATGAAAAACATTTTTAGCGAACGAGGTTAGAAGAACTTAAGGATCCCATAAAGATCAAGCTGACGGTATCCAGATGAAGTGTCATTCAGAATGTGAATGAGCAAGCAGATCAAGTGAAGACTTGTAATGTAGAAAGATGAAACTGAACAATAGACTAGTTTAATGAACTGTTATGTATCCTTGGTGGCGGATAAAAGTCACTCTTATAAAATAAAATGAATAATGTATTTATCATTATTTGTAATGAAAGAGATTATAAGGTTTCCAGAACTTGGGATTTGAGAGCATATATTGTTATATTTTGGTATATAATGATGTAGGTTGGAGGAATGATGTACTCGTGACATACAAAATCTGGATGTAAAGATAGACCGAATTTCGGGGCGTTAGAGTTGGTACCAAAGCTGATAGGTTATAAACCTTAGGTAGGAGTACCTAAAACTATAATCGTAGAGAGATGGATAAGAAGATCACCACGTGATCATACTGAATCGTAGTAATAGATGAGCTGCTAAACGATGAATGATTTGGAGCAAATGCTACAAATGAATAGTACTACGAAGTAGTACATGAAGAAGAACTCAGATTGAGTTTAGAAGGATAGCATACGAATTAAAGAAAATTCGTATTAATTAAAGAGAAATTTAGAAGTTGTAAAATTTCAATTGAGGACTCATGTGATAGCAGAGTTGTATGAACCTTTGTTTATTGGCAAAGGTTTGTGCTTAGTATAACAACTGCTTAGCTTATTACAGTGATAATCACTGGAATTGGTCACGCTATTAAGATGTATATGACGAGAAGGTGAATCTTTTCTCATATATATACTTGATAGGTAGAGAACGCTAAGGTAGGTGCGAGTTCTTGAAACTCATACTTATGATAAGTTCGTGACTCATAATAATGAAGGTGCTAGAGAAGATTAAGTATTGTCGCAGTAAAACAATGAAGGAAGATGGAGAATAGGATATTCCAAGTCATCTAGCTATGCTAGATTTCGAAGTTTATTAAACTCGTGCTGCTATGTACATTTTGAAAAGGAAAGGATTGGTTCAACTTTTGAAACCAACGTATTTTAAAAGAGCTATTCTTGGTATGTCTATGCTAATTGCTTTGGCTAGACAGAAATGGATTTGAAATATCAAAATAAATTTTATATCATCAGTGCATTTGATGCAAGGATGGTAAAAAGATGGAGTTATTAATGCAATTGAACCTGGTGTTGGATGTGATCTTAGGATCAACAACCCGCTATGGTATGATGTATAATGATGAAGTCACATACAGACGAAGTCCTTAACGTACTGTGAAAAGTACGGTATCATGACGTCATAAACCGTTTTGATGTATTGGAAAAAAAATTTAAAGAAGTAGTCGATGTCAATTGAGTTGACTAGAGGAATGTTTCAGGTTGATATCCAATTTATTGGTATGGTCTAAGCTACTTGATTCGGCTAGACAAATGGTATGTCATGCTATAAGAAAATCGAGCTTTCTTTAAGAACTTGTGCCAAACCAAATTGTTTTGTTGCGGAATCTAATGATTAAGTCTGAGGAGAACATGAAAGAGGTAGTTTACTTTCTTGGTGATTGTAAACTTACCGTTAAAGAAGGGTTTACGGCGAAATATTGTTTAACCTAGTAAGAGTTCATGGTCGATTTGACCCCTCAGCAAAAGTATGAAACATTTTAAAGGAAAATTTTATATTCCTCGTTATTCCTTCTATTTCATGATTCTTGATAGGTTATGGAAGTTAGGAATGAAGGAAAGATAAGAACTCAGTTGAAGGGAAGTTGAGAAGAAGGGTAAGCTAAAATTTTAAGAACGAAATCCTGTGAAGAAGGGGTGAATGTGATGACCCGGGTAAGGGTGTGATTTTATGAAATTTTGAGGACGAAATTTTAATAAGGAGGGAAGAATGTGACGACCCGAAAATTCGGATCGTCCAGAATTTAGGTTTAAAGAATTAGTTATTAATAAAACTAATTTTTATTAATACTATTATGTGCTATGTGTTTATTAATCGTTCTAGAACCTAGGATGATTATAAGTCGGTAGTATTCTGGCTACGAGGTAGATTGAACGAATAAGAATTTTCAAGACGAAAATAAAAATTTTCCGGGAGCAAAAATATTTCCGAGGAAAAAGACGAAATATGCACTATTCATCCGTTTTCGCTCGGAGATTTATTTTGAATTTTCGAAAAATGCGTAAAGATAGAATTTTAAGACGTGATGGAATATTCAATAATATTTTAGTTATGGCAAAAACGAAGTTTTCGCCTACGGACTTAAAACCTAAGGGTTAGGAAAAGTGAGTTACGAGAATTTAATGATTTCGTATAATAATTAGGGTTATTATACGTAAGAAATACGAGTGTAATACTAGTTATTATACGAGTATAGTACGAAGATTTTTATGACGTATAATACGAATATCGTACGAACTATTTACGAAGAGAATACGAGAATGAGATGCGTAGAATACGATTAGTCTTAATGCCTAAGTAAAGTAGAAGTTAAGTAATGACTAAGTATACTTAATAGCTAAGTAAAGTGCTTATGCTTAAGGGCTAAGTAAACTTAAGGGCTAAGAAGACTTAATGGCTAAGTTAATGTGGAGGCCAAGTTAACTTAGGGCTTAAGCCTTGAATAGTAAGGAGGTTATGGGGGGCGAAATGACCAAATTGCCCTAGCTTTGGATTTCTTATAAATAGGAAGCCTTATGTTCATTTGATGAGATTTTTGAAAATCCTACATCTTAGAGAGAGAGAGAGCTCGAAGGAAGAGGGAGAAGGAAGTACATGAGCATAAATGATCGGATCGAAAGTGATCGTGAAATAGAAAAGCTTACGAATCGCCGGCTTTGTCTAGGGGAAGAAAAATGAAGAAGAGAGGTAACCTAAAATCTATTAGAATTTAATTTCTCTTAAGTCCAAGTACGTACGATAAGGAAGAGAATGACTTTGGAACGTCCTCGTTCCAAGTTATAACGAAGAAGTTATGAGATTGAGAAGTAAGTGTCTCAATTTGGATTTAACACTTAGACAAATTTTCTAGGGTTAAGGCTTGGCGCCGCGGTGCCAGCCATGCCTTGTTATGTGGGGTTACAGCGGCATACCAGGGATCCAGGTACTACTAACTCGCATCGTGGTGCGAGAGTTAAAGGAGAAGGTGGCACCGCAGTGCCAATGTAGAGAAAAAGCCAGAGATGAGCTTTTAACTGTTAAGCTCTTAGGGGAAACGTAAGGGATGATAAAGAACATAATGTCTAATTAATGTAACACTTAATCATGTGAATTAAACCTATAGTAAAGGTTGAACGGAAAGATTAAGCAAGATTAAAACATAAAGATTTTAGGTACGGGTTACGGAACCAGAATCTGGGGACCGTAGTCGCGATGAACGAACGTGAGGGATTGCTATAATTGTGATTCCTTAGACGTTGAGTGACGAAGGTAAGGAATAACATTTCAATGTTATGGTTGTGGTAATGAGGGATAAGTGTAAAGCGTATAGACGCTGTGAATGCAACGTTGTTGCGATGAACGATCGGTCTTAGCATACAATGAACTATATGGCTTCGACATTAAGGAAGAATAATGAATGGTATTAAGAAAGCTGTAGCAAACGGTAAGAAGATTAATGGCAGCTGATCGTGATTCAGATGGAGAATGATAGAATAAAATGTAAGCGTTGAACACTTTAACCAGTGTGAAGGTTGAGTGTACGCAAATACTAAATGGATAGAACCTACACCCCGTGTATGGTTTGACCGTAAGATAATGAAGATCTATGATTAAACCATGAATGGTAAAGAACGAAATTAAAGATAATGACGTTAACAAAATGAAGTCGAGTTAATGATTAGCTTAAATGATCGCTCTGAGTATACAAAAGACTGTATGACTTGGACGATAAAGAATGAATCCTGAGATATGACATTTAGTTGCCAGAATACTGTAAGGAATAAGAAATTAACTTAACGAACATTAAAGTTTAATGGTTCAGATAAGTTAAGATAAGTTAGGTTGTGGTACAATCGTAACCTTTGATGGTTGACATATGGGAGCTGGGCTAAACAATTCTTTTAGAGAGCGAAGGTATATACGAAACTGGCAATCGATCTAACTCACTGTGATGGCAGTGTAGATGATACGAGAACTTATTTGTTGGTTATTTGTGGGAAACCACTCAGAGTACCATATGGACTAATAGTAGAGAAGCGATGTGTGCTGAGTCCTATAGAAGTTATAAGAAGAAGATAAGAATGTAAATCATCAAAGATGATGAACGTTTTGAGTAAGACATCTCCAAATGTCATGAAGCCGTAAACTGGTAAAGGAAGTTGGTCGTGTAACCTTAGGTTGCAAGAACGTAAACCCTAAGAAGTAAAGTTAACTAAACCAATGTGTAAGTCAAATATATGACTAATTGGTGCTTATGTTTTTCTTATGTACTACATAGGAATTAGAATGAGCAGCTCAGCGTAAGCTGTAGCTGGGCGTAAGGTAAGTTTTCTAACTTCATTCATATTCTAAATGAATGTTTGTGACACCCCCAAATCTCGGTACTTCATTACCTCAAGATTGGGTGTTCACGTAATCAAAACATTCATTTCTAACTACCCAAACAAAATAGAATTGAATAATAAAAGAAAACCTGCCCATACAGGATTAAACTGAAATAAAAAAAAATCTCCCAGGTTATCCAACCTTTAACAACAATCATTCAAATGCGGAAAATTAAATAACTTCATTACAATCTTTAAATCAAATTCTGAAAGTAAACTATCAAAACTATTACAAGTCTTCAGTATTTATTCATCTTTCCTTTTCCCTTACTGGTGCTAGGTACGCCACCCATTTCAACTTTGGCTGTAAGAAATTTTACAGGCAAGAGTGAGCAAACAAGGCCCACTTGAAATAACAATAAGTAAATCTTTAAATTTTCACATCAATTGCCAATATTAGGCTCAATAGAACTGAACAATGTATTCTATTAACTTTATGAAAATTATAGCATTCTTTGAGGGTCTAATGACCACGAATCATGTCCACAGTTATAAGTAATCTTTCAACTTTAACTTTAACAGTCATAAGACTATAAGGACTCTACGTACTTAGGGGGATCAACCCTTAGTACAATGTATTGTGCACAACCATTTCAACGCTAAGCGTAAACCTCAATTAAAAGAGTTGTTCATCTCAGTATTTAGAATCAAGTCTGCACCAAAGTAAGTTTGGTTTGGATAAGCTTTCAAGGGAATTTGGAATTCAACGAACATCAACTAAGGAGTAGTTGAATAAAATCAATAACACTATATTATAGAATAATCGTGATTGAATCAATCATAGTAAACTAAAGTCATGCTTTAGGAATAATCTAATAGCATACCATTTGAATAACTATAGCATACCTTGCTTGAACAATACTAAGCCAAGGTTAATTAAATTGAATACTAAGCATGCATAGCAATTTGAACGATAGAAATGTTCGACATTAGTATATATAGTTGTGCATGCTAAATAACAAGTGAAATACAAGAATAACTTGCTCCAGAATAACTTAAATCATTATATTGTAATCGAATTAAATTAACAAGATTACAGATTAGAAAACTTGCTCAAAGATAGCTGGATACTTGCACAATTATAAAAGTCGAGTTAGAGAACTTGCACAATGAAGTTTTGAGTTAGAGAACTTGCCTTGCGCGTAGATTAAACCGTTATAATCCCAATCACAATATCCTATATACATATGTTAACATGACATGATTAGTAATAATCAACACTACATCACGTATGGTTTAATTGTCTAACCATGTAATCAAATCATATTCCTAAACGATAATAAATTTGTTAGGTATTAACAACATGTTCGTTCAACACATTACAACACTATAATGACAGAATTTATTTGGTCTTGTAGTATTATTATCTAGATTTTAGACTTCTATGCAAGACAGAAGTCATTTCAGAACATTCTGCTAAGTGGCGCCGCGGCGCCACAGTTTGAACTGTGGGTCGCGCTGCGGCGCTGATGTGGCGCTCCGGCGCGAGATTTATATAGGGACTCGGCGCTGCAGCGCGAAGTCCTGCGCTCCGGCGCTGACTTCGGCGCTACGGCGCGAAGTCTGGCTGGGGCGCTGATTTTGACGCTGGAGCGCGAAACTTGACGTTGAAGCGTTAATTTTGACGTTGGGGCTCCGAAACTCACAGAACCAAACCGAAGAACAGAGCCAAAGCTACTATCACAAATCTTAACAACAACATGTATAACTAATATAAATTACACATAATTGCTAACAATCATCCATATACCAATTACCAACCACTAATTAACATTATCATAGACTAATTCTTTGAAAACACTGTGTTTTAAAATTAAACTCCATTGACGAAATATCAATTTGCAGTGAATGTAATTTACACTGTTATCAACCAATTTTGATTCCTTTGAAATACAAGTATTCCAATATATATCCCAATTAACATGTATAGTCCAATTTCTCAGTTAGCATACAATTATATATATATATATATATATATATATATAACCTTTGATAAATTCTACACTCAAGTTCGTACTCACATGTTTTCACTGTGAAAAAAATCAATTTCTTGAATACATAATTTAGCATACCATCATATTTATATATTAAGCATACAAGCATACAATTATATACAAATATATATATGTTGGTATAACAATTACCAAAACATAGTTTACAAGAATTTTGTAACAACTTATACGCAGTGAAGTTGAAGAACACCGACTATCAAATTCAAAGAGACAATATACCATAAAACATATATTAAGGTTATAAACACCTACCTTTTGTTGTTAAGAAAACCTTGTTAACAAAATCTGTTTTGAACAATCACGCACTTGTCTTCTTCTCAAACTCTCTGAACTTTTCCTTTCTCTTTTCTTAATTCTCTCAGCAATAGACTAGGTACTAACACTGAGCGTAAAACTGATAAATCATACACGTAAAATAACTGTTATGACAATAATAAGCCTATTTACTCTTATCAGTTACCAAACATATAACGCATAATCTTATAAATATATTTTATTTATATATTTGTTTTATTCTATTAATAATATAATTTATAATTAACAAGAATTTCAAAAGCCATAAGGCCTTGTTTGGCAAACCATTTATAAAATAAATATACTTACACCTTGTTTGGCAAAACTAAAATTAAAATTACTTTAATTTATTTTTAATAACTCTTATAATATAGTTATATCAATTTATTAAATAAATTACTTAATCACATAACTCAATCCACATAACACATTAATTATTTAACAAATAAATAATTAACTAATCACATTAATTATTTAGCAGTTAAATAATTAACTAAATCAATTCAATCAAATTAAACAATTACTTAATCAATAATAAACACATCCAATAAATATTTATTTAAATCAATAAATATTTATAACTTATATTTAAAAAAAAATTCTGGAATGTTACATCATTCCCCTCTTAAAAGGATTCTGTCCCCAGAATCACAACTCAAACAACACATTCATTACATTCTTCCCTACTTACAAAGATTATGTCCCCAGAATCGAAGACACAGATTAAACAAATAACTCAGGGTATTCTTTCAACATTTCCTCTTCGAGTTCCCACGTAGCTTCTTTAGCGTTGTGGTTCTTCCATATAACCTTCACAGAAGGTATCACTTTATTTCTGAGTACTTATTCTTTCCTGTCGACTATCTGGATAGGAACCTCTTCATAAGACAAATCTTTCTCGAACTGTAACGGTTCATACTCGATCACATGTTTGTAGTCGGGTTTATATGGTCGTAACACCGAAATATAAAAAATATTATGAATGTTTTCCAACCCTGGAGGTAGAGCTACCTCGTAAGCCACTTCTCCCACCCTTCGCAGCACTTCAAAGGGTCCAATAAACCTTGGGCTTAGCTTTCCCTTTTTACCGAAACGAATTTTCCCCTTCTAGGGAGAAACTTTTAGGAATACAAAAGTTCCTACGTCGAATGCACGATCTTGTCTGTATTGATCAGCATACTTTTTTTGTCTGTCTTGGGCTGCTACTAATCTTGTCCTGATGAGTTTAACAACGTCAGCAGTTTGTTGCACCAATTTTGGTCCTAACAGTTGGCGTTCACCGACTTCATCCCAGCACAGTGGAGTTCTGCACTTCCTGCCGTATAATGCTTCGTAAGGCAACATGTCGATACTAGCGTGGTAACTGTTATTGTAGGCAAATTCCACCAACGGTAATTGTTTATCCCAGCTTCCTTTGAAATTCATGACGCATGCTCTCAACATATCTTCCAATGTTTGAATCGTTCGTTCTCTTGGCCATCTGTTTGCGGATGATATGTCGTACTCATTCGAAACTGTGTTCCCATACATTCTTGTAGTCTCTTTCAGAAGTTTGATGTGAACCTCGGATCTCTGTTTGACACAATTGACACTGGAACTCCATGTCTTGCAACGATCTCTTTAACATATAGTTTTGCCAGCTGATCAAGATTGAATCTAATATTTATTGGCAAAAAGTGTACAAATTTTGTCAATCTGTCCACTATAACCCAAATCGCATCGTATCCTTTCTGAGTAATTGGAAGACCCACCACAAAATCCATCATGATGTGTTTCCACTTCCATTCTGGTATTTCCAACAGTTGGAGTAATCCGCTGGGTCTTTAATGTTTGGCTTTTACTCTCTGACATGTCAAGCATTTCGCTACGTATTCAGCAACATCCCTTTTCATGTTTGGCCACCAAAAATGTTGGCGCAAATCTTAATACATTTTCGTGCTTCCTGGATGAATCGAATATCTTGTGTTGTGTGATTCGGTTAAGATTTCGTCTTTCAGTTCTAGCACTACTGGAACCCAAATTCTTCCCTCGAACCGTAGTAATCCTTCGGTATCGACCTTGTATTTTACATCACCGCTTTCAACCAAATTCTCTTTGATTTTCCCACACTCTTCATCTTGTAGTTGAGCATCCTTCACTTTGTCCACTAAAGTTGGACCAGTTTCTATCTGGAATAGTTGTTCGTCAGATTCATTTGGAAATTGGATTTCCAACTCCAGTTTTGTCATTGCTGAGATGAGTTCTTCCTGAGTTGTTATCAGCATCAACTTTTCCCGACCTTTCCTGCTTAAAGCATCTGCAACCACATTCGCTTTGTCCGGATGATAAAAGATCTCACAATCGTAATCTTTTATCAATTCCATCCACCTTCTCTGATGCATGTTCAAATCCTTCTGAGTGAAAATATACTTTAGACTTTTGTGGTCTGTGTAGATCTCACATTTCTCTCCATAAAGATAGTGTCTCCATATCTTCAGAGCAAATACAACTGCAGCCAATTCCAAATCATGAGTCAGATACCCTTTCTCATAATCCTTCAGTTGTCTTGATGCATACGCAATAACTTTGCCATTCTGCATAAGAACACAACCCAACCCTTTGTGTGAGGCATCACTATACACCACAAAATTTCTTGTATTGTCTGGTAATGTCAACACAGGTGCCACACTTAGCTTCTTCTTCAAATCTTGAAAACTTTCTTCACATTTCTCCGTCCACACGAATTTTACAGCTTTCCTTGTCAAATTTGTTAGCGGAGTGGCTATCTTAGAAAAAATCTTGAATGAATCTTCTATAATAACCAGCCAGTCCCAAGAAACTCCTCACTTCTGACGGTGTTCTTGGTTGTTCCCAATTGATTACAGCTTCCACTTTTGATGGATCTACTGAAATCCCATCCTTGTCAATAACATGACCCAAAAATTGTACACGGTCGAGCCAAAATTCGCACTTAGAGAATTTCGCGAACAACTTTTCATTTCGTAGTGTCTCCAATGTCAAACGTAAGTGTTCCACGTGTTCTTCTTGAGTCTTGGAATACACTAGAATGTCATCAATGAATACCACTACAAACTTGTATAGGAATGGTTTAAACACCCTGTTCATCAAATCTATGAACGCAGCAGGTGCATTGGTTAAACCAAAAGACATCACCAGAAACTCGTAGTGTCCATACCGAGTTCTGAATGCCGTTCGTGGTATATCCTCCTTCCTCACTTTCAACTGGTGATACCCACTTCTCAAATCTATTTTCGAAAAGTATTTTGCACCCTTCAATTGGTCAAACAAGTCATCTATTCTTGGCAACGGGTATTTGTTTTTAATAGTGACTTTGTTTAACTCCCTGTAATCAATGCAAAGACGCATTGATCCATCCTTTTTTTTCACAAATAATACTGGCGCTCCCCACGGCGATACACTTGGTTGAATATATTTCTTGTCCAGCAGCTCTTGCAACTGTACCATCAGTTCCTTCATTTCTACCGGAGCCATTCTGTACGGGGCCTTCGATATCGGTGCTGTTCCTGGCGCTAAGTCGATCACAAACTCAATTTCTCGGTCAGGCGGAAGTCCTGGCAAATCCTCTAGAAACACGTCTTCGAATTCTCTCACTACCGAAATTTCTTTTAGTTTTACCCCCTTTTTCTGAGTATTGACTATGTAAGCTAAATAGCCCACACAACCTTGACTCAACAATTTCTTGGCCTACATAGTCGTCAGACATTTCATTTGTCTAGGCGACTGGCTACCATAAAATACTACCTTTGACAGAGTCATAAGGTTTACACACTTCGTTTGGCAGTCAATTACCGCTCCGTATTTGAACAACCAATCCATTCTTAAAATTACATCAAATTCCCTGAGTCTAATCGGAATCAAATCTACCAACAAGATTGTAAGACCCCAAATTATTAATAAATGAAATTTAATTTCCTCTATTTATTATTCTGAAATAGTAAGGGTTGATTTGATTAATGTGGTTAGTTATGGGTAAAATGCGTAAATATTTTAAATAAGCAAGTGGTTATAAAATATTCATTGTTGTCGGGGAATATTCGCTTGGTCGTGAAATATTCTTACTGTCGGAGAATATTCGTACGACGGCGCAGTCTTTTGTGGGCCCCATAACGGAAAGCGATTGGATGAAGAAAATGACAAAAATAAGTTGTTTATAAATAACGGCGTAGTTCTTACCGTTAATACTGTTGGAATACCCGGTGGTTAAAGCACGGTAATACGCGTTGTTGCACAATAGCACACGGTATTGCACCAATTATTGATTCTTACGTAAGAAGGCACTACTCAATAATGGTTACAGTAATTACTGTTCAGTATTTTATTTTATTGATTAAATAATTGCTACGTTGATATTTTATAATTGTCACTACGCAGTATTTTTCATTATCGGAGCAATAATTCATATTATCTGAATAATATTATTAGATAATATTATTGGCAATGTCTAGAAAGTTCTGTCTAAGGAGAGGTTTGGTCATCTAACTGCGCGCCAGTAAGGAGAAATCCTTATTGGAAAGCCCCCTCTTTCCTGGGAACGGCCTAGTTGTCAGTACTGTGATTCTGTAATATTATTTGTGTATAATTAATTATTGATTTATATGATAAGAAAAATATTGATTTTATGTGAATATAGATGGAGAAAATTTTTAATGTGACAATTGTTGAAAATTAATATTTTATCTTTTTCTGATAAAATAATTCATTTAAATATATTATTTTAATAATATATTGATGGTGATATTTTTACAATGAATGTGGGATATATGAGTATATGAGGAGAAAGAGTATTTTTGTGGCATTAAATGATTAACACATGTTTTGTGTGTTGGTGGACACAATTCTTGACCGAAAATTTATTATTGACTGTAAAATCGTCCGTTTGTGGATTTCGGTCAATTTTTGTTTGGAATTTAGAAAAACTTTCTTCTGTAAATTTGTAGAGAATTGAAATTCCTATAAAAACTCGCGAGATTCAAATTTTCTGATAAAAGAGCTATTTATTATGAATTATTGAAGTTCTGAAGTTCCGAAATAATTGATTTTTGGAAGTTTTATTTATTATTTTGAAGAAAAACGTTTTTTGGCATTTAAGTGGGCTAACATGTAATATAAATGGGCTGAGATCAAATGTCTAGAGGTGGGCTAAGGAAAATTTGATAAATATATTAATATTATATTAAATTTTCTGCTTTGGTGTTCTAAGCATTTTCCTATAAATAGGGTGCTTATGTTAGAATTGAAAATCACACCAGAAACACAAGTTTCTCTCTATTTCTCTCTTTATATCGAGCGTATTGTTGTGAGTATTTGATACTTTGAGTGTTGCTATACGGTGCAAGTTTCCTTCAGCACTATATCTAGTATTCAAGTCAGAAGTACCGTCTTTCCGAGGTAAGGGATGTTATTTCTTCTTAAATGATATTATTTTCTTCAATATCATTATGCCGAAGTATTGATCTGAACTTTTTATCAAATTTGGAACTTTTCATGTCGGGGTTACTATTCACGAGTTACTATTCACGAGTTACTATTCACCGAAAAATGAAATTTGCTTCTTTTCGTCTGAAATATCTGTTCTGGATACTAGCTTTGATTGTATCCATGTTTTGATCATTCTTGAATTTTACTCCACTATGATTATTTATGAGGTATTTTTAGACATGGAATAGCTGAAATACGAATCCTTAATATTTATTATTTTGTTTTACTGGATTCGTTTCCTTTAAAATATTTTTCATCATTCTCAGTCCTAAATGATAATATAATTGAATATCTTTGGCCAGTAGTACAAAGATTAACGATTTCTGATGAATATCTTTGGCCCGTAGTGCAAAGATGAACAGGTGTTTAGATGAACATGACCAACTGGTGAATATCTTTGGCCTGTAGTGCGAAGATGAATATTGATTGATGTTACAGGGATAAAATGCTGATGATGGACTTTTAAATTCATTGATAATATTAGATTTCATTCTCTACGTAACTCTTCTATGAATTATTATTTTTCGTTGCGAATATTGATTTAAAACTTGTTGTCTATTGTATTCTATTATATTTTTCCCTGCTGAAGACTAACGATAATTTGTTCTATGTTATCTTAGTCATAATGTTCTTTACTGGGCTAGTTGAGCTCACCCTTTTTCTTTTTGTTCCATTTTTCTCAGGAGGCGAGAATGTAGCGAGTACTAGTCGGGGTATGGAATGATGGTTCTAGAAGTTATTTTAGTAGTCCTCACCATTTTTGTGAAATAATGTATCAATAATTGTAATGAGGACTTATTTGAGTGTGGATATTGTCTAGATGACAATATTTGTATTTAAACTCATAGTTCTTATGTTGTAATAGTAAAGATGTAGTTGTTTCTGTACCATGTTATTGACGACTCAGAATGGGTGTTGTATACCTGTTTTGGGGGTGTCACAGTTGGTATCAGAGCTTAGGGATATGATCTCTGGCGGAGATCGGGGAATAGAACTAGGAGGGGAGAGACGAGTAAATCCTTCGCTAGTGTGTCCTACCTGTAACGACCCCAAAATTGGTCCATTCCATCCAACCTATTCTGAGTCGCCAAATACATGGTACATAAAACAACTGTAACTTTATTACAACAATTGTCGTGCAAAATACAACAACACATATGTTGTGAGTTTGGATACAAATATATACCAAATGTGACTCATGTTCCAACCGTGGACATCACCTCACAATGACACCTTACATAAAGGTATAGTCAAAAACTGTTTTAGAAATTAGAATCTTTGGGAAGTGCTCAAGGAAACCTTCGTACATGGGAGGCCATGCGTCTAGGTTATGATAGATATCATATGGCCACAGAATTATTCTTGGTTGACCCAATAGACCCCAAAGAAAAACGAGAAGATTACTATCATATTCTTCCCAATGGTGAGTCTTCTCTTGACATATCATTATCTCTACTGTCTCTAATTGAGAATTATACTTCAAACAAACACCAAGATTATATAGGTAGTGCTCGTATATATACTCAGCAAGTGGATGAGCACATCCCTGTCTTATGATGACACGAGATTGTATGTCGTTAGACATCTTGAATGATAGTGGCAAACCACCCTTCCAACGTTGGGCACACCTTACCCTATTGGATTCACCAAATAAAACTACTAAATGAACTTTTCTATACTGCTTTGGGAGAACATCCACAGCTAGAGACCACCGTTCTATTTCCCCGTTACCCTTGCTCGACTCAGCTACACTCTTATTACCTGAAAGGAATTGTGAAGCAAAAGGGTGAGCACAACTAGCTCAGTAAAGAATATCATGACTAAAGATAATTAAATTATCAATAGCCTTCATCAATAATAAATCAGAGATTTAGAACATATGGTAAATGATAAAAATTTCAACCATAGTCGCAGCGAAACAAGCAATCCATTAGAAAAGTCAAATAGACTATAAAGTCTATTATCTTCTCCGTGTTAAAAATCCACCAACAACGTTTTATCCCTGTAACATCAATCAACAATTCTGGTCCACAATCATATGAATAACTCATAATCGTAATTGTAGTTCTAAATTCCTTTTCTCATCCAGGACAAAGATAATTTTCATCACCTGAAACATCAAAGATCATGGTTACACCAAATCACATTTCCTGTTCATAATCATACTAATAACTTCGTCTTTACACTACGGCCAAAGATATTCATTTGTATCACCAATTGGTCATGTTTATCTCAACATCTCTTCATCTTTGCACTACTGGCCAACGATATTCAACAACATGTCATCTTTGCACTACGGGCCAAAGATATTTATCAACAATTCATCTTTGCACTACAGGCCAAAGATATTCACTTATATTTCATCTTTGCACTACAGGCCAAAGATATTCTTCAACAGTTCATATTTGCACTACGGTCAAATATATTCATCAACAGTTTGCACTACAGGCCAAATATATTAATATCTCAAAGAAATATATAATTATTTATATAAACAATAATTATAACCATGTTGATCATTTCATCTTTGCACTTAAGCTGAAGATATTCAATTATAAATTCAATGGTCATGATCATACTAGTCAATAATTCAACTTTGTACTACTGGCCAAAGAGAACCCAAAGTCATGATCATACCAATAATCTACCCATCTTTACACTCAAGTGAAAGAGAATTTCAACATTAGGGTTATAAATATGATATATATGATAATAAAAACAATATGATCAACATATAGATTTAATCTCAAGAGTAATATTCATAAATCAACTATAATTTGGTTAGTAAAAGGAAATCAATTTTATCGTGAATAGTAACTCGTGAATAGTAACTCATGAATAATAACTCGTGAATAGTAACTCATGAATAGTAACTCGTGAATAGTAACTCATGAATAGTAATCCCGACACAAAAAGGTAGAAATTCCATAATAAAATACATACCAATATTTCGGTATAATGATATTGAAAGAATAATATTTCTTAAACTTATAAACAATTTATTTTAATTGTTTACAATTTACTAAATAATGCATTTAATCATCCTAAAATGCTAAAATCATAAGATTTCATCACCAATAACCAAAAACCCTCATCAAAAATCTGTATATACCTCATATAGGATTCTCAAGCCATAAAATCCTATTTTTCAATTTTCTTACTTCACATAACATATTTAATTCATTTACTCATAACTAGTCCATTTTCATGAAAAATACCAAATCAGTTTCAAAAATATTTCTTTTCTGGGATTTAGCAGAATATAGTCCCATATTGAACATATATTTTTCTCATAATTTTTAAAACTCATTTACTATTTTTCATATGGCCAAAACCGCCGAATATTTAGACATTTATCATAAATTTTATATTTATCCAAAAATTCTAAAATTCACAGAGTACACTGATATTATATAGATATACTTCCAATAAAAATTTTATCAATTTTGGAGTTAACCACAAGGAATTATAAGCGGTTACTTTTAAAATAATCTTTTCTCATAAAATTCATAACTCTCAATCCATACATCCAAAAATCACCATTTTTGACACAATCAATAAAACTCATCAAAATATCATTTCAAATTTTTCCAGAATTTTCTGAAGGTGAGAAGAATTACGAACTGAAAAAAAAAACATAATAACCCTTAAAATCTCTTACTATCTCTTACCTCAAAAGTGCAGTATTTCTGACTGAAATGCAAAGCCGAAGGAAACTTGTACTGAATAGCAACACTCAAATTATCTAAATACTCACAAAATATGCTTCATAATATAGAGAGAGAAAGAGAGAAAGCTTATGTTTCTGGTGTGATTTTCAATTCTAACTTAGCCCTCTATTTATAGGAAAATTTTAGTAGGCTTGACCTGCAACCTGATGACTTTACCTACTACTATTCCCACCCACCACATTTGAAATATAATTCAGCACATTTCTTCACCAACCACAAGTGGGGCCCACCAATTCTAGAATTTTCTACCAAAATAATTAACTCCGAAAATTCAACAATTTCTGAACCAGTCATCTCGTAAAATTCATAACAAATCATACGTTCATTTTTAACGGTTCAAAATTTGTGAACATATACTCAACTTATATATGTATAACATATCCAAATATTACTACGATCCAACGGTCGGATTAAAAATTATAACCCTCGCAAAATATCTCAAAAACCCTAATTTGATTTTCAATACCTCCGTTCCGACAAAAATACAGATAAAACACCTCAACATTAACTCCTTCATTTTTAACCACAAAAATATATCCCTCATTTATATCCACATAAAATAAATATTTTCTTATCATATGAATCAATAATTAATTATTCACAAATAATATTACAGAATCACATTTATGACAACTAGGCCGTTCCCAGGAAAGAGGTGGCTTTCCAATAAGAATTTTTCCTTACTGGCGCGCAATTAGGTGACCAAACCTCTCCTTAGACAGAACTTTCTAGACATTGCCAATAATGTTATCTAATAATATTATTCAAATAATATGAATTATTGATCTGATAATGGGAAATACTGTGCAGTGACAATTATTGAACAACAATAATATAAAATTTTAACGTAGCAATTATTGAATCAATAAAATAAAATATTGAACAGTAATTACTGTAACAATTATTGAGTAGTGCCTTCTTACGTAAGAATCAATAATTTCAAAAATACTATGCAATACCGTGTGCTACTGTGCAATAACGTGTATTACTGTATTTTAACCACCGGATATTCCAACAGTATTAACAGTAACAACTATGTCGTTATTTGTAAAAACTCAAATTTATCGTTTTCTTCATCCGACAGTTATTCGTTATGGGGCCCACAAATAGCTGCGCCGTCGTACGAATATTCCCCGACAGAAAGAATATTCCATGACCAAACGAATATTCCCCGACAACAATGATTATTTTATAACCACTTGCTTATTTTGAAAAAAAATTCATATTTCACCCATAATTTTAAACTTTTATCAATTTAACCATTTACTGAATAGTAATTATAAGAAAAATTGAATACTTTTATTTCATAAAATTCGGGGTCTTACAATATCCCCTCCTTATGAAATTTCGTCCCCGAAATTTACGTACATGGTATTTCGAAGGTTGAGAATACCTTGCTTCCATTTCAGATTCTATCTCTCAGATCATCATGATTTCTCCATTGCTCATCTCCCATGATAACTTTATTTGGGTTCCTCATTTGTTGGGAAGTCATGACAACCGCCATCCCTCGAACTACTCGGCTTTGACTTGTCTGGAGCAGCATTTGGCGTCATCATTACTGTTAGAATATACCTTTCTATATGACATATTCCTCCCTCAACTGCCTCTTCGTACTCCTCATTCATGATCTGAATCATCAATCTTCGATCCATATCGGATTCAGGTTGACCGCTATGTACAGGGTAATTCAAAACTCGATATTGGGTTCTCCCAATTGCTTTCCAAAAAGAGAAATTCATATCATCTATTTTAGCCTTCTTAGATCGAACATCTCTTTCCACAATATCCACGTGTCGTGCGGCTTTTGCCCATGCATCACTTATTCTCACTCGTTCAGTTTTTTTTCTTCTTTCAGCTCAGATTCTATTTTTATCATCTTATACTCTGCCAAAGAATGCTTCTGTTCAAGCATCACATATCGGGTAACACGAGCTTGAATTGTTGCATCCTTTTGTTCCACGACCGCCTGTCGTTCTTCTGCCTGCTCTTCTAACTCATGAATACGATTTTGAAATTCTACATTTTGATCATATAATATCTCTAATAAACTCTCCTTTGGTACTTCTTCTTCCTCTTCTTCCTCAGTCTCAGCTGTTACCTCTGCGACTATCTCGGGTGTAACTATCAATTCTTCACTCACCACATGGATATCTCTAATTCCTTCTTCGTCTGACATTACATTATCACGGTTAGTGATTAGAGGTATCCCCACAGTCTCATTCACTCCATTGTTAGCATTCTCATCTGCCATTCTCAAATACTGCCATAAAACAAGGGTTAATTAAACAAATTAACATATCACATAATATCCCAATATTATGACTGACCAACAAATAAGCTTAGGTAGGACACACTAGCGAAGGATTTACTCATCTCTCCCCTCCTAGTTGTATTTCTCGATCTCTGCCAGAGATCATATCCCTAAGCTCTGATACCAAATGTAACAACCCCAAAATAGGTCCATTCCATCCAACCTATTCTGAGTCGCCAAATACATGGTACAGAAAACAACTATAACTTTATTACAACAATTGTCGTGCAAAATACAACAACACATATGTTATGAGTTTGGATACAAATATATACCAAATGTGACTCATGTTCCAACCGTGGACATCACCTCACAATGACACCTTACATAAAGGTATAGTCAAAAACTGTTTTAGAAATTAGAATCTTTGGGAAGTGCTCAAGAAAATCTTCGTACATGGGAGGCCATGCGTCTAGGTTATGATAGATATCATATAGCCACATAATTATTCTTGGTTGACCCAATAGACCCCAAAGAAAAACGAGAAGATTACTATCATATTCTTCCCAATGGTGAGTCTTCTATTGACATATCATTATCTCTACTGTCTCTAATTGAGAATTATACTTCAAACAAACACCAAAATTATATAGGTAGTGCTCGTATATATACTCAGCAAGTGGATGAGCACATCCCTGTCTTATGATGACACGAGGTTGTATGTCGTTAGACATCTTGTATGATAGTGGCAAACCACCCTTCCAACGTTGGGTACACCTTACCCTATTGGATTCACCAAATAAAACTACTAAATGAACTTTTCTATATTGCTTCGGGAGAACATCCACAGCTAGAGACCACCGTTCTATTTCTCCGTTACCCTCGCTCGACTCAGCTACACTCTTATTACCTGAAAGGAATTGTGAAGCAAAAGGGTGAGCACAACTAGCTCAGTAAAGAATATCATGACTAAAGATAATTAAATTATCAATAGCCTTCATCAATAATAAATCAGAGATTTAGAACATATGGTAAATGATAAAAATTTCAACCATAGTCGCAGCGGAACGAGCAATCCATTAGAAAAGTCAAATAGACTATAAAGTCTATTATCTTCTCTGTGTTAAAAATCCACCAACAACGTTTTATCCCTGTAACATCAATCAACAATTCTGGTCCACAATCATATGAATAACTCATAATCATAATTGTAGTTCTAAATTCCTTTTCTCATCCAGGACAAAGATAATTTTCATCACCTGAAACATCAAAGATCATGGTTACACCAAATCACATTTCCTGTTCATAATCATACTAATAACTTCATCTTTACACTACGGCCAAAGATATTTGTATCACCAGTTGGTCATGTTTATCTCAGCATCTCTTCATCTTTGCACTACTGGCCAAAGATATTCAACAACATTGCATCTTTGCACTACGGGCCAAAGGTATTCATCAACAATTCATCTTTGCACTACAGGCCAAAGATATTCACTTATATTTCATCTTTGTACTACAGGCCAAAGATATTCCTCAACAGTTCATATTTGCACTACGGCCAAATATATTAATATCTCAAAGAAATATATAATCATTTATATAAACAATAATTATAACCATGTTGATCATTTCATCTTTGCACTTAAGCTGAAGATATTCAATTATAAATTCAATGGTCATGATCATACTAGTCAATAATTCAACTTTGTACTACTGGCCAAAGAGAACCCAAAGTCATGATCATACCAATAATCTACCCATCTTTACACTCAAGTGAAAGAGAATTTCAACATTAGGGTTATAAATATGATATATATGATAATAAAAACAATATGATCAACATATAGATTTAATCTCAAGAGTAATATTCATAAATCAACTATAATTTGGTTAGTAAAAGGAAATCAATTTTATCGTGAATAGTAACTCGTGAATAGTAACTCATGAATAATAACTCGTGAATAGTAACTCATGAATAGTAACTCGTGAATAGTAACTCATGAATAGTAATCCCGACACAAAAAGGTAGAAATTCCATAATAAAATACATACCAATATTTCGGTATAATGATATTGAAAGAATAATATTTCTTAAACTTATAAACAATTTATTTTAATTGTTTACAATTTACTAAATAATGCATTTAATCATCCTAAAATGCTAAAATCATAAGATTTCATCACCAATAACCAAAAACCCTCATCAAAAATCTGTATATACCTCATATAGGATTCTCAAGCCATAAAATCCTATTTTTCAATTTTCTTACTTCACATAACATATTTAATTCATTTACTCATAACTAGTCCATTTTCATGAAAAATACCAAATCAGTTTCAAAAATATTTCTTTTCTGGGATTTAGCAGAATATAGTCCCATGTTGAACATATATTTTTCTCATAATTTTTAAAACTCATTTACTATTTTTCATATGGCCAAAACCGCCGAATATTTAGACATTTATCATAAATTTTATATTTATCCAAAAATTCTAAAATTCACAGAGTACACTGATATTATATAGATATACTTCCAATAAAAATTTTATCAATTTTGGAGTTAACCACAAGGAATTATAAGCGGTTACTTTTAAAATAATCTTTTCTCATAAAATTCATAACTCTCAATCCATACATCCAAAAATCACCATTTTTTGACACAATCAATAAAACTCATCAAAATATCATTTCAAATTTTTCCAGAATTTTCTGAAGGTGAGAAGAATTACGAACTGAAAAAAAAACATAATAACCCTTAAAATCTCTTACTATCTCTTACCTCAAAAGTGCAGTATTTCTGACTGAAATGCAAAGCCGAAGGAAAATTGTACTGAATAGCAACACTCAAATTATCTAAATACTCACAAAATATGCTTCATAATATAGAGAGAGAAAGAGAGAAAGCTTATGTTTCTGGTGTGATTTTCAATTCTAACTTAGCCCTCTATTTATAGGAAAATTTTAGTAGGCTTGACCTGCAACCTGATGACTTTACCTACTACTATTCCCACCCACCACATTTGAAATATAATTCAGCACATTTCTTCACCAACCACAAGTGGGGCCCACCAATTCTAGAATTTTCTACCAAAATAATTAACTCCGAAAATTCAACAATTTCTGAACCAGTCATCTCGTAAAATTCATAACAAATCATACGTTCATTTTTAACGGTTCAAAATTTGTGAACATATACTCAACTTATATATGTATAACATATCCAAATATTACTACGATCCAACGGTCGGATTAAAAATTATAACCCTCGCAAAATATCTCAAAAACCCTAATTTGATTTTCAATACCTCCGTTCCGACAAAAATACAGATAAAACACCTCAACATTAACTCCTTCATTTTTAACCACAAAAATATATCCCTCATTTATATCCACATAAAATAAATATTTTCTTATCATATGAATCAATAATTAATTATTCACAAATAATATTACAGAATCACATTTATGACAACTAGGCCGTTCCCAGGAAAGAGGTGGCTTTCCAATAAGAATTTTTCCTTACTGGCGCGCAATTAGGTGACCAAACCTCTCCTTAGACAGAACTTTCTAGACATTGCCAATAATGTTATCTAATAATATTATTCAAATAATATGAATTATTGATCTGATAATGGGAAATACTGTGCAGTGACAATTATTGAACAACAATAATATAAAATTTTAACGTAGCAATTATTGAATCAATAAAATAAAATATTGAACAGTAATTACTGTAACAATTATTGAGTAGTGCCTTCTTACGTAAGAATCAATAATTTCAAAAATACTATGCAATACCGTGTGCTACTGTGCAATAACGTGTATTACTGTATTTTAACCACCGGATATTCCAACAGTATTAACAGTAACAACTATGTCGTTATTTGTAAAAACTCAAATTTATCGTTTTCTTCATCCGACAGTTATTCGTTATGGGGCCCACAAATAGCTGCGCCGTCGTACGAATATTCCCCGACAGAAAGAATATTCCATGACCAAACGAATATTCCCCGACAACAATGATTATTTTATAACCACTTGCTTATTTTGAAAAAAAATTCATATTTCACCCATAATTTTAAACTTTTATCAATTTAACCATTTACTGAATAGTAATTATAAGAAAAATTGAATACTTTTATTTCATAAAATTCGGGGTCTTACAATATCCCCTCCTTATGAAATTTCGTCCCCGAAATTTACGTACATGGTATTTCGAAGGTTGAGAATACCTTGCTTCCATTTCAGATTCTATCTCTCAGATCATCATGATTTCTCCATTGCTCATCTCCCATGATAACTTTATTTGGGTTCCTCATTTGTTGGGAAGTCATGACAACCGCCATCCCTCGAACTACTCGGCTTTGACTTGTCTGGAGCAGCATTTGGCGTCATCATTACTGTTAGAATATACCTTTCTATATGACATATTCCTCCCTCAACTGCCTCTTCGTACTCCTCATTCATGATCTGAATCATCAATCTTCGATCCATATCGGATTCAGGTTGACCGCTATGTACAGGGTAATTCAAAACTCGATATTGGGTTCTCCCAATTGCTTTCCAAAAAGAGAAATTCATATCATCTATTTTAGCCTTCTTAGATCGAACATCTCTTTCCACAATATCCACGTGTCGTGCGGCTTTTGCCCATGCATCACTTATTCTCACTCGTTCAGTTTTTTTTCTTCTTTCAGCTCAGATTCTATTTTTATCATCTTATACTCTGCCAAAGAATGCTTCTGTTCAAGCATCACATATCGGGTAACACGAGCTTGAATTGTTGCATCCTTTTGTTCCACGACCGCCTGTCGTTCTTCTGCCTGCTCTTCTAACTCATGAATACGATTTTGAAATTCTACATTTTGATCATATAATATCTCTAATAAACTCTCCTTTGGTACTTCTTCTTCCTCTTCTTCCTCAGTCTCAGCTGTTACCTCTGCGACTATCTCGGGTGTAACTATCAATTCTTCACTCACCACATGGATATCTCTAATTCCTTCTTCGTCTGACATTACATTATCACGGTTAGTGATTAGAGGTATCCCCACAGTCTCATTCACTCCATTGTTAGCATTCTCATCTGCCATTCTCAAATACTGCCATAAAACAAGGGTTAATTAAACAAATTAACATATCACATAATATCCCAATATTATGACTGACCAACAAATAAGCTTAGGTAGGACACACTAGCGAAGGATTTACTCATCTCTCCCCTCCTAGTTGTATTTCTCGATCTCTGCCAGAGATCATATCCCTAAGCTCTGATACCAAATGTAACAACCCCAAAATAGGTCCATTCCATCCAACCTATTCTGAGTCGCCAAATACATGGTACAGAAAACAACTATAACTTTATTACAACAATTGTCGTGCAAAATACAACAACACATATGTTATGAGTTTGGATACAAATATATACCAAATGTGACTCATGTTCCAACCGTGGACATCACCTCACAATGACACCTTACATAAAGGTATAGTCAAAAACTGTTTTAGAAATTAGAATCTTTGGGAAGTGCTCAAGAAAATCTTCGTACATGGGAGGCCATGCGTCTAGGTTATGATAGATATCATATGGCCACATAATTATTCTTGGTTGACCCAATAGACCCCAAAGAAAAACGAGAAGATTACTATCATATTCTTCCCAATGGTGAGTCTTCTATTGACATATCATTATCTCTACTGTCTCTAATTGAGAATTATACTTCAAACAAACACCAAAATTATATAGGTAGTGCTCGTATATATACTCAGCAAGTGGATGAGCACATCCCTGTCTTATGATGACACGAGGTTGTATGTCGTTAGACATCTTGTATGATAGTGGCAAACCACCCTTCCAACGTTGGGTACACCTTACCCTATTGGATTCACCAAATAAAACTACTAAATGAACTTTTCTATATTGCTTCGGGAGAACATCCACAGCTAGAGACCACCGTTCTATTTCTCCGTTACCCTCGCTCGACTCAGCTACACTCTTATTACCTGAAAGGAATTGTGAAGCAAAAGGGTGAGCACAACTAGCTCAGTAAAGAATATCATGACTAAAGATAATTAAATTATCAATAGCCTTCATCAATAATAAATCAGAGATTTAGAACATATGGTAAATGATAAAAATTTCAACCATAGTCGCAGCGGAACGAGCAATCCATTAGAAAAGTCAAATAGACTATAAAGTCTATTATCTTCTCCGTGTTAAAAATCCACCAACAACGTTTTATCCCTGTAACATCAATCAACAATTCTGGTCCACAATCATATGAATAACTCATAATCATAATTGTAGTTCTAAATTCCTTTTCTCATCCAGGACAAAGATAATTTTCATCACCTGAAACATCAAAGATCATGGTTACACCAAATCACATTTCCTGTTCATAATCATACTAATAACTTCATCTTTACACTACGGCCAAAGATATTTGTATCACCAGTTGGTCATGTTTATCTCAGCATCTCTTCATCTTTGCACTACTGGCCAAAGATATTCAACAACATTGCATCTTTGCACTACGGGCCAAAGGTATTCATCAACAATTCATCTTTGCACTACAGGCCAAAGATATTCACTTATATTTCATCTTTGTACTACAGGCCAAAGATATTCCTCAACAGTTCATATTTGCACTACGGCCAAATATATTAATATCTCAAAGAAATATATAATCATTTATATAAACAATAATTATAACCATGTTGATCATTTCATCTTTGCACTTAAGCTGAAGATATTCAATTATAAATTCAATGGTCATGATCATACTAGTCAATAATTCAACTTTGCACTACTGGCCAAAGAGAACCCAAAGTCATGATCATACCAATAATCTACCCATCTTTACACTCAAGTGAAAGAGAATTTCAATATTAGGGTTATAAATATGATATATATGATAATAAAAACAATATGATCAACATATAGATTTAATCTCAAGAGTAATATTCATAAATCAACTATAATTTGGTTAAAAAAAGGAAATAAATTTTATCGTGAATAGTAACTCGTAAATAGTAACTCATGAATAGTAACTCGTGAATAGTAACTCATGAATAGTAACTCGTGAATAGTAACTCATGAATAGTAACTCCGACACAAAAAGGTAAAAATTCAACAATAAAATACATACCAATATTTCGGTATAATGATATTGAAAGAATAATATTTCTTAAACTTATAAACAATTTATTTTAATTGTTTACAATTTACTAAATAATGCATTTAATCATCCTAAAATGCTAAAATCATAAGATTTCATCACCAATAACCAAAAACCCTCATCAAAAATCTGTATATACCTCATATAGGATTCTCAAGCCATAAAATCCTATTTTTCAATTTTCTTACTTCACATAACATATTTAATTCATTTACTCATAACTAGTCCATTTTCATGAAAAATACCAAATCAGTTTCAAAAATATTTCTTTTCTGGGATTTAGCAGAATATAGTCCCATATTGAACATATATTTTTCTCATAATTTTTAAAACTCATTTACTATTTTTCATATGGCCAAAACCGCCGAATATTTAGACATTTATCATAAATTTTATATTTATCCAAAAATTCTAAAATTCACAGAGTACACTGATATTATATAGATATACTTCCAATAAAAATTTTATCAATTTTGGAGTTAACCACAAGGAATTATAAGCGGTTACTTTTAAAATAATCTTTTCTCATAAAATTCATAACTCTCAATCCATACATCCAAAAATCACCATTTTTTGACACAATCAATAAAACTCATCAAAATATCATTTCAAATTTTTCCAGAATTTTCTGAAGGTGAGAAGAATTACGAACTGAAAAAAAACATAATAACCCTTAAAATCTCTTACTATCCCTTACCTCAAAAGTGCAGTATTTCTGACTGGAATGCAAAGCCGAAGGAAACTTGCACTGAATAGCAACACTCAAATTATCTAAATACTCACAAAATATGCTTCATAATATAGAGAGAGAAAGAGAGAAAGCTTATGTTTCTAGTGTGATTTTCAATTCTAACTTAGCCCTCTATTTATAGAAAAATTTTAGTAGGCTTGACCTGCAACCTGATGGCTTTACCTGCTACTATTCCCACCCACCACATTTGAAATATAATTTAGCACATTTCTTCACCAACCACAAGTGGGGCCCACCAATTCTAGAATTTTCCACCAAAATGATTAACTCCGAAAATTCAACAATTTCTGAACCAGTCATCTCGTAAAATTCATAACAAATCATACGTTCATTTTTAACGGTTCAAAATTTGTGGACATATACTCAACTTATATATGTATAACATATCCAAATATTACTATGATCCAACGGTCGGATTAAAAATTATAACCCTCGCAAAATATCTCAAAAACCCTAATTTGATTTTCAATACCTCCGTTCCGACAAAAATACAGATAAAACACCTCAACATTAACTCCTTCATTTTTAACCACAAAAATATATCCCTCATTTATATCCACATAAAATAAATATTTTCTTATCATATGAATCAATAATTAATTATTCACAAATAATATTACAAAATCACATTTATGACAACTAGGCCGTTCCCAGGAAAGAGGTGGCTTTCCAATAAGAATTTTTCCTTACTGGCGCGCAATTAGGTGACCAAACCTCTCCTTAGACAGAACTTTCTAGACATTGCGAATAATGTTATCTAATAATATTATTCAAATAATATGAATTATTGATCTGATAATGGAAAATACTGTGCAGTGACAATTATTAAACAACAATAATATAAAATTTCAACGTAGCAATTATTGAATCAATAACATAAAATATTGAATAGTAATTACTGTAACAATTATTGAGTAGTGCCTTCTTACGTAAGAATCAATAATTTCAAAAATACTATGCAATACCGTGTGGTACTGTGCAATAACGCGTATTACTGTATTTTAACCACCGGGTATTCCAACAGTATTAACGGTAACAACTACGCCGTTATTTGTAAAAACTCAAATTTGTCGTTTTCTTCATCCGACATTTATTCGTTACGGGGCCCACAAATAGCTGCGCCGTCGTGCGAATATTCCCCGACAGAAAGAATATTCCATGACCAAACGAATATTCCCCGATAACAATGATTATTTTATAACCACTTGCTTATTTTGAAAAAAAATTCATATTTCACCCATAACTTTAAACTTTTATCAATTTAACCATTTACTGAATAGTAATTATAAGAAAAATTGAATACTTTTATTTCATAAAATTCGGGGTCTTACACTGCCTAAGCTTATTTGTTGGTCGGTCATAATATAGGGATATTATATGATATGTTAATTTGTTAAATTAACCTTTGTTTTATGGCAGTATTTGAGAATGTCGACTGAGAATGTTAACAGTGGAGTAAATGAGACGGTGGAGAATGAGGAACGTATGACGCGGATGTTTCTGAGAGGTTTGAAACCCGACATACGTCAATATCTCATTTCTCATAAATTTTCTCTCTATTCAGATGTTGTCAACATGGCTCAATTATTAGAGCGAGATAACGAGTACGGTCAACCGAGGGACCACAACCAGGATCATATCGGTGACAACAGTCATCAGAACAATGATAACCAGCGGAGAAAGAAAAATACAGACAAGAACGGCAACCACTCTGGTGGTAATCGTGGCTATGAAAATAGAAGAAGCGAGTCGGGAGGAGATTTTAAAAAGAGGAGATTCAACAATGACAATACGAAGACGTCAGCACCAGCAGCAAACTGTCCACAACTGTTCAAGGTATGCTATAATTGTGGAAAGGAAGGACATATCGCTCGAGATTGTACTGTAGCAAAACCAAGTTCAGCGGGGACGGTGACTCAAAAGGCTGCCCCAGAAAAGTCAAAGTCAACGGTTCCTGGAAGAGAGTTTGTCGTGACTGGTCAACATGTGAGGAACCCAAACGAGGTGATCACGGGTAAGCTAATCATAAATTCATGTGAAGTTTATACCTTACTAGATATCGGTGCTACCCATTCATTTATTTCTCCTGCTTGTGCTCAACGTTTAAACTTGACTCCGGAGAAATTAGACTTTGATTTATCTGTGGAGACTCCGTTAGGAGAAACTTTCATCACATCCACTGTTTATAAATCTTGTTTGATCCAAGTTGGCACCATCACCTTACCTGTTGACCTTATCTCTTTAAAGATACTTGCATTTGACGTGATTTTAGGAATTGATTGGTTAACTACTCATCATGCCAAAATTGATTATTTTCGTAAGGTAGTTAGTTTTCATATTCCTAATCAACCTGTTGTTCGAATTCAAGCAACAAAGCCATTAAAATCAATCACTGTCATATCAAGTCATAAAGCCATTCGTTTATTGAAAAACGGATGTCAAGCTTTCTTAGCCCATGTTATGGATTTGAATAAATACACGTTAAATTTGAATAATATTCCTGTTGTTAGTAACTTTCCTGACGTATTTCCTGAAGAACTTCCCGGTCTACCCCTAGAACGTGAAGTTGAATTCTTTATTGATCTTGAACCTGGTACAAAGCCCATTTCTAAAATCCCATATCGAATGGCTCCTATTGAACTTCAGGAGTTAAAAGTCCAACTACAAGAGTTGTTGGACATCGGCTTCATTCGTCCTAGTACATCTCCTTGGGGTGCTCCTGTTTTATTTGTAAAGAAGAAAGACGGGAGTATCCGACTTTGTATCGATTACCGGGAATTAAACCATGTCACCATCAAGAATAGGTATCCGCTACCTCGTATTGATGACCTGTTTGACCAGTTACAAGGAGCACAATTCTTTTCAAAAATCGATCTTCGTTCTGGATATCATCAACTGAAGGTTAAAACTGAGGATATTCCGAAGACTGCCTTTAAAACTCGGTACGGGTATTATGAATTCTTAGTCATGTCTTTTGGATTGACTAATGCTCCTGTGGCTTTCATGGATATGATGAACCGAGTATTTAAGGATTATTTGGATCAGTTCGTTGTTGTCTTTATTGATGACATCCTCATATATTCCAAAAGCCGTGAAGATCATGAGCACCATTTGAAGCTGGTACTCCAAAGGCTGCGTGAAAACAAGTTATATGCTAAGTTAAAGAAATACGAGTTCTGGCTTGAGAAAGTAGCATTCCTAGGACACGTGGTGTCAAAACATGGAGTATCTGTGGACCCGGCGAAGATTGAAGCAATACAAAGCTGGGAGCAACCGTAGACGGTGACCGATGTACGTAGCTTTCTGGGCTTAGCTGGTTATTATCGGAGATTCGTAGAAGGGTTTTCTCGAATCGCTACTCCGTTAACTCAGCTGACTCGGAAGGATATGAAATTCGTATGGAGCGAAGAATGCGAGAAGAGTTTCCAAGAGCTTAAGAGGAGACTCATTTCGGCACCTGTTCTGACAATACCATCTGGTTCGGATGGATTTGTTATCTACAGCGATGCTTCAAGCAAAGGGTTAGGATGTGTTCTCATGCAACAAGGGAAAGTCATAGCCTATGCCTCGCGACAACTTAAAGAATATGAGAGGAATTATCCTACTCATGATCTAGAGTTGGCAGCTATCGTTTTCGCGCTAAAGATCTGAAGGCACTATCTATATGGGGAGAAAGTGGAGATATATTCAGACCATAAAAGCCTCAAATATTTCTTCACTCAAAAAGAACTCAACATGCGGCAACGACGTTGGCTCGAGCTATTGAAAGATTACGACCACACTATTCAATACCATCCTGGAAAAGCAAACGTGGTAGCTGACGCGTTGAGTAAAAGATCAGATGCAGGAACGAGTGCGATGATGTCAAGTTAAAGTTGCTCAAGCTACAGACCCGGAGCTGATGCGTATAAAGAAGAAAGTGTAAGAAGGTGCTATTCCAGAAGCAAGAATCGATGAAGAAGGAATACTTTGAGTCCACTCCAGACTTTGTGTTCCTAACGATTCTGATTTGAAGTACAAGATCATGATGGAGGCACACAATACACCATTTGCAATCCATCCTGGAAGTACTAAAATGTATCGTGATCTTCGACATACATTTTGGTAGAACAATATGAAGAGAGAGATTGCAAAGTTTATCTCGAGGTGTTTAACTTGTCAACGTGTAAAGGCGGAGCATCAAGTACCAAAGGGTCCATTGCAACCACTTGAGATTCCAAAATAGAAGTGGAAACACATTACCATGGATTTCGTTACGGGTCTTCCCACGGTTTCTCAAGGCATAAATGTTATTTGGGTTATAGTTGATAGATTAACCAAGTTTGCTCATTTCTTGTCGATACGGGAGACTTATTCCCTTGAACGTCTTGCTAGTATGTACGTGAATGAGATTGTAAGGTTGCATGGCATGCCAGTATCCATAGTTTGGGATCGTGACCCAAGATTCACTTCAAGATTTTGGGTTAGCTTGCAAAAAGCTATGGGCACGGATTTACGGTTCAGTTCGGCATACCATCCTCAAACGGACGGGCAATCAGAGAGGACTATTCAAACTCTTGAAAATCTATTAAGATTTTGTGTCCTAGATTTCAAAGGAAGTTGGGATAAGTACCTACCGTTGGTGGAATTCTCCTACAAAAATAGTTATCAGGCAAGTATAGGTGTGGCTCCCTTTGAAGCATTGTATGGACGAAAGTGTCGCTCTCCAGTATGTTAGGATGAGATGGGAGAAGTAACGTTGTTGGGACCTGAGTTGGTACGAATGACTACAGAGAAGATCCAAACGATTCGACAACGTATACAAACGGCACAGGATCGACAAAAGAGTTATGTTGATCTTCATCGAAAGGACGTGAAATTTGACATTGGGGATCATGTATTATTATGTGTAGCTCCATGGAAAGGAGTTACAAGATTTGGGAAGAGAGGAAAGCTCAATCCACGATTTATTGGTCCATTTCAGATTCTTGACCGAGTAGGAAATGTGGCCTATAGACTCGCGTTACCTCTAAGTATGTCTCGTGTTCATAATATTTTTCATATATCTGTGCTTCGTAAATATGTGAAAGACCCGAACCACGTTATTGAGTTAGAACTGGACGAGATAGCCGAGGACTTAACGTACGAGGAGGTACCTGTCAAGATCTTAGATAGGAAGGAGCATGTCCTACGCACGAAGGTCATACCACAAGTTAAAGTTTTGTGGAGAAACCATGCTATTGAGAAAATGACCTGGGAGTTGGAAACGGAAATGAAAGCGAGGTATCCTCATCTTTTCGAAACACCAGGTACGTATGTCAATTTCGAGGACGAAATTTCATAAGGAGGGGAGGTTGTAAGACCCCAAATTATTAATAAATAAAATTTAATTTCCTCTATTTATTATTCTGAAATAGTAAGGGTTGATTTGATTAATGTGGTTAGCTATGGGTAAAATGCGCAAATATTTTAAATAAGTAAGTGGTTATAAAATATTCATTGTTGTCGGGGAATATTCGCTTGGTCGTGGAATATTCTTACTGTCGGAGAATATTCGTACGACGGCGCAGTCTTTTGTAGGCCCCATAACGGAAAACGATTGGATGAAGAAAACGACAAAAATAAGTTGTTTATAAATAACGGCGTAGTTGTTACCGTTAATACTGTTGGAATACCCGGTGGTTAAAGCACGGTAATACACGTTGTTGAACAGTAGCACACGGTATTGCACCAATTATTGATTCTTACGTAAGAATGCACTACTCAATAATGATTACAATAATTACTGTTCAATATTTTATTTTATTGATTAAATAATTGCTACGTTGATCTTTTATAATTGTCACTACGCAGTATTTTCTATTATCGGAGCAATAATTCATATTATCTGAATAATATTATTAGATAACATTATTGACAATGTCTAGAAAGTTCTGTCTAAGGAGAGGTTTGGTCATCTAATTGTGCGCCAGTAAGGAGAAATCCTTATTGGAAAGCCCCCTCTTTCCTGGGAACGGCCTGGTTGCCAGTACTGTGATTCTGTAATATTATTTGTGTATAATTAATTATTAATTTATATGATGAGAAAAATATTAATTTTATGTGGATATAGATGGAGAAAATTTTTAATGTGACAATTGTTGAAAATTAATATTTTATCTTTTTCTGATAAAATAATTCATTTAAATATATTATTTTAATAATATATTGATGGTGATATTTTTACAATGAATGTGGGATATATGAGTATATGAGGAAGAAGAGTATTTTTGTGACATTAAATGATTAACACATGTTTTGTGTGTTGGTGGACACAATTCTTGACCAAAAATTTATTATTGACTGTAAAATCGCCCGTTTGTGGATTTCGGTCAATTTCTGTTTGAAATTTAGAAAAACTTTCTTCTGCAAAGTTGTAGAGAATTGAAATTCCTATAAAAACTAGTGAGATTCAAATTTTCTGATAAAAGGGCTATTTATTATGAATTATTGAAGTTCTGAAGTTCCGAAATAATTGATTTTTGGAAGTTTTATTTATTATTTTGAAGAAAAACGTTTTTTGGCATTTAAGTGGGCTAACATGTGATATAAATGGGCTGAGATCAGATGTCTAGAGGTGGGATAAGGAAAATTTGATAAATATATTAATATTATATTAAATTTTCTGCTTTGGTGTTCTAAGCATTTTCCTATAAATAGGGTGCTTAGGTTAGAATTGAAAATCACACCAGAAACACAAGTTTCTCTCTATTTCTCTCTTTATATCGAGCGTATTCTTGTGAGTATTTGATACTTTGAGTGTTGCTATACGGTGCAAGTTTCCTTCAGCACTATATCTAGTATTCAAGTCAGAAGTACTGTCTTTCCGAGGTAAGGGATGTTATTTCTTCTTAAATGATATTATTTTCTTCAATATCATTATGCCGAAGTATTGATCTGAACTTTTTATCAAATTTGGAACTTTTCATGTCGGGGTTACTATTCACGAGTTACTATTCACGAGTTACTATTCACCGAAAAGTGAAATTTTCTTCTTTTCGTCTGAAATATCTGTTCTGGATACTAGCTTTGATTGTATCCATGTTTTGATCATTCTTGAATTTTACTCCACTATGATTATTTATGAGGTATTTTTAGACATGGAATAGCTGAAATACGAATCCTTAATATTTATTATTTTGTTTTACTGGATTCGTTTCCTTTAAAATATTTTTCATCATTCTCAGTCCTAAATGATAATATAATTGAATATCTTTGGCCAGTAGTACAAAGATTAACGATTTCTGATAAATATCTTTGGCCCGTAGTGCAAAGATGAACAGGTGTTTAGATGAACATGACCAACTGGTGAATATCTTTGGCCTGTAGTGCGAAGATGAATATTGATTGATGTTACAGGGATAAAATGCTGATGATGGACTTTTAAATTCATTGATAATATTAGATTTCATTCTCTACGTAACTCTTCTATGAATTATTATTTTCCGTTGCGAATATTGATTTAAAACTTGTTGTCTATTGTATTCTATTATATTTTTCCCTGCTGAAGACTAACGATAATTTGTTCTATGTTATCTTAGTCATAATGTTCTTTACTGGGCTAGTTGAGCTCACCCTTTTTCTTTTTGTTCCATTTTTCTCAGGAGGCGAGAATGTAGCGAGTACTAGTCGGGGTATGAAATGATGGTTCTAGAAGTTATTTTAGTAGTCCTCACCATTTTTGTGAAATAATGTATCAATAATTGTAATGAGGACTTATTTGAGTGTGGATATTGTCTAGATGACAATATTTGTATTTAAACTCACAGTTCTTATGTTGTAATAGTAAAGATGTAGTTGTTTCTATACCATGTTATTGACGACTCAGAATGGGTGTTGTATACCTGTTTTGGGGGCGTCACAAAGATATTCTCCTTAATGTTCACCCTATAGTTCTTGTATACAAATTTAACAGGGATTACTTCCTTATTCGCAATTTCTATGTTCAAAGGAAAATTGAGTTCTTCTCTAGGAAATTCTAACCTCTTGGCAAATTCATCAGATATAAACGAGCAAGTAGCACCCGAATCAAATAATACATATGCATTAATATCATTGATTCGGATAATACCTGACACTACATCTTTTGATTGCACATCATCTTGCACAGTCATGTTGAAGGTTCTGGCTGTAGGTTTGTTTGATGCTACAGGTCCTGTAATGGCCCACGTACTTCCATTGTTACCTCCATTGCTTCTGGTTGTCCCTCCCTCCTTCTTCTTAGGGCATTCACGAACAAAATGATCCTTGGATCCGCATGTGAAGCACGCCTTCTTCTTCGGTTGAGTGCAATTTGGAGCTATGTGACCCTCCTGGCCACAATTGTAGCAAACTCGTTTCCCTATCAAGCACGCACCCTTGTGAAATTTCTCGCATGTCGCACATGCTTCAAACTTTTTGTTTTGCTGGTTACCCTGATGGTTTCCAGGACCCATGTTCCCATTTCACTTTCTCTTCAAGCTGTTGTTGCTGTTGTTGTTGTTGTTGTTGTTGTTTCCACTGCTGCCACCTCCATTCTTAATCTCATTCTCATTCTTTTTCTTCTTCTGTTCCTGATTGAACTTTGTCACTGCCTCACCTCCACCTTCAGCGAGTACTGCTTTCTCCATCACCGCTGTAAATGTCTTCAACTGGAACTGGGAAACCCTACTATATAGCTAGGCTTTCAGTCCCTGTTCAAATCTCTTCGCCTTACGTTCGTCTGTGCTGACTTGATATGGCGCAAATCTTGTCAATTCGTTGAATTTCGCGGCATAATCAGATACCGTCATCGTTCCTTGTTTTAGTTCCAGAAACTGCACTTCTAGCTGACTCTTCGAACTTTCTGGGAAATAAGTCTCGAAGAACAACTCCTTGAACCTATCCCAGGTCATCACTCCTGGCCCTTCACAAGTTTTATTGGCCTGCCACCAATAACTAGCTTCTGGTTTCAACATGAAAGTTGCGAAAGCAGTCTTCTGATCATCCCCTACCCTAGCGACATCGAACACCTTTTCTATCTCCATAATCCAGGTGTGTGCTTCGACTGGATTCATGGACCCACGGAATTCAGGTGGTCCAACTGCCTTGAATTCCTTAAACGTTGTACCATGGTTTTGTGGTTGGTTCTGCAACGCTCCTGTCAGTAGTGTCACTAGTTGTTGAACGGGGTTATCGTCAACATTGTCGTTATTGGTAGTTCTTTCATTGTTTCTCTGTCGGGGTGGTTCACGTCTGGGAGGCATTTTCTGTTAAAACAAAACATCTATTAGACTATTACTCAGCTTCTTTAAGTATTTTCTAATTAACTCGCCTCCATAAAAGAAATAGCCATATAACACATAACACTTTGAATAAAGTAACAACTTTTATTTATTCAAAACCTTTTTGGAAAACATAAAATAATAGCATCACTACTATCTACGTTACATTCCTGAACTACAAAAGTTTCAGGACAACATCATAGTCATATCACATAGGTTGCATAACACTTGGGATTTACAATTTATTTAACCTTTCACTCATCGTAATACATCTACGATGTTCTATTAAGATACTTCTTAGCCCTATCACGTTCTTCCTCCATGACTCGAAACATTGTTCTGCGATCTAACACGAATGATGGCAGCGTCTCAAACTGAATCGGATATCCCATGACCCGATCTTGAGCTCGGCTAATTGCGGTGTTAAATAATTTATCCATCTCTTCCATCTTCATCCTCTTTACCTGCGCGTCTCTCGCTGCTCTTCTAGTTCGTTGATAAGCTTCCTCGTATGCATCTTCAACTCTTGCCCTCTTAGCAGCTTCTTCCCTCAGCTTGCTCTTCAGTTCAGCAACCACCTCGATCAATTGTTCTTTTTCTCCTTTGGTCTGTACTAGTTTCTCCTCAGTGTTTGTCAGTCGTTCCTCACGATCCTGGATCTCATCTTCTTTTTGTGTCATTGCAGTATGTTGTTCAGCTACTATCTCATGTAACTCCTCAACTGTATCCTGAAGTTTCACGTTATGGTCATGCACCTCATCATATATACGGCTTGCTATCGAGTTAAGTGGAATCCTTTCCTCCTCGTCCTCATCATCCTCATCCTCCTGTGGTAACTCAACGGGATCCTCCTCGTCTGTCTCCACCTCATCATCCTCATCCTCAACTACTGTGACCAACGGGGCTGACTCCCGTGGCAGTAGTTGTTCCCAAACTACCTAAATGTCGCGAGGCTCCTCCTCTATAGTCATTTGAGGTCCTTCCTCCCTAGCCTAACTGGATTCTCCGACATTAGTCATCCTGACAACAAAGTTTTAAAGTTTTAACTATTAATCATTACTACTCGACACTCACGAGTACATAAATTATAATCACATAAGCACATAAGTGTTTTATTACTTCTTTCTTAAAACTCGATAAGAGTTATCTCCACTATCTTTTCAAAGGTTACTTCCTAAGGCTTTTCCCCCACCTAAGGTTCATAACCTAAGGCTCTGATACCAACCTGTGACACCCCCAAATCTCGGTACTTCATTACCTCAAGATTGGGTGTTCACATAATCAAAACATTCATTTCTAACTACCCAAACAAAATAGAATTGAATAATAAAAGAAAACCTGCCAATACAGGATTAAACTGAAATAAAAAAAAATCTCCCAGGTTATCCAACCTTTAACAACAATCATTCAAATGCGGAAAATGAAATAACTTCATTACAATCTTTAAATCAAATTCTGAAAGTAAACTATCAAAACTATTACAAGTCTTTAGTATTTATTCATCTTTCCTTTTCCCTTACTGGTGCTAGGTACGTCACCCGTTTCAACTTTGGCTGTAAGAAATTTTACAGGCAAGAGTGAGCAAACAAGGCCCACTTGAAATAACAATAAGTAAATCTTTAAATTTTCACATCAATTGCCAATATTAGGCTCAATAGAATTGAACAATGTATTCTATTAACTTTCTGAAATTATAACATTCATTGAGGGTCTAATGACCACGAATCATGTCCACAGTTATAAGTAATCTTTCAACTTTAACTTTAACAGTCATAAGACTATAAGGACTCCAAGTACTTAGGGGGATCAACCCTTCGTACAATGTATTGTGCACAACCATTTCAACGCTAAGCGTAAACCTCTATTAAAAGAGTTGTTCATCTCAGTATTTAGAATACAAGTCTGCACCAAAGTAAGTTTGGTTTGGATAAGCTTTCAAGGGAATTTGGAATTCAACGAACATCAACTAAGGAGTAGTTGAATAAAACCAATAACACTATACTATAGAATAATCGTGATTGAATCAATCATAGTAAACTAAAGTCATACTTTAGGAATAATCTAATAGCATACCATTTGAATAACTATAGCATACATTGCTTGAGCAATACTAAGCCAAGGTTAATTAGAATTGAATACTAAGCATGCATAGCAATTTGAACGATATAAATGTTCGACATTAGTATATATAGTTGTGTATGCTAAATAACAAGTTAAATACAAGAATAACTTACATCATTATATTGTAATCGAATTGAAAACAGTAATTGAATTAACAAGATAACAGATTAGAAAACTTGCTCAAAGATAGCTGGATAATTGCACAATTATAAAAGTCGAGTTAGAGAACTTGCACAATGAAGTTTTGAGTTAGAGAACTTGCCTTGCGCGTAGATTAAACCGTTATAATCCTAATCACAATATCCTATATACATATGTTAACATGACATGATTAGTCATAATCAACACTACATCACACATGATTTAATTGTCTAACCATGTAATCAAATCATATTCCTAAACGATAATAAATTCGTTAGGTATTAACAACATGTTCGTTCAACACATTACAACACTATAATGACAGAATTTATTTGGTCTTGTAGTATTATTATCAAGATTTCAGACTTCTGTGCAAGACAGAAGTCATTTCAGAACATTCTGCTAAGTGGCCCCGCGGCGCCATAGTTTGAACTATGGGCCGCGCTGTGGCACTGATGTGGCGCTCCGGAGCGAGATTTATATAGGGACTCGACGCTGCAGCGCGAAGTCCGGCGCTGACTTTGGCGCTGCGACGCGAAGTCTGGCTGGGGCGCTGATTTTGACGCTGGGGCGCGAAACTTGACGCTGGAGCGTGAATTTTGATGCTGGGGCTCCGAAACTCACAGAACCAAACCGAAGAATAGAGCCAAAGCTACTGTCACAAATCTTAACAACAACATGTATAACTAATATAAATTACACATAATTGCTAACAATCATCCATATACCAATTACCAACCACTAATTAACATTATCATAGACTAATTCTTTGAAAACACTGTGTTTTAAAATTAAACTCCATTGACGAAATATCAATTTGCAGTGAATGTAATTTACACTGTTATCAACCAATTTTGATTCCTTTGAAATACAAGTATACCAATATATATCCCAATTAACATGTATGGTCCAATTTCTCAGTTAGCATACAATTATATATATATATATATATATATATATATATATATATATATATATATATATATATATATATATATAACATTTGATAAATTCTACAGTCAAGTTCGTACTCACATGTTTCCACTGTGAAAAAAATCAATTTCTTGAATACGTAATTTAGCATACCATCATATTTATATATTAAGCATACAATTATATACAATTATATATATATATATATATATATATATATATATATATATATATATATATATATATATATATATATATATGCTGGTATAACAATTACCAAAACATAGTTTACAAGAATTTTGTAACAACTTATACACAGTGAAGTTGAAGAACACCGACTATCAAATTCAAAGAGACAATATACCGTAAAACATATATTAAGGTTATAAACACCTACCTTTTGTTGTTAAGAAAACCTTGTTAACAAAATATGTTTTGAACAATCACGCACTTGTCTTCTTCTCAAACTCTCTGAACTTTTCCTTTCTCTTTTCTTAATTCTCTCAGCAATAGACTAGGTACTAACATTGAGCGTAAAACTGATAAATCATACACGTAAAATAACTGTTCTGGCAATAATAAGCATATTTACTCTTATCAGTTACTAAACATATAACGTATAATCTTATAAATATATTTTATTTATATATTTATTTTATTCTATTAATAATATAATTTACAATTAACAAGAATTTCAAAAGCCATAAGGCCTTATTTGGCAAACCATTTATAAAATAAATATACTTACACCTTGTTTGGCAAAACTAAAATTAAAATTACTTTAATTTATTTTTAATAACTCTTATAATATAGTTATATCAATTTATCAAATAAATTACTTAATCACATAACTCAATCCACATAACACATTAATTATTTAACAAATAAATAATTAACTAATCACATTAATTATTTAGCAATTAAATAATTAACTAAATTAATTCAATCAAATTGAACAATTACTTATTCAATAATAAACACATTTAATAAATATTTATTTAAATCAATAAATATTTATAACTTACATTTAAAAAAAATGTGGAATGTTACAATGTTAGTTTCTTAAATTTCTCAGATGTTGAACTTGAGAAGTTCTGTCTATGTTCGAATGTGCGATATTTGTACAAGGCGGTTGAACGTATGAGGCCTTGAGCCACAATGTGAACACTTCGGTGTTTCTATGATATGAATTGTTCCGTGATTGAGCTGTTCAATACAAGTATGTTCTGTTTATACATGAACCGTTATTGTTAAGTCTGAGCTAATGATTCTAGCCAGACAGGATGTGTATGAAAAAGGTAGAGGAATGAAAGTATTTTAAAATGAAAGTAATTGATGTTTTAAGATGATAGGAATCAAGACTATTCCTATTATTCAAGCTGCTTCATAACCTTTATTCGGTTATAGAAATTCTAAAGGAATGTTTGATTTCTTGAGGTTGTTTGTTCAACTGTTATAACTTGCTGGGCAATTAAATGCTCACACTTGCTGAAATGAAAAATATTTTCTGCGAACGAGGTTAGAAGAACTTAAGGATCCCATAAAGATCAAGCTGACGACATCCAGATGAAGTGTCATTTAGAATGTGAATGAGCGAGAAGATCAAGTAAAGACTTGTAATGTAGAAAGATGAAACTGAACGATAGACTAGTTTAATGAACTGTTATGTATCCTTGGTGGCGGATAAAAGTCACTCTTATAAAATGAAATGAATAATGTATTTATCATTATTTGTAATGAAAGAGATTATAAGGTTTCCAGAACCTGGGATTTGAGAGTGTATATTATTATATTTTGGTATATAATGATGTATGTTGGAGCAATGATGTACTCGTGACGTGCGGAATCCGGGTGTGAAGATAGACCGAATTTCGAGGCGTTACATCCATATGTCATGAAGCCGTAATTCGGGAAAGAAAGTTAGTCGCGTAAACTTATATTACAAGGGCGTGAACCCTAAGAAGTAAAGTTAAGTAAACCAATGCGTAAGTCAAGTATATGACTAATTGGTGTATGTGTTATTTTTTTATGTGTTATATAGGAATGGGAATAAGCAGTTCAGCGTAAGCTGTAGCTGTGCGTCAGGCAAGTTTCCTAACTTTATTCATATTTCAAATAAATGCTAGTTTCTTAAACTTCTCAGATGTTGAACTTGAGAAGTTTTGTCTATGTGCAAATGTGCGATATTTGTACAAGGTGGTAGAATTTATGAGGCCTTGTGCCACAATTTGAACACTTCGGTGTTTCTATGAGATGAACTGTTCTGTGATTGACTTGTTCAATATGAGTATGGTTTGTTTATACATGAACCGTTATTGTTAAGTATGTACTAATGATTCTAGCAAGATAGAATGTGTATGGAAAAGGTAGAAGAATGAAAGTATTTCAAAGTGAAAGTGACTGATGTTTTAAAATTAGAGGAATCGAGATTATTCCTATTATTCAAGTTGTTTCATAACCTTGGTTCGGTTATTGAAGTCTTAAAAGAATGTTTAAATTCTTGAAGTTGTTTGTTCAACTGCTATGCCTTGCTGGGCAATTGAATGCTCACACTTGCTTTAAATAAAAATATTTTAAGCGGACGATGTTAGAAAGAACTTAAGGATCCCGTAAAGATCAAGCTGATTGATATCCAGACGATGTGCCATTCAGTATGTGAATGTACGTGAAGAGCAAGAGAAGACTTGTAATATAAGAGCCCAACTTTTATGAATAAAGATGAATTTTCTATAAATATTATTTTTGAATATTATGGAGTGAATTTGATAAAATGTTATAGTTGTGGGTAATATTTATAAATTTTACAAAGTACGCAAGTTGTTATATTATATTCGATTGGTCGTGGAATATTCGTTTTAACAGGGAATATTCATACAATGGCACAATTATTGGTGGACCACACAACGGAATTATTGTCGGATTGAGAAAACGACAAAAATATTTTTTTATAAAATAACGGAAAATTTTTACCGTTAACTGTTAAAATACCCAGTGGTAAAAATACAGTAATACGCGTGGTTGCATAGTAGTACACGATATTGATTATTGATGCTTACGTAAGAAGCCACTCAGTTTTACTCAATTATTGCTACAGTAATTGCCTTATAGTATCTCATATTATTGATTCAATTATTGACACAATATCATCTGCATAATATTTTATATTATTAAATCAATAATTGAGACGACAAAGTTATTCATATTATTGTTTGCAATATTGACGATGTCTAGAAAGTTATGTCGAGGAGAGGTTTGGTCACCTAATTGCGCCCCAATAGGGAGAAATCCTTATCGGAAAGCCCCCTCTTTCCTTAGAATAATCTGGTTGTTAAATATTGTGAGTTATAATATTAATGATGAATAATTGTTGGAAGATTAAAATTATATTGATTGAAGATAAAATGATTTGTGGTAATATTTATTCAATCTTTGATATAAATAAGAAATCTGTTATGAGACGTTTGTGGTAAGTTTGGTTTATTATATGGGGGCCCATATGTCATCATCTAAGAGTCGCTTTCGCCAATAGTAATTACCTTTACCAGACGTCAAACCACTTATCGTTTTATATTACAGGCGTCGAACCAATTGTCGTTTCACATTACAGGCGTCGACCAATTGTCGTTTCATATTACAGACGTCAAACCACTTGTTGTTTCACATTATAGGCGTCAAACCACTTTTTTTTTTCACATCACCAGTCGTCAAGCCACTTGCCTCTTCACATTGCAAGGGCTAAGCTAGAAATCTTCTATAAATAGAAGCTTATTTCTTCTTTCATTGTCACTAATTCACTACGACTCACAAGAGAATTCTATAGAGAGATAATCAGAGAGAAAGAAGAAGTGTATTCTATTACTACACTATTCCAGTATTCAATCTCCCACTAAGGAAAGGGGTATTATTTCTTTCGTATTCGTAAGGGATGTTATTTTTGTTCAATATTCGCTTGAAATAATATTTTTTTCCATACTCTGTAGCATGTAAGTAATATTATTTCATTTCAGATTTCGAATTCTATACTCGTTTGTTAAAATTTTGGCTTCTACACTCCATGAAATTAGTAGAATATCCTTGATATTTGCGCTTCATCCAGTATCTTTTCATGAAAATATTATTCTGAACATTCTTGATAAGTTTTAACCTTTTCATGTCTGAGTACTATTTACGGGGTTACTATTCCCGAAGTACTATTCACGGGATATTATTCACTCGAGTATTATTCACCTGGGGTACTATTCATGATAAAAATTGATTCGTTTTGGGTCCAAATTATTTTTGGTACAATATTATTCTTGATTTTTACTCCACAAAGCAGTATCATGTTGACAATTTGGACGTTAATAATTTCTGGATAAATTAAATTATAAATCTTTAAAAATTTATCCTTAAACTTGTTTTATTGAATTCTTATATCATTGTCATCATCCTCATGTTTATATTATGTTGAAAGACATCTGTGACCTATAGTGTATAGATGGACTTGGTATGATTATGACCATGGATTATTATTTATAATCATGACCGTAATGTTACAAATGATGTTGTAAAAATCCTCATTGGCCCGTAGTGCATTGATGGACAGTTGGTGGCATGATCATGACCATTGATGAGTACACGAATATCCTTGGCCCATAGTGCATGGATAATTTGTGGTCGTGATACTAATGAATATCCTTGGCCGTAGTGCAATGATGATGTGGATTATTTATTAAGCTGAGTCTCAACGATAAAAGTGATGAAAAACCTTTTAAATCATAGAAGATAGTAGATTTTATTCTCTACTTGACTCTTCAAATGGATTGCTTGTTCCGCTGCAGTTAAACTTGATGTTTGTTATATTTTATCAGTTTAACACTGTTGAAGGCTAACGATAAATTATTCTGCATTATCTTAGTCATAATATTTCTTACTGGTCTAGTTGAGCTCACCCTTTTGCTTTCATTGTCCTCTTCAGGAAATGAGAATGTAGTCGGGACTAGTTGGGGAACGGAGTGACGGTTGTTGGTCGGAATATCGATCACTAAACACGCGCAAGTATACGCGGTCTAACAAGTAATACAGTGATAAGTAGAGTGTCGTACCCACGAGGAACTATGACTAATATTTACCAAGTACCGATTGTTTATCGCTAAAGTCTTAATCGAACAGCAGTAAATGGAAGTGTGATAAATCTAATTATACTACTTAACAAAGCAAGTAAATGGATAACGAATGGAAATCTAAGGAATACAAGCTAAGGTCACAACTTCACCCCCACACAGGCATTCTGTCGAACACCTGGCGTGTAATGTTCCATCAAACTAGCTACCCTTCTCTCTTTGGTCATAATGGTCACGACAATTTGTCGACCAAGAACATATAGGTGCCTATGCACCTCTGTCGAGGTATGCACAAACATATCCTCTCTAAATCCACCTAAAAGGGAATAGAACATAAAAGAACGTCCAAGTTAGATACAATCCTACATATGTCTATGCGAATCACTCATAACAAGGATTTAAGCCTAAGTTCTCTATTAGGTCGCACGTAGCGCACAGAGATATGTCTATTCTACGCACAACTTCATGCAGATTACCAAAATTATCACTAATGTCTTAGCAAGAATCATAAAGCACAAATATATTAATCCAAATCATATAGTGCCAACTAAAGAGATAAAGACAGTCAATTCAAATAACAAAGGGATCCATTATAACCTTAGAGCAAATATTCAGTTCATAGCTATTAAACCAAATACAAGTAGCAAATAAGACTACATTTATGGATTACAATAATAGAGGAAATAAATGGATAAGAAGGAACTCTGTCAAAGCCCTTCAGTCACCAAGCAATCCGCTCCTTCTAAGCTTTCTAATTCGTGTTGTGACACCCCCAAATCTGGCCACTTCTATCCCACAGATTTGGTGTTCACTGTCCAATTAAATCATAACTAACTACCCATATCCAAAGGATAAAATTAAACTCAAAAGTTAAAATAATAAATCTCCCATTAAAGGGTTACATAATCTCAAATAAATCCTAGGTCATCTAACCTTTATTACAATCACCAGCAAAAAATTAAAACATGATTATAATTAAATCCATTACATAAGCTTCATAAATAAAAATATAAATTAAACGTTGTCGTCTAATCAAGCACTTTGTCCTTGCCCTTGCTTGTAGAAAGCTTTTCAAACTTCGTAACTTCATCTGCATTGTTTTGTGCAAGAGTGAGCAAACAATTGCTCACAAGAAGGATAATATACAATAACGTTTTATGAATGACAATTAACTGAGCTTTCAATGGTAAAGTATTCTTACCGGAACAAGAAACTTTAATTTAACAGCAATGAGTTCAAAGGAATAATGAACGTTTAAGTTAACAGTAGATAACAACATCAAAGAATATACAGAGGGTCACAAGACCACGAACTCTATTCTAGGTTTACAAGTATTTCTACTTTAACCTTTAACATTCTAAAAGACTATAATCATCATCTATGTCCTAGGTTCACAGGTGTTTCTACTGTAACCTTTAACAGTCTAAATGACTATATGGACCATCATTTCGTACTCCAGGTGATCAGCCCTTTGTACTATGTATTGCGCAAACATTTTAACGCTATTGCGTATTTCTAAAATAATCCCCTAATAATAGGGTTGTTCATCTCAGTTTAGATCATCAGGTTTCGAACCAAATGAAGTTTGATTGGGAATTAGCTTTCAAGGAATTTTAGATCTTTAGAATGCTCATCAACCAAGTACTGGTTGAATCAGATAGAAACAAATAACTATTCAAGAGTTTGATTATAATATCTTTATAAACAAGGTATATCGATGAATCAATAAGAGCTAGAGTATTAACAATTTTTAAATTGAACAAATGTTATCATCGACAACATGCTTTCAAAATTTGTGTGAGTACATATGCAAACCAAAGGAAGTTTGGTTTGGGTAGACTTCAAGGGCAATTTAGAGTTTAGAACATTCATCAACTAAGGATTAGTTGAATTGGTAAAGAATCGCTAAGCAACTTAGAGTTCGGTACAATAACGTAAGATAGTACAGTGATACTGAAGAACGAAGATCAAACAACAGTTATTAGTAGCCGAATAAACACTCTTCTTACAATAATAATACAAACTTTGAATAAAGAGTTAAAGATTAACTAACTTGCTCAACAATAAATGAGTACAAACTTTGAATAACCAAGGTAATCTCGATTGGAATAAAGAAACAAAGATTAACTAGCTTGCTCAACAATAAATGAGGGTTAAAGAACTTTCATGACAATAAATCGTTAAACAAGGGATTAGAAATAGAGAATTTACATAAGTATAACATAACAATGAAAGGTAACCTTGCTGAATAATAAAGTAGCAAAGGTTAGGGAACTTGCCTCGTGCGTAGGTTAAACAATCACTACTCACGTTCACCACAAGTCCTACACATACCATATGTATTGAAAATACACATTAGTTACACTAATATTAGTTTCATATAACTTCCTAACAATATCACATCTTTTCATGAACATCACTATTTAGCTTTATTACAACTGCTTAAGTGATCAAGTCATTGCACCACATACACATTAACAACTTGATACAACATCATATTACATGTCCAACATGTTATTATTAAGTTATACTAATACACAAAGGGTTGCACTTGCATTCGCGCATCCCGACGCCCTCTAATTGGCTCCAAATACATAATAGTCCTAAAGATGATCATTTTTACTACTGTTACATACTTCAAATTAAAAAACTTAAAGCATGAAAGTTGTAGGTCTATTCGTCCTCGTTCCGGAACATCTTGAATCAACTCAATCGGAGTTCGTATGAGAAAGTTATGGTCGTTTTACTACAAGAGGTCAAAACTGCCCAAGTCAGACAATTTTTTTGGCGCCGGGGCGCGAGTACCAGCGCCGGGGCGCGAGTTCCAGCGCTGGGGCGTGAGCTATTGGCCCATTCTTGGCGCTGGGGCGCGAACTTTGGTGCTGGAGCACGAAATTTGGCGCTGGGGCGCCGAAACTCAGAGAACCCAACGACGAAGAACAGAACAACTAAATTTTGTACTAAATGATACTGCTAACATCTAAATTTACATGAACAACTAACATAATTTATCCATAATCATAACCAATTATTCAGATACTAATTAACAACGACTAAACCAAGATTTTAGAAAACTTAAATTTTGAAAACACGGTTTAAAAAAAAAAACTAAAACTCCATAGTTGATAACACAGTAAACACTGTGAATTCATTATTAGATCAAAATACTCTATTCAACCTACGTTTCGTTCGTATCTCAATGAAATACCATAAAAAAACATCAATTTACAATTTCACAACCAAATTGGCCATTAAAATTGGTACTTACATGATTACATATGGAAACATACCAAGAATACATATACTGACAAATTTTCTTCCTACTGTAAACGAAATTTGCATGCGATAATTGTTTAAACACCATATCCAATCACTATAAACATTCACTATAAACATGTATAACCCCCATAACTTAATTACATAACAACTATTCGGAAGAAATAAAATTCACAGGGCATAGAAAAATTTTGCGTAGAAACCCATATATGCATAATAAGAGTATAGAACATACCTTCAGTTAGCTTATACAATCTTTGTTAGTTGAAGACCAATCTCCCTCAATCTCTCAAACTCTTTTCTCAATTCTCTCTGCTATTCTCTGAACTCTCTCAAAACCCAGCAACTAGTATGCGTAAAAAAACAAAACTGATATGGCCTTAATAGCCATCATCAGTTACCCAAAATAACGTATACATTATATTTATTATTTATTTCATTTTATTTATTTTATAAATTAAAAATATCAAAAGCCATAAGGCTTGTTTGGCAAACCATTTAAATTTTAAAGAATTTATATCCTTAAGCATTGTTTGAGTAAAACTAGATTAAAACTACTTTAATTTATTTTAATAACTCTTATAACATAGTTATTTGTCACACTTTATTTAATAATAATTTATTAAATCAATTACTTAATCACATAACTCAATCCACATAACACATTAATTATTTAACAAATAAATAATTAACTAATCACATTAATTATTTAACAAATAAATAATTAACTGAATCAACTCAATCAAATTGAACAATTATATAATAAACACATCCAATAAATATTTATATAGATCAATAAATATTTATAACTTACATTTAAAAAAATCTGGAATGTTACATCATTCCCCTCTTAAAAGGATTCTGTCCTCAGAATCACAACTCAAACAAATCATTCGTTACATTCTTCCCTACTTACAAAGATTCTGTCCCCAGAATCGAAGACACATATTAAACAAATAACTCAGAGTAATTCTTCATCATTTCAGTTTCGAGTTCCCACGTAGCATCTTCCACATTGTCGTACTTGATCACATGATTGCAGTCGAGCTTGTTCGATCATCTCACGGAAACATGAAAAACATTTCGAATGCGCTCTAACTATAGAGGTAAGGGTACCTCAAAACCATTTTTCAACTTCATCAACGCTTCCTATACTATAACCGCTTTATACCCAATAGTTCATCAAACTTACCACACTTTAGAAATCCAGGAACTTGCCATAATCATATGAGTTTAGGAACTTATCCTAGTCAGACCATAGGCGTCCATTCGCTGAGGGGTTCAAAATATTCCATATGATTATGAGTCACGAACTTACCATATGCTTTAGTTTTAAGAACCGAACCTAATCCTAATATCATCTAACTTAGTCTTAAAAACCTCTAGCTAATAAATATATACATGAGAGAAGAATCAACTTTCCACCACATATACCTTGATAGCGCGATACCGATATTCTAATGATTATCAATGTGATAAGCCAAGTACATGCACAAAACTTATGCCCATACCAAGGTTTGGCCGACTCTCGAAAGCTCAGGTCGGGTCATCCGATCGAGTTGTCGGAGGTGGGGATACGAAGGCTGATGGTATTATCCCACAATGGAGACATGGAGGTCTGGAGGTGGGGACACGAAGCCAGCCGGTATTATCCCACAATGGCTAGAGAGGCAAAGATCTTTGGGCCCGTGTGTGTGATCGGTTCTGACGGGGACGTCAAAAATTTAAGTGGGGGAATTTGTAACACCCCAGTCCCACATCGAAAGAGAGGGGAAAAATTTGTCTACTTATAAGTAAATAAGTTACTACCAATAGTACCTTCAAGTCATAACCTTTTGGGTGAGCCTGTGGTGGGCTACGATGACCCAAGAAGATACTATTGGGTCAGTGGTTTAAAGACCCTATTTAGATGAATTTGATTCGATTCGGACTTGGGATTTGACCCAAGATTTGTTTCGGACTCGGGATTTGACTCGGGTTGCTTCACGTGTCGCTCGTTGCTCTTGTGCTCCAAAGAAATCTCAGACCTCTCCCTAATCTACCTAATCTAAATTTACAGAGATGAGAAAGGAACTAGAGAGAGAAATACAAAAGAAAAACTAAACTAAGCTAAGCTTTCCTATTCTAAGTTATGTGTTATGAGATCTATATCCCTTTTTCTCTCTCACGTCTTCTGATGCAAGCGGCTGCTCGTTGCTTATATACTGCTCCCCTCTTCTTTTAGGTCATTAAAGACTCATTACTGCTTGGGCACCGGAGCTCGCGCTGCAGTGCGAGCAAAGGCTTAACAAGCGACGCTGGGGCGCGAGCTGAGGCGCTGGGGCGCCGTTAATGGCGCTGGGGCGCGTGTCTGGCGCCGGCCGTGGCGCTGGGGCGCCACCGTAGCTCTAGCGAGGCGCCAAAAGTCAGTAGCTTTGCCTAGCATTGGCGCTGGGGCGCGAGCTGGGGCGCTGGATGTGGCGCTGGGGCGCGACTTCCAAGTGTAACACTGGCGCTGCGGCGCCAGTATAGGAAAAATAGCCAATATGCCCTGTAAGCTGGAAAACAACTCTACATTGTATCAATTAAGCATAATAACATTACAATCATATAAAACTATATAAAATCTATGAGAACAGGAACTATTTAAGTCATAAAATATCCGATTTACGGGTATAAATCCCGCTCATCAAATACCCCCAAACTTTGCTTGTCCTCGAACAAACTAACTAACACAACACTAATAATAAAACATACCCAAAAGAAAACAAAAACAATATAGTAGCATCATGGCCTTAAAGCTTGAGCATAGCCACTCCTAGAGAATAGAGGAAACACGGATACGAGTAAGAGTTCATTCAATTTTAAGCATAAGATTGTATTCGATCCATTCTATGTGTGTGTAGGGACCAACCGTCCTAACTAATCATGGCTCAAATAAGTCCGCACAGTTGATTGGTAATACTAATATGCATACTCCGCAACTTAAGCATTCCGCAAGCATTAAGAATAAGACGCAAATGCAGGAAAAGTTCAAAAGAAACGAGCATGACGACAGCAAAATCTGACTCGGACAGTCCTTAATTACCTTAGGCTATTCAGAACTACCCATGAATGAGCTTTTGATCAGTGACTCCTAAGCCAGACGACTTTAGGGCACTAGGTGTAGAACACCCCTATGAATCTAATAACTCGAGCAATAAAGGCCACATAATCAACATAAGCCATTGAGATTTTACAACAAAAACGAAGAATATTTAGCGAGTGCATTTTATGCTCCATCTCGATATCGGTCTTGCGTTTATGGGCGAGTGCGTTTTACGCTCCATCTCGACCCACCGCAAAACTTTCGATATAAACTCTTGTTTTCTCCTTTTATTCTCATTTCATCATTTTTTTATGTCAACATGCTAGAATCCAAGATCCAAAGCTGTATAAACGTCTAAGTCTTTTATTACCTTGTACAAATGAAAGTTTATAAGAGTGAACAAATTTTCAAAGCAATAAACACGCGAACTAAATTTGAAAAATAACTAGTTAAATACAGTTGGTCAGTGCGTGCTAAGGACGGATCAATAACAGTCTAAACTTATCAATTGAACAATCCCTAGCTCATACATGCTTGATACGACTCTAAGAGATAGGCATAGATACTTGACGCTTGTCATCAGCCACAATCAAAAATTACTGAAAACTATAACACCCTTGCTAAATAACAACTCAAAATAGGGTAAAAAGGCCATTCAAATGGCACAAGCATCTAATCAGTAAAAGCCCCAAAAAGATGGCTATAAACCACAAATATGCTGATAATAATCAAAGCATTAAAAATAAAAACCAAAAACAGCTCATGTCATAAAAAAAACCCGCAGTTCAAAACGACTGCACCACAAAACTGATAATAAAGGCATAATAAAGTACTAAAGTATGCAACCTATCATGGCAGTACAGAAATAAACAGATAGCATCCAAAACACCCCCAAACTTGAGGTGAGCAATACCCTCATTGCTAAACATAAAGCAATCGTATACAAGAGGGCTTCTATGAAGTTCGTTCACTCAGCAGCGGCCTCGCCCTCGTCAGCCTCGGTGGGCGGTGATGGGGGGTAGGGTGGGAAGATAGGAGGCTCCGGGAACCATGCCTCATCGCTAATAAATTTTATGCTGTCCCGCGGCGTTGGTGGTGCCGCGGATGATGACCCTCCCATGCTAAGGCGTTGCCTCTTTTGTGCCATTTTCTGAAATTTTTCTACATGTTATTTGCACATGCCAAGATAAGAACAAAAACTACACTCCAAAGCAAATAAGCATTATTCCAAATAATATAATAACTAACTACAAAGTGAACTAGACATATGTAAAGAAAACAGATAAAATTTATACCAAGATGGGGGTGTCTCCCTACCAAGCGCTTGTTTTAAAGTCATCAGCTTGACTATACCGACACCGTTCAATCCGGCTCATAAGAGAAAATGACCTTCTCATGTCGCCTATTCGTCAGCTCCTTTGGATTTTTGGCAGACATGGATGATGGATCATCCTCGTTTTCTTCATCCTTCGGTACAAAGAATCTTTCACCACTGGAATTATCCACTAATTCCCCTTGTTCATTAAATTGAAAACGTTCTTTGTGCTCTATTGGGCCCTCTCGGGTTTCCACAGTCGTGAGCGTGGTTTCTAATAGTAGATCAATCTTGACGATACCACCACTGTTGATCCTTGTGTCTCCAACTTCAGACTCCACCGGTTGGCCAGCCTGCACTACGACGTCTCCCTCAATAACTGTGTGAGACTCACTACATTTTTCTTGCGTATCCACCATGCAATGCTCTACTACTTCATCGTCGAGATCAATTACGACCGGGAGATTGCCTTGCGGTGGATTTGTGATGGCACTGACGAGTTGCCCCAATTGCTTCTCAAGGCTGTGCAATGCAGCTTCTTAGCTTGCCATCTGAACCTTATTTCTCTGAATAAAGTCGGTGAGAAGCTCCTCAAGCCGGTTCTCTTCTTCTCGTGCTGAGGTCTCATAAAAGCTCTCATTGGGTTGAGACGCCAACTCATAATGCGGCGGAGACTGATAGTCAAACTGAAAGGCATGATTCGGATCATAATATTGCTCTTGACTGAAGTCCCATGAATTTGGATAACCCTGGCAGTTTGGATGATAGGAGATCGGTTCAAAGTCAGCTCGTTCCTGACAGTAGGCGTTCTGAGTGGACTGACACTCGCGATTGTCAAAAAACCTCAAGGCATTAGCAATTTGAAGTTGTAATCTCTCGAGTCCTTTTTCTGAGCTTGGTTGTGTTGTCCCCTCATAAGGCCTTTGATAACATTGATCGTCCATAATCTGTAGACTTAAAAACAAAAAGAAGGGAAGATCAAACAATTAAAAGAAGTAAATATATACACGTTCAGAGTAAGACTAAATTGATTTAAATCAATATTGTACAATATTAGAATAATAGTTCCCCGGCAGCGGCGCCAAAAACTTTTTGGTTGGAATACCGATCACTAAACACGCGCAAGTATACGCGGTCTAACAAGTAATACAGTGATAAGTAGAGTGTCGTACCCACGAGGAACTATGACTAATAATTACCAAGTACCGATTGTATATCGCTAAAGTCTTATTCGAACAGCAGTAAATGGAAGTGTGATAAATCTAATTATACTACTTAACAAAGCAAGTAAATGGATAACAAATGGAAATCTAAAGAATACAAGCTAAGGTTACAACTTCACCCCGACACAGGCATTCTGTCGAACACCTGGCGTGTTATGTTTCATCAAACTAGCTACCCTTATCTCTTTGGTCATAATGGTCACGACAATTTGTCGACCGAGAACACTTAGGTGCCTATGCACCTCTGTCGAGGTATGCACAAACATATCCTCTCTAGATCCACCTAAAAGGGAATAGAACAGAAAAGAATGTCCAAGCAAGATACAATCCTATATATGTCTATGCGAATCAATCATAACAAGGATTTAAGCCGAAGTTCTCTATTAGGTCGCACGTAGCGCACATAGATATGCCTATTCTACGCACAACTTATGCAGTCGAAACCCACAATCACATGCTAATATATTTAGGTGTAAATCTACAATTCTTCTATCGATATCATGCAGATTACCAAAATCATAACTAATGTCTTAGCAAAAATCATAAAGCACAAATATATTAATCCAAATCATATGGTGCCAACCAAAGAGATTAAGACAGTCAATTCAAATAACAAAGGGATCCATTATAATCTTAGAGCAAATATTCAGTTCATAGCTATTAAACCAAATACAAGTAGCAAATAAGACAACATTTATGGATTACAATAATAGAGGAAATAAATGGATAAGAAGGAACTCTGTCAAAGCCCTTCAGTCACCAAGCAATCCGTTCCTTTCAAGCTTTCCAATCCGTGTCACTCGTTACTCTTGTGCTCCAAAGAAATCTCAGACCTCTCCCTAATCTACCTAATCTATATTTACAGAGATGAGAAAGGAACTAGAGAGAGAAATACAGAAGAAAAACTAAACTAAGCTAAGCTATCCTATTCTAAGTTATGTGTTATGAGATCTATATCCCTTTTTCTCTCTCCCATCTTCTGATGCAAGCGGTTGCTCGTTGCTTATATACTGCTTCCCTCTTCTTTTAGGTCATTAAAGACTCATTATTGCTTGGGCACCGGAGCTAGCGCTGCAGCGCAAGCAAAGGCTTAACAATCGACGCTGGGGCGCGAGCTGAGGCACCGTTAATGGCGCTGGGGCGCGAGTCTGGCGCTGGCCTTGGAGCTGGGGCACCACAAGTAGCTCAAGCGAGGTGCCAAAAGTCAGTAGCTTTACCCAGCATTGGCGCTGGGGTGCGAGCTGGGGCGCTGGGGCGCTAGATGTGGCACTGGGGTGCAACTTCCAAGTGTAACCCTGGCGCTGCGGCGCCAGTACAGTAAAAATGGCCAATATGCCCTGTAAGCTAGAAAACAACTCTGCATTGCATTAATTAAGCATAATAACACTACAATCATATAAAACTATATAAAATCTACGAGAACAGTCAACTATTTAAGTCATAAAATATCCGATTCGCGGGTATAAATCTTGCTCATCAACGGTCCAAATGATAGCATTAGTAGTCCTCACTATTCTATGAAATAGTGTGATAATAATTGTATTGAGGACTCCATTTGAGTTGAATACTGTCTAGAAGACAATATTCGTTTTAAAACTCTCAGTTTATGTTTTGTCGTATTTTACATGACAGTTGTATTATTAAATTGTATTTTAGTTTTGTACCATGTATTTGGCGACTCAAGATGGGTGATGTATACCTGTTTTGGGGGCATCACAGTTAGTATCAAAGCTTAGGGATATGATCCTGATTGAGATGTGAGACAATAACTAGGAGGGGAGAGACGCGGAATTCGTTCGCTAGTATGACCTACCTAAGTTTATTTGGTATTTAATTAGTCGGTCAAAGTATATGGATAATATGTGACATGTCAATTAACCCTTGTTTTGTGGCAGTATTTGAAAATGATATCTGAGAATGTTGAGAATAGTAATGGAGCACAAAAGACCGTTGAGTCTCCACAGATCAACAATCAAGATAATGTACATTAGGAAGGTAACAATCCTCAGGCAAACAACAACACTGACCAAATGATGAACGATGGAATATTCAGAGGCTTTCTGTAATTCATGCAACATCAGGCAAGAGAGACTCCTGTACGAAATGTAGGTGGAATCACTGGTAACTCTCGGACGATCACTGCTAAATAGTTTAAGGAGCTGGGACCACCGGAGTTTTTTTGGAGAGCCAAAACCACTTAAGGAGGAGACGTGAATAAAGTAGATCAACAAGATATTTGATGTCTTGGGATGCTCCGAGGAGCGAAAGGCTCCCTTTGCCACCTTCATGTTGTGGGCAGAAGCAGATTACTGGTAGAAATCTGTAAAGCGTACTCAACCTACCGCACTGAAGATGTCTTGGGAAAAGTTCTAATTATTGTTCTGTAACAACCCGGAGAATCCGGATTGTCCAGAATTTAAGTTTAAAGAATTAGTTATTAATAAAATAAATTTTTATTAATACTATTATGTGCTATGTGTTTATTAATCGTTCTATAACCTAGGATGATTATAAGTTGGGAGTATTCTGGCTGCGAGCTAGATTGAACGAATAAGAATTTTCAAGACGGAAATAGAATTTTTTCGGGAACAAAAATATTTCCTGGGAAAAAGACGAAATAGGCACTATTCATCAGTTTCTGCTCGGAGATTTATTTTGAAATTTCGAGAAATGAATAATTACGTAAATTTTTGAGACGTGATGGAATATTCAATAATATTTCAGTTATGGCAAAACGAAATTTTCGCCTGCGGACGTAAAACCTAAGGGTTAGGAAAAGTAAGTTCCAAGAATTTAATGATCTCGTATAATAATTAGGGTTATTATGCGTGAGAAATACTAGTGTAATACTAGTTATTATACGAGTATAGTAGGAAGATTACTATGACGTATAATACGAATATCGTACGAACTATATACGAAGAGAATATGAGAATGAGATGCGTAGAATACGATTTAGTCTTAAAGGCTAAGTAAGGGATAAGTTAAGTAATAGCTAAGTAAAGTGCTTATGCTTAATGGCTAAGTAAAGTGCTTATAAGTAATGAGTAAGCAAACTTAAGGGCTAAGCAAACTAAATGGCTAAGAAGACTTAATGATTAAGTAAGTGTGGAGGCTAAGTAAACTTGGTGGCTAAGCTTGGAATAATAAGGAGGTGGAATAGTAAGGAGGTTAAGGGGGGCGAAATGACTAAACTATCCCTACTTTGGTTTTCTATAAATAGGAAGCTCATTTCATTGTTTTGGGATTTTGAAAATCCTAAAACACTTGAGAGAGAGAGAGAGAGAGAGTTCGGATGGGAGGAGGAGGAGGAAAGGCTAGCCCGTGTACAAACTTTGTCTAACGGGAGAAGATTAAAGAAGAACGGTAATCCGAACCCTAGTCTCTTCTAATAATTTCTTTAAGTTTAATATGTTTAAAACATAACTTAATGAGAATAAGGAGTAAAAGATGTTAGTAATGATTTCATATGGTTGAATCATAAGAAAATAAAGAAATAAGAATTAGAAGTTTAGTTTGTAAATTTCTTAGGGAAGTATAAGATTCGTGAGGATTTTGAGCGATTCGAATGAATATTATGAATGAGTAAGTGAAATAAGTATGGAATGGTGTTCTATAACATCAAATTCCAATAAAAAGTGAAATCGTAATCCAAAATATCGATTAAAATGAAGAACAAGTGAAGAACACGAAAAACACGGGAAGAATACGAAGAACGTTGTTGATGGACAAATTTAAAACTATTTTAGGGTAATTGTTGTTGATGGACAAATTTAAAACCATCGCGTATAAGTTAGATGTGTTTTTCTTGGTTAGATACAGTAGAAACATTCATGAAAACGTAGCTATAACGAAGTTATGTCAAAATTTTGTAAAAGACAAACGAGAATTAGAAAGTTAGTAAATGAACCTAAACGTGTAGGGTTTCATAAGAAAGTAAGATAATATAGAAAACATGAGTCTTGGACTCAAGAACGAATGAGTTTCTAGTTCGGATGACCAAATTACGGACGAACAAACGAAGAGCGTTAAAAGTGTAAAAATGAATGAAGGGTGAAGATCAAGCCAATTGAATGGCACGTTAACGGATTCAGAATAAAGTTTTGTCTGAGGGGTATTGAAGTAAGTAAGATAAGGAAGAGAATGGCTTTGGAACAATCTCGTTCTGAGTTATAACGAAAAAGTTATGAGATCAAAAAGTAAACATCTCAAAGTGGATTTAACACTTAAATAAATTTTCAAGAATTAGGGCTTGGAGCCATGGTGCCAGCCATGCTTTGTTATGTGGCGCTGTAATGCCAGACTGGGGAGCCGGGTACTGAAGTCTCGCGCCACGGTGCGAGAGATAAAGAAGAGAGTGGCGCCGCAGCGCAGGTGTAAAGGGAAAGCCAGAGAATAGCCTTTAATTGCTCAACTCTTGGGGGAACGCAAGGGAAGATAAAGAACATAACGTTCAAGTAATGTAACACTTAATCTAGTGAATTAAACCTGTAGTAAAGGTTGAACGGAAAGATTAAACAAGATTAAAGACAAAGATTTTAGGTACGGGTTACGGAACCGATATTCGGGGACCGTAGTCGTGATGAACGAACGTGAGGGATTGCTATAATTGTGATTCCTTAGACGTTAAGTGATGAGGATAATGAATAACGTTGATGTTATGTCATGATAATAAGAGATAAGTGTGAAGCGTATAGACGCTGTGAACGCAACGTTGTTGCGATGAACGATCGGTCTTAGCGTACAATGATCGGTATGGCTTTGACACTAAGAACGAGTAATGAACATTGGGTTCATGTAATGGATAACGAAAGTATTAATATTAAATAAGATATGAATTATCAAGAAAGTCGTAAATCTGTAAAGAAAGTAGGTCGCGTAAACTGAGATTTGCAAGAATGCGAACTCTAAGAAGTAAAATTAAGTAAACCAATGCGTAAGTCCAATATATGACTAATTGGTGTTTATGTTTTCTCCTTATGTGTTATATAGGAATTGTAATGAGCAGTTCAACGTAAGCGGTAGCTGTTCGTAAGGCAAGTTTCCTAACTTCATTCATACTCTAAATGAATGCTAGTTTCTTAAACTTCTCAGATGTTGAACATAAGAAGTTCTGTCTATGTGCGATATTTGTACAAGGTGGTAGAATGTATGAGGCCTTGTGCCACAATGTGAACACTTCGGTGTCTCTATGATATGAACTGTTCTGTGATTGAGATGTTCAATACAAGTATGTTCTGTTTATACATGAACAGTTATTGTTAAGTCTGTGCTAATGATTCTAGCCAGACATGATGTGTATGAAAAAGGTAGAGAAATGAAAGTATTTCAAAATGAAAGTGACTGATGTTCTAAGATGATAGGAATCGAGACTATTCCTATTATTCAAGTTGCTTCATAAACTTTGTTCGGTTATCGAAGTTCTGAAGAAATGTTAAAACTCTTGAAGTGGTTTGTTCAACTGTTATAACTTGTTGGGCATTTGAATTCTCACACTTGCTTTTGAATTAAAGAACCTTTTCAATGAGCAATGCTACAAGAACTTAAGAATCTCGTAAAGATCAAGCTGATGGTATCCAGATGAAGTGCCATTCAGAATGTGAATGAGCGAGAAGATCAAGTGAAGACTTGTAATATAGAAAGATGAAATTGAATTATAGACTAGCTGAATCAACTGTTATGTATCCTTTATGGCGGATAAAAGTCACTCTTGTCAGATGAAATGAATAATGTATTATCATTATTTGTAATGAAAGAGGTTGTAAGGTTTCCAGGACCAGGGATTTGAGAGTGTATGTTGTTATATTTCTGTATATAATGATGTATGTTGGATGAATGATGTACTCGTGATGTACGGAATCTGGGTGTGAAGATAGACTGGATTTCGGGGCGTTACATGTTCAACGACAAGTACTTTCCTGAAAGTATTCGTCACATGAAGGAGGTAGAATTCAACAAGCTGAAGCACAACAATATGACCGTGTCGTAGTACGAAGCTAAGTTTGCCGAGTTATCCCGATTTGTGTCCCACTTGGTTGATAATGAGGAGAGAGTGACACGAATGTTTCTAAGATGTTTAAAACATGAGATACGTCAATACCTAATTTCTCATAAAATGTGTTTGTATTCAGATGTTGTAAATAGGGCTCAGTTATTAGAGCGCGATAAGGAGTCAACCCAACCAAGAGAAAGCAGCCGGCAAAATGATAATACCAGTTGTAGCAGTTATCGAAGCGATGATAACAAATGTGGAGGGAATCAACATGCCAGAAATGGTAACCACTTCAGTGGTAATCATGGCCAAGACAATAAGACTGGACATTTCAAGAAGAGAAGATTCAACAATGATGGAAAGACGTCAGCACCATCACCTGTTGTTAAGGAAGGAGAACGACCACCTATCATATGCTTCAAATGCGGAGGAGATGGACACATCAGTCCAAACTGCGCGATGCAGTCCAAAGCGTGTTATAATTATGGAAGAGAAGGTCATCTAGCCCGATTTTATCGTGCACTGAAGACAAGTCCAGCTGGGATGGAGGCACCAAAGGTCGTCCCAGAAAAGTCAAAATCGGTAGTTCAAGGGAGAGCGTTTGTCGCGACCTCCCAGAAAGTAAGGAACCCGAACGAGGTCATCACGGGTAAGCTTATCATAAACTCTAGCGAAGTCTATACCTTTTTTGATACCGGTTATACCCATTCTTTTATTTGTCCTACTTGCGCTCAACGTTTAAATTTGACACCGGAGAAATTAGACTTTGACTTATCTGTTGAAACTCTGTTGGGAGAAACCTTCAATACATCCACTATTTATAAGTCTTATTTGGTTCGAATCGGTACCCTCACATTACCTGTCGATCTTATCTCATTGAAAATACTTGCATTTGGCGTAATTCTAGGGATTGATTGGTTAACTACTCATCATGCAAAAATTGATTATTTTCGTAAGGTTGTTAGCTTTCATATTCCTAACCAACCTATTAAGCGAATTCAAGCAACCAAACCATTAAAATCAATCACTGTCATCTCAAGCCATAAATCTATTCATTTATTGAAAAATAGATGTCAAGGTTTCATAGCTCATGTCACGGATTTAAACAAAAATACGTCAGTTTTGAATGATATTTCTATTGTTAATAAATTTCCTGACGTATTACCTGAAGAACTTCCTGGCCTACCCCTAGAGCGAGAAATTGAATTTTGTATCGACCTTGAATTTGGTACAAAACCCATTTTCAAAGCCCCATATCGAATGGCTCCTATTCAACTTCAGGAGTTAAAGACCCAATTACAGGAATTATTAGACATCGGTTTCATTCGTCCTAGTACATCTCCTTGGGGTGCTCCTGTTCTACTTGTGAAGAAGAAATTTGGGAGTATGCGACTTTGTATTGATTATCGGGAGTTGAATCATGTCACCATCAAGAATAGGTGCCCATCGCCACGTATTGATGACTTGTTTGACTAGTTGCAAGGCGCCAAATTCTTTTCAAAGATCAATCTTCGTTCCAGATATCATCAGTTAAAGATTAGAACCGATGACATTCCAAAGACGATTTTCAGAACTCGGTACGGGCCTTATGAATTTCTAGTCATGTCTTTTGGATTGACTAATGCTACTACTGCCTTCATGGATATGATGAACCAAGTTTTCAAGGAATATTTGGATCACTTTGTGGTCGTCTTTATTGATGACATCCTCATATATTCCAAAAGTCGTGAAGATCATGTGCAACACTTGAGACTTATACTCCAAAATCTTCGTGAAAATAAGCTTTATGCCAAGTTGAAGAAATGCTAGTTCTGGCTTGAGGAAGTAGCATTCCTTGGGCACACAGTATTAAGTTATAGAATATCTATTGACCCGACAAATATTGAAGTTATTCAAAGCTGGGAGCAACCTAAATCAGTGGCCGAAGTACATAGCTTTCTCGGCTTAGCTGGTTATTATCGGAGATTCGTAGAAGGGTTTTCTCGAATCGCTACTCCATTAACTCAGCTGACTCGAAAAGATACAAAATTTGGTTGGAGCGTAGAATGTGAGAAGAGTTTTCAAGAACTAGAGAGGAGACTCATTTTAGCACCTGTTTTGACAATACCATCTGGCTCGGAGGGATTTGTCATCTACAGTGATGCTTCGGGCAAAGGGTTAGGATGTGTTCTCATGCAACATGGAAAAGTCATAGCTTATGCCTCTCTACAACTCAAAGAATATGAGAGGAATTATCGTACTTATGATCTAGAGTTGGCAGCTGTTGTCTTCGCACTTAAAATTTGGAGGCATTACTTGTATGGGGAGAAAGTGGAGATCTTTACGGATCATAAAAGTCTCAAATATTTCTGCACCCAAAAGAAACTCAACATGTGGCAACGACGTTGGCTTGAACTGTTGAAAGATTATGATCATACCATTCATTACCATCGTGGTAAAGCGAACGTAGTAGCTGACACATTGAGCTGAAGATCATATGTGGGTACGAGTGCGATATTGTCAATGCAAAGGCCCATTTTATATGACTTGCAAAGGATGGAAATAGAGTTAAAGACTCCAGGGACCCATGTGATGATATCGAATATACGAGTAGAACCGACTTTAATCGATAAAGTTAAAGCTGCTCAAGCTACAGACCTGGAGCTGATGCGTATGAGGAAGAAAGTGCAAGAAGGTGCAATGCCGGAAGCAAGAATCGATGAAGAAGGAATACTTTGAGTCAACTCTAGACTTTGTGTTCCTAACGACCCTGATTTAAAGTATAAAATAATGATAGAGGCGCATAACACACCGTTTGCAATCCATCATGGGAGTACCAAAATGTATCATGATCTTTGACATACATTTTGGTGGAGCAATATAAAGAGAGAGATCGCGGATTTTATCTCAAGGTGTCTAAATTGTCAACGAGTCAAGGCGGAGCATCAAGTACCAAAAGGTCCATTGCAACCACTTGAAATTCCAGAATGGAAGTGAGAGCACATTACCATGGATTTTGTCACCCGTCTTCCCAAGGTTTCTCAAGGTATAGATGCGATTTGGGTCATTGTTGATAGATCGACCAAGTCGGCTCATTTCTTACCTATACGAAAAAGTTATACACTTGAACGTCTTGTTCGTATGCACATAAATGAGATTGTAAGATTGCATGGTATGCCAGTATCAATAGTTTCTGATCGAGACCATTCACTTCAAGATTTTGGGTTAGTTTGCAAAAAGCTATGGGCACGAATTTATGATTTAGTTCGGCTTATCATCCTCAAACGGACGGGCAGTCAGAGAGGACTATTCAAACTCTTGAAGATCTATTAAGACTCTGTGTCCTTGACTTCAAGGGAAGTTGGGACAAGTTCTTACCATTGGTGGAGTTTTCCTACAATAACAGTTATCAAGCAAGTATTGGCATGGCTCCATTCGAGGCGTTGTATGGAAGAAAGTGTCGTTCTCCAGTATGCTGGGATGAGGTGGGTGAAGCAACGTTGTTGGGACTGGAGTTGGTACGTATGACTACAGAAAATATTCAAACGATCCGACAATGTATAAAACCTCACAAGATCGACAAAAGAGTTATGTTGATCTTCATTGAAAGGACGTATAATTCAATATTGGAGAACATGTGTTGTTACGTGTTGCTCCATGGAAAGGAGTTACGAGATTTGGAAAGAGAGGAAAGCTTAATCATCGATTCATTGGCTCATTTTTAATCCTCGAACGAGTAGGAACTGTGGCTTATAGACTCGCCTTACCGCCAAGCATGTCTTGTGTTCATAACATTTTTCACATATCTATGTAACGTAAATATGTGAAAGACCCGAACCACATTATTCAGTTAGAACCGGACGAAATAGCGAAAGATTTAACGTATGAAGAGGTTCCTGTTAAAATCTTGGATAAGAAGGAGCATATTTTACGCTCCAAGGTTATACCTCAAGTCAAAGTTTTGTGGAGAAACCACGATGTTGAGAATATGACTTGGTAGTTAGAATCTGAAATGAAATCAAGGTATCCTTACCTCTTCAACATACCAGATACGTACCCTAATTTTGAGGGCAAAATTTCATAAGAAGGGGAGGTTGTAAGACCCCAACTTTTATGAATAAAGATGAATTTTTTATAAATATTATTTTTGAATATTATGGAGTGAATTTGATATAATGCTATAGTTGTAGGTAATATTTATAAATTTTACAAAGTACGCAAGTTGTTATATTATATTCGATTGGTCGTGGAATATTCGTTTCAACAAGGAATATTCGTACGACGACAAAATCATTGGTGGACCCCACAACAAAATTATTGTCAAATTGAGAAAATGACAAAAATATTTTTTATAAAATAACGGCGAAAGTTTTACCGTTAACTGTTGAAATATCCTGTGGTAAAAATACAGTAATACGCGTGGTTGCATAGTAGCACATGGTATTGATTATTGATGCTTACGTAAGAAGCCACTCAGTTTTACTCAATTATTGCTACAGTAATTGTTGCTTAGTATCTCATATTATTGATTCAATTCTTGTCACAGTATCATCTGCATAATATTTTATATTATTAAATCAATAATTAAGACGATAAAGTTATTCATATTATTATTTGCAATATTAATGACTAGAAAGTTTTGTCGAGGAGAGGTTTGGTCACCTAATTGCGCGCCAATAGGGAAAAATCCTTATCGGAAAGCCTTCCTGGGAATAATCTGGTTGTTAAATATTGTGAGTTATAATATTAATGATGAATAATTGTTGGAAGATTAAAAATGTATTGATTGAAGATAAAATAATTTGTGGTAATATTTATTTAATCATAAATATAAATAAGAAGTCTGTTATGAGACGTTTGTGGTAAGTTTGGTTTATTCTATGGGGGCCCATATGTCATCATCTAAGAGTCACTTTCGCCAATACTAATTTCCTTTACCAGACGTCAAACCACTTGTCGTTTCATATTACAGGCGTCGAACCAATTGTCCTTTCACATTATAGGCGTCGACCAATTGTCGTTTCATATTACAAGTGTCGACCAATTTTTGTTTCACATTATAGGCGTCGACCAATTGTCGTTTCACATTACAGGCGTCAAACCACTTGTTGTTTCATGTTATAGGCATCAAACCACTTTTCTTTTCACATCACCAGTCGTCAAGCCACTTGCCTCTTCACATTGCAAGGGCTATGCTAGAAATCTTCTATAAATAGAAGCTTATTTCTTCTTTCATTCTCACCAATTCACTACGACTCACAAGAGAATTCTATAGAGAGAGAATCAGAGAGAAAGAAGAAGAGTATTCTGTTACTACACTATTTCAGTATCTAATCTCCTACTAAGGTAAGGGATATTATTTCTTTCGTATTCATAAGAGATGTTATTTTTGTTCAATATTCGTTTGAAATAATATTTTCTTCCATACTCATTTCAGATTTCGAATTCTATACTCGTTTGTTAAAATTTTGGCTTCTACACTCCATGAAATTAGTAGAATATCCTTGATATTTGCGCTTCATCCAGTATCTATTCATGGATATATTATTCTGAGCATTCTTGATAAGTTTTAACTTTTTTATGCTGGAGTACTATTCACGGGGTTACTATTCCCGAAGTACTATTCACGGGATTACTATTCCTAAAATACTATTCACAGGATACTATTCACTCGAGTACTATTCACCTGGGGTACTATTCATGATAAAAATTGATTCATTTTCGGTCCAAATTATTTTTGGTAGAATATTATTCTTGAATTTTACTCCACGTAGCAGTATCATGTTAACAATTTGGACGTTATTGATTTCTGGATAAATTAAATTATATATTTTTAAAAATTTATCCTTGAACTTGTTTTATTGAATTCTTATATCATTGTCATCCTCTTCATGTTTATATTATGTTGAAAGTCATCTGTGGCCTGTAGTGCATAGATGGACTTGGTATGATTATGACCAGGAATTATTCGATATAATCATGACCGTAATGTTACAAATGATGTGGTAAAAGTCCTCATTGGCCCGTAGTGCATTGATGGACAGTTGTTGGCATGATCATGACCGTTGATGAATATATGAATATCCTTGGCCCATAGTGCATGGATAATTTATGGTCGTGATACTAATGAATATCCTTGGTCGTAGTGCAGGGATGATGTGGATTATTTATTAAGCTGAGTCTCAGCGATAAAAGTGATGAAAAACCTTTTAAATCATAGAAGATAATAGATTTTATTCTCTACTTGACTCTTCTAATGGATTTCTTGTTCCACTGCAGTTAAACTTGATGTTTATTATATTTTATCAGTTTAACACTGTTGAAGGCTAACGATAAATTATTCTGCATTATCTTAGTCATAATATTTCTTATTGGCCTAGTTGAGCTCACCCTTTTGCTTTCATTGTTCTCTTCAGGATATGAGAACATAGCCGGGACTAGTCGGGGAACGGAGTGACGGTCCAGATGATAGCATTAGTAGTCCTCACTATTCTATGAAATAGTGTGATAATAATTTTATTGAGGACTCCATTTGAGTTGAATAGAAGACAATATTCATTTTAAAACTCTCCGTTTATGTTTTTCGTATTTTACACAATAGTTGTATTATTGAGTTGTATTTGAATTTTGTACCATGTATTTGGCGACTCAAGATGGGTGATGTATGCCTGTTTTGGGGACGTCACATGTAATGTAGAATAGTTTAATTAAACTATAGACTAGTTTAATGAACTGATATGTATCCTTGGTGGCAGATAAAAGTCACTCTTGTAAGATGTAAAGAATAATGTAATTATCATTATTTGTAATGAATAAGGTTATAAGGTATTAGAACTTGGGATTTGAGAATGTATGTTGTTATATTTAGCTATATAATGATGTATGTTTGGAAGGAGATGGAATCGTGACGTACAGAATTCGGGCTTGAAAATAGACCAGATTTCGGGGCATTACAGGAATAACTATTGGATATAGAAAGCGAAATAAATAACCTTTTTATAAAAATAACGGCAAAACTTTTACTGTTAAACTGTTGAAATACCCGGCGATAAAAGTATAGTAATACGCGTTGTTGCACAGTAGCACACGATTTTGCACAATATCTCTGATTATTGATGCTTACGTAGAAGTCACTTAGTTTCATTCAATAATTGCCGCAGTAGTTGGTGCATAGTATCTCATATTATTGATTCAATTATTATCACAGTATCATCTGCACAATATTTTATATTATTAAATTAATAATTGACACGACACAATTATTAGTGTTATTATTTGTATTATTGACAATGTCTAGAAAGTTATGGCGAGGAAATTAGGGGTTAGGTTATTTAATTGCGCGCCAATAAGGAGAAATCTTTATCGGAAAGTACCCTCTTTTCCAGGAACAATCTGGTTATCAATATTGTGAGTTATAATACTAATGATAAATAATTGTCGAAAGATTTTGTGATGCCCCCAAAATAGGTATACATCACCCATTCTGAGTTGCCAAATATATGGTACAGAATACAAATACAAACTTAAATATACAACATGAGCTGCGAGTTTTAATACAAATATTGTCTTCTAGACAGTATTCAAACTCAAAATAAGTCCTCAATACATTTATTATCACACTATTTCACAGAATAGTGAGGACTACTAATGCAAGCATCTGGACCGTCACTCCGTTCCCCGACTAGTCCCAGCTATATTCTCATTTCCTAAAGAGAATAATGAAAGAAAAGGGTGAGCTCAACTAGCCCACTAAGAAATATTATGACTAAGATAATGCATAATAGTTTATCGTTACCCTTCAACAGTGTTAAACTGAAAAAATATAATAAACATCAAGTTTAACTGCAGCGGAACAAGAAATTCATTAGAAGAGTCAAGTAGAGCATGATATCTACTATCTTTTGTGGTTTAAAAGGTTTATCAACAATTTTATCACTGAGACTCAGCTTAATAAATAATCCACATCATCCCTGCACTATAGCCAAGGATATTCATTAGTATCACGACCACAAATTATCCATGAACTACGGGCCAAGGATATTCGTATTTTTATCAATGGTCATGATCATGCCAACAACTGTCCATCAATGCACTACGGGTCAATGAGGACGTTTACCACATCATTTGTAACATTACGGTCATGATTATACCCAATAATCCCTAGTCATAATCATACCAAGTCCATCTATGCACTACGGGCCAAAGATGGCTTTCATAATAATATAAGTATGATGATGATGACAATGATATAAGAATTCAATTAAAAGAAATCAAAGTATAAATTTTAAAGATTAATAATTTAATTTATCAAGAATTCAATAATGTCCAAATTATCAACATGATACTGCTTTGTGGAGTAAAATTCAAGAATAATATTGTATCAAAAAAGATTTGGACTGAAAAGAAATTAATTTTTGTCATGAATAGTACCCCAGATGAATAGTAACTGAGTGAATAGTACCCCGTGAATAGTAACTTCGGGAATAGTAACCCCGTGAATAGTACTCCGACATGAAAAAGTTAAAACTTATCAAGAATGCTCAGAATAATATTTTCATGAAAAGATACTGGATGAAGCATAAATATCAAGGATATTCTACTAATTTCATAGAGTATAGAAGCCAAAACTTTAACAAAACGAGTATAGAATTAGAAATCTGAAACGAAATAATATTACTTACATACTACAGAGTATGGTAGAAAATATTATTTCAAGCGAATATTGAACAAAAATAACATCCCTTACCTTGAAAAGAAGAGTATTCCGACTGGTAAGACGGGGATATTCTTGAAGAAAAATTGCACTATTTTCTACGCTCACGGCTTTCTTAAACTCTAAAGAAATACGCTCAAGATTATAGAAGAATTCTCTGATTCTGGTGTGATTTTCAATTCTAACTAAGCATCCTATTTATAGGAGAATGGAAAGGATACTATTGCGAAGATAAGTTCTTAAACACATATGGTTGTGGAAAGTTCCTAAACACATAAAGTGTGGTAAGTCGATGGACTATACTAAGGTATAGGAATGTTTAGACTGAAAGTGAGTATTTTCAGTAGACTTAGCATTGAAGGTGCTAGAGAAGATTAAGTATTATCGCAAGAAAGATAATGAAGGAAGATGGAAAAATAGGATATTCCAAGTCATCTAGCTATGCTAGATTTCAAAGTTTATTGAACTCGTACTGATATGCACATTTTGAAAAGGAAAGAATTGGTTCAACTTTTGGAACCAATGGATTTTAAAAGAACTATTCTTGGTATGTCTATGCTAATTTGCTTCGACTAGACAAAAATTGATTTGAAATATCAAAATGAATTTTATATCATCAGTGCAATTGATGCAAATATGGTAAAAGGATGGAGTTATTAATGCAATTGAACCTGGTGTTGGATGTGATCTTAGGATCAACCACCAGCTATGGTATGATGTATAATGACGAAGTCATAAACTGACGAAATCCTCAACGTACTGTGAAAAGTACGGTATCATGATGTCATAAAACGTTTTGATGTATTATAAAAGAATTTAAAGAAGTAGTCGATGTCAAGTTGATGTCCAATTTGTTGGTATGGTCTAAGCTAATTATTTTGTCGAAGGCAAATGGTATGTTATGTTTAAAAGAAAATCAAGCTTTCTTTGAAGAAGATATGTCGAGCCAAATTGTTTGGTGCGGAATCTATTAATTAAGTCTGAGGTGAACATACCCCGAAATGGGGTTATACGATGGGTTGATCACCTATGTATGGAAGATGTAGTTTACCTTCTTGGTGATTGTAAACTGACCGTGATAGAAGGGTTTATGGTGAAATGTTGTTAAACCTAGTAAGAGTTCATTGTCGATCTTACCCTTCAGCAAAAGTATGAAATCTTTTAAAGGAATTCTTATATTTCTCGTTATTCATTCTACTTCATAATTCTTGATACGTTATGTGTGACGCCCCCAAAATAGGTCCACACGACCCATTCTGAGTCGCCATATATCACACTATAAAAATCAAATATAAACTTCTTTTATACAATTGTTGAACTGTCGTGCAGAGTACGACAACATATAAGCTGTGAGTTTTAATACAAATATATATAACTCTCGTGGTGCCTTGGCCACAAGACCTTACAATGGTACCTTACATAAAGGTACAATCAGTAATTGTTTTGGAAATTAAAATCTTTGGAAAATACTCAAGGAAACCTTCGTACATGGAAGGCCACGAGCCTAGGTTATGATAGATATCATATGTCCACAGAATTATCCTTGGTTGACCCAAAAGTTCCCAAAGAAAAACAAGAAGATTACTATCATCTTCTTTCCAATGGTGAGTTTTCTCTTGACATATAATTATCTCCGTTGTCTCCAAGTGGAAATTATATTTCAAATAAACTCCAAGATCATATAGGTAGTGCTCGTAGACGTACTCAGCAAGTGAATGTGCACAACCCTGTCTTATGATAACACAAGGTTGTATGTCATTAGACATCTTGTATGATAGCGGCAAAACACCCTTCCAAAGTTGGGTTCACCTTACCCTATTCGGTTCACCAAAATTAAATATCAAATGACGTATACAATACGACACATTTATCTAAAGTTCTCAAGAAAATTATTTTCATACTATTTAGGGAGAACCTCAACATCTATAGACCACCATTCTATTCCCCTGTTATCCCCGCTCGACCCGGTAACACTCTTATTACCTGAAAGGAATTGTGAAGCAAAAAGGGTGAGCACAACTAGCCCAGTAAAGAATATCATGACTAAAGATAATTTGCATCATTAATAGCCTTCATCAGTAATAAATCAGAGATTTAGAACATATGGTAGATGATAAAACTTTTCAACCATAGTTGCAGCGGAACGAGTAATCCATTAGAAGAGTCAAATAAACCATCAGGTCAATTATCTTCTCCACGCTAAAAGTCCACCAATAATGTTTTATCCCTGTAACATCAATCAACAATTCATGTCTACAATCATATGAATAACTCGTAATCATAATTGTGATTCTAAATTCCTCTTCGCACCTAGGACGAAGATAATTTTCATCACCTATCTTCACCTGAAACATCAAAAATTATGGTTATACCAAATCACAATTCTTGCTCATAATCATACTAATAAATTCATATTTGCACTACGGCCAAAGATATACAACTGTATTTTAGAAGAGTCAAGTATAACATGATATCTACGATCTTCTATGAATTAAAAGTGTATAATCAATATTTTATCACTGAGACTCAGCTTAATAAATAATTCACATCATTGAATCATCCCTGCACTACGACCAAGGATATTCATGTAATCATCAATGGTCATGATTATACCGAATAATCCCTTGTTATAATCATACCAATAACTGTCCATCAATGCACTAGGGGTCAATGAGGACTTTTACCATATCATCTATAACATCACGGGTCATGATTATACCGAATGATCCTTGGTCATAATCATGCCAATAAACAGTTCATCTATGTACATAAGCTAAAGATACTCATCAATCAATAACTCATCTTTGCACGTAAGCCAAAGATATACAACTGTAAAACCAATAATCAACAGTCCATCCTTGCACGTAAGCCAAAGATATTCAACTGTAAAACCAATAATCAACAGTCCATCTTTGCACGTAAGCCAAAGATATACAACTGTAAAACCAATAATCAACAGTCCATCTTTGCACGTAAACCAAAGATATACAATTGTAAAACCAATAATCAACAGTCCATCTTTGTACGTAAGCCAAAGATGACTTTCATCACAATATAAGCATGAGGACGATGACAATGACATAATAATTCAATAAAACATGTTCAAGGATAAATTTTAAAGATTTATAATTTAATTTATCCAAAAATCAATAACGTCCAAATTGTCAACATGATACTGCTTTGTAGAGTAAAATTCAAGAATAATATTCATGTACCAAAAATAATTTAGACAGAAAAGAAATATATTTTTCGGGTAAATAGTACCCCGTGAATAGTACTTCGGGAATAGTACCTTGTGAATAGTATCCCGACATGAAAAGTACCCCAAATACCCAAGTGAATAATATCTGGGTGAATAGTAATTTAGGTGAATAGTAACTCGTGAATAGTACTCCGACACGAAAAGTGCCCCAAATACCCGAGTGAATAATACTAGAGTAAATAGTAACCTGGTGAATAGTAACTCATGAATAGTAACTCGTAAATAAAATACCAAATAAAATGATATTTCATGACGATTACAAAAGAAATGATATCTCATACGAGTATAATAGAATATACGAAACTGCAAATGGATTTTCATCCGCCATGCGGTAATCCACGTAAAGAGATCATTTCCACAATTTAATAAGGAATGAATACGAAGGATCATTCACCATGCATGCGGTAATCCACATGGACAGGTTAATCCAACAGAATAATAAAGAATGGAATAACAAAAGAATTCACCATGCATGCGATAGACCGCACAGACAGGTTATTCCAACAGAATAATAAATAACGGAACCAGGTTATACGTAATCCGCACAGACAAGATATTCTAACAGAATAATAAAGAATAGAACCAGGTCATGCGTAATCCGCACAGACAGGATATTCCAACAGAATAATAAAGAATGGAACCAGGTCATGCATAATCCACACAGATAGAATATTCTAACAGAATAATAAAGAATGAAATAACAATAGCTCTCTTCATAAATGCGAAAGAAATAATACCCCTTACTATAATAATAATATTCCTTACCTCAAAAGAAAATTAGATACTGGAATAGTGAGGTATCAGACTTCTCTTCTTCTTTCTCTCTATAATTTCTCTCTATAATAATTGCTCTATAGCTTTAGTGAATTGGTGAGAAATGAAGGAAGAATGAGCTTTTATTTATTGAAAAATATAGTTTCGATAATTGCACGTTTTGGGGCTCGAAATATTACAATATAATACCTTCCTCTTTTTTTCATTTTTAATTTAGTCCTACAAGTATTATCAAACTTGCACCACTTCTCCTAATAGTAAATAATGTGAATCAATAGTTATAATCATTTGAAAATACGAATTACAGTATAGTACCTCTATCTATACCTCTATTTTTAACTTAGTCATGCAAGTATTATCAATCTTGTACCAACTCTCCTAATAGTACAAGAATGTGAATTAATAGTACACATATGTGAACAAATAGTTATAATAATGTGAATTAATAGCAATTAATTACTCATTTATCCGATTAATTACCCGACTGGTCAGTGTAACTTCCAGACATCAATTATTATCGAAATAAATGTCAATTTTTACTAACACTAATAATTCCAACACAATGAAATTATCCATTTCATCTTTAATCAACACGAACTTATTCATCATTAATATTATAACTCACAATATTTAACAACCAGGTCGTTCCCAAGAAAGATGAGACTTTCTAATAAGGATTTCTCCTTATTGACGAGCAATTAGGTAACCAAACTTCTCCTTGAAAAAACTTCTAGACATTGTCAATATTGCAAATAATAATATGCATAACTTTGCCGTCTCAATTATTGATTAAATAATATAACATATTATACAGATCATACTGTGACAACAATTAATTCAATAATATGAGAGATATGATGCAGCAATTACTGTAGCAATAATTGAGTATAACTGCGTGACTTCTTACGTAAGCATCAATAATCAATACCGTTTGCTACTATGCAATCACGCGTATTACTGTACTTTGACTACCGAGTAGTTCAACAGTTTTAATGGTAACACTTTCGCTGTTATTTTTATAAAAAGATAATTCTATCATTTTCTTACTACGACAATACTTCCATTGTGGGGTCCACCAATGATTGTGCCGTCGTACAGATATTCCCCGACCAAACGAATATTTTATAACAACTTGCATTCTTTGCAAAATTTTCACATATCACCCTTAACTTTAACCCTTTCTCAATTTAACCATTTACTAAATAAAATAATAATTATAAGAAAATTGAATACTTTCATTTCATAATTTTGGGATCTCACAATCTCCTCTCCTTATGAAATTTTGCCCTCGAAATTTACGTACGTACTTGGTATTCGAAGAGGTGAGAATACCTTGCTTTCTTTACGAATTGTACCTTCCCGGTTATATCCTCTGTATTATGATTTTTCCATTGCTCATCTCCTGTGTTTCAAATATCATTCTAGAATATATCTTCAAAACAAAGGTCAATTGACATATCACAAATTGTCAACTTATCAAGTAAAAATTTCAACTTAGGTAAGTCACACACTAGCGAAGTATATTACTCGTCTCTCCCCTCCTAGTTCTAGACTCATATCTCCAGCGACCATATCCCTAAGCTCTGATACCATTTGTGACGCCCCCAAAATAGGTCCACACGACCCATTCTGAGTCGCCAGATAACGCGCTATAAAAATCAAATATGAACTTCATTTATACAACTGTTGAACTATCGTCCAGTGTATGACAACAGATAAGTTGTGAGTTGTAATACAAATATATATAACTCTCGTGGTGCCTTGACTACAAGACCTTACAATGGTACCTTACATAAAGGTACAGTCAATAATTATTTTAGAAATTAAAATCTTTGGAAAATACTCAAGGAAACCTTCGTACATGGGAGGCCATGCGTCTAGGTTATGATAGATATCATATGTCCATAGAATTATCCTTGGTTGACCCAAAAGTTTACAAAGAAAAATAAGAAGATTACTATCATCTTCTTTCCAATGGTGAGTCTTCTCTTGACATATAATTATCTCCGTTGTCTCCAAGTGAAAATTATATTTCAAACAAACTCCAAGATCATATAGGTAGTGCTCGTAGATATACTCAGCAAGTGGATGTGCACAACCCCTGTCTTATAATAACACGAGGTTGTATGTCATTAGACATCTTGTATGATAGCGACAAAACACCCTTCAAAAGTTGGGTTCACCTTATCTTATTCGGTTCACCAAAATTAAATATCAAATGACATATACAATACGACACACTTATCTAAAGTTCTCAACAAAATTATTTCCATACTATTTAGGGAGAAACTCAACAGCTATAGACCACCGTTCTATTCCCCTGTTATCCCCGCTCGACCCGGTAACACTCTTATTACGTGAAAGGAATTGTGAAGCAAAAAGGAGCACAACTAACCCAGTAAAGAATATCATGACTAATGATAATTTACATCATCAATAGCCTTCATCAGTAATAAATCAGGGATTTAGAACATATAGTAGATGATAAAACTTTTCAACCATAGTTGCAGCGGAACGAGCAATCCATTAGAAGAGTCAAATAGACCATCAGGTCTATTATCTTCTCCATGTTAAAAGTCCACCAATAATGTTTTATCCCTGTAACATCAATCAACAATTCATGTCCACAATCATATGAATAACTCGTAATCATAATTGTGATTCTAAATTCTTCTTCGCACCTAGGACGAAGATAATTTTCATCACCTATCTTCACCTGAAACATAAAAAATTATGGTTATACCAAATCACAATTCCTGCTCATAATCATACTAATAAATTCATCTTTGCACTACAGCCAAAGATATACAACTGTATTTTAGAAGAGTCAAGTAGAGCATGATATCTACTATCATCTACGAATTAAAAGTGTATAATCAATATTTTATCGCTGAGACTCAGCTTAATAAATAATCCACATCATCGAATCATCCATGCACTACAAACCAAGGATATTCATGTAATCATCAATGGTCATGATTATACCGAATAATCCCTTGTTATAATCATACCAATAACTGTCCATCAATGCACTATGGGCCAATGAGAACTTTTACCATATCATCTATAACATTACGGGTCATGATTATACCGAATGATCCCTGGTCATAATCATGCCAATAAACAGTTCATCTATGCAAATAAGCCAAAGATACTCATCAATTAATAGTTCATCTTTGCACGTAAGCCAAAGATATACAACTGTAAAACCAATAATCAACAGTCCATCTTTGCACGTAAGCCAAAGATATACAACTGTAAAACTAATAATCAACAGTCCATCTTTGCACGTAAGCCAAAGATATACAACTGTAAAACTAATAATCAACAGTCCATCTTTGCACGTAAGCCAAAGATGACGTTCATCACAATATAAGCATGAGGATGATGACAATGACATAATAATTCAATAAAACAAGTTCAAGGATAAATTTTAAAGATTTATAATTTAATTTATCAAGAAATCAATAACGTCCAAATTGTCAACATGATACTGCTTTGTAGAATAAAATTCAAGAATAATATTCATGTACCAAAAATAATTTGGACAGAAAAGAAATATATTTTTCGGGTAAATAGTACCCCATGAATAGTACCCCGTGAATAGTACATCGAGAATAGTACTTCATGAATAGTACCCCGACATAAAAAGTATCCCAAATACCCGAGTGAATAATATCTAGGTGAATAGTATTTTGGGTGAATAGTAACCCGTGAATAGTAACTCGTGAATAGTAATTCGACACGAAAAGTGCCCCGAATACCCGAGTGAATAATACTAGAGAGAATAGTAACCGGGTGAATAGTAACTCATAAATAAAATACCAAATAAAATGATATTTCATGACGATTACAAAAGAAATGATATCTCATACGAGTATAATAGAATATACGAAACTGCATATGGATTTTCATCCGCCATGCGGTAATCTACGTAGAAAGATAATTTTCACAATTTAATAAAGAATGAATACGAAGGATCATTTACCATGCATGCGGTAATCCACATAGACAGGTTATTCCAACAGAATAATAAAGAATGGAATAATAGAAGAATTCAACATGCATGCGATAGACCGCATAGACATGTTATTCCAACAGAATAATAAATAACGGAACCAGGTCATGCGTAATCCGCACAGACATGATATTCCAACAGAATAACAAAGAATGGAACCAGGTCATGCATAATCCGCACAGACATGATATTTAAACAGAATAATAAAGAATGAAACCAGGTCATGCGTAATCCGCACAGACAGGATATTCCAACGGAATAATAAAGAATGGAATAACAATAGCTCTTTTCATGAATATGAAAGAAATAATACCCCTTACTATAATAATAGTATTCCTTACCTCAAAAGAAAACTAGATATTAGAATAGTGAGGTAGCAGACTTCTCTTCTTCTTTCTCTCTATAATAATTGCTCAATAGCTTTAGTGAATTGGTGAGAAATGAAGGAAGAATGAGCTTCTATTTATAGAAAAATATAGTTTCGATAATTGTACATTTTAGGGCTCGAAATATTACAGTATAATACCTTCCACTTTTTTTTTTGTTTTTAATTCTGTCCTGCAAGTATTATCAAACTTGCACCACCTCCCCTAATAATAAATAATGTGAATCAATAGTTATAATCTTGTGAAAATACTAATTACAGTATAGTACCTCCATCTATACCTCCATTTTTAACTTAGTCATGAAAGTATTATCAATCTTGCACCAACTCCCCTAGTAGTACCAGAATGTGAATCAATGGTACACACATGTACATAAATAGTTATAATAATGTGAATTAATAGCAATTAATTACTCATTTATCCGATTAATTACCCGACTGGTCAGTGTAACTTCCAGACATCAATTATTATCAAAATAAATGTCAATTTTTACTAACACTAATAATTCCAACACAATGGAACTATCCATTTCATCTTTAATCAATACGAACTTATTCATCATTAATATTATAACTCACAATATTTAACAACCAGGTCGTTCCCAAGAAAGAGGGGGCCTTTCAATAAGGATTTCTCCTTATTGGCGCGTAATTAGGTGACCAAACCTCTTCTTGACAAAACTTCTAGACATTGTCAATATTACAAATAATAATATGAATAACTTTGATGTCTCAATTATTGATTAAATAATATAACATATTATACAGATGATACTGTGACAATAATTGAATCAATAATATGAGAGATATGATGCAGCAATTACTGTAGAAAATAATTGAGTATAACTGAGTGACTTCTTACGTAAGCATCAATAATCAATACCGTATGCTATTATGCAACTACACGTATTACTGTACTTTTACTACCAGGTAGTTCAACAGTTTTAACGTTAACACTTTCGCCGTTATTTTTATAAAAAGATAATTTTGTCATTTTCTTACTACGACAATACTTCCATTGTGGGTCCACCAATGATTGTGCCGTCGTACGGATATTTTCCGACCAAACGAATATTTTATAACAACTTGCATACTTTGCAAATTTTTCACATATCACCCTTAACTTTAACCCTTTCTCAATTTAACCATTTACTAAATAAAATAATAATTATAAAAAAATTGAATACTTTTATTTCATAATTTCAGGATCTCACATTATGAAGGCAAGAGAATGTTTGAAAGATTAGGACTCCTTTGAAGAGAAGTTGAGAAGAAGAGTAAGCTAAAATTTTGAGGACAAAATTCTGTGAAGAAGGGGTGAATGTGATGACCCGGGTATGGGTGCGATTTTAAGAAATTCTAAGGACGGAATTTTTATAAGGGGGAAGGACGTGACAACCCGGAAAATTGAATTGTCCAGAAATTTAAGTTTAAAGAATTAGTTATTAATAAAATTAATTTTTATTAATACTATTATGTGTTATGTGTTTATTAATCGTTCTAGAACCTAGGATGATTATAAGTTGGGAGTATTCGGGCTACTAGGTAGACTGAACAAGTAAGAATTTTCAAGACAAAAATAAAATTATTCCGGGAACAAAAATATTTTCGGAAAAAAAGACGAAATTGGCACTATTCACCTGACGAAACCTAAGGGTTAGGGTTTGAATAACCTATGCTATTTTGAGAGTTCGGTATGTCGAAATGACATTCCGTCGAAAGATTTGATGATAATATATTATGAAAAGTTAAATAAGCCGATAAAAGTTTTTCTCGAAAAACGCACAGAAATCGGACGAAATAAAAATAGCGAAAAGTATTGTTATATACTTTTCATACGTTTAGCTACGTTAGGGGAAAACGTGAAGAAAAATGCTTAACGTCAAAACATGTTATTCAATTTTTCGGAGTTCCAAAGAATTCGTAAAAGTTAGACTGTAGAGGAAAGACGAAATATCTAAAAATATTTGGATTCCGAGAATAGCAGTTTTTCGAACTAGCGGACGAATTTCGCAAGACGGAAGCACGAAGCTTGCAAGGGAAGCTTCATGAATAGTAAGGAGGTGGAAGTAAGGTGGTGTGAATAGTGACTTTAGGGGTGCGATGACTATTTTGCCCCTAGCCTAGAAAATCTATAAAAGGAGAGCTTATTTCATTTGTTGGTGATTTTGAAAATCACCAACACTTGAGAAAGAGAGAGAGAGTGGGAGAGAGATTTTGGATGGGAAGAAAAAGGAAGATGAAAAGCTAGCACGTGTACAAACTTTGTCCGACTGGAGAAGATTAAAGAAGAAATATAATCTGAAACCTAACCCTAAGTAATTTTTCTTTAAGTTTCTATGTTTAAAACATAGCTTAATGAGAATAAGAAGTAAGAGATGTTAAGAATAGTTTCATAGGGTTGAAATAATGAGAAAATGAAGAACTAAGAATTAGGAGTTTAGGTTATAAATTTCTTAAGGAAGTATAAGATTCGTAATGAGTTTGAATGATCCGAATGTATCATTTGAACAATTCGGTGATATTAGTAAGGAATGATGTTTTATAACGTAAAATTCCAAGGAAAAGTTAAATCGTAATCAAAATGTCGATTAAAAATGAAGAACGAGCGAAGAACGCGAAGAACGCGAAGAACACGAAGAATGTTGTTAATGGACAAATTTAAAACCCTCGTAGTTTAATTGTTGTTGATGGACAAGTTTAATACCATCGTGTATAAGTTAGTTGCTTACTACTTCGTTAGGAACGGTAGAAGTGTTCATGAAGAACGGATTAAACTTTGTTATAACGAAGTAATGACAAAAATTTTGTAAAAATGAATGAGAAGTAGAAAGTATATAGATGAACCCGAATGAGTAGGGTTTCATAAAAATGTAAGAGAACATAGAAAATGTGAGTCGTGGACTCAAGAACGAATGAGTTCTGAGTTCAGATAACCGAATTTTGGACGAACGGACGAAGAATGTTAATAACATAAAATAAACGAAGGATGAAAGCTAAGCCAATTGAATGGCATGTTAACGGATTCAGAATAAAGTTCTGTCAGAGGGAAGTTGAAGTATGTAAGATAAGGAAGAGAATGTCTTTGGAACGACCTCGTTCTGAGCTATAACGAATAAGATATGCGATTTCAAAGTAAGCGTCTCAAACTAGTTAAAGACTTAGAAAAATTTTCGAATGTTAATGCTTGGCACTGCAGTTCCAGCTATGCCTTGGGAGGCAGCGTTGCAGCGCTAACCCGGCCCATTAGCTACTGCTGAGTGGCGCCGCAACGCGAGAGTTAGTGAGGAGTTTGGCGCCGCAGCGCCAAACCGAGGGAGAAGGTGACGTAGGCTCGCGCCGTAGCGCCACAGGAAGAGAAGGACACGGCGCCGCAGCGACGGTGCAGAGCAATGCCCAGTGATGAGCATTTAATTGCTCAATTACTGGGGGATGTGCAAGAAAGAAATATGAACATTTAGTTCACCTAAAATAACACTTCAACGTGTGATTTAAACATTTAGTAAAGGTTGAACGGAAAGATTTAACGGGATTAAAAGACGAAGAATGTAAAGGCTTGATTACGTAATCGATATCCGGGGACCGTAGTCGCGATGAAACGAGCGTGTGGGGTTGCTATGATTGTGATTCCTTAGATGATGAGTGACGAGAATGATGTATAACATTTTGATGTTATGATGCCGTATTGGGAGTTAAGCGTAAAGCGTATAGACGCTATTAATGCAACATAGTTGCGATGAACGATCAGTCTTAGCATACAACGAACCGTATGGCCTTGACATTAAGAAAGAATATGAACATGGGGTTCATGGGATGGATAACGAGAAGTGAAGAGATGAGTAACGTGAATGCGGATTACGTAAACGATTTTCGTGAAACGTATTCACGTCGGACGAACGTTCTAAGTGTACAATGGTTGTATGACTTAGACATTGATGAAGGTAGTAAGTAAGATATGAATTATCATGAAAGCAATAATGTGTAACACCCCTTTCCCGAAAAGGAAAGGGAGGTCACGTGCAAAGCACTAATAACTTAAAAATATTAATAGTGATATCCATCAATGAAGTACTAAATTCAATTCTCCAACTAGAGTCAAAATAACCAAAACCAAAAATTGAATCAACCTAGATGGTCAAAAACAACTCTCTCATCACAGTAGCCCTGAATCACCCCTGCAAACCTGTCGGAAGAAAAATACAGCATGAGCCAATTGTCCAATACGGATATAAATATACAAAAGATATACAACTAATATACTAAAACCACTAAGACAAAATACTGAACAAAGCCTCAAGTGTAAATACTGACGAAAATATAATCTCCAAAGATCTGAATAGAATATATCTAAATCAACAGAATTGACAAAACTAATAGAAGAATAAAGAAATAATGAACTAAAGTAACTAACTCAATGAATTGAATTGAACAGGAACAAACAAAATTAATACAATGAAATAATAGGCTTAATCAAATGGTTTGGTGTTATTTCATACCGAATGACCTCAGAAATATACATTGCCACACAGGCAAGTAAAAACAATGCCACACATGCAAGTCAAAATAATGCCACATAGGCAAGTCAAATGATGCCACACAGGCAAATCAAAATAATGTCACACAAGCAAGTCACACATTGGATCGCAAATCCAAATGTATGCAAATCGGATAGGTGTGTTTGGCACAACATCACAAATCCACAAAACAAAAAACTAGGGTTAACCCATATCCCTCCCACAACAAAACACCAAATGGCCCACTTCCTCCAGAGCCCAAAACGGAGATGTGGTGGACTAATCACACTACCACGGAAAGTGTCATGCCTCTCGTGCCAAGACGACATGCCTGTGGTACCCCCACAGGTGGTTATAGCTCAGGTATAACCTACGGTATATTCTAATAAAAATACCATGTCACAGCACATGCGACATAATCCCAACAAAAGGGTTCACTACAAAAAAACAGATCATTGCTGACGGACAATGTCGTCGCCAATGACCACATTGCCATCGGAAATGAGGTCATTGGCGACGGCACTGTTCGTCGCTTGTCCCGTCGCCTTATGGGTCATCGCCCCTGGCTCCCGTCGCTCGTCGTCGGCAAGAGGGTCATTACCGACGGTGTCATTGTCGACGGTCGACCGTCGGCAAAGTGGCATTGGCGATGAATAGCCCGTCAGTACTTTTCCCCCAAAAAATTAAAAAAGTTATTACCGATGGCATAGCCGTCGCCAATAATCCTCAATGCCCGTCGCCAATGAGTTTTTTAGAAACAAAAAAATTTAAAAAAAAAATACAAAATACTCATGTTCATTTACATATATATAATTATACCTGTTATAAACTAGAGAAAAATTATAAGAATTCTTCACGAACGCATATTAATAACAATAATAACTTTTGCTATAACAACCATCAATGTAATCATAAACAATCAAAATATAGTTATATACATGTACCATCAACCTAACTAGATTCTAAACTCTAGTCTGTACAACTCAAAAGCTGTTTAAATATACATATGTGAAAGTCAAAATATAAACATAATGGGTACTACAACCCAAGATCAGGAATCTTAGTATCACCATCGCTGCCCGGTCCCACATACTGTCCCACCGCCGGTTTGACTGTCGGTCCCACCCTCAATAGTCTCATCAGTTGTCCGGCGATCATCACCATTTCCACCGTGGGAATCACCTATGCTGCAGCCTCCACCCGCTGAAGTCTCATCAACAAGGCCCTACAATATTAAAATATTAATAACGAATTCAAAAATAGAGCATATTTAAGTTAGTTTTGTTTGTGTTCTTATTCATGTTGAGTTTTGCAAACTGGGTGATAACTCGGATTTCGTACGTTAGAATTGAGTCCCGTAAGTTCTAACATGTGTCAAATACCTACGCGGTGCTATGTGTGTGTTTGCATGTCGTTCGGACGGTCGACACGGGTTTTGAACTTTTTTTTGGCTTTTTGCCTAAGTGTTGGCGAGTTTTGTAAACTGGGCGATAACTCGGCTTTCGTACGTCGGAATCTAGTCTCGTAAGTTCTAACACATGTCAAATACCTACGTGGTGCTATGTGTGTGTTTACGTGTCATTCGGACGGCCGACACGGGATTTGAACTCATTTTTGGCTTTTTGCCTAAGTGTTGGCGAGTTTTGCAAACTGGGAAATAACTTGGATTCTGTACGTCGGAATCGTATCCCGTAAGTTCTAACGCGTGTCAAATACTTACGCGGTGCTATGTGTGTGTTTGTGTGTCGTTCGGACGGCCGACGCGAGTTTTGAACTCTTTTTTGGCTTTTTGCCTAAGTGTTGGCGACTTTTGCAAACTAGGCGATAACTCAGATTTCGTACGTCGGAATCGAGTCCCATAAGTTTTAACGAGTGTCAAATACCTACGCGGTGCTATATGTGTGTCTGCGTATCGTTCGGATGACCGACGCGGGTTTTGAACTCTTTTTCGGCTTTTTGCCATAGTGTTGGCGAGTTTTACAAACTGGGCGATAACTCGGCTTCCGTACGTCGGAATTGAGTCCCGTAAGTTCTAACACGTGTCAAATACCTACGCGGTGCTATGTATGTATTTGCTTGTCATAGCAATACAATTACAAATTACAATTATAAATTACATAAATTAAATAAAGAAATACAGAATTTAATTGTTTTTACCTGTCGAATATGTGGTGGGAAGATGTTGGCCAAGACAACTGCACAAACGTGGATGGCCTCCTCCCGTACTATACCCATGAGGTCATCAACGACAGCTGTAGGATCTATAGAGTCGTGGACAACCTCCTGATCCAGCTGGTAGATCCGCTTGCGTGATGGTGCGCCTGACTGCACAACACCGCTTGCCATGCACCCCTCTATAATCCGCCGGAAGAAGTCATCGGATAATGAAGGGCCGGCACCCGATCCACTCGCACCACTACCTCTAGTGGGTGGGTGTCGTCGAGATCTCGCAGCAGGGACTAGGGTGTAAGCTAGGACATGGGGAATGCCCACAACTCTACCCTTCTTTGGTCCCCCTGTAGCCTGCAGCCAATCCTCTATATCCTCATCGACACGCGTAGACTCGGATACTGGAGTGTCACCTCTCTGGCTGCTCCGGGCCACTGCAAGATCCTCGAACCTCCGCTGAAAAAAAACACATTAGTAGATGATACGCAAAGAATAAAATGAAATAAAACAAAAGAATATCTGAATTTTAAAAATATACTAATTAAGATAATTACATAACTTACAGCAATGCGTTCTGCCTTAGGTGAGATGTAACCACCGTCACCTTTCTTTTGGTGGGCGTGCCACCAAAACTCCAAGCGGGAGGGTGCATGCTTTAAACTCACCTCGAGTCTCTCCCGGTACAGGTCGTACGACTGAGACCCAGTGCAGTGTGGGAGACGACTCTGCTGTCGGGTAGTTGAACGTTGTGCCGACATCTTCTTGAAGGCCTCGCCGTCCCAAATGCTGCACATCTGGTCCCACACTACAGCAGATATAAAATCTGGCCGGACATCCTTAAGTGTCTGCAGAACAGTCATGCCATGGGCTTCCTGCCCGTCCTCAAAACGATAATATCTCTGCACATTACAAATTAAGAAGCTTAGTATACAACATAAATCAAAGAGGTAACAATATATTCAACTGGAATATAAAACTAGCATATGAATGATTGACATCCTACCCTAAACTCATCAATAATCAGTTGCCGTGTGCGGTCATCCACATCCGCCCACCTCATCCACGGGCTTGAGAATCGGTTGCGGACGATCCCAAGCAATGTGTTCCTTGGCGTGGCGTAAAGGATACTACAATTGAAATTAATACATTGCAAATTACAATGAATATATAAGAACTAAATACTTATGTTATATTAATACTATATAGGATTATGAAATTAATTACCTATGAGTCCCAACACGACATATAAGCGGCGCCTGGGGGGAATCCCTAGCAAGCCACGTGCTAGTCCGCACGGAGGCCTACGTCGATCCCCTATGTAGTGAAAACATCAATATTTATATAAACGAATATAATGTCAATACAATATAAAATAAAAAAAATAAGATGTATCCCAATAAAATATGTAATTATACCTGACGATCCGGCCTGATCATCACGCGTAGAATCGCCACTGCCCCCACGACCTGCACGCCCACCGCGATCGCCATGTGGTGTGTGTGCCATATGTATGTATACTGTCTAATCATAAAAAAATATTATTAAACATTCGTAAATACTATATTTGAGCACAATAACAAAGAGGATAACATACAGATACAACTAAAAGAATGCAACCTAAATAGTAACCTAAAAGCATACAGCATAAATAGTAACACCTTTAGTAGATTAATATAAGTTGAAGATAATGATTGCACTACTACAAACTATTACATTTGAATACAAATAAAAGGACTCAAAGAGTACATACTCCTAATCATTTATATCGTCAAAGCCATCAATATCAGAATTGTCATCTTCAAGCAATAGATCTTTACTATCGTTGTCATCACCATCTTCGTCGTCCTCAACGATTTCTTCAATTATATCTACCTCCTCAACAACATCGTCTTCACTTTCGACAGCGACAACATCATCCTCTTCTTCACTAGACTCACTAATAATTGTTACATCAGCAGGTGTGACACTAGTAGACTCGACTTGTAAAGGTTCATCGTCTGGACGAGGAGTTGTGCCTTAAAAACCACGGGCACTAGTGGTTACAACAGCATGCCATAGGCTTGCAGGGGTCTTAACACTCCGCGCATAGTACACCTGTGTTGCTTGACTTGCTAAAATAAAAGGCTTGTCCATACCACTCATCAGTCTTATTTTTGACTTAACGTTAACAGTCACCCGTCCTGATTTTTTATCTACTTTAACTCCATCCTCAACATCAAACTAATGACAATTGAAGCAAACTAATTCTTTATGACCCTAATATTTGAGCACGACAACTTCTAGCAATCGTCCATACCAGTCATCCCAAATGCTATCGTAGCAGCTACCTTTCACCACAACACCAGAATCAGCAGAAGCGACTTTCCCAATATCGCAACACTTAAATCTGTAACCATTGACAATGCAGCATGTATAAGCATCTACAGATCTTTCAGGGCCATCGACTATAAGCTTTAGCCGATTGTCAGCTAACTCATCTGTGAGGACCTAACGTACATTAACACAACATATTCTAAAGTTAATTACGCCATAAGAATAAATCTATGATGGTAGATTCATTGAACTTGTAAAGGTTAGACTTACATGATCTTTAAACCATTGCACAAATTCTCCATTTCTCAAATTTTGCAAATCCCCATTCGATATACTCAGATTCGCTTCACGTACTTCAGCATCATATTGACTGCAACACAGTTATATACTCAATGTATTTGTAAAGGAACTTGACACAATTACACCAAACATATATAGTTATGACTACTTACTTAATGTATGGAGCTACTACATTTATGTTGACAAGTGCATACAATGCGGCAGCTGCATACTCACTATCGGTCAAGAATCGCCTTTTTTTACCACTGAATGGGCGTACAGGATGACTAAAGGCCGTTAATTCTCTATTTTCGTCGTGCGCAACAGCCTGATTCCGACGTAAGCGATTGTGCTTCGTCTGAACATTCGGCTCAAAGTACAACGAGCAAAAATTAACAAATTCATCCATAACATTCCTTTCAGCAATTGACCCCTCTACACGGGCTCTATTCTTCATCTTTTGCTTTAGACGTCGCATATACCTATGTGATATATAGATTAGCAAAAAAGATTGAACATTTTATCGTATTAAAAATATTAATGTCATTACCTCTCAAATGGATACATCCATCTATATTGTACGGGACCGCCAAACTTAGCTTCGTATGGCAAGTGAATAGGTAAATGCTCCATTAAATTAAAAAACGATGGGGGAAGATCATTTCTAACGTGCACATTATTTCCATTATCTGCATCTCCATTTTATACATGTCTTTGAGCTGAAGCTCCATCAAGCATAGATCTCTGAAGAAATTAGAAAGCTCTATCAGTGCTTCAACCACACGTTTCGGTAACAAGTCGATAAATGCCACAGGGATCAACTTCTGCATGAATACGCGACAATCATGACTTTTGAGACCCCGAAACTTCAACTCTTCGACTTTACAACACCTTGCTATATTCGAAGAATATCCATCGAGGAGCTTCAGTCCACTGATCCAATTACATATCAATATAAACTGTTTCCTGGTCAAAGTATATTCAGCTTTAGGCATGACCGTCTTACTACCCTCCTGATACAACCACAGGTCTTCCCTAATGTTCATTTCTACCAAATCAAGCCTCGACTTGTTGTTGTCCTTTGTTCTACCACTGGCATCTATGACTGTATAAAAAATGTTATCAAATACGTTCTTCTCAGTATACATCGGGTCTATACAATGACGGATACAGAGTGTAGCCCAATAAGGCAGGTCAAAGAACATGGATCTGTGTGTCTAGTTGTGAACCTTGCCGTAACCATAAGCTCGCTCCAATATGTGATTCTTCCTTGGAGGTGGAAACTTCAAACGACTAATCCAACTCAACACTGCTGACCCAGAAAGACGGCCAGGTACTTGATGTTTCTCTATTTTTTGATTGAATTCTCTACTCATCCGTCGGAATCGATGTTTAATCGGTAAAAACTATCTGGATGTTGCAAAGAAACTCATTTTCCCCCCATGTTTGAGCCGCATAGCTTTAACTGACCCCATACACACGGGACATGGCAAGCCCCCGTGAGTCAACCATCCACTGATCATTCCTAACGACGGGAAGTCATTTATTGTCCACAGTAAAGCTGCCCTCATGTCAAAGTTCTGCTTAAGAGATACATCATAAGTTTGAACCCCTTTTTCCCACAACATCTTCAACTCATCAACTAACGGCCTGAGGTATACATTGATGTCTTTACTCAGACTTTTATCACCCGAAATCAGTAAAGGCATGAACATATAGGGATCTTTCATGCACATCGAAGTCGGGAGGTTATACACCACAATAATCACCGGCCAAGTTGAGTAGGGCTTTGTGTAAGGCCCGTTAAACGGATTAAACCCATCCGTAGCAAGTCCAAGCCTAACATTGCGAACCTCTTCAGCAAACAAGGGGTGCTTGTTATCAAAATTTTTCCACTCAAGCCCATTTGTCGGGTGCGTCAGTTGACCTTCAACTATGACCCGTGTAGAGTGCCACCTAATATCCTCGGCGTTATGTGTTGACATGAACAACCGCTAAAGCCTCGGGGCAATGGGAAAGTAACGTAAGATCTTTCTCGGCACGTCTTTTCCCTTTTTCTTGCGTTGTTCACAGTATCTACTTGCACCACAAATATCACATGACCTCTTATCTTTATTGACACCACCGTAATACAACATACAGTCATTCTCACAAGCATCAATCTTCTCTTACCCTAGACTAAGCCTTTTGACCATTTTCTTCACATCATTGTATGACTCCGGTAACTTATTGCCTGTAGGTAAGCACTCCATCACAATGCTTAACAGTTCATTAAAACCTCTCTTACTACAGTCATGCTCGTTCTTGAAGTGTAAAAACTTAGTCACGGCAGATAAAACGGTGTGCTTTTCGTGCCCGTCATACAGTGGCATCGCTGCTTCATGCAATAACTCATAGAAACCCTTAGCCCCATCATTCGGCTCTTGCTCGACGCTACTGCCATCCCTGTCTATATTCCACTGGAAGTATGAACTAGCAGCTTCGACTATCATGTTAGTACAGTCAAAGGTTTTGTCACCTCCGGATTTCGATTCTGATTTATGTTCATCCAACCAGGTTTCCCCATAATAGATCCATGTCGTATAACCCTGCTTGAACCCATACGCAAATAAGTCGCACATGACATCACTCCTTTCCTTCCACACTTCATTCACACACCTCTTACAAGGACATCTGATCTCATCGCCGTTGCCTTGCTCAAACGCAAAGTTGAGAAACTGTTCAACCCCACTACGATACTCAGAGCTAAGCACACTCCAATCAGTGGCTACCCTACGTTCCATCCAACTTCGATCAACAGACATCTCGGACAACTGTCTGCTATATATATGGAAAGTCAGACAAACACAATCAAGTCCCCAAGTTAATGTATATGCAAGCTTATGCGTTTCCTAACTTCATCTCCCACTTTAACGGGTTAGGCTTCTATCCCATTCCCGGATGTGTCGCCTCACTGATGCCAATAACTTGAACACATCTTTATATTTTTCAGAAATTTCAGCAGCACCTCCCCATGGTCTTCAAGTACACGAAATAGACTAACACATCGTAGTTGTAAGACCCCAACTTTTATAAATAAAGATGAATTTTCTATAAATATCATTTTTGAATATTATGGAGTTAATTTGATATAATGTTATAGTTGTGAGTAATATTTATAAATTTTACAAAGTACGCAAGTGGTTATATAATATTCGATTGGTCGGAGAATATTCGTTTTAACAAGGAATATTCGTACAACGGCACAATCATTGGTAGACCCCACAACGGAATTATTGTCAGATTGAGAAAACGATAAAAATATTTTATTAAAAATAACGGCAGAAGTTTTACCATTGATACTGTTGAACTACTCGGTAGTAAAAGTACAGTAATACGTGTGGTTACATAGTAGCACACGGTATTGATTATTAATGCTTATATGAGAAGTCACTCAATTTGATTCAATTATTGTCAGTTAATAATATGAATTATTTAGCGATAATAAAGTTTTGTTTTATTCGTATTATTAACGTAATAAAACAAAAATATCTTTTTATATAAAACAGAATACTTTATTAAAGTTATTCTATAAATAGAATATATTATATTTTATTTAAAAGATTTTTCTTTAAATATGGACCGTCAGATTAAAGTAATCAATCTGGACCGTTCATGAATTAGTTACTATGCATTCTATTTTTCTATAAATAGCAGCTCATTCCTTCATTATTTCTTACGAATTCACTGAACTCTAGAGAGAGAAACTATAGAGAGAAACTATAGAGAGAGAAAAGAAAAGTATTCTGCTACTTAACTACTTCCTTATTTCAGTTCTTCTTTAAAACGGTAAGGGGTGTTATTCTTTCTTATTCATGAAGAGAACTGTTGTTATTCCATTTCTTATTATTCTGTTAGAATAACCTGTACACCCGGTCTACCATATACTTAGTGACATTCTTCTGTTATTCTGTTGGAACATCCTGTCTGTGTGTTTTACATCGGACATGGTTCTATTTTTTATTATTATTCTGTTGGAACATTCTGTCTGTGCGTTTACGCCGGACCTAGTTCCATTATTTATTATTCTGTTGAAATATCCTGTCTGTGCGTTTACGCCGGACCTAGTTCAATTATTTATTATTCTGTCGGAATATCTTGTCTGTGCGTTTACGCCGGACCTGGTTCCATTATTTATTATTCTGTTGGAATAACCTGTCTGTGCGGTCTATCGCATGCCGGGTGATTTCTTTTGTTATTCCATTCTTTATTATACTCAGTTGGTTAAGTTTTAACTTCTATACTCCATGAAATTAGTGGAATATCCTTGATAATTGCGGTTCATCCAGTATCTTCTCATGAAAATATTCTTCTAAGCATTCTTGAATTTTACTCCACAAAACAGTATCATGTTAACAATTTGGACGTTGTTAATTCTTGGATAAATTAATTCTTGAACTTGTTTTATTGAATTCTTATATCATTGTCATCATCCTCATGTTTATAAAATGTTGAAAGTCATCTGTGGCCTGTAGTGTATAGATGGACTTGGTATGATTATGACCAGGGATTATTCGGTATAATCATGACCGTAATGTTACAAATGATGTGGTAAAAGTCCTCATTGGCCCGTAGTGCATTGATGGATAGTTGTTGGCATGATCATGACCATTAATGAATACACGAATATCCTTGGCCGTAGTGTAGAGGTGATTCGATGATGTGGATTATTTTATTAAGCTGAGTCCCAGCGATAACAATGTTGAAAAACCTTTTAAATCATAGAAGATAGTAGATTTTATTCTCTACTTGACTCTTTTAATGGATTGCTTATTCCGCTGCAGTTAAACTTGATGTTCGTTGTATTTTATCAGTTTAACACAGTTGAAGGCTAATGGTGATTTATTCTGCTTTATCTTAGTCATAATATTTCTTACTGGGCTAGTTGAGCTCACCCTTTCTTTCACTGTTCTCTTCAAGAAATGAGAATATAGCTGGGACGAGTCAGGGAATGGAGTGATGGACCGGATGATAGTATTAGTAGTCCTCACTATTCTATTAAATAGTGTGACAATAATTGTAATGAGGACTCCTTTTGAGTTTGTGTAGTCTCTAGTAGACAATAATTGTATTCAAACTCACAGTTATGTTTTGTCGTTTTGTACACGACAGTTGTATTAGTAAGTTGTATTTGTATTCTGAACCATGTATCTGACGACCCAAGATGGGTGATGTATACCTAATTTTGGGGGCGTCACAGTTGGTATCAGAGCCATAAGTAAAGAGCCCCGAGTCTCTCGCTGGTGACTTCCTGTTAATGGGGGATGCACCGAAGCCAAACTCTCCGTAGGGTACGCCGTTCTGCGGTGGCAAACTGATAGGTACCAATATGAGGTGCTGTCTACTGATGGGACATTTGTCACAGTTGGTATCAGAGCTTAGGGATACGATCCCTGGCTAAGATGTGAGAATAGAACTAGGAGGGGAGAGACAGGGAATTCATTCGCTAGTATGACTTACCTAAGTTTATTTGCATGGTATTTAATTGGTCGGTTATAATATAAGGATAATATATGATATATCAATTAACTTTTGTTTTACGGAAGTATCTGAAAATGACATCTGAGAATGTTGAGAATAGCAATGGAGCACAGGCGACTGTTGATTCACCACATATCAATAATCAGGATAATGTGCATCAGGAAGGTGACAATCCTCATGCAAACAATAACACTGACCAGATGATGAATGATGGAATGTTCAGAAGCTTTATGCAGTTCATACAACAGCAGGCGAGAGCGGCTCCTATCCAAAATATAGGTAGAAACACTGAAAACTCTCGGACGGTCACCGCTAAACAGTTCAAGGAGCTGGGACCACCAGAGTTTAAGGGAGAGCCAAAACCACTTATAGCGGAAACATGGATAAAGCAGATCACCAAGATATTTGATGTCTTGGGATGCTCCGAGGAGCAAAAGGTTCCCTTTGCCGCCTTTATGTTGCAAGGAGAGGCAGATTACTGGTGGGAATCGATTAAGCGTACTCAACCTGCCGCACTAAAGATGTCTTGGGAGAAGTTCCAAGAGCTGTTCAATGACAAATACTTTCCCGAAAGTGTCCGTCACATGAAGGAGGTGGAGTTCATCAAATTAGAGCAGAATAATATAACCGTGTCGCAGTATGAGGCTAAATTTGCTGAGTTGTCCTGGTTTCCGTCCCACTTGGTGGATAATGAAGAGCGAATGACGCGAATATTTTTGTGAGGTTTGAAACCTGAGATACGTCAACATCTTATTTCTCATAAACTGTGTTTGTATTCAGATGTTGTGAATATGGCTCAATTAGTGGAGCGCGATAACGAGTCAACGCAACCAAAAGAGAGCAGTCGGCAAAATGATAATACCAGTGGGAGTAGTCATCGAAGCGGTGACAACAAGTGTGGAGGGAATCAACAGGCCAGAAATGGTAACCACTTCAGTGGTAATCAGGGCCAAAACAATAAGAATGGTCATTTCAAGAAGAGGAGATTCAACAATGATGGAAAGACGTCAGCACCAGCACCCATCATTTGTTTCAAATGCGGAGGGGAGGGGCACATCAGTCCAAACTGCGCGATGCCGTCTAAAGCATGTTATAATTGTGGAAGAGACGGTCATTTAGCTCGATTTTGTCATTTACCAAAAACAAGATCAGCCAAGATGGAGACACCAAAGGCCGTCCTAAAAAAGTCAAAACCGGTAGTGCAAGGGAGAGGGTTTGTTGTGACCTCCCAGAAAGCAAGGAACCCGAATGAGGTCATCACGGGTAAGCTTATCATAAACTCTAATGAAGTCTATACTTTATTTGATACCGGTTCTACCCATTCTTTTATTTCTCCTACTTGCGCTCATCGATTAAATTTGACTCCGGAGAAATTAGACTTTGACTTATCTATTGAAACTCCATTGGGAGAAACCTTCATTACATCCACGGTTTATAAGTCTTGTTTGGTTCAAGTTGGTACCCACACATTACCTGTCGATCTTATTTCATTAAAAATACTTGCATTTGACGTGATTCTAGGGATTGATTGGTTAACTACTCATCATGCAAAAATTGATTGTTTTCATAAAGTTGTTAGCTTTCATATTCCTAATCGACCTATTATGAGAATTCAAGCAACCAAACCATTAAAATCAATCGTTGTCATCTCAAGCCATAAAGCTATTCGTTTATTGAAAAACGGATGTCAAGCTTTCTTTGCTCATGTCACGGATCTAAACAAAAATACGTCAGTTTTGAATGATATTTCTATTGTTAATAAATTCCCCGACGTATTCCCTGAAGAACTTCCTGGCTTACCCCCAGAGCGTGAAATTGAATTTTGTATCGACCTTGAACCCGGTACAAAACCCATTTCCAAAGCCCCATATCGAATGGCTCCTATTGAACTTCAGGAGTTAAAGATCCAATTGCAGGAATTGTTAGACATTGGCTTTATTCGTCCTAGTACTTCTCCTTGGGGTGCTCCTGTTCTATTCGTGAAGAAGAAAGATGGAAGTATGCGACTTTGTATTGATTATCGGGAGTTGAATCATGTCACCATCAAAAATAGGTACCCATTGCCACGTATTGATGACCTGTTTGACCAGTTGCAAGGAGCACAATTCTTTTCAAAGATCGATCTTCGTTCTGGATATCATCAACTGAAGGTTAGAACTGAGGATATTCCAAAGACGGCTTTCAGAACTCAGTACGGGCATTATGAATTCCTAGTCATGTCCTTTGGATTGACTAATGCTCTTGCTGCCTTCATGGATATGATGAACCGGGTATTTAAGGAATATTTGGATCACTTTGTGGTCGTCTTTATTGATGACATCCTTATTTATTCCAAAAGCCGTGAAGATCATGAGCAACACTTGAGGCTGGTACTCCAAAAGCTTCGTGAATACAAGCTTTATGCCAAGTTGAAGAAATGCGAGTTCTGGCAGGAGGAGGTAGCATTCCTTGGGCACGTAGTATCAAGTCGTGGAATATCGGTTGACTCGACAAAGATTGAAGCGAGAGATAGCGCTGTTTATCTCAAGGTGTCTAACTTGTCAACGAGTCAAGGCGGAGCATCAAGTACCAAAAGGTCCATTGCAACCACTTGAAATTCCAAAATGGAAGTGGGAGCACATTACCATGGATTTCGTTACCGGTCTTCCTAAGGTTTCTCAAGGTATTGATGCGATTTGGGTCATTGTTGATAGATTGACCAAGTCTGCTCATTTTTTACCGATACGAGAAACTTATACACTTGAACGTCTTGCTCGTATGTACATAAACGAGATTGTAAGACTGCATGGTATGCTAGTATCCATAGTTTCTGACCGAGACCTAAGATTCACTTCACGATTTTGGGTTAGCTTACAAAAAGCTATGGGCACGGATTTACAATATAGTTCGGCATATCATCCTTAAACGGACGGACAATCAGAGAGGACTATTCAAACTCTAGAAGATTTATTAAGACTTTGTGTCCTTGACTTCAAGGGAAGTTGGGACAAGTTCTTACCATTGGTGGAGTTTTCCTACAACAACAGTTATCAAGCAAGTATTGGCATGGCTCCATTCAAAGCATTGTATGGAAGAAAATGTCGTTCTCCAATATGCTGGGATGAGGTGGGTGAAGCAATATTGTTGGGATCGGAGTTGGTACGTATGACTACAGAAAAGATTCAAACGATCCGACAACGTATAAAAATCTCACAAGATCGACAAAAGAGTTATGCTGATCTTCATCGAAAGGACGTGGAATTTGATATAGGAGATCATGTGTTCTTACGTGTTGCTCCATGTAAAGGAGTTAAGAGATTTGGAAAGAGAGGAAAGCTCAATTCTTGATTCATCGGTCCATTTTTAATCCCCGATCGAGTAGGAACTATGGCTTATAGACTCGCTTTACCGCCAAGTATGTCTCGTGTTCATAACGTTTTTCACATATCCATGTTACGTAAATATGTGGAAGACCCGAACCACATTATTGAGTTAGAACCGGACGAAATAGCAGAGGATTTGACGTATGAAGAAGTTCCTGTTCAAATCTTGGATAAGAAGGAACACATTCTACGCTCCAAGGTTATACCTCAAGTCAAAATTTTGTGGAGAAACCACGATGTTGAGGAAATGGCTTGGGAGTTAAAATCTGAAATGAAATCATGGTATCCTTACATCTTCGACATACCAGGTACGTACCCTAATTTTGAGGGCGAAATTTTATAAGAAGGGGAGGTTGTAAGACCCCAACTTTTATAAATAAAGATAAATTTTCTATAAATATCATTTTTGAATATTATGGAGTTAATTTGATATAATGTTATAGTTGTGGGTAATATTTATAAATTTTGCAAAGTACGCAAGTGGTTATATAATATTCGATTGCTCGGAGAATATTCATTTTAACAGGGAATATTCGTACAACGACACAATCATTGGTGGACCCCACAACGGAATTATTGTCGGATTGAGAAAACGACATAAATATTTTATTAAAAATAACGGTTGAAGTTTAACCATTGATACTGTTGAACTACTTGGTAGTAAAAGTACAGTAATACGCGTGGTTACATAGTAGCACACGGTATTGATTATTAATGCTTATGTGAGAAGTCACTCAATTTGATTCAATTATTGTCAGTTAATAATATGAATTATTTAGCGATAATGAAGTTTTGTTTTATTCGTATTATTAACGTAATAAAACAGAAACATCTTTTCATATAAAACAGAATACTTTATTAAAGTTATTCTATAAATAGAATATATTATATTTTATTTAAAAGATTTTTCTTTAAATATGGACCGTCAGATTAAAGTAATCAATCTGGACCGTTCATGGATTAGTTACTATGCATTCTATTTTTCTATAAATATGGACAGTCAGATTAAAGTAATTAATCTGGACCGTTCATGGATTAGTTACTATGCATTCCATTTTTCTATAAATAGCAACTCATTCCTTCATTATTTCTTACGAATTCACTGAACTCTAGAGAGAGAAAGTATAGAGAGAAACTATAGAGAGAGAGAAGAAAAGTATTCTGCTACTTAACTACTTCCTTATTTCAGTTCTTCTTTAAAACGGTAAGGGGTGTTATTTTTTCTTATTCATGAAGAGAACTGTTGTTATTCCATTTCTTATTATTCTGTTGGAATAACCTGTATACGCGGTCTACCCTATACTTGGTGACATTCTTCTGTTATTCTGTTGGAATATCCTGTCTGTGTGTTTTACACCGGACCTGGTTCCATTATTTATTATTCTGTCGGAATATCCTGTCTGTGCGTTTACACCGGACCTGGTTCTATTATTTATTATTCTGTCGGAATATCCTGTCTGTGCGTTTACGCCGGACCTGGTTCCATTATTTATTATTCTGTTGGAATAACCTGTCTGTGCGGTCTATCGCATGCATGGTGATTTCTTTTGTTATTCCATTCTTTATTATACTCAGTTGGTTAAGTTTTGACTTCTATACTCCATGAAATTAGTGGAATATCCTTGATAATTGCGGTTCATCCAGTATCTTTTCATGAAAATATTCTTCTAAGCATTCTTGAATTTTACTCCACAAAACAGTATCATGTTAACAATTTGGACGTTGTTAATTCTTGGATAAATTAATTCTTGAACTTGTTTTATTGAATTCTTATATCATTGTCATCATCCTCATGTTTATAAAATGTTGAAAGTCATCTGTAGCCTGCAGTGCATAGATGGACTTGGTATGATTATGACCAGGGATTATTCGTTATAATCATGACCGTAATGTTACAAATAATGTGGTAAAAGTCTTCATTGGCCCGTAGTGTATTGATGGACAGTTGTTGGCATGATCATGACCATTAATGAATACATGAATATCCTTGGCCGTAGTGTAGGGGTGATTCGATGATGTGGATTATTTTATTAAGCTGAGTCCCAGCGATAACAATGTTGAAAAACCTTTTAAATCATAAAAGATAGTAGATTTTATTCTCTACTTGACTCTTTTAATGGATTGCTTATTCCGCTGCAGTTAAATTTGATGTTCGTTGTATTTTATCAGTTTAACACTGTTGAAGGCTAATGATAATTTATTCTGCTTTATCTTAGTCATAATATTTCTTACTAGGCTAGTTGAGCTCACCCTTTCTTTCACTGTTCTCTTCAGGAAATGAGAATATAGCTGGGACGAGTCGGGGAACGGAGTGATAGACCGGATGATAATATTAGTAGTCCTCACTATTCTATTAAATAGTGTGACAATAATTGTAATGAGGACTCCTTTTGAGTTTGTGTAGTCTCTAGTAGACAATAATTGTATTCAAACTCACAGTTATGTTTTGTCGTTTTGTACACGACAGTTGTATTAGTAAGTTGTATTTATATTCTGTACCATATATCTGACGACCCAAGATGAGTGATGTATACCTAATTTTAGGGGCGTCACAGTAGTCTAAATATGCACCCGAAGAACATCAAGAGATATATACTAACTAAAAATTCAAAAAATATAAAGACGTGCTCAAGTCGTTAACACCAACCTAAATGAGATCGAAACATACAAGAACAGTCCCAAAACGAGGACTATTTGAGATTCACTCCTACTAAGTTAATCTCAAACGGGTTTCTAAGCTTCCTAAACTATATGAAAATATGCACATATGAAATTGAATATTATCTTGAGAATTAATTATGAACCAACATAAAAGAAATTGATTCATCGATTCTCATAAGTATATAAAATCAAAGATGACTACATATTAAATAATCCTCTAGAACATATTTAAAATAACACAATGCTACCATTTTAATTAAGCAATAGAATGGAAAAAAAGATGCGGTGCTATTTATATTGAGAAAACATTATATTCGTTTCAAATAGATGTATCTCAATAACATAGATGTATCTCAACCAAAAGTACACATGTCCCATTTGGTATAATTAACTAAAGTTTGCATTTGATCTAATTCAATCATCAAATAATCAATTCAGAAAGTACTCAAGGAGAATAAAATAGGTTTTAAAGGTTAACACAAGATATAATAAAAACAAAAAATAACACACAAATTCCCAAGTTGAGATTTTTTTTCAATTCAACTATATGAAATCATGCAATATATACAAGAAATGTTAAAGAAACTAAAAACTTCCAACTTTATATTCCATTTATTATATGGCAGATACAAAGAAAAATTGAAACCATTATCCAGAAAAGATAAAACAAAAGAAAAAGAAATATCAATTACAATCATATAATTAAGCAAGTGATACAATCTCATTTAAACCTAGTTTATACGCAAAAAATTGTGACCTAAAATCTATACAAATTAAAAATGCTAAAAAAACAATAAAATCAAATTAAACAGCTAAAATTAGGGGAAGAAGAGCTTCGCCTTACAAAAGAAGAAGGAATGGAGCTGTGGCGGATAGGCGGCAGAAGGGAGCTATGGTGGTCGGAGGGTAGGCCGGGCTGGAGGAGTTGTAGCTGACCGCAGAAGTTGCAGCCAGGCAGGGAGGAGTTGCAGTCGTCGCCTTTACGCAGTAGGAAGCGAGGAGAGCAGTGAACTAAGATGATGATGATGATGGGGTGAACTGTGAAGATCAATTGGGCGAAATGGGATGATTAATTTAGGAAATGGGCAAACTGGGATTGACGAATTGAGAGGGAAAAAACATTATGAGTCGTTGCCGTCGCGAACCAGGGGTTAAATAAATAGAACTCATTCTCGACGGCATTACCGTCGAAACTGACCCCGTCACTATTGAGTAAATATCGACGGCGTTGTTGTCGCCTTACCTTTATTTGTCCGTCGCCAATGGATTTTCCCTCCACCGCCAATTTTTTGCACCAAAATTATCCCATGCGAATGTCATTCTCGACGGCATTCTCGACGGCATCCCAGTCGGTATTAAGGTCTGTATCGATGGGAGATGTGTCGTCGCCAATACACCCGTCGCCATTGACCCTTTTTCTTGTAGTGGTTTTATATGTACATGTTGAACCAAATCAAAATCTAGTCACAAGGTTTCAAAAAAAGGTAGCAACATGTACCACTCTACAATTATCAAAATAAATATTATACATGATAACATGACTCAAAGAGTACAAGTACGAGTCTAATGTGTCAACTCCAAAATGAAACAAATATATCAATTTCACAAGAAACAATTATGTGAAATAGTAACAGAAATTCGAAACGAGGAACAAAACGAACAATTCAAATTTAACAAAAATTTCGCTGAAAGAGTACGGAATATGTACAACTTGTAATAGAAAGAAAGGAATTCAAATTACTGAATAAAGCCAAAGTATCAAAGATCACATTTTTATTTAAGAGTATCAATAGAATTATAAAAAAAATGAAACGAAAGACAAGATATCACGAGATATAAAGAATACAACAATAATCAAAGGAGTGGAGTACGGAATCCGTACCTGATACTTCCAAACCATTTATAGCACACTCCACAAAATCTTACTCTCAATTGCCAACGATATCAAATACGAAACGTTATTCACAACCTAAATATATTCACTTCAAATTAAAAATATTCCAAACTAATAATTCCAAAATAATTCATAATCTATTTAATATGCCTTTAATCATCGCCTTATATCAATTATTAATACTCCAAAATTTATATTCCAAATATAACTCTTTAAATTCCTTCCGCTCGAACTAATTAAACAAAATAATAATAAATGTAAGTACCTTAGTAAAAAAAATATTTCTTTCATCTATAACTCATAAATACAATCATATTATTATTATTATTCTTATTACATTTTCGTATCCTTTCACACATATTAGGCCAAATTTATATACATGCTGACATCACACATGATTCAATCCAAAACTAACTTTATATATGCATTCCTTCCAAATATCTACTGACTTCCATTCCATAACATTATATATATATATATATATATATATATATATATATATATATATATATATATATATATATATACACACAACCCACTTTATACTTACTGCAACTATTCAATTTCAAGTGCCTGACAATATATAGATTCTATGTATGTTGATTTTAACATCAACAGAATATATACAGTTGTTTGTTGCAAATTTCAAAATTTCAACTATTAGATACATACCTTGATTAATTGATTCTCCACTCTCTTTTTCTCTCTCGCCTCCTGCCGCCTCACGCCAATTTTTTTTTTCTTTCTTCTTCTCGGTTGGTATGAGATGCGGTGTAAGTAATTAGGTTTGAGTCATATATATAATTTATCATCCTTATTCTAATAGGATTTTATAACATTGAACTTAATTAGTTTTAAAGCCCAAATTAACTAAATTAATATTTTCTGTTACTTATTGTTATAGCCCACACACATTATTTTCAAATTTGACCCAAATAAAAGAAGAACAATTATTACATTTAAAATATAGATTTAAATGCTATTTACTTTATTTATTATTATCATTATTATATATATATATTTTTCGGGGTATTACATTACCTCACCCTTAAAAAGGATTCCGTCCTCAGAATCAAAAGAATGGAAAGTACCTAATTATTTAAAGAGATGCGGATACTCCGCTCGAATAGATTCTATCATCTCCCAAGTAGCTTCACGCTCCAGATAATTTTAGAAAAAATAAAAATAAAATTTAATTATTAACAAAAATTCGGATTATTACATTTTTCCCTCCTAAAAAAATAATTCCGTCCTCGGAATTCAAATAAGTTACGTAAAGTTTTATTTTAGTTCTTGTTTAAACAACATAATTATTCATAAACTTAAATTAAAATGTAGCGCCGCCATTTGTAACGATCAAGTTTGGTAAGTCCTTCGTTCCACGCAATTATCCATGAACTTGTAAAAGATTCGTCAGCTATCGTGTCAAGCCTTGCTAAGGTTCTTCATTTTGCATTGAATTTAATCACATGCTCCACAGCTGGTGCGGCCCCCGTCAATTTCTTTAAGTTTCATTCTTGCAGACGTACTCTTCGGAACATAATTCGAAATTACAAAAATTTCTCTTCATCTAAATACGATTCGAATGCCCAAAATATTTAAAATTATTTTTAACTCGTAAAATGTTTATGTTCCATACATGACAAAGATTTAACAAATTATTTTTATTTAATTTTACATAAATTCATGCAAAGCTCTAAGGGCATCAGATAAACAAAACAACTTAAATTATATCACCAACTCTCACTAAGTCCTCAAGAGTTTCAAAATATCATAACCTAGAATCAAATTTGTTCTCAAATAATATTACACCAAAAATATATTACTACTAAGATCTCTTCATTACCATACCAAACTCCATATCATATATCCTACTATCTAAATAAGCAAGCTATAGCTTTCAAAATCTCTTAAAGATTCATCACTTATTGTCTATCTAATCATTCAATGAATCAATCATTCTCTTAATGCAAATCTTAACCCAACAAATTCCAAGATCTCCTCATACTATCACTCAAAATTTCATATAATAGAACTCCAATATTCTACTAGGAAAATAATCGCAAAATTCATTTACTCCAAAAGATTAATCTAATTACCTTGAATCTCTACAACTCAAATTTACAAAAGATCATTTATACGTAATAACTTTCATTTTATCATAGTATGACATCAATACACAAACCTTAAATTATCCATAAGCTTAACATAAATCAAAACCTAACTCAAAACAAATCCTCAATTCAACGATCATAATAATTGTCACAAAAAAAGTAACTCTAACAAATAATTTTCCAGAATCAAATACTCGTCGATAGAAATACTCACATCATAGTCGCATCTCGTATAAAGTCATTTCTTATATGTACAAAGTATAACTTTATTCACTTCAATGATTAAATCGCAATTCTCAACTAATATCATTACTTAATCACCTTAATAAATTATTCCACTTTCCTCAAATCAACTACAAATTGAAAAGAAATCGACAGTTAGTCAAAATAGAAACCAACCAAACAAAGAACAAAATCAAATCAAACTCCTACGTCTACCAAATGGTTTACCCACAACTCACAGGTCAAACCTAAATAGGTTTTCTACAAGAAAGAACCTAAGCTCTGATACCATCTCTGTAACACCCCCTTCCCGAAAAGGAAAGGGAGGTCACGTGTAAAGCACAACAAACCTCAAATAAGTAAACAAAGCACTAACAACTTCAGAATATTAATAGTGATATCCATCAATGAAGTACTAAATATAATTCTCCAACTAGAGTCAAAATAACCAAAACCAAAAATTGAATTAACCTAGATGGTCAAAGACAACTCTCTCATCACACTAGCCCTGAATCACCCCTGCAAATCTACCAGAAGAAAAATACAGCATGAGCCAATTGCCCAGTACGGATACAAATATACAAAAGATATACAACTGATATACGAAAACCACAGAGACAAAATACTGAACAAAGCTTCAAGTGTAAATACTGACGAAAATATAATCTCCAAAGATCTGAGTGGAATATATCTAAATCAACAGAATTGACAAAACTAATAGAAGAATAAAGAAATAACGAACTGAAGTAACTAACTTAATGAATTGAACTGAACGGAAACAAACAAAATTAATACAATGAAATAATAGGCTGAATCAAATGGTTTGGTGTTATTTCATACCGAATGAGCTCAGAAATATACATTGTCACACAGGCAAGTTAAAATAATGCCACACAGGTAAGTCAAAATAATTTCGCACAGGCAAGTCAAATGATGCCACATAGGCAAATCAAAACAATACCACAGAGGCAAGTCACACATTGGATCACGAATCCAAATGTATACAAATCGGATAGGTGTGTTGGGCACAACATCACAAATTCACAAAACAAAAAACTAGGGTTAACCCATACGCCTCCAACAACAAAACACCAAATGGCCTACTTCCTCCGGAGCCCAAAATGGAGACGCCGTGGACTAATCACACTACCACGGAAAGTGTCATGCCTCTCGTGCCAAGACGACATGCATGTGGTACCCCCACAGGTGGTTATAGCTCAGGTATAACCTATGGTATATTCTAACAAAAATATCATGTCACAAAATATGTGACATAATACCAACAAAAGGGTTTTATATGTACATGTTAAACCAAATCAAATTCTAGTCACAAGGTTTCAAAAAGAAGGTAGCAACATGTACCGCTCTTCAATTATCAAAATAAATACTATACATGATAACCTGATTCAAAGAGTACAAGCACGAGTCCAATGTGTCAACTCCATAATGAAATAAATATATCAATTTTACAAGAAACAATTATGTGAAATAGCAACAGAAATTCGAAACGAGGAATAAAACGAACAATTCAAATTTAACAAAATTATCGCTGAAAGAGTACGGAATATATACAATTTGTAATAGAAAGAAAGGAATTCAAATTACTAAATAAAGCCAAAGTATCAAAGATCACATTTCTATTTAAGAGTGTCAATAGAATTATAAAAAAAAATGAAACGAAAGACAAGATATCACCAGATATAAAGAATACAACAATAATCAATGGAGTGGAGTACGGAATCCGTACCTGATACTTCCAAACCATTTATAGCACACTCCACAAAATCTTACTCTCAATTGCCAACGATATCAAATACGAAACGTTATTCACAACCTAAATATATTCACTTCAAATTAAAAATATTCCAAACTAATAATTTCAAAATAATTCATAATCTATTTAATATGCCTTTAATCATCGCCTTATATCAATTATTAATACTCCAATATTTATATTCCAAATATAACTCTTTAAATTCATTCCGCTCGAACAAATTAAACAAAATAATAATAAATATAAGTACCTTAGTAAAAAAATATTTCTTTCATCTATAACCCATAAATACAATCATATTATTATTATTATTATTATTATTATTATTATTACATTTTCGTATCCTTTCACACAAATTAGGCCAAATTTATATACATGCTGACATCACACATGATTCAATCCAAAACTAACTTTATATATGCATTTCTTCCAAATATCTACTGACTTCCATTCCATAACATTATATATATATATATATATATATATATATATATATATATATATATATATATATATATATACTTCCTGAAACTATTCAATTTCAAGTGTCTGGCATATACAGATTCTATGTACGTGGATTTTAACATCAACAGAATATATACAGTTGTTGTTGCAAATTTCAAAAGTTCAACTATTAGATATACATACCTTGATTAATTAATTCTCCACTCTCTTTTTCTCTCTCGCCTCCTACTGCCTCACGCCAATTTTTCTTTCTTTCTTCTTCTCGGTTGGTATGAGATACGGTGTAAGTAATTAGGTTTGAGTCATATATATAATTTATCATCCTTATTCTAATAGGATTTTATAACATTGAACTTAATTAGTTTTAAAGCCCAAATTAACTAGATTAATATTTTATGTTACTTATTGTTATAGCACACACACATTATTTTCAAATTTGACCCAAATAAAAGAAGCCCAATTATTACATTTAAAATATAGATTTAAATGCTATTTATTTTATTTATTATTATCATTATTATATATATATATATATATATATATATATATATATATATATATATATATATATATATATTTTGGGTATTACATAATGAATGGTAACAAGAGTAATGAAAGTCCGATGTGGGCCGAATAAAGAATGAATCCTGAGGTATGACATTTTTGTGACAACCCGAGAATTTAGATAATTATTAAAATCCTAAAATGATGGATTAAAGGTTATAAGATGAACCTAGACAGAAAATAAGTGTATAAATTTGACGTTTCTGTGAAGGAATTTTAAGGATTTCAAAATTTTTGGAGAAGAACGTGAATGATTTGATAGATTATAAGTGATAGTCTGATAATGAGGTATATATTTAGTGTATAAGTTCATAAGAATATGTGTATGTAGTAAATTGGTGGCATTAAATATACTTCATGTATAGCCACAATTTTATTTAAAAAATCTTATATTACATTATTGAGTGTAATGTATGCATGTATTTAATGTGGTGAATATATTAATATATTTACTTCAGTTAAATAAATTATGAAGACAATTTATAGAAAGCAAAGAAAATAATTGGATATATGGTATATGGATAATGGTATAATATTTAATATTATACCTAAGGATGTAAAGTAAAAATATGAGATGAGATCCAATATGTAAATATGTATATTGGTATCAAATAGTTAGTAAACTAAATTTATATGTGAATAAATGAATTAATATATTAAATTATATATTGAATATATAAATAAATTGTTTGAAAACAATTTAGGAAGAGAAAGAAGAAATTAAATTTAATTATACAATATAAATTGTATAACTTAAATAAGTTATTTAAATATGGTATGAGAATTAAATGACCTAAATGGCTAATTTTATTTAGTGGTCTTAGTATTTAAATATATACTAGTGTCCTAATCCAAGAGAATTATGGAGCATGTCACAATTTATTTAATTATTATTTGAGAAAGTGAATATGAATATTATGTGATGTTTTATACTTGTTTATTATATAAACAAATAAAAGAAACTAGTGTGATCCTAATTATATATTAGGAATAAAGAATTGAATAACTTAAGGGTTATGAGATGAGGGAATTATGGTATTTATAATATATATACTAATTCTAAGATATTTATTTTATACATCTCAATTAATTAATATTATAACCTAATTATAGCAAGTCTAATTAGGTTAAGAAATTAAATGTGCATGAGTAAGGATTTTAGTTATAATTGAGGAAATGAAAATCCTAATTAAATAATTAGGAAAAATATAATTAAAGGTACTGGACTATGTAAATTACATGGCCCAAACATGTTAGGTAGAAAGCCTAAAAGATGAAATTGGTGGCCCAACTTTAAGCCCAATTAAGGAGGGGCATATTGGACATTTTTTATGCTAAGTAAGAATTAAAAAGAAATCAATTTTTGAAGGATAATATGGCCACATGGTCTTCCATGATAAAGAGAGAAAGGGGAGATGTGTATCATCATTTCATGCTCCATATTTTCTAAAGATATGTACAAGATTGGTCAGGTGTCTCTCTTTTATTTGGCCACATAATTTTATTTAGATTACAAGCAAGCTTAAGTTTTTAAGCAACCTTATAATGATAAAGAAAGAGAAAGAAAGAGTGAATGGGGGGAATGAATATTAGATATACAATTATATCTATACATTTTTTACTAAACCACAAAAGCCATTTCATTTCTCTCTCATCCTATTACTTCCTTTTAGCTAACAAAATAAAACAAAGAGAGAGAGAGATGATCAATTTTGGCAGCCACAAGAGGTAAAGGAGAGGAGGTTTTCATCTTCAAGCTACCCAAGATCACTATCTACTTTGAAAGATTAAGGAAGGCTAGCAAAAGATAAAGGTATAAACCACCTTTTATCTAAGTTATTCTTAGTTGTTTAAATGAAAACTTGAATTTATGTTCTTGAACTTCAAAACTCTAGATTTACATGATCTAGAGTGTGTTATGTATGGATCTATCCATCTTGTGTGTTAAAAGTTAGATCTAAAGTATGAAATGGAAACTAGGTTTTTCAAAATGTAGAGAACCTAATTTTTCTTAGCCTTGATTGTGTTTAGTCTTGTGTTTGATGATTGTTTGATGAAATAGATCATGTATTATGATATATTCATGGGTATATAAAGTACTAGTAAGTGTTATGATGAAAATGTTGGTTGTTACATGAAAACATAGAAGTTTTCTTATAAATCACAAAGGGTTAAAAATCAGATTTTTGTAAAAACGAAACATGAAATTCAAATGACCATATCTCCTATTATATTTCGAATTTTTGAGTGTGGTCAAGTCTCAAAGTTAGATCTATGAGTTTTCTAACATCTCCAAGATCACTTAAAAAAAAGTTGTCGATTTTCGTATGGACTCTTTTTAGCAAAGTAGGCAAAATTGCAAAACGCCAAAATAGCTACTATCCAAAATTTTGTAAGGGCTATTTCGGCTACTTAATTTATGTAATAAATTCTAGCCTTTTGGGATATGAACATATATGGAATTAAGTATCTCCTGTCCAAAAATGAGCTCGTTCAGACTTAAAATGACTAAGTTATGACCATTTCAATTTTTGTGATTTTTCGACGAAAATCGCTATAACCGGAGTTCTATAACTCCGATGGCTACGAAATTTAAACTGTAGGCTCATGTTAACACATATAAGATTGTGTCAAGAGATGGAAATTTATGGAGTTAAGCATGATGGGGCTAATTTCTTAAGCTATACACTAAAATTGATTTTTGAAAAATACTAAAGGAAGTTGAAAAATTAGGAAAAAATACTTTTTGTATATAAAATATATGTTTATATGTTTGGCCAAAAGATAAAAAAATAATAAGTTGATTTGGTATTTTCGTGAAAAGGATATGGAATCCAACTTGCTGGATTGAATAATCAATGAATCCAGTTTGCTGGATTAAAAAATCTGATGAATCCAGCTTATTGGATTGAAAAGAAGTTTACTGAATTAAAAATATGTTGAATCCAGTTTGCTGGATTGCAATCTAGTTGCTAGATTTGGAATCCCGTTTGCTAGATTGCAGTTTGGTTTACTGGATTGACCATCCAAGTTGCTGGATTTGGAATCCAGGTTGCTGGTTTGGTATTTCACTTATTAGAGTTTAAAGAAGAACTTATAATATATATGATTAGAGTGTTAAATCATAATATATACGATATAGTGATTAAAGAATTATCAAATGATGATAATAATACTGATGTGTTAAGATGTTATCCAATATTTGATTAAGTGTTAGATAATCTATGGATAAGGAAATAGTATATTGAGCTAACATGTATGTTATGCTGACTGAAAGATCAATCTTATACTGATAGGTCTTTCATGTGAGATTAAATTAGATTGCTTAGTTGTAATCAGCGGTGCAGGCAAGTTTCCTTGACTCAAACTTGATTTATAAATTCAAAGCATGTTAGTGAATAATTATTGTAGATTATTGACGTCTATACTGATTATTGATTAGCACTTAGTGTATGTTGCATATGTTCATCAGGTATGAAAGGCTGATTATCTTCATTACCATAAGGTTCAGTTAGATGGTTCATGGTCATTGTTGACCTTAAAACATTATTGACTAAGTCATTCAATTATTGAAACTTGATTCATGTTATTTCACAATTATTACATTGTTGAAAACTTGAAAGCTTATTCATTCTTTTCAATCATGATATACCCTTAATGTATTTAAAACTTGCTAGGCAAATTTGTTGCTCACCCTTGCTATATCGTGATAAAAAAATTTATATTAAGATGAAAGCTCGAGTAAAGATAGAAGCAAATACAAAGTGCAAGATTAAATTATGATACAGTTAGATCTATTAAATTCTCTGACGAAAATAGTATTGTAAACAATTAAGATATTGAAGGCATATATTAAGTCAAGGTTGTAGACCTTGGAAATGATGTGTAAAAGTTTAATGTATAAATAATTTATGTTTATATCTTCCGCAAAAGTTATAGAAATGATGTACCAGATCTTAGGTAAAAAGTACCCGGATTTGGGGATACTACAATTTAGTTGCCAGAAAGCCATAAGGAATAAGGAATAAGGAATTGACTTAACAAACATTATAATTTAATGGTTCAGATAGGTTATGATAAAGTTAGGTATAATTCCTTTAGAGAGCGGATGTATATACAAAATTGGCAACTGATCTAACTCACTGTGAAAGACAGTGTAGATGAGACTGGAACTTGTTTGCTGGTTGTCTGTAGGAAACCACTCAGAGTACCATATAGACTACTAGCAGAGACACGATGTGTGTTGAGTCCTAGAAATGTTATAAGAGGAAGATAAGAATGTAAATCATCAAAGATGATGATCGTATGAGTAAGACATCTCCGTATGTCATGAAGTCGTAAAACGGTAGAAGAAAGTAGGTCACGTAAACTTAGATGCAAGAACGCGAACCTTAAGAAGTAAAGTTAATTAAACCAATGCGTACGTCAAATATATGACTAATTGGTGTATGTGCTTTTTCCTTATGTGTTGTATAGGAATTTGAATGAGTAGTTCAGCGTAAACTTTAAGTTGTAATTGTGCATAAGGCAAGTTTCCTAACTTCATTCATATTTTACATGAATGCTAGTTATTTAAACTTCTCAGATGTAGAACTTGAGAAGTCTTGTCTATGTGCAAATGTGCGATATTTGTACAAGGTGGTAGTATGTATGAGGCCTTGTGACATAATTTGAAAACTTCAGTGTTTCTATGAGATGAATTGCTCTGTGATTATGCTATACAATAGAAGTATGTTCTGTTTATACATGAACCGCTATTGTTAAGTCTGTGCTAATGATTCTATCCAGACAGGTTGTGTATGGAAAAAGGTAGAAGAATAAAAGTATTTCAAAGTGAATGTGACTAATATTTTAAAATGATAGGAATCGAGATTATTCCTATTGCTTCGTAACCTTTGTTCGGTTATGGAAGTCTTAAAAGAATGTTTAAATTCTTGAAGTTGCTTATTTAACTGCTATGACTTGCTGGATAATTGAATGCTCACACTTACTTTAAATGAAAAACATTTTTAGCGAACGATGTTAAAAAGAACTTAAGGATCCCGTAAAGATCAAGCTGACCAGTGTCTAGATGAAGTGCCATTCAATATGTGAATGAGCGTGAAGAGCAAGAGAAGACTTGTAATATGGAATAGTTTAGTTGAACTATAGATTAGTTTAATGAACTATTATGTATCCTTGGTGGCGGATAAAAGTCACTCTTATAAGATGAAATGAATAATGTATTTATCATTATTTGTAATGAAAGAGATTATAAGGTTTTAGAACCTAGGATTTGAGAATGTTTGTTGTTATATTTCACTATGTAATGATGTATGTTTGGAAGATGACGTACTCGTGATGCACGGAATTCGAGTGTGAAGATAGACCAGATTTCGGGGTGTTACATAAACGATTCTCGTGAATCATATTCGCGTCAGACGAACGTTCTAAGTATACAATAGTTGTATGACCTAGACGTTGACGAAAGTAGTAAGTAAGATATGAATTATCAAGAAAGCCGTAACGAACGATAATATGAATAATGAAAGTCCGAGGGTAAGTCGGATAGAGAATGTTAGAATGAAGAGTAAGCGTTAAACACTTTAGCCGACGTAAGGTTTAGTCTACATAAGGTTTAGTCCCCGTGTATGGTTGGACCGTAAGGTAATGAAGAATGATGATTAAACCTGTGAACGGTGAAGAAACTGAATTAATGGCAATGACGTTTAACATTAAAGAAGCAGAATTAATAATTATAACTTGGATAACGTTCCGAGTTGAATGAACCGGATTTTATAAGATATGAATAAGGTAACATAAAATGTTTAACGCTATGAATGCGTAGAATTAATATTGAATGATCATTCTCGGTATACAAAAGACTGTATGACTTAGACGATAAGTAATGAATCCTGAGGTATGGCATTTAGTTGCAAGAAAGCCACAAGGAATGAGAAATTGACTTAACGAACATTATATTTTAATGGTTCGGATAAGTTAAGATAAATTTAGGTTGTGGTAAAATCGTAATCTTTGATGGTTGACATATGGGAGCTGGGCTAAACAATTCCTTTAGAGAGCGGAGGTATATACAAAACTGGCAACCGATCTAACACATTATGAAAGACAGTGTAGATGAGACATGAACTTGTTTGTTGGTTACTTGTGGGAAACCACTCAGAGTACCATATGGACTACTAGCAGAGACACGATGTGTGTTGAGTCTTAAAAGAGTTATAAGAAGAAGATAAGAATGTAAATCATCAAAGATAATGATCGTGTGAGTAAGACATCCCCGTATGTCGTAACACCATAAAACAGTAGAAGAAAGTTAGTCACGTACACTTAGATTTTAAGAATGCGAACCCTAAGAAGTAAAGTTAAGTTTAAACCAATGTGTAAGTCAAGTATATGACTAATTGGTGTATGTGTTGTTTCCTTATGTATTATATAGGGATTGCGGTAAACAGTTCAGCGTAAACTCTAAGTTGTAGCTGTGTGTAAGGCAAGTTTCCTAACTTCATTCATGTTTGATATGGATGCTAGTTTCTTAAACTTCTAAGATGTTGAACAGGAGAAGTTTTATCTATATGCATATGTGCGATATATGTACAAGGTGGTAGAATGTATGAGGTCTTGTGCCACAATTTTAACACTTTAGTGTTTCTATGAGATGAACTATTCTGAGATTGAGCAGTTTAATAAGAAAATATTCTATTTATACATGAACCGTTATTGTTAAGTCTGTGATAATGATTCTAGCTGGACAGGATGTGTTTGAAAAAGGTAGAAGAATGAAAGTATTTCAAAGTGAATGTAACTAATGTTTTAAAATGATAGGAATCGAGATTATTCTTATTATTCAAGCTACTTCATAACCTTTGTTCAGTTATTGAAATTTTATAAGAATGTTTAAATTTTTGAAGTTGTTTATTCAACTGTTATGACTTGCTGAGAAATTGAATGCTCACACTTGCTTGAAATAAAAACATTTTCAGCGTACGATCAGAAAGACTTAAGGATCCCGTAAAGATCAAGCTGATCGGTATCTAGATGAAGTGCCATTCAGTATGTGAATGTGCGTGAAGATCAAGTCAAGACTTGAAATATAGAATAGTTTAATTGAACTATAGATTAGTTTAATGAACTGTTATGTATCCTTGGTGGCGGATAAAAGTCACTCGTGTAAGATGTAAAGAATAATGTAATTATCATTATTTGTAATGAACGAGGTTATAAGGTATTAGAACCTGGGATTTGAGAATGTATATTGTTATATTTAGCTATATAATGGTGTATGTTGGGAAAAAAGTGGGACCATGACATACGAAATCCTGGTGTGAAAATAGACCGAATTTCGAGGCATTATAGAGTGGTATCAGAGCTGATAGGTTATAAATCTTAGGTATGAGTACCTAAGACTATAATCATAGAGAGAAGGATAAGAAGGTCGTTGAGTTAAACGATTAAGGAAGAAGATCACCACACGATCATATTGAATCGTAATAACAGCTGTTCTGTTAAACGATGGACGATTGATAGCTAAAGCTATAAATGAATGGTACTATAAAGTAGTATGGGAAGAATAACTCAGAAGAGTTGTAAAGGATAGCATACGAATTAAAGAAAATTCGTATTAAGTAAAGAGAAAGTAAGAAGTTAAAAGATTTCGATTAAGGACACATGTGATAGCTGAGTAGTACGAACCTTTGTATGGGAAGGGGTTTGTAGTTATTACAGTGATAATCATTGGAATAGTAATGTCACGCTATCAATATGTATATGGTGAGAAGGTGAATCTTTTCTCATGTATATACTTGATAGGTAGAGAATGTTAAGATATATGCGAGTTCTTGAAACTCATACTTATGAAAAGTTTGTGACTCATAGTTATATGCTATGTTTTTGAGCCCTAAGCATATGGATAGTCCTTGATTTGTCCTTGGATTACATATTGCGAAGATAAGTTCTTAAACACATATGGTTATAGAAAGTTTCTAAACATATAAAGTGTGGTAAGTTGATGGACTATACTAAGGTATAGGAATGTTTAGGCTGAAAATGAGTTATTTTTAGTATGCTTAGCATTGAAGGTGCTAGAGAAGATTAAGTATTGTCGCAAGTAAGACAATGAAGGAAGATGGAGAAGAAGCATATTTCAAGTCATCTAGCTATGCTAGATTTTGAAGTTTATTTAAATCGTGCTTATATGTGCGCGTTTTAAAAAGGAAAGAATTGGTTCAATTTTTGGAACCAATGGATTTTAAAAAGAACTATTCTTTATATGTTTATGCTAATTGTTTTGGCTAGACATAAGTTGATTTGAAATATCAAAATAAATTTTATATCATCAATACATTTGATGCAAAGATGGTAAAAGGATGGAGTTATTAATGCAATTGAACCTAGTGTTAGATGTGATCTTAGGATCAACAACCCGCTATGGTATGATGTATAATGATGAAGTCATAAATTGATGAAGTCCTCAACGTACTTTGAAAAGTACGGTATCATGACGTCATAAAACATTTTGATGTATTGTGAAAGAATTTAAAGAAGTAGTCGATGTCAATTGATTTGACTAGATGAATGTTTCAAGTTGATGTCTAATTTATAATGATGTATGTTGGGAAAGAAGTGGGACTGTGATGTACGAAATCCGGGTGTGAAAATAGACCAGATTTCGGGGCATTACAAACTTATGATAGAGAAATGGAGCTAACAGAACAAAAAGTTCCTAAACTAAATTTCTATTCCATTATTCACTTTAAAGTCTTTACAAACTTTCCATGCACATGTTTTGAAAAAAAGGCCAATTGTTGATAATAATGTAATAGGTGGTCAAACTTAGCATGCCAAGTCCTCTTTTAACAAAAAAAAACTTTCAAATTTGGCGTGAAAGGTTTTTCATCAGAGGAACAATTAGGTTTACTGTGCATCCGTGATTATTTTTATAATGCCCTGCCATTCTCCTATAAATAGGTTACTTGGTTAAGAAGTAAAAATCACACCAGAATTAGAGAATTCTTCTTCTATAATATTGCGTGTATTTCTTTCTAGTATAAGAATACTTTGAGTGTAGCTAATAGTTCAAGATTTTCTCAAGAATATCTCTGCTATACCAGTCAGATTTAGTCTCCTACTAAGGTAAAGGATGTTATTTTCCTTCAATACTCGTAAATGATATTGTTTCCTTCCATACTCGTAAGGGATATCATTTTCTTTCATACTCCTTATTATGTAAGTTATATTATTTCATTTCATATTCCTAAATTTAAACTTACTATGGTATGTATTATTTCTATAATTCTTGAAATGATTAAAAATACCTTAAGGTTTGCGCTTCATCTAATATTATTTCACTGGAATATCGGTCTGAACTTTCTTATTAAATTTTAATCTTTTCACGTCGAGATAATATTTATGGGTACTATTCATACGGTACTATTTATGAGTACTGTTCACAACACATGATAACTAATTGTGGAGTAATATTTATGGGTACTATTCATATCATTCTTGAATTTTACTCTACAATTAGTTATCATGTTGACAATTTGGACATTTTGAACTCTGGATAAATTGAATTATAAATCTCTAATATTTATCCTTGATCTCACTTGATTGATTCTTTATATCATTGTCATCATCCTCAAGCTTATATTGTGGTGAAAGTCGTCTTTGGCCTGTAGTGCAAAGATGGACTGTTGATTGGTATGATAATGATCAGGAATTGTGTAATTATTTAATCATAACCTTTAATGTTACAGATAATGGTTTGTGGTGAAAGTCCTCTTTGGCCCGTAGTGCATAGATGGACAGATGTTTGACATGACCATGACTACTGGTGATACAAACGATTATCTTTGTCCCGTAGTGCATACATAATTCATTGATTGGAAATAATTATTGATTGGTGTTACAGGGATAAAATATTGATGATGGATTTTTAAATCATATAAGATAATAGACATCATGCTTTACTTGACTCTTCTAATGGATTGTTGTTTCTACTGCAGTTGTTGATCTAAAACTTGTTTTCTATTGTATTCTATCAAATTTTTTCCTATTGAGGACTAATGATAATTTGTTCTACATTATCTTAGTCATAATATTCTTTACTGGGCTAGTTGAGCTCACCCTTTTCCTTTTGGTTTCATTGTTCTTCGAAGGAGGCGAGAATGTAGCTGAGACTAGTTAGGGAGTGGAGTAATGGTCCAAGGTGGTTATTATAGTCGTCCTCACTATTTTTGTAAAATAGTGTGACAATAATTTTAATGAGGGCTTTATTTGAGCTTGGATATTGTCTATGAAACAATATTTGTATTGAAACTCACAGCTTATGTTTTGTTGAATTTTACACGACAAATAATAGTTGTATAATTGAAGTTTGTATTTGAAATTTGTACCATGTATTTGGCGACTCAGAATGGGTTGTGTGGACCTGTTTTGGGGGAGTCACAAAAGCCATTCTCAGAGATGATCAAACACGGCGAAATGGCATAGATGGGCTTGAAAGCAGGCAAGATTAAAGACTTCACTGCCTTAGAAGTAGTCACCTAAAATATATAGACTGGCAACTATGCGAGTGATCCCAAGAGGGTACCCAAGAATGGCGATGAAGATGTATCCCTCATTTTATAGAGGAAAGCTAAGAGACCAACCTATAGTCTCCCCATTTGGAAGAAGCAAGGCAATCTTCCATTTCAACAACAGGCTGCATTCAATCAATGCCAGGACAGAAAGAGAAAATTTGAAAGAATAGAAAATCAGGTGTTCACTCCATTGGGTGATTCCCTTGAAAATGTATTGGTGATGTTAATGGATCACAAGAAAATTACCAAACTGGCTCCACCTCTAGATCCAAGAAGTAAAAGATACAATCCAAGCCAGAGATGTGCTTACCACTCAGGGTCTCCGGGACACGATACACAAGATTGTTAGTCCTTAAAATAAAAAATTCAAAATCTGATCGAAAGTGGCAGTATTGTGGTCCAACGACCTGACCAGCAAAATGTTAACACCAACATTCTGTTACAGCATAATAAAGAGGGAGTAAACATGATTGGGTCAGGAAGCGCTGGAATGTATCCAAATCATAAGTACAAACGAAGGATAGAGGAATACCCCCAAATGAACATAACAAATGTCATAGAGTGCAAAAATTTAAAGGAATATAGGACAATATGTCAAAAATTGGAGACGATCTAGCATCAAGTAACTCTGTTTGCTAATCTGATTGTGCGCCAATATCAGGTTACAAGACAACTTTTCACTTAACTCTCAGAAAGCCAAAAGAAAAAATAGGTTAAACAGAATTCAAGCCTATACCCCTCCATAATGAGCCAGCTAAATGAAGAAGGTCAAAGTGGGCTGAAAGCATAAGAAAAGTGGAATGATAAAATTACAAGAAGATCTCACCAGTGGAAAATCGCTCAGGGGAATGCGAATTCTTAAAGAATAAAGATCAAACAACCTGTAAAAGAGAGTGACAATTCACCCCTCTAAACAAATAAAATGAAGCGATGCTACACTTTGTGATAAGCGAGGGAAAGATTCCTGAGTTGCTGCTTCCTGTAAATCTCGAGATGAAAAGTTATGATTACACTAAGATATGTCTCTACCATTCTAACTCACTTGGACATGCAACTGAGGAATGTTGGTCTCTAAAGCATAAAATTCAGGATCTCATTGAAAATGGAGAACTGAAGATAGAAATCCCCATGACCATAAAAGGCGAAAGGGAAATAAAGAGCTTAAGATGTCCACTCTAGACATGTAGTTCAAAGGGGGTGATGGCTATGAGCACCGATCCTGACAGAGCAAAAGGTGGACTGATCCTAATGCTGGGAGTGACAGAGGAGACAAGGGAGTCACTTAAGGAAATCCATCTACCACCATCAAACATCTTGTTGTCCAAAGTCAGTAACAATATTTCTGATTCTACCCTCCTGGATGATGAGAAGGAAATACTGATTCTTCCCAGTATGGAAAAAACAAAAAAGGAAAGTTCCTTACAAGAAATACAACAACAATTCGGGGGAGATTTCATAGTCAAACCCTCTCAAACCCATGAAAAAGATGAAGGAACAGATGAAGATAAAGGTGGTAGGGTTTTCGGGGAAGCCAACCCATTACAGAATCAAGAATTTATCCCTTTTTACGATGTGTCTAGCTTAAGCATCCTTGAGGGATGTGCTGAATCAGGAGGCGATCAAGTTGTGACAGTAATTAAAAATATTCATGACCAAGAGGTAACCTCTATCGCGAGCCTTAAAGGCAATAGAACTACTGACAATTGAACTATCAGGCCTAATCTAGCCAGGAAGATGTAAATCCAAAAGATATAGTTGTGATTCCAAAAAATGTTGGGACGATATCACTTTCTTAGCATTATGCCTTTTATTTTCTCTGCTTGTAAATATTGAAAAAATTCAAAAAAAATCAAAAAATCAAAAAGTCAAAAAATCAAACCAAATAGCTCATCAAGCTGGAACTACGAATAACCCAATCTCCCCTGATCAATGGGAGTACGTAGGCTGGCTATCTATGGTGCAGTCAAACCAAACAAAAAACCCAAACAAACACTTCTCAAACCATTCAACTCATTAAGCTGGAACTACACAAGACCTGATCTCCCTTCAGCCACGGGAGTACGTAGGTAGCCATCCATGGTGCAGTCTAACCCACAAAAGAAACATTTAAACTCAAAATCTAACCCAAATACCAGTCCCAAGACACTAAATCAAACTTCAAAGCCTACACCCAAGAAAAACTATTAAAATTAGTGAGCCATATTGAGAAGACCTAAAGACACCTCAACGTCATTCCATCAAATCTGGCATAAGTTATGGAAAGGGAGAGACAGTGATACATCAAGACAACCGGTCACGGGGATGAAATGGTAATCATCATAGGATGCAACCGGTCAGCATTTCATCACTCCTGAAGTGCGAGAAGACTTGATCTCTTTTGATCTTTAGTAGTACATGGGCAGCCGTCGTGGCAAACTCTATCTCATACATGACGATCTGTTCTCCCAGATTAAGACCACCAATCAAACCTTGCAGATCAAATTAAACTCGGGGGAAGTCATCACCAACCAAGCTGAGATCTTAGGGCCAATTCAGTGGAGTCTAAATGCCTCTCGACATCAATCATCAAAGTTTAAAAACAATACAGCGATATTTCAAGCATGATCATCAACAAGGAACTTCAAAGAGCTGACACCCTCCATCTGAAGCCTTCATCAAATTAGAAGAAGAAAATAAGCAAAGCCAATTGTGCCTACAAATCAAAAACAAGGATTAGGGCAAGCCAAACATCAAAGCCCAAATCCATTACCCGTTCACCATATGGGTCTAGAGGTAAAAGACTCTTACGACCTCGACATCTTATCAGCCCATCTGTCAAAGTAACTACCCTTCCATTAAATAAGACTGGGGCAATGTTTGAAATAGGGATAACTCAACATTGGGGCATCCATCGACCATTCTAAAAAGGAAAATGCACCAGTTGGCATCATCATCATGGTTCATCATCATCAGAGATTCCCTTATATCATCTCACTGGCGATCTAGTATGATCATTTGGTCTTTTCCAATCATACTTTTCTCAGAATAAATAATCCTTCAGTCTCCATTTACATGCATTAGCGATAATATACATGTAAAGTATTCTTAGAAAAAGGTTTTAAAAGACAAAACTTTTACTTAACTTGTTATGAATGGAAATAATCTTGATAAGCGTCTGTGGAGCAAAAATTACGGGAACGATCAAAGAATTAAGAGTATTTAACCCTTTTAATTAGGCACGACATCCTAGTTCAAAGCACTTTTTGAACAGACTTGACCTCATATGTATGTCTGCACTTTGCGATTAACCTGACTCTTAGTTATAGGGTATGAAGTTATGGCAAAAATAATTAAAATATAAAAGATAAGTAGCCAACCTAATGTCTCAAATTGTGGCCTAGGTTACTCGAGGTATTAAGCCCGAGGGGTATCTTTACACCTGGTGCCCTAAAGCCATCTGGTTTGGGAGTCATAAGCCCAACACTCCTTACATGGGTAACATAGTGCCTAAAAAATGAGCATTGAAAAGAGGAAAAAGGCAAAACCTGAGCAGATTTGAATCGTGACCTAGGTTATTAGAGTAATTAAGCTCGAGGGGTGTCTTCACACCTGGTGCCCTAAAGTCGTCTAGTTTGGGAGTCACCGGCCCAACACTCGCTACATGGGTGACTTAAAGCCTAAGAAAACGAATCTTACACAAGCTCAGGTGAGGAAAAATAGAGTAACCGCTTGACTTAGCTCCGAGTATGGCCTTTGTTACTTGAGCCAATAAACGTGAAGGGGTATCTTAACACCTAGTGCCCTAAAGTCTTTAGGTTTTGGAGTCATTAGTCTAAAACTCATTAAATGAGTAACTCTAAATAGCCTAAGGAAACGAGGCAAGTGAAGCGAAAGAAAAAATAAATAAAATTTAGAATCATCTAAAAGTCATGGAAATGAAACCCCTGCTAAGAGTTGCATCACTGATAGTGTGTGTGTGTCATATGAAATCAATTACGTAAAAAATAACATCTAGAGTGAAGATGAAGTATCCCTAATATTGGGAGATAAATCTTTTGAATCTAATCCTACCCATGAACAATGACCATGGATGCTTCAAAATGTCCATGCAATTTCATAACTCATTCAACTTCATAAACTTTTACTTCAAAGGCCTTATTCACAATAGTGTACTAATCCTGATGATCGAGTCGTCAAGCTTTTGGTGCATTTAATTCTTTTAATGTGTAGGATATTGCTCACTCTCGACTTGGTCAACAAAAAGAGTTTCTTATATGAATCTCTGTCAACAACATGCGAAAGGACTGGGGTATTTTTTGATTCCAAGAAATGGAAGGAATGTAAGGCGGGATCAAGACTCTCATCAAAGGAAAGGAGAGAAATCCTGAAAGAAATCATGGCAACATAAGCTTGTCCCTACCAAAGAAGGGGAAAATTCTTAAGAGAGTCTTGAACTCAAAAGCAGAGGCCTAGTGACAAAAGGTCTAGCGAATTAAATCTGCACTGTCAAACATGTCAACCTACGCCAAGTCCTCACAAGTCGAGGCCTCTACATCGAAGTTCAAATTTGGGCAGTGAAATAACACGTCGCACCCTCTAGGGACGTCAGCGACACCCAAATCATTAGTCGAGTCGGGTCGCAAATAAAAAGCACAAGGAAATGGGGCACAAGCACCCAACAGTTAAAAGAAACTCTAAATTGCCTCAGAAAGGGTGAGGTATGTTTCTACATCTAGTCAAGTCAATTGAGTATGTGCATCAACCTAGGACAATAGACTCCTAAGATCATCACATCATGCATGGTTTGCACATGTGTAACCATGCTATATTAGCGCACATCTCCATTAAAAAGTTAAGCATGCATCCCCTATATAGTGAAATATGCATACACATTAAATGCCCATACTTGACGGAAAAATTTTTTGCTATTGAAAACTACCGTTCGAGTAGGCATTAAGACAGTCCAGTGATCAACCGCTATCAACTACCAACAGGGTAGGCACTGTTGTTAACTATCGACAAGGTAGGCACAGTTGTAAACTGCCAGCGTATACATCAGGAAGGTCCGATGATTTTAGAATGACATCCCCAATAGAGATGTAGAAAACATCTCAATTTATCTCCATTAAACAAGCATCGACAACATCAACAAAAATCAAACCACTGGAATCAACACCAGTATAGGCATCATCAATAACCGATAATGGTAATGCGATTTGCGATGTGCAAAGTGCGATTTCCAATTTGTGAAAAGCGATTTACGAAGTGTGATTGGCCAATGCGAAGTGTGAAATGAGATTTGCAAAGTGCGATTTGCGAAAGCATTTTAACATTCATCATAACATTTATGGCATTGTGATTTGCATCATTAAAAATACCTTATCATATTTCAAGTGTCTAGCAATCTTTATCATGTTCATTCCATTGCATTCCATGAACATGATAAAGAGAGGAATCTATAGACACACGAAATTTTGTTCTCTTGTTACAAACTATGTAGGAGGGCAAAAACATCTTTTTCACACTTCAGAGATAACCCTAGGGACCACAAAATCAAATCTAACCACAGAGACATCCCTTTGAAATATCAAATCAACCTTGGAGATCAACCCTAAGAAAAAGAAAAGTTGGCAACAATCAAACTCTAGAGACATCCCCGAAGGATAGCCAAAAGTCCCGTCACCCTTTGAGATAACCCCCGGAAGGGCAAAATAGACATTTTGATAAGTCAACTTTAACAACCCTAATACAGCTGTAAATATGGTCTCAAAGAACCATTGCAATAACTTTTCAGCGCAAACTATGCAAAACAGCTCAACGAACTACCTGTGAAGACTCGAAGAAGCCATTTCAGTCATGGACCCATATTCCTAGATTCAGAAAGGATAAGCCATATGTCATGGAGTAGATCTCAGAAAGAGCTTTCCGGAATGGTATGTCACGCCTCCATCGGACTCCCGGATTAAAAGTTATTAAAGTTCAAGCAGACAGTGTGTTGGCTGGAGTGCACGTACTTCAAGACAACGGGACCCATAGGGACTGGCCCCACCTGGACAGTCGCAGGTAGACCCGTGACTATTTTGGTCTATAAATAAGACCCCCTATCAGCCATAAAATAAAAGAAAAAAGGAGAAAAAGAGAGAACTCTGTCCATTTCAGCTCTTAACCACTTCTATAGTGTTCCAAACTTCAATATTCTTCTTTCTAAACACCTGTATACATATATACTATGATATATCAAATATTCCCTGCCTTAAAGGAAATAATATTACTTACATACTACAGAGTATGGAAGAAAATATTATTTCTTACGAATATTGAATGAAAATAATATTCCCTGCCTTAAAAGGAAAGTATTTCTGACTGGTATAGTGGGAATATTCTTGAAGAAAACTTGTACTGTTTTCTACACTCAAAGCTTCCTTAAACTCAAAAGAAATACGCTCAATATTATAGAAGAAGAATTCTCTGATTCTGGTGTGATTTTCATTTCTAAACTAAGCATCCTATTTATAGGAGAATGACAGGGTACTAGTTTAGAAAAAAAATCATGGACACACAGTAAATAATTCATGGGCGCAATTCTTCGGCTGATTTCGTTGATTTACTATGCAACACTATGCAATAAAATATTCTAATAAAATGAACACTTTAAATAAAATATAATATATTCTACTGATAATCTAATAAAACGAATAACTTTATACATAATATAAAAAGTATTCTATTTTATTACTTATATATATATATATATATATATATATATATATACGTAATAAAACAAAACTAAGATAACTTTCTACCGACAATTTTGAAAAATGAGCAAGTGGGGGTCCATGTAATAAGCCAAATTTATAACAAATACTTCATAAGAAAAACCCTCTATTTATCTTAATTCACTTGGCTTCACTAAACATATTTTTAATAACATTTCTTCATCATTAATAGTATAACTCATAATATTAACAACCAGATTATTCTCAAGAAAGAGGAGGCTTTTTGATAAAGACTTATTCTTATTGGCGCACAATTAGGTGACCAAACCCCTTTCGTTGACAGAACTTTCTAAACATTGTCAATAATGCAATAATAATATGAATAATTGTGTCATCTCATTTATTGATTTAATAATATAAAATATTATGCAGATGATAATGTGATAATAATTGAATCAATAATATGAGATGCTATGCATCAACTACTGTTGCAATAATTAAACAAAACTGAGTGACTTCTCACGTTAGCATCAATAATTAGAAAAATTATACAATACTGTGTGCTATTGTGCAACCACGCGTATTACTGTACTTTTATCACCAGGTATTTCAACAGTTAACGGTAAAAGTTTTGCCGTTATTTTTTATAAAAAGGTTATTTTTGTCGCTTACTAAATTCGATAGTAATTCTATTGTGGGTCCACCAACGATTGTGCCGTCGTACGGATATTCCATGATAAAACGAATATTTTATTACAACTTGCTTACTTTGAAAATTTTATTAATATTACCCACAACTATAACATTATATCAAATCTACACCTTATTATTCAAAATAATATTTAGAGAAAATTAAATCTTTATTCATAAAAGTTGGGGTTTAGGATTCTAAATCCATGGCCGTAAGACCCCAACTTTTATTAATAAAGGTAAATTTTTTATAAATATCATTTTTCAATATTAAGGAGTGAATTTGATATAATGTTATAGTTGTGGGTAATATTTATAAATTTTACAAAGTACGCAAGTTGTTATATTATATTCGATTGGTCGGGAAATATTCGTTTTAACAAGGAATATTCGTACGACGGCGCATGTAACGACCCCAAAATCTATATAATTTAAATCCCGACTTCGGTCGTTAACCATACATTCAACCTCTAAATAATACATCATTATTCGATGTTAAACTTAATAAAATTGCGGAATATTTAAAACTTTTATACATTTCCTTCTTTCTTGCCCTGAATCGCAACCTTTACATTACATCTCTTTGATTCAATCCTATATCATGAATCGTTATAACAAAATGACTATACAAAGTCTTACATCATATGTGACGCCCCCAAATTCGGGTACTTGAAACCCGAACTCGGTGCTTCACGATACCATTTCTATGAGCGGAATTCTACGAATAATAATAATAATAATATGAATAACAACTTAATTTACATAATTATCAGAGTTTATCTCCCCAGGTACGAGACCTTAAAGTACATTCCATACAATACATGATATTATTTATATACATATCATTGTCTTAATAATATAAACTATTACAGCAACTACCAAAAATCTTATTCAGTTGGCTTTCCTTTTCCTTTGTTTCTGCACGAGCTTTCAGGTTGATCATACATAACTGAAAACATTTAATTTAAGCAAGAGTGAGCATTTGAGTGCCCAGCAAGTAATAGCAATTATATATATAAGCTAAAAGAATTTAAATATTTTCTTTACATAACCCTTCTACAACGAATCAATAGTTGTGAAGTAATCTGAACCGATAATAATAACATAACAACCCTCTTTCAAATTTTTAAAAACTACGTACTGACCATAAATGGGGTTTAAGTAACATACTATGAACATTCTTTTCATTTTCGAAAAGGTTTAGCAGAACTTCATCTGTAAACCGTCATAACTTACGGGCACGGAGGGTGATCAGCCCGTTGTACCCTGTATTGATCAACACTACATTACAAGAATGATGTTATTGTTCACTCTGTCCGCCTTGGGCGCACAAAAAGTTTTCCCATATAAGGGATGTTCATACTTGTCATGGTTCCAAACCAAAAGGTTTTTATCTTGCTCAACAATAATCTATACTTCAACATATACATATACGGGTAATTGACAAAGGTGTATCAACATGTGAATAAATATCATGATTATCCAAGTGGGAACACTTGTATAACCATTCATAGCAATTAACGAACAGAATATATATATCTGGACTAACATGTTGATAATCAATGAGCGTTTATAATATAATCATCTGCTGCTTACAATTCTCAACTTAGTTCTATCTCTTTTATCATGACCTATCATTAATCAGATCATTCGTTCGATTAGAACAATATATCATAACACATAGTACTGTCTATTACAGTCAGCACATAACCTAATCACCTTGCCACACATATTCCATAGTCATTGAATCACAAACAATCAGTAATACAGTCAAAATATCTAAGTCTAGATTAATTTCTGAAATATTTCAGTGTACCGACAGCCTTATCGGGTAATTATCGAGTCTAAGACTCTATTTTGTATCTCAGTATCTGTAAGTATCAGTCATATTATTTTTAAATGACTTAAAATAATTTTTAAACACTTATTATAATTTATCATGAATTTTCAAATATCAGAATCATTATTAAATGATTTAAACATTAAACAATTCTATTATCATTAATATTCAATTAATATCAAATTATTAATGAAACCATTGCCAAAATATAAAAGTTATTTATAATAACTCAAACTATTTTTAAAACATTTATATTACCCTTAAATGATTTAAAAACAATTAAAATCATTTTTAAATACTTACCATTAATAATAAAATAGTAATGCATTATCTATCAAAATATTAAAAGTCATTAATTATAACTTAAAATATTTTTAAATCCTTAATATCCTTTTTAAATGATTTTTAAGTAAATAAAACCATTTTTAAACTATTTATTTAATATAAATATTAAATAAACTTTATATTACGAATCATTAAATAAATATCATTAATATTTAATTATTAATGAAATTAACTTTTAAATATTAAAAGTTATATTTTATAACTTAAAATATCTTTAAACATTTTATTTCCATTTAAAATGATTTTTAAAATAATAAAATCATTTTTAAACTAAATTATTTAATATAATTATTAAATAACTTTAATATCATTAATAAAATTCACCACAAAATATTAAAAGTCATGGAAAATAACTTAAAATATTTTTTTATACCATAATATAATTTTTTATGATTTTTCATGAATTAAAACCATTTTTAAATAATTTATTTAATATTATAATTAAATAAATAAATACCTTTTATATTCCAAAAATACTATATATTTATGAAATATATTAAAAATTATTAAAAACTAATTTTCAGACCTTAAAATAATTTTTCAGAATTTATTTTGTATTTTTAATAATTTAAAAACAATTTTTCTCTATTTTTAATCAATTTTCAGAAAATACAGAAATTAAAATTAATAAAGTCTGTCGCTAAAGCCTATGGCGACAGAAAAGCGTCGCCTTAGGTGTTCTTGAGCCCAAGGACTCTGACAGCTTCGGTTACCAACATACTAAGTTTGACCAGATTTAAATTACAATATGATAACTTTCTGGGCTAAATTAAGATTTTATATGGTATTTCACATGTAATACTACAGTTATAAAGTATCAACTTGGTCAAACAACAACATAATTTAAATATCTGTGTCCCCAAAAATACTGTCAGAACGATTCTGGGTTTTTTGCAAAATCCCAGAAACCCAGGCAGTCCGAGTGGTGCTTTTCTAGCTAACTTTTATCCATGTCCTGATCATCGTTCATGTGGTTTCAAGGTTTAAATATGTATTACTCGTGTCAAGGAACAACACTACAACAACAGATAAGTTTATCATCAACAGATTTACAAGATCTAGCTCGGTCAAAGGCTGTCAGAAGCCGTGTTCTTCATATTTTCTGGAATTTCCAGAAATGAAATCGTGATCATTTTTAGTCACTTTGACCGTCCATAAAATCCAATATATGTAGCTTATAAGTGACATAAAGACAGAAATTTATACTCTAACTATCAGGCTACAAAATTCATATAACAACAACATCAAAAAACATTAAATCAGTCAGATCTGGGCCTCCAAAACTCTTATCAGACGCTGGTAACCATTTCTGGGTTACCCAGAATTTGGTCCGGTCATGCCCGGTCAACAGGTTTTGACCGTGAATACAATGAAATCTGTCTACCCAATTGCTATGATTAGTGTTCCAGATTAAAGATAACATACCAGACTATCGACACAAAACTTAAAACATTACAAAACATGAACAGGGTAATATCTGAAGCAACTGACATTTGCTTGTCAGAAAATTCTGGAAACTGGAGATTTTCTGGGTTTTCCAGAATCAGCTTCATGATCGGCCAATGTACTTTGACCATTAATAACTTTTGATATATACATGATCTAGGCTTGATTCAAGTTGCAGAGTAAAGACCACATATCATAGAAGATATCCAAAACATAAAACACATAAAACACCTAATAGACACGGATCTAAAGGCCCTGACATTTGATGTCAGAACACAAAAATAACTTTTTCCAAATTTTTTTAAAAATCATCAAATTGAGTACTTAGATGTTATGGGTCTATAAGATACTAACCCAGATCATCTATCAACACCTTATTCAACAAAATTAAACATAAAAACACCAAATCCAACTTAGCATACAAGATCAAATTGCAAAATTAGTTTTATACCTTTAAGAACCAATTCTTGATTCCATGTTTCTGATTTGTTGTTGTTGATCGTGGGGCTGTCTTTTGGGACTGATATACTATGTATTTTCGTGGGTGAGGATAGAGAGAGGGTTTGTTGAGCATTGGTTGTATAAATGGGCAATAATGTACACTTTTCTCTCTCTTAAATAATGAAATGAAATGATTCCATGTGCTTGTAATAGCTGATCATTGATGGGTAATGTTATAGTGCCATATGTGAATTCTAGAATAAAGTTAGAGGGCCAGAGTTTGCAAGATTGCTAGCAATAATACATTATAATTCATTAATGGGACAAAAAGGATAAAATAGTAATTTCACTTGTAATTTCAAGGGCATTCTTGTCCAAGGTGATTAAATCTAGGGTTTAATCACTAGATTGTAAATCTTAAAATTACCCAAATAATTTCTAGGGTTTGACAATTTAAAATAATTGTACAATAACATTTTAATTAAACACAATAAATTAAAATTAGGGTTTTTAATTAGAAAAATAGGGTTTCTTAATATTAACAATTAGGGTTTCCTAATTAACCTTTAGGGGTTCCTAATTGTCTGTATATTTTACTAACACGTTAATTACGATTACTAATTTCAACCAATTAGGGTTATTTAAATAATAATTAGGGTTTCTCCTAATTACGGAAATTCTAATATACACAATAAAATTCATATAACGCAATTTCTACTCAGTCTTGAACTCACAACTGAGTTTAACAATTAAGGCTTAAAAATACGATATAAGGGTCATGATATAAATTTACCATAATTAACCAATCATTATCTGTCCACACATATACAGTACATATATATAGCACTAAAAATTCAAAATATATATAATATTATATTATTATTCTCATCTCCTGATAAAAATCCAATTTAGGGTTTGGATTCCATAACTGACTTATCCACCGTATACAACATCAATAATCAAGTTAAAATAATTAACTTAAATATTCTGAACAGATTCATATAATAAAATATTTATTATCATAATTCTAATTGTCTCTTCATATATTATTTAAGTAATATCCAATCATGTTTTCATGGAAAATAATTAATAAAAATATTTCTGCTTACAGAAATTAATTACCATAAGAATATAATTTGTAGTAATTAATAATTCTAAAATTATTTCTAATTTTTCAAGTAATAAATATATTTGCATTTATCGTACACATTACTTGACACTTATTCTAAAAACAATTCATATGCAAAAATTCCTTATTTATTTTTATAGAAAATATCGGGTTATTACATTCACCCTCCCTTATAAGGATTCCGTCCCCGGAATCACCGTTTTAAAACTCATACATATAAGGATACATAACATATATAATCATTGCAAGTAAACCTCGATCATAATTGATCGAACTGATCTGTAACTATTCATCATAAAGTTTGTCTATCTGATTAAACAAAAATTTGATTTCTCAAAGAACTCAAATTCCTCCTTCAAAATTTCTTTATAAAATAATTTACTATATATATAGAAAAATCATATAAAATATATAAGTTATTCGAATAGCACCTGGAGTTCCATTTCCAGCTGCCACAGTATCCTCGACCGTCATGTTGAAGACCCTCGCAGTTGGGTTGTTGGTTGAGGTCGGTCCTTTGATCGCCAAAGTCCCACTACCTTTCCCCGTGGTTACATTCCATGCCTCCATTCTCCTCTTTGGACAATCCTTCACCTGATGTTCAGTCGATCCACATATAAAACACCCACTGTTCATCCTTGGGTTGGGACAGTTGGGAGAGATATGACCCTCCTCCCCGCACTTGTAACATACAAACTTACCCTTCAGACACTCGCCAGAGTGATTCTTCCCGCAATTCTTACACTGCACAATCTGTTTCCTCACACTTTCCTGCTTCACTTGGACATTCTCGTAATAATTCCCTTTTCTTTTCTCACCCCTATTTCCCCTATTTCCTTCCACTCTCAAAGATCCTTCTGCCTTACTTCTGTTCTTCTTCTCCTTGTTGTAGAGGCTCAAGGTCGCACTCCCCTGCTCAGCTATGATAGCCTTCTCCATGAGTGCTGCAAAAGTATTGAGTTGTAATACTGCCACCTTATTGTAGAGCCAGGGTTTTAAGCCCAGCTCAAACCTCCTTGCCTTTCTAGCCTCCGTATTAACTTGATGTGGAGCAAACCTAGCCAACTCATTAAACTTTACGACATACTCCGCAACAGTCATGTTCTCCTGCTTTAACTCCAGAAATTTCACCTCCATCCTAGCTTGCATACTAGCTGAGAGATAGTTTTCAAAAAATAAAGTCTTAAACCTATCCCAAGTAACTACTCCTTCTCCTGCCCTAGTTTTATTTGCCTCCCACCAAAAGTTGGCTTCCCCTTTCATCATATAAGTGGCAAAAGCAGTCTTTTGCCCCTCATCTATCCTAGCAATTACGAACGTCTTTTCTATTTCATTAACCCATGTCTGGGCTTCTATAGGGTCAGCTGATCCTCTGAATTCTGGTGGTCCTACTGCTTTGAAATCTTTAAATTTTGCCAAGCGATTATCTGGCTGGTTTCCTGCGACTGGTATTCCCTGCTGCATAGCCTGAGCTACCATGTTTGCAAAGTTTTGCATCGGGTCTTGTTGTTGTTCCTCAGTATTGTTGAGAGATTCTTCTACCCTTTGGTTTCGAGTTTGACGTCTTGGCGACATTATCTGGTTAAGTAAAACCATAAATTATACTTTATTAACTTACATTCTAAACCTTATTGCATAAGATTAATATATTAAACTTGTTTCATTTCTCAAACTTAGATTCATATTCATTTATCGAATATTTTACATAGCATAGCACATACTACTTTACGCACCAGCTATCCCTTTGTGACTACAAAAGTCAGGATTTACAACATTGACCAACACAAAAGTTGAAAATATTTTATTACACAAACATACTTATCACACATATTACCTTAAACATACCTACACAACAGAACCTATACTACCTATTTACTAAGCCTCTCTCTCGGACTATCATTTGATCGGTGACCTTCCATCCCACAAACAAAACGTACGCCTAGATTAAAGTCGGGACAATGATGAGAGGTATGTCCCTCATGTCTGCAATTGTAACATATCATTTTCCCTTTCTTCTTATCAGGTTTTTCTAAATCATGGTCTTCTATCTTTCTTTTTTCCTAATCTCTCGGAGCTGCACACGATGTGTTGCTTGAGGCTCCTATCTGATCAATTTAGATTTTAAGCTTATCCTGCTCTTCTATTGTTTCTATTAACGCCTGATGCAGTTGAATATTCAACAGCTTTTCTATTTCCCACAGCTTTTTTTAAAGAAGAAACCTTGTTCCTCAAATCATGCACCTCTGTTGATGCTTGATCAGCTTCAACTTTAGTATCCGAATCACTATTTGTCAGTTCCACCATTTCCGGATATGGTACTACATTTTCCACAATAACCACCTCGTCCGAGTTGGTTTCATTGTGAGCCTTTATTTCAGCTATTGGCTTCGATATTAGCTCGGGTGTATGGATCTGATTCTTCTTCAAGTTATAAGCCCATAACAATCCTTTTCCACCAGACATCTACACACATAAATTATCCTGATTAGCATATAGTATATTCACACAGCAAACAATAGTTTTATAAGAGTTATCTTTTATTTTGTTCAATAATGAATTTATTCAATTCATCTCCTTTTAAAACTCTATATGAGTTATTTGTATTTTCAACGTTTCCCCCTGTCCTAAGGTTATAGCCTAAGGTCGATCCCACCTAAGGTTTCTAACCCTAAAGCTCTGATACCAACCTGTGACGCCCCCAAATTCGGGTACTTGAAACCCGAACTCGGTGCTTCACGATACCATTTCTATGAGCAGAATTCTACGAATAATAATAATAATAATAATATGAATAATAACTTAATTTATATAATTATCAGAGTTTATCTCCCCAAGTACAAGACCTTAAAGTACATTCCATACAATACATGATATTATTTATATATATATCATTGTCTTAATAATATAAACTATTACAGCAACTACCACAAATCTTATTCAGTTAGCTTTCCTTTTCCTTTGTTTCTACACGAGCTTTCAGGTTGATCATACATAACTGAAAACATTTAATTTAAGCAAGAGTGAGCATTTGAGTGCCCAGCAAGTAATAGCAATTATATATATAAGCTGAAAGAATTTAAATGTTTTCTTTACATAACCCTTCTACAACGAATCAATAGTTGTGAAGTAATCTGAACCGATAATAATAACATAACAACCCTCTTTCAAATTTTTGAAAACTACGTACTGACCATAAATGGGGTTTAAGTAACATACTATGAACATTCTTTTCATTTTCGAAAAGGTTTAGCAGAACTTCATCTGTAAACCGTCATAACTTACGGGCACGGAGGGTGATCAGCCCGTTGTACCCTGTATTGATCAACACTACATTACAAGAATGATGTTATTGTTCACTCTGTCCGCCTTGGGCGCATAAAAAGTTTTCCCATATAAGGGATGTTCATACTTGTCATGGTTCCAAACCAAAAGGTTTTTATCTTGCTCAACAATAATCTATACTTCAACATATACATATACGGGTAATTGACAAAGGTGTATCAACATGTGAATAAATATCATGATTATCCAAGTGGGAACACTTGTATAACCATTCATAGCAATTAACGAACAGAATATATATATCTGGACTAACATGTTGATAATCAATGAGCGTTTATAATATAATCATCTGTACAGTAATAATATAATTCTGAAACATTCTTACTCATGTCCATTGCATAAAGAAAATGCAAAGGTAGGATACTTGCCTGATCTGCTGCTTACAATTCTCAACTTAGTTCTATCTCTTTTATCACTACCTATCATTAATCAGATCATTCGTTCGATTAGAACAATATATCATAACACATAGTACTGTCTATTACAGTCAGCACATAACCTAATCACCTTGCCACACATATTCCATAGTCATTGAATCACAAACAATAACTAATACAGTCAAAATATCTAAGTCTAGATCAATTTCTAAAATATTTCGGTGTACCGACAGCCTTATCGGGTAATTATCGAGTCTAAGACTCTATTTTGTATCTCAATATCTGTAAGTATCAGTCATATTATTTTTAAATGACTTAAAATAATTTTTAAACACTTATTATAATTTATCATGAATTTTTAAATATCGGAATCATTATTAAATGATTTAAACATTAAACAATTCTATTATCATTAATATTCAATTAATATCAAATTATTAATGAAACCATTGCCAAAATATAAAAGTTATTTATAATAACTCAAACTATTTTTAAAACATTTATATTACCCTTAAATGATTTAAAAACAATTAAAATCATTTATAAATACTTACCATTAATAATAAAATAGTAATGCATTATCTATCAAAATATTAAAAGTCATTAATTATAACTTAAAATATTTTTAAATCCTTAATATCCTTTTTAAATGATTTTTAAGTAAATAAAACCATTTTTAAACTATTTATTTAATATAAATATTAAATAAACTTTATATTACGAATCATTAAATAAATATCATTAATATTTAATTATTAATGAAATTAAATTTTAAATATTAAAAGTTATATTTTATAACTTAAAATATCGTTAAACACTTTATTTTTATTTAAAATAATTTTTAAAATAATAAAATCATTTTTAAACTAAATTATTTAATATAATTATTAAATAACTTTAATATCATTAATAAAATTCACCACAAAATATTAAAAGTCATGGAAAATAACTTAAAATATTTTCTTATACCATAATATAATTTTTTATGATTTTTCATGAATTAAAACCATTTTTAAATAATTTATTTAATATTATAATTAAATAAATAAATACCTTTTATATTCCAAAAATACTATATATTTATGAAATATATTAAAAATTATTAAAAACTAATTTCCAGACCTTAAAATAATTTTTCAGAATTTATTTTGTATTTTTAATAATTTAAAAACAATTTTTCTCTATTTTTAATCAATTTTCAAAAAATACAGAAATTAAAATTAATAAAGTCTGTCGCTATAGCCTATGGCGACAGAAAAGCGTCGCCTTAGGTGTTCTTGAGCCCAAGGACTCTGACAGCTTCGGTTACCAACATACTAAGTTTGACCAGATTTAAATTACAATATGATAACTTTCTGGGCTAAATTAAGATTTTATATGGTATTTCACATGTAATACTACAGTTATAAAGTATCAACTTGGTCAAACAACAACATAATTTAAATATCTGTGTCCCCAAAAATACTGTCAGAACGATTCTGGGTTTTTTGCAAAATCCCAGAAACCCAGGCAGTCCGAGTGGTGCTTTTCTAGCTAACTTTTATCCATGTCCTGATCATCGTTCATGTGGTTTCAAGGTTTAAATATGTATTACTCGTGTCAAGGAACAACACTACAACAACAGATAAGTTTATCATCAACAGATTTACAAGATCTAGCTCGGTCAAAGGCTGTCAGAAGCCGTGTTCTTCATATTTTCTGGAATTTCCAGAAATGAAATCGTGATCATTTTTAGTCACTTTGACCGTCCATAAAATCCAATATATGTAGCTTATAAGTGACATAAAGACAGAAATTTATACTCTAACTATCAGGCTACAAAATTCATATAACAACAACATCAAAAAACATTAAATCAGTCAGATCTGGGCCTCCAAAACTCTTATCAGACGCTGGTAACCATTTCTGGGTTACCCAGAATTTGGTCCGGTCATGCCCGGTCAACAGGTTTTGACCGTGAATACAATGAAATCTGTCTACCCAATTGCTATGATTAGTGTTCCAGATTAAAGATAACATACCAGACTATCGACACAAAACTTAAAACATTACAAAACATGAACAGGGTAATATCTGAAGCAACTGACATTTGCTTGTCAGAAAATTCTGGAAACTGGAGATTTTCTGGGTTTTCCAGAATCAGCTTCATGATCGGCCAATGTACTTTGACCATTAATAACTTTTGATATATACATGATCTAGGCTTGATTCAAGTTGCAGAGTAAAGACCACATATCATAGAAGATATCCAAAACATAAAACACATAAAACACCTAATAGACACGGATCTAAAGGCCCTGACATTTGATGTCAGAACACAAAAATAACTTTTTCCAAAATTTTTTAAAAATCATCAAATTGAGTACTTAGATGTTATGGGTCTATAAGATACTAACCCAGATCATCTATCAACACCTTATTCAACAAAATTAAACATAAAAACACCAAATCCAACTTAGCATACAAGATCAAATTGCAAAATTAGTTTTATACCTTTAAGAACCAATTCTTGATTCCATGTTTCTGATTTGTTGTTGTTGATCGTGGGGCTGTCTTTTGGGACTGATATACTATGTATTTTCGTGGGTGAGGATAGAGAGAGGGTTTGTTGAGCATTGGTTGTATAAATGGGCAATAATGTACACTTTTCTCTCTCTTAAATAATGAAATGAAATGATTCCATGTGCTTGTAATAGCTGATCATTGATGGGTAATGTTATAGTGCCATATGTGAATTCTAGAATAAAGTTAGAGGGCCAGAGTTTGCAAGATTGCTAGCAATAATACATTATAATTCATTAATGGGACAAAAAGGATAAAATAGTAATTTCACTTGTAATTTCAAGGGCATTCTTGTCCAAGGTGATTAAATCTAGGGTTTAATCACTAGATTGTAAATCTTAAAATTACCCAAATAATTTCTAGGGTTTGACAATTTAAAATAATTGTACAATAACATTTTAATTAAACACAATAAATTAAAATTAGGGTTTTTAATTAGAAAAATAGGGTTTCTTAATATTAACAATTAGGGTTTCCTAATTAACCTTTAGGGGTTCCTAATTGTCTGTATATTTTACTAACACGTTAATTACGATTACTAATTTCAACCAATTAGGGTTATTTAAATAATAATTAGGGTTTCTCCTAATTACGGAAATTCTAATATACACAATAAAATTCATATAACGCAATTTCTACTCAGTCTTGAACTCACAACTGAGTTTAACAATTAAGGCTTAAAAATACGATATAAGGGTCATGATATAAATTTACCATAATTAACCAATCATTATCTGTCCACACATATACAGTACATATATATAGCACTAAAAATTCAAAATATATATAATATTATATTATTATTCTCATCTCCTGATAAAAATCCAATTTAGGGTTTGGATTCCATAACTGACTTATCCACCGTATACAACATCAATAATCAAGTTAAAATAATTAACTTAAATATTCTGAACAGATTCATATAATAAAATATTTATTATCATAATTCTAATTGTCTCTTCATATATTATTTAAGTAATATCCAATCATGTTTTCATGGAAAATAATTAATAAAAATATTTCTGCTTACAGAAATTAATTACCATAAGAATATAATTTGTAGTAATTAATAATTCTAAAATTATTTCTAATTTTTCAAGTAATAAATATATTTGCATTTATCGTACACATTACTTGACACTTATTCTAAAAACAATTCATATGCAAAAATTCCTTATTTATTTTTATAGAAAATATCGGGTTATTACATTCACCCTCCCTTATAAGGATTCCGTCCCCGGAATCACCGTTTTAAAACTCATACATATAAGGATACATAACATATATAATCATTGCAAGTAAACCTCGATCATAATTGATCGAACTGATCTGTAACTATTCATCATAAAGTTTGTCTATCTGATTAAACAAAAATTTGATTTCTCAAAGAACTCAAATTCCTCCTTCAAAATTTCTTTATAAAATAATTTACTATATATATAGAAAAATCATATAAAATATATAAGTTATTCGAATAGCACCTGGAGTTCCATTTCCAGCTGCCACAGTATCCTCGACCGTCATGTTGAAGACCCTCGCAGTTGGGTTGTTGGTTGAGGTCGGTCCTTTGATCGCCAAAGTCCCACTACCTTTCCCCGTGGTTACATTCCATGCCTCCATTCTCCTCTTTGGACAATCCTTCACCTGATGTTCAGTCGATCCACATATAAAACACCCACTGTTCATCCTTGGGTTGGGACAGTTGGGAGAGATATGACCCTCCTCCCCGCACTTGTAACATACAAACTTACCCTTCAGACACTCGCCAGAGTGATTCTTCCCGCAATTCTTACACTGCACAATCTGTTTCCTCACACTTTCCTGCTTCACTTGGACATTCTCGTAATAATTCTCTTTTCTTTTCTCACCCCTATTTCCTCTATTTCCTTCCACTCTCAAAGATCCTTCTGCCTTACTTCTGTTCTTCTTCTCCTTGTTGTAGAGGCTCAAGGTCGCACTCCCCTGCTCAGCTATGATAGCCTTCTCCATGAGTGCTGCAAAAGTATTGAGTTGTAATACTGCCACCTTATTGTAGAGCCAGGGTTTTAAGCCCAGCTCAAACCTCCTTGCCTTTCTAGCCTCCGTATCAACTTGATGTGGAGCAAACCTAGCCAACTCATTAAACTTTACGACATACTCCGCAACAGTCATGTTCTCCTGCTTTAACTCTAGAAATTTCACCTCCATCCTAGCTTGCATACTAGCTGAGAGATAGTTTTCAAAAAATAAAGTCTTAAACCTATCCCAAGTAACTACTCCTTCTCCTGCCCTAGTTTTATTTGCCTCCCACCAAAAGTTGGCTTCCCCTTTCATCATATAAGTGGCAAAAGCAGTCTTTTGCCCCTCATCTACCCTAGCAATTACGAACGTCTTTTCTATTTCATTAACCCATGTCTGGGCTTCTATAGGGTCAGCTGATCCTCTGAATTCTGGTGGTCCTACTGCTTTGAAATCTTTAAATTTTGCCAAGCGATTATCTGGCTGGTTTCCTGCGACTGGTATTCCCTGCTGCATAGCCTGAGCTACCATGTTTGCAAAGTTTTGCATCGGGTCTTGTTGTTGTTCCTCAGTATTGTTGAGAGATTCTTCTACCCTTTGGTTTCGAGTTTGACGTCTTGGCGACATTATCTGGTTAAGTAAAACCATAAATTATACTTTATTAACTTACATTCTAAACCTTATTGCATAAGATTAATATATTAAACTTGTTTCATTTCTCAAACTTAGATTCATATTCATTTATCGAATATTTTACATAGCATAGCACATACTACTTTACGCACCAGCTATCCCTTTGTGACTACAAAAGTCAGGATTTACAACATTGACCAACACAAAAGTTGAAAATATTTTATTACACAAACATACTTATCACACATATTACCTTAAACATACCTACACAACAGAACCTATACTACCTATTTACTAAGCCTCTCTCTCGGAATATCTTTTGATCGGTGACCTTCCATCCCACAAACAAAACGTACGCCTAGATTAAAGTCGGGACAATGATGAGAGGTATGTCCCTCATGTCTGCAATTGTAACATATCATTTTCCCTTTCTTCTTATCAGGTTTTTCTAAATCATGGTCTTCTATCTTTCTTTTTTCCTAATCTCTCGGAGCTGCACACGATGTGTTGCTTGAGGCTCCTATCTGATCAATTTGGATTTTAAGCTTATCCTGCTCTTCTATTGTTTCTATTAACGCCTGATGCAGTTGAATATTCAACAGCTTTTCTATTTCCCACAGCTTTTTTTAAAGAAGAAACCTTGTTCCTCAAATCATGCACCTCTGTTGATGCTTGATCAGCTTCAACTTTAGTATCCGAATCACTATTTGCCAGTTCCACCATTTCTGGATATGGTACTACATTTTCCACAATAACCACCTCGTCCGAGTTGGTTTCATTGTGAGCCTTTATTTCAGCTATTGGCTTCGATATTAGCTCGGGTGTATGGATCTGATTCTTCTTCAAGTTATAAGCCCATAACAATCCTTTTCCACCAGACATCTACACACATAAATTATCCTGATTAGCATATAGTATATACACACAGCAAACAATAGTTTTATAAGAGTTATCTTTTATTTTGTTCAATAATGAATTTATTCAATTCATCTCCTTTTAAAACTCTATATGAGTTATTTGTATTTTCAACGTTTCCCCCTGTCCTAAGGTTATAGCCTAAGGTCGATCCCACCTAAGGTTTCTAACCCTAAAGCTCTGATACCAACCTGTGACGCCCCCAAATTCGGGTACTTGAAACCCGAACTCGGTGCTTCACGATACCATTTCTATGAGCAGAATTCTACGAATAATAATAATAATAATAATATGAATAATAACTTAATTTATATAATTATCAGAGTTTATCTCCCCAAGTACAAGACCTTAAAGTACATTCCATACAATACATGATATTATTTATATATATATCATTGTCTTAATAATATAAACTATTACAGCAACTACCACAAATCTTATTCAGTTAGCTTTCCTTTTCCTTTGTTTCTACACGAGCTTTCAGGTTGATCATACATAACTGAAAACATTTAATTTAAGCAAGAGTGAGCATTTGAGTGCCCAGCAAGTAATAGCAATTATATATATAAGCTGAAAGAATTTAAATGTTTTCTTTACATAACCCTTCTACAACGAATCAATAGTTGTGAAGTAATCTGAACCGATAATAATAACATAACAACCCTCTTTCAAATTTTTGAAAACTACGTACTGACCATAAATGGGGTTTAAGTAACATACTATGAACATTCTTTTCATTTTCGAAAAGGTTTAGCAGAACTTCATCTGTAAACCGTCATAACTTACGGGCACGGAGGGTGATCAGCCCGTTGTACCCTGTATTGATCAACACTACATTACAAGAATGATGTTATTGTTCACTCTGTCCGCCTTGGGCGCATAAAAAGTTTTCCCATATAAGGGATGTTCATACTTGTCATGGTTCCAAACCAAAAGGTTTTTATCTTGCTCAACAATAATCTATACTTCAACATATACATATACGGGTAATTGACAAAGGTGTATCAACATGTGAATAAATATCATGATTATCCAAGTGGGAACACTTGTATAACCATTCATAGCAATTAACGAACAGAATATATATATCTGGACTAACATGTTGATAATCAATGAGCGTTTATAATATAATCATCTGTACAGTAATAATATAATTCTGAAATATTCTTACTCATGTCCATTGCATAAAGAAAATGCAAAGGTAGGATACTTGCCTGATCTGCTGCTTACAATTCTCAACTTAGTTCTATCTCTTTTATCACTACCTATCATTAATCAGATCATTCGTTCGATTAGAACAATATATCATAACACATAGTACTGTCTATTACAGTCAGCACATAACCTAATCACCTTGCCACACATATTCCATAGTCATTGAATCACAAACAATAACTAATACAGTCAAAATATCTAAGTCTAGATCAATTTCTAAAATATTTCGGTGTACCGACAGCCTTATCGGGTAATTATCGAGTCTAAGACTCTATTTTGTATCTCAATATCTGTAAGTATCAGTCATATTATTTTTAAATGACTTAAAATAATTTTTAAACACTTATTATAATTTATCATGAATTTTTAAATATCGGAATCATTATTAAATGATTTAAACATTAAACAATTCTATTATCATTAATATTCAATTAATATCAAATTATTAATGAAACCATTGCCAAAATATAAAAGTTATTTATAATAACTCAAACTATTTTTAAAACATTTATATTACCCTTAAATGATTTAAAAACAATTAAAATCATTTATAAATACTTACCATTAATAATAAAATAGTAATGCATTATCTATCAAAATATTAAAAGTCATTAATTATAACTTAAAATATTTTTAAATCCTTAATATCCTTTTTAAATGATTTTTAAGTAAATAAAACCATTTTTAAACTATTTATTTAATATAAATATTAAATAAACTTTATATTACGAATCATTAAATAAATATCATTAATATTTAATTATTAATGAAATTAACTTTTAAATATTAAAAGTTATATTTTATAACTTAAAATATCTTTAAACACTTTATTTTTATTTAAAATAATTTTTAAAATAATAAAATCATTTTTAAACTAAATTATTTAATATAATTATTAAATAACTTTAATATCATTAATAAAATTCACCACAAAATATTAAAAGTCATGGAAAATAACTTAAAATATTTTCTTATACCATAATATAATTTTTTATGATTTTTCATGAATTAAAACCATTTTTAAATAATTTATTTAATATTATAATTAAATAAATAAATACCTTTTATATTCCAAAAATACTATATATTTATGAAATATATTAAAAATTATTAAAAACTAATTTCCAGACCTTAAAATAATTTTTCAGAATTTATTTTGTATTTTTAATAATTTAAAAACAATTTTTCTCTATTTTTAATCAATTTTCAGAAAATACAGAAATTAAAATTAATAAAGTCTGTCGCTATAGCCTATGGTGACAGAAAAGCGTCGCCTTAGGTGTTCTTGAGCCCAAGGACTCTGACAGCTTCGGTTACCAACATACTAAGTTTGACCAGATTTAAATTACAATATGATAACTTTCTGGGCTAAATTAAGATTTTATATAGTATTTCACATGTAATACTACAGTTATAAAGTATCAACTTGGTCAAACAACAACATAATTTAAATATCTGTGTCCCCAAAAATACTGTCAGAACGATTCTGGGTTTTTTGCAAAATCCCAGAAACCCAGGCAGTCCGAGTGGTGCTTTTCTAGCTAACTTTTATCCATGTCCTGATCATCGTTCATGTGGTTTCAAGGTTTAAATATGTATTACTCGTGTCAAGGAACAACACTACAACAACAGATAAGTTTATCATCAACAGATTTACAAGATCTAGCTCGGTCAAAGGCTGTCAGAAGCCGTGTTCTTCATATTTTCTGGAATTTCCAGAAATGAAATCGTGATCATTTTTAGTCACTTTGACCGTCCATAAAATCCAATATATGTAGCTTATAAGTGACATAAAGACAGAAATTTATACTCTAACTATCAGGCTACAAAATTCATATAACAACAACATCAAAAAACATTAAATCAGTCAGATCTGGGCCTCCAAAACTCTTATCAGACGCTGGTAACCATTTCTGGGTTACCCAGAATTTGGTCCGGTCATGCCCGGTCAACAGGTTTTGACCGTGAATAAAATGAAATCTGTCTACCCAATTGCTATGATTAGTGTTCCAGATTAAAGATAACATACCAGACTATCGACACAAAACTTAAAACATTACAAAACATGAACAGGGTAATATCTGAAGCAACTGACATTTGCTTGTCAGAAAATTCTGGAAACTGGAGATTTTCTGGGTTTTCCAGAATCAGCTTCATGATCGGCCAATGTACTTTGACCATTAATAACTTTTGATATATACATGATCTAGGCTTGATTCAAGTTGCAGAGTAAAGACCACATATCATAGAAGATATCCAAAACATAAAACACATAAAACACCTAATAGACACGGATCTAAAGGCCCTGACATTTGATGTCAGAACACAAAAATAACTTTTTCCAGATTTTTTAAAAATCATCAAATTGAGTACTTAGATGTTATGGGTCTATAAGATACTAACCCAGATCATCTATCAACACCTTATTCAACAAAATTAAACATAAAAACACCAAATCCAACTTAGCATACAAGATCAAATTGTAAAATTAGTTTTATACCTTTAAGAACCAATTCTTGATTCCATGTTTTTGATTTGTTGTTGTTGATCGTGGGGCTGTCTTTTGGGACTGATATACTATGTATTTTCGTGGGTGAGGATAGAGAGAGGGTTTGTTGAGCATTGGTTGTATAAATGGGCAATAATGTACACTTTTCTCTCTCTTAAATAATGAAATGAAATGATTCCATGTGCTTGTAATAGCTGATCATTGATGGGTAATGTTATAGTGCCATATGTGAATTCTAGAATAAAGTTAGAGGGCCAGATTTTGCAAGATTGCTAGCAATAATACATTATAATTCATTAATGGGACAAAAAGGATAAAATAGTAATTTCACTTGTAATTTCAAGGGCATTCTTGTCCAAGGTGATTAAATCTAGGGTTTAATCACTAGATTGTAAATCTTAAAATTACCCAAATAATTCCTAGGGTTTGACAATTTAAAATAATTGTACAATAACATTTTAATTAAACACAATAAATTAAAATTAGGGTTTTTAATTAGAAAAATAGGGCTTCTTAATATTAACAATTAGGGTTTCCTAATTAACCTTTAGGGGTTCCTAATTGTCTGTATATTTTACTAACATGTTAATTACGATTTCTAATTTCAACCAATTAGGGTTATTTAAATAATAATTAGGGTTTCTCCTAATTACGGAAATTCTAATATACACAATAAAATTCATATAACACAATTTCTACTCAGTCTTGAACTCACAACTGAGTTTAACAATTAAGGCTTAAAAATACGATATAAGGGTCATGATATAAATTTATCATAATTAACCAATCATTATCTGTCCACACATATACAATACATATATATAGCACTAAAAATTCAAAATATATATAATATTATATTATTATTCTCATCTCTTGATAAAAATCCAATTTAGGGTTTGGATTCCATAACTGACTTATCCATCGTATACAACATCAATAATCAAGTTAAAATAATTAACTTAAATATTCTGAACAGATTCATATAATAAAATACTTATTATCATAATTCTAATTGTCTCTTCATATATTATTTAAATAATATCCAATCATGTTTTCATGAAAAATAATTAATAAAAATATTTCTGCTTACAGAAATTAATTACCATAAGAATATAATTTGTAGTAATTAATAATTCTAAAATTATTTCTAATTTTTCAAGTAATAAATATATTTGCATTTATCGTACACATTACTTGACACTTATTCTAAAAAAAATTCATATGCAAAAATTCCTTATTTATTTTTATAGAAAATATCGGGTTATTACATCATAACTAAATATTTATATACATTGGATAGCTCAACTTACAATTTAACAACATGTTACGTTCAAAATATGAAATACATTTCTCATAAACCATAAGTAATCTTCGTGAATATAGATCTCTAAAACTCACTTAGCACATATCTTGACCTTAAAATCTTGACCTACAAAAGTGGTTATTTGCAAGAGTGAGCTTGACAGCCCAGCAAAGTCTAACAGTTTTCATGCATCACATAGCACATAATAACATGCTCGACATACATCTTATTAAAGTAACATGGCGTACATGCTTTTAATTCACATAACAAATATAAAGATTGAGTTCCTTACTCAATCATCATTACTTAGCCAAAATAATGCAATCATATATTGACTTTAACATTTCATGATTTCAACATGCATAACATATCATGCAATTTAAAACAGTTCATCAAGTCCACATAGAAAATAGGAACCGACAGACTTGTCTTGATCGTTGTTTACCAATAACAGTTTAACAGCTTACAGTTATCTACACTTCACGTGCCCTACACAATTATGTAACCATACACATCAACTATTAGTCACATAACAACACATAGTAATTGTAATGTAAACTCTACTCCACATCTCATAATCTTTCCTATTAATTAGCATACAATGTTCAATTAGATTGTGTAAATTTTTGACTTATAACTCACTATATTTCATATTCGAAGTTCATTCAAGTGCTTAAGTCTTGCTAAGACTAATTATTAGCTTTATATTAAATCCACTCCATATCTTATAATATTCATTTCAATTGAATTGAAATACTTTTTAAGTTCATTAACACTTGGCACGACGTTTCGACGTTCATTCGTCACACGCCCGATTTGCCTCTCTTGTGTATGCTTACTATGCTTCTGTAACTCATCAAATACATTATTTATTAATGTTAAGCATCATTATATTTACTATTATTCATATTTTATAACTTAGGACATCATCTTTTACGGTCTGGAGCACTACACATGCATATGTGCATGCCCGACACCCTCCGATTGCCTCCGAAAACACAACAGTCCTAAAGATGACCATTTTGACAAATCCTAATGACCTCAAATTGAACACCTTAAAGAACAAAAGTTGTAGGTATACTCATCCTCGTTCCGGATCATCTTGAATCACCTCAATCGGAGTTCGTATGAGGAAGTTATGGCCATTTTACTAGAGGAGGTCAAAACTGTCCAAGTCAGACTACAAATCCGGCGTTGGGGCACGAGGACTAGGCTATAGAGTGACGCTGGGGTGCAAAATTGGTGCTGGGGCGCGAATTTCAGTGCTGGGATGTGAACTTCTGGCGCTGGGGCGCGAATTTTGGCGCTAGGGCTCAAATTTTTGCGCTGGGGCGCCGAAACTTACATAACCCAACCACGAAGAACAGAATAACTAACTCTGGACTAATTACTACTGCTAACATCTAAATTAAGACGTAAAACTTATAAAGATTACTCATAAACATTTACTTATCATACATATACCAATTTAAAACAGTTAAATAATAATTTAAATCCTTGAAACCATAGTTTAAACCCAAAAACTCCATTGTTAACATTTGTTAACACAGTGAGCACTGTAATCATAGTTATAAAACAATTTGATTTATTCTAACTATATTCTATTAAATTCTTACCCAATTCATATAATCACAGTTTAATTTCATGATTATCATACAATACAAGTATAATATTTGGTACTCTGCAAACCACGTTTATACATATACGTTCACTGTAATTCCACTTCCTTTTTTCTTTAACACGTAATTAATATGAAATCTTATAAGCATACTACACATACAATCACATATCTATATATGCCAGTATAACAATTACAAAAACATAGTTTTACAAGAATTTTGTAAAAACTTTCTACTCAGTGAAAAAGAAATAGACAGAGACATAAATTATGTGTATCTAGTATTAAGGTCATATACATACCTTTTGTTGTTAAGAAATTCGTGTTAAAGTCTTATAATAGCTTATAAAACTCAGCTCTTGTTGCTTCTCTTTCTCAGACTCTCTCAAAATCTCTGCACCCTTCTTTTAGCAGAAAACTCTTTTCTTAGACTCAAGTTTAACTATAAGACGTAAACCCAAAACCCAACTGATAACTCAGTGGTAAACACAAGAACGGTTATGGCCATAATAAGCCTAATAATTGACATCGGTTATAAAACGTATAACTTATAAATATATATATTTTATTTATTAATAATTTAAATTTCAAAATCCAAAAGCCGTAGGGCTTTGTTTGGTAAAAACCATTTAAAAGTTAAACACTTAATACTAATAAGTCTTGTTTGGCACAAATCAAATTAAACTACTTTGATTTATTTTAATAACTCCTTATAACATAGTTATTTATGACATTTTATTTAATTAATTTTTCATACTTAATTTAATTAATTCTAATAACAATCAATTGTATAATATAATAATTTATTTAATCATTATAAACTCTCTAACTTAATTATTAAATTAAATTAGATTACTATTTCAAAGTAATTACTTTCTTTAACTCATTAATTATTTATTAAACAAATAAATAATCAAATCACATCAAATCAATTAAACAAATACTTATTCAACGATAAACACAACCATTAAATATTTATATAATTCAATAAATATTTAAATATTATAATTAAAAATCTGGATTGTTACATCATTCCCTCCTTACAAAGGTTCTGTCCTCAGAATCACAACTCAAACCACTCATTCGTTACAATCTTCCCTACTTACAAAGATTCTGTCCCCAGAATCGAAGACAAATTAAACAAATAACTCAGAGAAATCTTTCATCATTTTATCTAAATATAGATTTTATATTTCCTACTACATTCATTACCTAACAAATTCTAGGTTTCATTTCATAACTTTCATTTGAACTCAATTATATTTTGAGTATTATGTATCTTTTAACCCATTCATTTTCTTTTCTAAGGATCGTTATCATAAACACTCGGGAATCACTATCATAAACACTTGGGATATTACATTCACTCATTCTTCTAAGAATTTCGTCCTCGAAATTTTATTTATTAATTTTTATTCATTCATTCTATCAAAGTAGATTTTACGTCACTATTTCATTCATTCATTGGTTTCTATAACCACTTTCTTTCCACAAACTTCGTTCTACAATTATTAAACTTTTCTATTAAAAATTTCACATTATTCTTTGATAATTCATATCCTTCTCACTTCAAAATCTCTTTTCTCACTTATTCAACATACTCATCATTCAGTGTCGCATTATACGACTTACTTCTTTCTAAGGAATATTTTCCTTTTTCCCTTTCATCTTGCAGAATAACAAGAATCTTCCACAATTGTTCAATAATTTGAGAAGTAGTATGAATAACTCAGGAATATAAAAGATTCCAAATCATGCTGAAGGTCACAAGACCATGAACTCTATTCCCTAGGTTTAATAGTGCTTCACCCCCGATTCTTCACACTTTAAACCCTCTTTGGCAGAATGTTTATCAATCACAAAGACTGAAAACACCCTCTGCAAGTACTCTAGGTGATTAACCTATTGTACATGTATTGTGCACAAACATTTTAGCACAAAGTATAAACTAAGCGTAATCTCTAATAAAAGAGTTGTTCATCTCAGAATTTAGAGTGCAAGCATTCAACTGAGGGTCTAATGACCACGAACCTTGTCCACAGTTATAAGTAATCTTTCAACTTTAACTTTTATAGTCATACGACTATAATGACTTCAAGGTACTTAGGGGATCAATCCTTCGTATATGTATTGTGCACAAATATTTCAGCGCAAAGTACAAAACTAAGCGTAACCCCTATAAATAGGGTTGTTCATCTCAGTATTTTGAGTACAAGTCCGCCCCAAAGATAGTTTGGTTTGGATACACTTCAAGGTAATTTGGAGTTCAACGGACATCAACTAAGGATTAGTTGAATACAAGATAATAACACTATGTTATTGAATGATCATACTGAATAAACATTTCGTTCTAAGTTCATGCTTTAGGAATAATCTAATAGCATAACAATTGAATAATTTATCATACCTTGCTTTGAACAACATTAAGCTAAGGTTACATCTTAGAATTTAATATCAAGCATGCACAACAAATAATAACTTGAACGATAAACTAAAGGTACTTGCATGCTAATATAACAAGTTTAGAGTTAAGAAAACTTGCACAATTATAAAAGTAAAGTTAGAGAACTTGCATAAGTATAACATAACAGTGAAAAGTAACCTTGCTAAATAATAAACTAGCAAAGGTTAGGGAACTTGCCACAATCATATGAGTTTAAGAACTTATCCTAGTCAGACCATAGGCGTCCATTCGCTGAGGGGTTCAAAAACATACCATATAATTATGAGTCACGAACCTACCATAAGTATGAGTTTTAAGAACTCGCACTTAACCTTATAATATTCTCTAACTATACCCTACCTATCTGTTATACACATGAGAAAAGAATCACCTTCTCAACAGGCATATAACAAATAGCGCGACACAAATATTCCAATGATTATCAATGTTATAAACTGAGTGCAAGCACAAAACCATCGCCCATACAAAGGTTTGTACAACTCAGCCACCACCTGAGTCCTCAATTGAAATCCCACCTAACTCTATCTTGCTCATAACTTGCTCTTTGCTCGATACGAATTCCTCGTATCACATCATCTATAACTCCTCATGAGTTATCTCGTACTATTTCATAGTACACCATCTTCATAGCATTAAGATATAATCATTCAAACATTACAGACCATCTTTCCTTTATAACTTAAACAGATCACGTCGTGACCTTATTCTATAATCATCTCTCTTAAAATTCTTTTGTTAACTCGTGATCGTTTTGTTTTACGATCCTCATTCTTTCCTTTTTTTTTCATCATTTACGATATTATTCGTTATCCTGGCTATTGGAGTTAGGAAACTCTCATTTCTTATCTTTATATCTCTTCAAGATTCTTCTTTGAATCTTCTTGTTTATATAACAATTCTTACTTTAAGAATTCCTAACTTCAGTTACATCGCTCAAAATTTTATTCGAGTTCTACACTTTCATCATACATATCTATTTCTACACTTGGTACACCATAAGTCTCTAACAGTTTCAATATAGTAAGCTGAGTGGTTTCCCACAAACAACCAACAAACTAGGTTCCGAGTTGCTAGTTCGTATATACCTCCGGTCTATGAAGGAATCGTTTAGCCCATATACCATACATCAACTACTAAAGAGTACAATTGTACCACACTTAGACATAACTCTCTATTCATAACTTCTTTATCATTCTCTTTTTATAGACATTGTCTATTTATTATCACCTTACATCCTTATTATTGGAGTTGGGTAACCCCACATTTATATTCCTTATAACTCTGCGAGATTCTTCTTTGAATCCTTTCACGCAAGTTTTAATCCCTTATTGTTCAAACTCTATTTGAGCTTATTCGTTCATTATCTTCACCTCTCTTCTCTAAGGTTATAGCCTACGGTACTCCTACCTAAGGTTTATAACCTACAGCTTTGATACCAACTGTAACATAGTTATTTGTAACATAGTTATTTGTCACACTTTATTTAATTAAGTTTTCATACTTAATTTAATTAATTCTAATAACAATCCATTGCATAATATAATAATTTATTTAATTATTATAAACTCTCTAACTTAATTATTAAATTAAATTAGATTACTATTTCAAAATAATTACTTTCCTTAACTCATTAATTATTTATTAAACAAATAAATAATCAAATCACATCAAATCAATTAAACAAATACTTATTCAACGATAAACACAACCATTAAATATTTATATAATTCAATAAATATTTAAATATTATAATTAAAAATCTGGATTGTTACATCATTCCCTCCTTACAAGGATTCTGTCCTTAGAATCACAACTCAAACCACTCATTCGTTACAATCTTTCCTACTTACAAAGATTCTGTCCCCAGAATCGAAGACAAATTAAACAAATAACTCAGAGAAATCTTTCATCATTTTATCTAAATATAGATTTTATATTTCCTACTACATTCATTACATAACAACCCCAAAATTTATACAATTTAAATCCCGACTTCGGTCGTTAACCATACATTCAACCTCTAAATAATACATCATTATTCGATGTTAAACTTAATAAAATTGCAAAATATTTAAAACTTTTATACATTTCCTTCTTTCTTGCCCTGAATCGCAACCTTTACATTACATCTCTTTGATTCAATCTTATATCATGAATCGTTACAACAAAATGACTATACAAAGTCTTACATCATAACTAAATATTTATATACATTGGATAGCTCAATTTACAATTTAACAACATGTTACGTTCAAAATATGAAATACATTTCTCATAAACCATAAGTAATCTTCGTGAATATAGATCTCTAAAACTCACTTAGCACATATCTTTACCTTAAAATCTTGACCTACAAAAGTGGTTATTTGCAAGAGTGAGCTCGACAGCCCAGCAAAGTCTAACAGTTTTCATGCATCACATAGCACATAATAACATGCTCAACATACATCTCATTAAAGTAACATGATGTACATGTTTTTAATTCACATAACAAATATAAAGTTTGAGTTCCTTACTCAATCATCATTACTTAGCCAAAACTATGCAGTAATATATTGATTTTAACATTTCATGATTTCAACATGCATAACATATCATGCAATTTAAAACAGTTCATCAAGTCCACGTAGAAAATAGGAACCGAATAACTTGCCTTGATCGTTGTTTACCAATAACAGTTTAACAGTTTACAGTTATCTGTACTTCACGTGCCCTACACAATTATGTAACCATACACATCAACTATTAGTCACATAACAACACATAGTAATTTTAATGTAAACTCTACTCCACATCTCATAATCTTTCCTATTAATTAGCACACAATGTTCAATTAGATTGTGTAAACTTTAGACTTATAACTCACAATATTTCATATTCGAAGTTCATTCAAGTGCTTAAGTCTTGCTAGGACTACTTATTAGCTTTATATTAAATCCACTCCATCTCTTGTAATATTCATTTCAATTGAATTGAAATACTTTTTAAGTTCATTAACACTTGGCACGACGTTTCGACGTTCATTCGTCACACGCCCGATTTGCATCTCTTGTGTATGCTTACTATGCTTCTATAACTCATCTAATACATTATTTATTAATGTTAAGCATCATTATATTTACTATTATTCATGTTTTATAACTTAGGACATCATCTTTTACGGTCTGGAGCACTACACATGCATATGTGCATGCCCGACACCCTCCGATTGCCTCCGAAAACACAACAGTCCTAAATATGACCATTTTGACCCATCCTAATGACCTCAAATTGAAAAACTTAAAGCACTAAAGTTGTAGATCTACTCGTCCTCGTTCCGGATCATCTTGAATCACCTCAATCAGAGTTCGTATGAGGAAGTTATGGCCATTTTACTACAAGAGATCAAAATTGTCCAAGTCAGACTACAAATCCGGCGCTGGGGCGCGAGGACTAGGCTATACAGTGGCGCTGGGGCGCGAAATTGGCGTTGGGGCGCGAATTTCAGTGCTGGGGCGCGAACTTCTGGCGCTGGGGCCGAATTTTAGCGTCGGGGGCGCGAATTTTGGCGCTAGGGCTCAAATTTTGGCGTTGGGGCGCCGAAACTTGCATAACCCAACCACGAAGAACAGAATAACTAACTTTGGACTAATTACTACTGCTAACATCTAAATTAAGACGTAAAACTTATAAAGATTACTCATAAACATTTACTTATCATACATATACCAATTTAAAACAATTAAATAATAATTTAAATCCTTGAATTCATAGTTTAAACCCAAAAACTCCATTGTTAACACAGTGAGCACTGTAATCATAGTTATAAAACAATTTGATTTATTCTAACTATATTCTATTAAATTCTTACCCAATTCATATAATCACAGTTCAATTTCATGATTATCATACAATACAAGTATAATATTTGGTACTCTGCAAACCACGTTTATACATATATGTTCACTATAATTCCACTTCCTTTTTTTCTTTAACACGTAATTAATATGAAATCTTATAAGCATACTACACATACAATCACATATCTATATATGCCAGTATAACAATTACAAAAACATAGTTTTACAAGAATTTTGTAAAAACTTTCTACTCAGTGAAAAAGAAATAGACAGAGACATAAATTATATGTGTATCTAGTATTAAGGTCATAGACATACCTTTTGTTGTTAAGAAATTCGTGTTAAAGTCTTATAATAGCTTATAGAACTCAGCTCTTGTTGCTTCTCTTTCTCAGACTCTCTCAAAATCTCTGCACCCTTCTTTTAGCAGACAACTCTTTTCTTAGACTCAAGTTTAATAATAAGACGTAAACCCAAAACCCAACTGATAACTCAGTGGTAAACACAATAACGGTTATGGCCATAATAAGCCTAATAATTGACATCGGTTATAAAACGTATAACTTATAAATATATATATTTTATTTATTAATAATTTAAATTTCAAAATTCAAAAGCCGTAGGGCTTTGTTTGGTAAAAACCATTTAAAAGTTAACAAACTTAATACTAATAAGTCTTGTTTGACACAAATCAAATTAAACTACTTTGATTTATTTTAATAACTCCTTATAACATAGTTATTTGTCACACTTTATTTGATTAAGTTTTCATACTTAATTTAATTAATTCTAATAACAATCCATTGCATAATATAATAATTTATTTAATCATTATAAACTCTAACTTAATTATTAAATTAAATTAGATTACTATTTCAAAATAATTACTTTCCTTAACTCATTAATTATTTATTAAACAAATAAATAATCAAATCACATCAAATCAATTAAACAAATACTTATTCAACGATAAACACAACCATTAAATATTTATATAATTCAATAAATATTTAAATATTATAATTAAAAATCTGGATTGTTACAGCGCAATCATTGGTGGATCCCACAACGAAATTATTGTCGAAATGAAAAAACGACAGAAATATCTTTTTATGAAAATAACGGCGGAAGTTTTACCGTTAACTATTGAAATACCCGGTGTTAAAAGTACGGTAATACGCGTGGTTGCATAGTAGCACGCGGTACTGATTATTGATGCTTACGTGAGAAGTCACTCAGTAATTGTTGCATGGTATCTCACGTTATATGATTCAATTATTGTCAATATTTTATTTATTATTAAATCAATAATTGAGATGACAAGTTATTCTAATTATTATATGCATACTTAACAATGTCTAGAAAGTTTTGTCGAGGAAAGGAGTTTGGTCACCTAATTGCGCGCCAATAGGGAGAAATCCTTATTGGAAAGCCCCCTCTTTCCTGGGAACGATCTGGTTATTAATATTGCGAGTTATAAAAATATGAATAAAGGTTGTTAAAACTATTGAAGGGATTTTTATGAAGTATTTGTTGTAAATTTTGCTTATTTTAGGGACCCCCATTTACTTATTTTTCAAAATAATCGGTAGATTTTTTTTTAAATATAATAAAGGTGGGACCCACGTGTGGGGACCACATGTGGGGCCCATATATATTGAAAATCTGATTTGGGAAATGGGGTGGGATGAAGTTACGTAAAAGAAAGGTAAATATATATATAAATATATAAGTTTTTTTGTTTTATATATATATATATATATATATATATATATATATATATATATATATATATATATATATATATATATTGGAGACTTGGAATCAGGGGTTCACGGGATGAATCCCATGACTTGTTTTTTTAAGCAGGTGTTATATATTTATAATATATTATATTTTATTTAAAAGTTTTCGTTTTATTAGAATATTTTATTGCATAGTACTGCATAGTAAATTAAAATTTTTAAACGTTTTCGCCGGCTAAATTCACCCGTGAATATAGTCACTGTGCGTCCGTGATTTTAATATTCAAATAGTATCCTTTCATTCTCCTATAAATAGGATGCTTAGTTAGAATTGAAAATCACATTAGAATCAGAGAATTCTTCTTCTATAATATTGAGCATATTTCTTTCGAGTTAAAAAGCTTTGAGCGTAGAAAACAGTGAAAGTTTTCTTCAAAAATATCCCTGGTATACGAGTTGAAATACTCTTCTTTTCAAGGTAAAGAGTATTATTTCTTTCACATTCTGAAGAGATATTATTTTTCATATTCGTATGAATATTATTTCCGTTCAATATTCATAAGAAATTTTATTTCGTTCAATATTCTTAAGAAATATTGTATTCGTTTAATATTCGTAATGAATATTATTTTGGTTTAATATTCGTAAGGGATGTTATTTTTGTTCAATATTCGCTTGAAATAATATTTTCTTACATACTCTTTAGTATGTAAGTAATATTATTTTGTTTCAGATTTCGAATTCTATACTCATTTTGTTAAAGTTTTGGTTTCTATACTCCATGAAATTAGTAGAATATCCTTGATATTTACGCTTCATTCAGTATCTTTTCATGGAAATATTATTCTGAGCATTCTTGATAAGTTTTAACTTTTTCATGTCGGAGTACTATTCTTGGGTTACTATTCACAAAGTACTATTCATAGAGTACTATTCACCCAGGGTACCATTCATAATAAAAATTGATTCGTTTTCGGTCCAAATCATTTTTGGTACAATATTATTCTTGAATTCTACTCCACAAAGCAGTATCATGTTGATAATTTGAACGTTATTGAATTCTAGATAAATTAAATTATAAATATTTAAAATTTATCCTTGAACTTGTTTTATTGAATTAGTATGTCATTGTCATCATTCTAATGCTTATATTGTCATGAAAGTCATATTTGGCCGTAGTGCATAGATGGACTTGGTATGATTATGACCAGGGATTATTCGGTATAATCATGACCGTAATGTTACAAATGATGTTATAAAAGTCCTCATTGGCTTATAGTGCATTGATGGACAGTTTTTGGTATGATTATGGCCATGGATTCTCTTCGGCTAAGGGTGCAAAGATGAATTATTTTATGGCGTGATCATGACCATTGATGAATACACGAATATCCTTGGCCCGTAGTGCATGGATAATTTGTGATCGTGATACTAAAGAATATCCTTGGCCGTAGTGCAGGGGTGATTCGATGATGTGGATTATTTATTAAGCTGAGTCTCAACGATAAAATTTATGATAAATTCTTTTTAAATCATAAGAAATAGTAGATTTCATGTTCTACTTGACTCTTATAATGGATTGCTTATTCCGCTGCAGTTAAACTTGATGTCTATTGTATTTTATCAGTTTAACACTGTTGAAGGCTAACGATAATTTATTTTGCATTATCTTAGTCATAATGTTTCTTACTGGGCTAGTTCAGCTCACCATTTGCTTTCATTGTTCTCTTCAGGAAATGAGAATATAGCTGGGACTAGTCGGGGAACGAAGTGACGGTCAAGATGTTTGTTTAGTAGTCCTCACTATTCTATAAAATAGTTTGATAATAAATGTATTGAGGATTTATTTTGAGTTTTAATACTATCTGAAGACAATATTTGTATTAAAACTCACAGTTCATGTTGTATATTTAAGTTTGTATTTGTTTTCAGTACCATGTATTTGGCGACTCAGAATGGGTGATGTATACCTATTTTGGGGGCGTCACAGTTGGTATCAAACCTTAGGGATATGATCCCTGGCTAAGATGTGAGACTAGAACTAGGGGGAGAGACGGGAAAATCATTCGCTAGTATGATCTACATAATTTATTTGTTATGTAATTAGTCGGTCAGAATATAGGAATAATATGTTGCATGTTAATTAACCCTTATTTTGTGGCAGTATTTAAAAATGATATCCGAGAATGTTGAGAATACCAATGGAGCACATGAGACTGTTGAATCATCAACGATCAATAACCAGGAAAATGTGCATCAGGAAGGTAACAATCCTCAGCAAATAACAACACTGACCAAATGATGAACGACAGAATATTTAGGGGCTTTTTGCAATTCATGCAACATCAGGCGAGAGAGACTACTATCCAAAATACAGGTGGAAACACTGGCAACTCTCAGACGGTCACCGCTAAACAGTTCAAGGAGCTGGGACCACCGGAGTTTTTTAGAGAGCCAAAACCATTTAAGGCGAAGACGTGGATAAAGCAGATCAACAAGATATTTAATGTCTTGGGATGCTCCGAGGAGCAAAAGGTTTCCTTTGCCACCTTCATGTTGCGAGCAGAGGCAGATTACTGATGAGAATCTGTAAAGCGTACTCAACCTGTCTCACTGAAGATGTCTTGGCAGAAGTTTCAAGAACTGTTCAACGACAAGTACTTTTCCGAAAGTATTCGTCACATGAAAGAGGTAGAGTTCATTAAACTGGAGCAAAACAACATGACCGTGTCGCATTACGAAGCCAAGTTTACCGAGTTGTCCATGTTTGCGTCCCATTTAGTTGATAACGAGGAAAGAATGACACGGATGTTTCTAAGAGGTTTACAACCTAAGATACGCTAATACTTAATTTCTCACAAACTGTGTTTATATTCAGATGTTGTAAATAGGGCTCAGCTATTGGAGCGCGATAATGAGTCAACCCAACCAAGAGAGAACAGCCAACAAAATGATAATACCAGTGGTAGCAGTCATCGAAGCGGTGACAACAAACGTGGAGGGAATCAACATGCCTGAAATGGTAACCACTTCGGTGGTAATCATGGCCAAGACAATAAGAGTGGACATTTGAAGAAGAGGAGATTCAACAATAATGAAAAAGACGTCAGCACCAGCACTCGTTATTAAGAAAGGAGAATGACCACTTATCATATGCTTTAAATGCGGATGAGAGGGACACATTAGTCCAAACTGCGCGATGCAGTCCAAAGCGTGTTACAATTATGGAAGAGAAGGTCACCTAGCTCGATTTTTTCTTACACCAAAGTCAAGTCCAACTGGGATGGAGGCATCAAAGGTCGTCCAGACAAGACAAAACCGGCAGTTCAAGGGAGAGCGTTTGTTATAACTACCCAAAAAGCGAGGAATCCGAACGAGGTCATCACAGGTAAGCTTATCATAAACTCTAGCGAAGTCTATACCTTATTTGATACCGGTTCTACCCATTCTTTTATTTCTCCTATTTGCGCTCAACGTTTAAATTTGACTCCAGATAAATTAGACTTTGACTTATCTGTTGAAACTCCGTTGGGAGAAATATTTATTACATCCACTATTTATAAGTCTTGTTTGGTTTAAATCGGTACCCTCACATTACCTGTCGACCTTATTTCCTTAAAAATACTTGTATTTGACATAATTCTAGGGATTGATTGGTTAACTACTCATCATGCAAAAATTGATTATTTTCGTAAGGTTGTTAGCTTTCATATTCCTAACCAACCTATTAAGCGAATTCAAGTAACCAAACAATTAAAATCAATCACTATCATCTCAAGCCATAAAGTTATTTGTTTATTGAAAAATGGATGTCAAGCTTTCTTAGCTCATGTCACGGATTTAAATAAAAATACATCAGTTTTCAATAATATTTCTATTGTTAATAAATTTCCTGACGTATTCACTGAAGAACTTCCTTGCCTGCCCCCAGAGTGTGAAATTGAATTTTGTATCGACCTTGAACTCGGTACAAAACCCATTTCCAAGGCCCCATATCGAATGGCTCCTATTGAACTTCAGGAGTTAAAATACAACTGCAAGAATTGTTAGACATTGGTTTTATTCGTCCTAGTACGTCCCCTTGGGGTGCTCCTGTTCTATTCGTGAAGAAGAAAGATGGAAGTATGCGACTTTGTATTGATTATCGGGAGTTAAACCATGTCACCATCAAAAATAGGTACCCATTTCCACGTATTGATGACCTATTTGACGAGTTGCAAGGTGCCAAATTCTTTTCAAAGATTGATCTTCGTTCCGGATATCACCAATTGAAGATTAAAACTGATGACATTCCAAAGATGGCTTTTAAAACTCGGTACGGACATTATGAATTCCTAGTCATGTCTTTTGGATTGACTAATGCTTCTGCTGCCTTCATGGACATGATGAACTGAGTATTCAAGGAATATTTGGATCATTTTATGGTTCTCTTTATTGATGACATTCTCATATACTCTAAAAGCCATAAAGATCATGAGCAACACTTGAGGCTGATACTCCAAAAGCTTCATGAGAATAAGTTATATGCCAAGTTAAAGAAATGCGAGTTCTACCTTGAGGAAGTAGCATTTCTTAGGCACGTGATATCCAATCACAGAATATCTGTTGACACGGCAAAGATTGAAGCAATTCAAAGCTGGGAACAACCTAAATTAGTGACCGAAGTATGTAGCTTTCTCGGCTTAGCTGGTTATTATCGGAGATTTGTAGAAGGGTTTTTTCGAATCACTACACCATTAACTCAGCTGACTCGGAAAGATACAAAATTCGGTTGGAGCGAGGAATGTGAGAAGAGTTTTCAAAAACTCAAGAGAAGACTCATTTTAGCACCTGTTTTGACAATACCATATGGCTCGGACGGATTTGTCATCTACAGTGATGCTTCGGGCAAGGGGTTAGGATGTGTTCTCATGCAACATAGGAAAGTCATAGCCTATGCCTCTCGACAACTCAAAGAATATGAGAGAAATTATCCTACTCATGATCTAGAGTTGGCAGCTGTTGTTTTCGCACTAAAAATTTGGAGGCATCACCTGTATGGGGAGAAAGTGGAGATCTATACGGATCATAAAAGCCTCAAATATTTCTTCACTCAAAAGGAACTTAACATGTGACAACGACGTTGGCTTGAACTGCTAAAAGATTTAAAGGATCCGGTACCGTATAGAGACCTCACAAGATCGACAAAACAGTTATGTTAATCTTCATCGAAAAGACGTGGAATTTAATGTTGGAGAGCATGTGTTGTTACGTGTGGCACCATGGAAAGCAGTTACGAGATTTGAAAAGAGAGGAAAGCTCAATCCTCGATTCATTGGCCTATTTGAAATCCTTGACCAAGTAAGAACTGTGGCCTATAGACTCGCTTTACCGCCAAGTATGTCTCATGTTCATAACATTTTTCACATATCCATGTTACGTAAATATGTGGAAGACCCGAACCACATTATTTATTTAGAACCGGATGAAATAGCGGAAGATTTAACATATGAGGAGGTTCCTGTTAAAATCTTGGATAAGGAGGAGCATATTTTACGCTCGAAGGTTATACCCCAAGCCAAAGTTTTGTGGAGAAACCACGATGTTGAGGAAATGACCTGGGAGTTAGAATCCGAAATGAGATCAAGGTATCCTCACCTCTTCGTTATACCATGTATGTAACCTAATTTTGAGGGTAAAATTTCATAAGAAGGGGAGGTTGTAAGACCCCAACTTTTATGAATAAAGATGAATTTTCTATAAATATCATTTTTGAATATTAAGTAGTGAATTTAATATAATGTTATAGTTGTGGGTAATATTTATAAATTTTACAAAGTACGCAAGTTGTTATAGTATATTCGATTGGTTGGGGAATATTCGTTTTAACAGAAAATATTCGTACGACGGCACAATCATTGGTGGATCCCACAACAGAATTATTATCGGAATGAGAAAACAACATAAATATATTTTTATGAAAATAACGGCAGAAGTTTTACCGTTAACTATTGAAATACCCAGTGTTAAAAGTACAGTAATACGCGTGATTGCATAGTAGCACACGATATTGATTATTGATGCTTACGTGAGAAGTCACTTAGTTTTGTTCAATTATTGCTACAGTAATTGCTGCAAGGTATCTCACGTTATTTGATTCAATTATTTTCAATATTTTATATATTATTAAATCAATAATTGAGATGACAAGCTATTCTAATTATTATATGCATAATTAATAATGTCTAGAAAGTTCTGTCAAGGAAAGAGGTTTGGTCACCTAATTGCGCGCCAACAGGGAGAAATTCTTATTGGAAAGTCCCCTCTTTCCTGGAAACGATCTGGTTGTTAATATTGCGAGTTATAATAATATGAATAAAGGTTGTTAAAAATATTGAAGGGATTTTTATGAAGTATTTGTTATAAATTTTGCTTATTTTATGGACCCCCATTTACCCATTTTTCAAAATAATTGGTAGAATTTTTTTTTAATATAATAAAGTTGGGGCCCATATGTGGGGACCACATGTGGGGCCCATATATGTTTAAAATCTAATTTGGGAAATGGGGGTTGGATGAAGTTACGTAAAAGAAAGGTAAGTATATATATAAATATATAAGTTTTGTTGTTTTATATATATACTAGCGATAACCCGTGCCTGAAGGCACTGAATAATTCAAAAATAAATAAAAATAAATTATGAACAAAAAAAATAAAGCATTGAATATGGACACACACTAAACTAAAAGCTTAAATTAATTCTTAGCACACCCGCACTTCTCATACATACTCTACAAAGCCTTTAAATGAAAATTCTTATAAAGACAAATTTCAATGAATAAATAAAGAATATTCAATTTTAATAGTCAAATTCTCATAAATTTAAAATAAGTTTAACTATATTTCAAGATTTATTTTTTATTATTTATAAGCCTTTTTGATTGATTGTAACTTTTTAGATAGTAACTTGACAATTAAAAATTATTGTTTGCTTGTTAGAACAACTCTTTTTTTTTGTCGCACGTAGATGAGTATACAATTTCACAGAGCCGTAACTTGATATAAAAACTGATTGCAGGTCGTTATATAAATTTAGGATTAGCTCAACAACAAAGTTTAAAAATAAAAAACCAAGACAAATAAGAGAGAGAGAGAGGTCAAACAAATAAGATGATGAATGACTAATGGTTAGGTTATATGGTCAATTTTACAACTTGCTAATGTAACAGATTGCAGGATCAAATCTTTATGAATTTTCATCCATATATATTTGGATGACCCATGTAGCTTCCTTTATTAAATCAATCAAATAATGGTAAACAACTATAAAAGGACATGTAGAAACAAAACTTTTTAAACCAGCCAAAGAAAAAATACATCCATCCAAAAGGACGGCACAAGAGCACACAGTGAGGTCAACAGACGAGGTCACCCACAAAAAAACTTTTTCAAATAAGGGAAATAGGAAATAGGATGAGGGAACGTAAACCTGTAGTCTTACTTTGACCATTTAGGCAAAATGACAAGGGCTCTAACAGGGACATGTCAATAAAAGCATATAATCTCAAGCCAAAGAATTTTAAAAGCAATTGTTCTCCTCCAACCCATATCAAAAAATACAGAAGATGGAAAACAACAAGAATTTACAATTTCAAATCACATGTATTCAAACAAATTCAAAAAAATGGGTAAATTCCAGCTGGCTCAATTACTCGATATAATTGAAGTAGCAGTAAAATAAGAAACATCAAGCAAACATAAATATTGTTAGCTTAAGAATATGAGCAATAGAAGTAATAACAACATAGAAAAGCTTAAATTTTTTTCATGTCCTGACACCAGAGAAAACAAACATCAACCCAAGGAGGCATAACACAGCCTTTTGACTCTAAGCTGTGATTTTGTTTCTTTCATTCTTTCTTGGGAAGTCGGAATCAACATAATGACTACACCCAACAATCAATATAGTTCTATTTATTGTTTTAAAAATAAAGAACACCCATAAATCCATTTATCAAAATAAGAAAACTGAACAAAAAATCATAATCACTAAAAAAGGTAAAAGAAAGGACTCAAAACTTTTCAATCAAATTTCTACTAGTTTATTCTACTTTCCCCGTTACCAAACAAGTCCAAAGTTTTAATTGGAATTTCTAATTAAATACATATAATAAAGTGCCTTCAGGAAACATGCTATATTTATTAATTTATAATAATTATATCAAAAATATTTGAATTATTATAATAATAATAATAATTAATTATTACTTGGTAGAAATAAATTAGTGTAGATAATAAACACACAAATATTTTATATTAACTGTAAGACCCCAAATTTTTTTTTTTAATAAAATAGAATTTCTTTTATTTATTATTTTGAAATAGTAAGGGCTTATTTGATTAATGTGGTTAGTTATGGGTAAAATGCGCAAATATTTTTAAATAAGCAAGTAGTTATAAAATATTCATTGTTGTCGGGGAATATTCGTTTAGTCGTGGAATATTCTTGCTGTCGGGGAATATTCGTACGACGGCGCAGCCTTTTATGGGCCCCATAACGGAAAGCGGTTGGATGAAGAAAACGACAAGTATAAGTTATTTATAAATAACGGTGTAGTTGTTACCGTTACTACTATTGGAATACTCGGTGGTTAAAACACAGTAATACGCGTTGTTGCACAGTAGCACACGGTATTGCACTAATTATTGATTCTTACGTAAGAATGCACTACTCAATAATTGTTACAGTAGTTACTGTTCAATATTTTATTTTATTGATTCAATAATTGCTACGTTGATATTTTATATTATTGTTGTTTCAATAATTGTCACTAAACAATATTTTCCATTATCGGAGCAATAATTCATATTATCTGAATAATATTATTAGATAACATTATTGGCAATGTCTAGAGAGTTCTGTCTAAAGAGAGGTTTGGTAACCTAATTGCGCGCCAGTAAGGAGAAATCCTTATTGGAAAGCCCCCTCTTTCTTAGGAATGGCATGGTTGTCAGTATTGCGATTCTGTAATATTATTTGTGAATAATTAATTATTGATTTATATGATATGTTAATATAGATGGAGAAAATTTTTAATGTGACAATTGTTAAAAATTGATTTTTTATCTTTTATGATAAAATAATTCATTTAAATATATTATTATATTATAATAATATAATAATGGTGATATTTTTACAATGAATGGGTGATATATGAATAAATGAGGAGGAAGAGTATTTTTGTTATTAAAAATATTTTAAAAAGGTTTTTCATGCTTGTGGACCCCATTTCTTGACTGAAATTTGATTTTAGACTGTAAAATCGTTTGTATGTGGATTTCAGTCAATTTCTGTTTGGAATTTGGAAAAACTTAAACTTACAAAGTTGTAGAGAATTGAATTTCTAATGGAAGGAAATAAGATTTGAATTTTTCTGATAAAAGTGCTATTTATTATGAATTATTAAAGTTCCGAAGTTCCGAAATAATTAATTTTTAGAAGTTTTAATTATGTTTATTAAGAAAAACGTTTTTTTTTTGTTTTGTGGGCTACACTAACATGTGCATAATGAGCTGAGATCAGTTGTCTAAGGTGGGCTTGAAAATTATATATATATATATATATATATATATATATATATATATATATATATATATATATTATTAAATTTTCTGCTTTGGTGTTCTAAGTATTTTTCTATAAATAGGGTGCTTAGGTTATAATTGAAAATCACACCAGAAACTGAAATTTTATCTCTCTTTCTCTCTGTATATTATCAAGCGTATTCTTGTGAGTATTTTGATACTTTGAGTGTTGTTATACGGTGTAAGTTCCCTTCAGCTCTATATCCAGTATTTCAGTTAGAAGTACTGTCTTTTCGAGGTTTTTTATAAATGATATTATTTCTTTCAATATCATTATACCGGAATATTGGTAAGATTTTTCTTATGGAATTCTTATCTTTTCATGTCGGGGTTACCATTCACGAGTTACTATTAACGAGTTACTATTCATGAATTACTTTTCACGAGTACTATTAACAAAGCATGATGATTTTTCTTGTAAAATTTCTACCTTTTGGTGTCGGGTTAGTATTCACGTATACATCACTATTCACGTATACGACACTATTCATGAATACGACACTATTTACATAAAAAATTAATTTTTCTTTTCTATGTCCAAGATTGTCTGTTATGGTTCCTATCTTTGATTGGATCTATGTTTTGATCTTCATTTTTGAATTCTGCTCCACAATAGTTATTATGGAGTATTTTTAAGCATGGATAAACCGAAGTACGAATCCTTACTGTTTGTTCTTTTATCTCACTGGATTCGTTTTCTTTAAAATATATTTTTCATCATCCTCGGTTCTAAATGATGATAGTACTGAATATCTTTGGCATGTAGTGCAAAGATGAATAATTTCTTGATGAATATCTTTGGCCCGTAGTGCAAAGATGAACAGGTGTTGAGATGAACATGACCCACAATATATCTTTGGCCTATAGTGCAAAGATCACTATTTGATTCAAGATGTATATTGATTGATGTTACAAGGATAAAATATCGATGATGGACTTTTAAATTCATATATGATAGTAGATTTCATTCTCTACTTAACTCTTCTAATGAATTGTTGTTTCCGCTGCAGTTGTTGATCTAAAACTTGTTGTCTATTGTATTCTATCAGATTTTTTCATGTTGAGGACTAACGATAATTTGTTCTATATTATCTTAGTCATAATATTCTTTACTGGGCTAGTTGAGCTCACCCTTTCCTTTTTGTTCCATTTTTCTTTTCAGGAGGCGAGAATGTAGCGGGTACTATTCGGGGTATGGAATGATGGTTCAAGATAGTTGTTTTAGTAGTCCTCACTATTTTGTAAAATAGTGTATGAATAATTGTAATGAGGACTCCATTTGAGTTTGAATACTGTTTAGCTGACAATATTTGTATTTAAACTCACAGTATATGTGTTGTCGTATTTTGCACGACAATTGTAATAATAAAGTTGTAGTTATTTTCTGTACCATGTATTTGGCGACTCAGAATGGATTGGGTGGAATGAACCTATTTTGGGGGCATCACAGTTGGTATCAGAGCTATAAGAAAAGAGCCCCGAGCCTCTCGCTGGTGACTTCCTTGTGTGGGATGCACCGAAGCCAGACTCTCCGTAGGGGACACCATTCTGCAATGGCAAACTAATAGGTACCACTGTGAGGTGCTGTCCACGGTTGGGACATGAGTTACAGTTGGAATCAGAGCTTAGGGCTATGGTCTCTGGCGGAGATCAGGGAATAGAACTAGGAGGGGAGAGACGAGTAAATCCTTCGCTAGTATGTCCTACCTAAGCTTATTTGTTGGTTGGTCAGAATATAGGAATATTATGTGACATGTTAATTTCTTTCATTAACCCTTATTTTATGGAAGTAATTGAGAATGACAACTGAGAATGTTAACAGTTGAGTAAATGAGACCGTGGAGACACCTTTGCTCACCAATGAGGAAAACGTGCAACAGGCTGGCAATGTTCCTCCTGTAAACAACACCACTGATCAGACGATGAACGATGGGATAATTAGAAGCTTTTTGCAGTTCATGCAAAATCAATCGAGGGAGACTCGTGTACAAAATACCGGTGGAAATGATAGCAACGCACGGTTTATCACAGGCAAACAGTTCAAAGAGTTGGGACCACCAGAATTCTGGGGAAAGCTGGATCCGATTAAGGCGGAGGCATGGGTCAAGCAAATTACCAAGATATTCGATGTCTTGGGATGCACGGAGGAACAGAAGGTTCCATTCGCCACTTTTATGTTTCGTAACAAGGCAGATTACTGGTGGGAATCTGTGAAGCGTACCCAGCCAGCCGCACTCAGCATGTCTTGGGAAACATTTCAGAAACTATTCAATGACAAGTACTTTGCTGAAAGTATTCATTTTATGAAGGAAGTAGAGTTTATTAGACTAGAACAGAACAATATGACGGTGTCCCAATATGAAGCGAAGTTCACGGAGTTATCCAGGTTTGCACCTCATTTGGTGGAGAATGAGGAACGTATGATGCGGATGTTTCTGAGAGGTTTAAAACACGACATACGTCAATGTCTCATATCTCACAAATTTTCTCTGTATTCAGACGTTTTCAACAGGGCTCAATTATTAGAGCGAGATAATGAGTACATTCAACCGGGGGACCACAACTAGGGTCGTACCGATGGCAACAATCATCAGAGCAATGATAACCATCGTGGAGGAAATTATCGTGCCAGAAATGGTAACCACTTCGGTGGTAATCATGGCCAAGATGATAGAAGAAATGATTCAAGTGGAAATTTCAAGAAGAGAAGATTTAACGATGACGGGAAGACATCGGCAGCAGCACTAGCACCAGCAACAAATTCTAGGGGAGGAGAACGAACGCCAGTTAGATGCTACAAATGCGGAGAGGAGGGACACATAAGTCCAAACTCTCCACAGCCTTCCAAGGTATGTTTTAGTTATGGAAAAGACGGTCACATAGCTTGATTTTGTCCTATAGCGAAATCAAGTCCAGGTGGGACGGTGGCACCAAAGGCGGATACGGACAAAACAAAGTCGGTGGTTTCAGGGAAAGCGTTTGTCATGACTGGCCAAAATGCGAGGAACCGAACGAAGTTATCACGAGTTAGTTAATCATAAAGTATTCTTGCGAAGTCTATACCCTATTAGATATCGGTTCTATCCATTCTTTTATCTCTCCTACTTGTGCTCAACGTTTGAACTTGACTCTTGAGAAATTAGACTTTGACTTATTTGTTGAAACTTTGTTAAGAGAAACCTTCATTACATCTATTGTTTATAAATTTTGCTTGATTCAGGATGGCACCATCACATTACCTGTTGATCTTATCTCTTTAAAGATACTTTCTTTTGATGTGATTTTAGGGATTGATTGGTTAACTACTCATCATGCCAAAATTTATTGCTTTCGTAAGGTTGTTAGTTTTCATATTCCTAAGCAACCTGTTATTCGAATTCAAGCAACCAAACCATTGAAGTCAAACTCTTTCATATCAAGCCATAAAGTCATTCGTTTATTAAAAAATGGATGTCAAGCTTTCTTAGCCCATATCATGGACTTGAACAAAAATACGTCAGATTTGAATGATATTTCTGTTGTTAGTAAATTTTTTGACATATTTCCTGAAGAATTTATTGGCCTACTCCCAGAGCGTGATATTGAATTTTGTATCGACTTTGAACCCGGTACAAAACCCATTTCTAAAACCTCATATCGAATGGATCCTATTGAACTTTAGGAGTTAGAAACCCAACTACAGGAGTTGGTACCCTAGCCTCTATTTGGTGACTTCCTTTGTGGAATGCACCGAAGCCAGACTCTCTGTAGGGGACGCCATATTCGTACAGTAGTAAACTGATAGGTGCCATTGTGACGTGCTATCCAAGATTAGGATATGAGTCATAGTTGAGAGCAACCTAAGTTAGTAATCAAAATGCGTAGCTTTCTAGGCTTAGTTGGTTATTATCGGAGATTCGTGGAAAGATTTTCTCGAATCGCTACTCCATTAACTCAGCTGACTCGTAGAGATACAAAATTTAAATGGAGCAAGGAATGTGGGAAGAGCTTCGAAGAACTCAAGAGGAGACTCATTTCGGCACCTGTTCTGACCATACCATCCTGGAAAAGCGAACGTGGTAGCTGACGTGTTGAGTAGAAGATCGTATACGAGTACGAGTGCGATATTGTCAAAGACCCATTTCGTATAACTTACAAATGATAGAGATAGAGTTAAAAAACTCTAGGGACCCACGTGATGATATACGAGTAGAATCGACTTTAATCGATAAAGTTAAAGCTGCTCAAGCTACACACCAGAGCTGATGAATATGAAGAAGGAGGTGCAAGAAGTTGTTATTCCAAAAGCGAGAATTGGCGATGTGAGAAAAGCTCAAACCTTCGATTTATTAGTCCATTTGAAATCCTCGATTGAATAGGAACTGTGGCCTATAGACTCGTTTTACCGCCAAGTATATCGCGTGTTCATAACGTTTTTCATGTATCGAAGTTAGGAAATTATGTGGACGAGCCGAACCACGTTATTGAGTTAGAACCAGACGAAATAGCCGAAGATTTAACGTACGAGGAGGTACCCGTCAAGATATTAGATAGGAAGGAGCATGTCATACGCACAAAAGGTCATACCGCAAGTTAAGGTTTTGTGGAGGAATCATGCTATTGAAGAAATGACCTAGGAGTTGGAAACAGAAATGAAAGCGAGGTATCTTCACCTTTTCGAAACACCAGGTACGCACGTCAATTTCGAGGACGAAATTTCACAAGGAGGGGAGGTTGTAAGACCCCGAATTTTTTTTAATAAAATGGAATTTCCTTTATTTATTATTTTGAAATATTAAGGGTTTATTTGATTAATGTGGTTAGTTATGGATAAAATACGCAAATATTTTTAAATAAGCAAGTGGTTATAAAATATTCATTGTTGTCGGAAAATATTTCGTTTGGTCGTGGAATATTCTTGATGTCGGGGAATATTCGTACGACGGCGCAGCCTTTTGTGGGCCCCATAACGAAAAGCGATTAGATGAAGAAAATGACAAGTATAAGTTGTTTATAAATAACGGCATAGTTGTTACCGTTAATACTGTTAGAATATTCGGTGGTTAAAACACAATAATACGCGTTGTTGCATAGTAGCACACGGTATTACACCAATTATTGAGTCTTACGTAAGAAGGCACTACTCAATAATTGTTATAGTAGTTACTGTTCAATATTTTATTTTATTGATTCAATAATTGCTACGTTGATATTTTATATTATTGTTGTTTCAATAATTGTCACTACACAATATTTTCCATTATCGGAGCAATAATTCATATTATCTGAATAGTATTATTAGATAACATTATTGGCAATGTCTAGAAAGTTCTGTCTAAGGAGAGGTTTGGTAACTTAATTGCACGCCAGTAAGGAGAAATCCTTATTGGAAAGCCCCCTCTTTCCTAGGAACGACCTGGTTGTCAGTATTGTGATTCTGTAATATTATTTGTGAATAATTAATTATTGATTTATATGATATGTGAATACAGATGGATAAATTTTTTAATATGACAATTGTTGAAAATTAATATTTTATCTTTTCTGATAAAATAATTCATTTAAATATATTATTATATTATAATAATATAATAATGGTGATATTTTTATAATAAATGAGTGATATATGAATAAATGAGGAGGAAGAGTATTTTTGTTACTAAAAATATTTAAAAAAGGTTTTTCATGTTTGTGGACCATATTTCTTGACTGAAATTTGATTTTAGCTTGTAAAATCGTCCGTATGTGGATTTCGATCAATTTCTGTTTGGAATTTAGAAAAACTTAAACTTACAAAGTTGTAGAGAATTGAATTTTCTATGGAAGGACATAAGATTCAAATTTTTCTGATAAAAGGGCTTTTTATTATGAATTATTGAAGTTCCGAAGTTCTGAAATAATTAATTTTTGGAAATTTTAATTATGTTTATTAAGAAAAACTTTTTTTTTGTTTTGTGGGCTACACTAACATGTGCATAATGAGCTGAGATCAGTTGTCTAAGGTGGACTTGAAAATTATATATATATATATATATATATATATATATATATATATATATATATATATATATTAAATTTTCTGTTTTGGTGTTCTAAGCATTTTCTTATAAATAGGGTGCTTAGGTTAGAATTGAAAATCACACCAAAAACTGAAGTTTTCTCTCTCTTTCTCTCTCTATATTATCGAGCACATTCTTGTGAGTATTTTGATACTTTAAGTGTTGTTATACGGTGCAAGTTCCCTTCAGCTCTATATCTAGTATTACAGTCAGAAGTACTGTCTTTTCGAGGTAAGGGATGTTATTTTTTTTATAAATGATATTATTTCTTTCAATATCATTATGCCGAAATATTGGTAGGATTTTTCTTGTGAAATTCTTATCTTTTCATGTCGCGATTATCATTCATGAGTTACTATTCACGAGCTACTATTCATAAATTACTATTCACGAGTACTATTCACAAAGCACGATGATTATTATTATAAAATTTCTACCTTTTGGTGTCGGGTTAGTATTCACGTATACGGCACTATTCACGTATACGACACTATTCATGAATACGACACTATTCATATAAAAAATTAATTTTTCTTTTCTGTGTCCAAGATTATCTGTTATGGTTTCTATCTATGATTGGATCAATATTTTGATCTTCATTTTTGAATTATGCTCCCAATAGTTATTATGGAGTATTTTTAAACATGAATAAACAGAAGTACGAATCCTTACTATTTGTTATTTTGTCTCACTGGATTCGTTTTCTTTAAAATATATTTTTCATATTCCTCGGTCCTAAATGATGATATTACTGAATATCTTTGGCCTGTAGTGCAAAGATGAATGATTTCTTGATGAATATCTTTGGCCCGTAGTGCAAAGAAGAACAGGTGTTGAGATGAACATTACCGACTGATTAATATCTTTGGCCTGTAGTGCAAAGATGACTATTTGATTCAAGATGTATATTGATTGATGTTACATGGATAAAGTATCGATGATGGACTTTTAAATTCATAGATGATAGTAGATTTCATTCTCTACTTAACTCTTCTAATGAATTGTTGTTTCCGCTGTAGTTGTTGATCTAAAACTTGTTGTCTATTGTATTCTATCAGATTTTTCCTTGTTGAGGACTAACGATAATTTGTTCTATATTGTCTTAGTCATAATATTCTTTACTGGGCTAGTTGAGCTCACCCTTTCCTTTCTGTTCCATTTTTCTTCTCAGGAGGCGAGAATGTAGCGGGTACTAGATGGGGTATGGAATGATAGTTCAAGATAGTTGTTTAGTAGTCCTCACTATTTTATAAAATAGTGTATCAATAATTGTAATGATGACTCTATTTGAGTTTGAATACTGTCTAGATAACAATATTTGTATTTAAACTCACAGTATATGTGTTGTCGTATTTTGCATGACAATTGTAATAATAAAGTTGTAGTTATTTTCTGTACCATGTATTTGACGACTCAGAATGGGTTGGGTGGAATGAACCTATTTTGGGGGCGTCACATTAACATTGAAATTTAGTAAATTGAGCAGTGTAAAGTTGGTTGTAGTTTGGCAAAAAAAAATTTCATTTTTAATTTTAATTTTAAAATTAAAGATTAGTTTTAAATAATAAGTTTTAATTAAAAAATTAATAATGATAATGTGATACACTAAAAAGGTTAAGAATTTTATGCTACGTTGTAATATTAAAATAAAAAATTATAATCAAATTTAAAATTCGAGTGACTTGTTCTATCTATCCGTGCGTCTAACTTAGTAAGGCTATGGAATATGGAATATGGAATATGGAATATGGAATAATGAAATATTGGATTCACCGTCTTAAACACTAATTTAAGTTAAGTTATTGGAATACATCCTACATTATAGTAAGTTAAGTTATGAAAAATGTTACTTTCACACTAATTTCATAATTACTTGTATTTAAATATAATTCCCTATTTTTAAGAATAATAAAAAATTTTACGCTACTTTTATGAATTTATTTTCAATCATTTTAGAGTTTATTATACACTCTTGTCTTGTTTACTTTAAATTTTCTATTAAGGGTTAAAACTCTCCCTTTCAAAGTTTTACAAAAAATTACTTTTAACTTTAAAGTATCACTTTTCTCAATGTTGATTAATTTTTTTTTATAAAACTGATTCATTTTAAGTGTGTGTGTTCAAATAATGGTGTTTTTTGGGAAGTGAGAGAGTGAGAGAGTAAGATGATAGATGTGAGTTTGAATGTTTGAAAGATAAATTTTTGGTCGTCGGATGTTGAAGCCCCAAATGATTTGAGGCCGTTGAATGTTGAAGCCTTGTAATTGATTTGAGACCGTTGGATGTTGAATTCTTGGGATTTGACCCACTCTATTTTTATATATATATATATATATATATATATATATATATATATATATATATATATATATATATTATATTTTATTTAAAAGTTTTCGTTTTATTAGAATATTTTATTGCATAGTGCTGCATAGTAAATCAAAATTTTTAAACGTTTTCGCCGGCTGAATTCACCCGTGAATATAACCACTATGCGTCCGTGATTTTAATATTCAAATAGTATCCTTCTATTCTCCTATAAATAGGATGCTTAGTTAGAATTGAAAATCACACCAAAATCAGAGAATTCTTCTTCTATAATATTGAGCGTATTTCTTTCGAGTTTTAGAAAGCTTTGAGCGTAGAAAACCGTGAAAGTTTTCTTCAAGTGTAACAACCCGATATTTTTTATATAATTAAATCAGAAATTTTGCGTATAATTTTTTTATTTATTTTAAGGATGAGGATTTGTACAAGATAATGTGTGTATGTATTTATATTATGAATATAAAATATATTTATTACATGAATGATTATAAATAATTTTATTTTAGAATTATTGCTCATTATAAATTATAATCTAATAATAATTAATTTTTTACAGTAAAAATGTTTTTATTAATTATTTTCTATGAAAATATGTTTATATATTATTTAAATAATATATGAAATGGTTATTAGAATTATTATAATAATTTTTTTATTATTATATGAATTTAATTTATATTAATTAAGTTAATTATTTTAACTTAATTAATAAAGGTATATAAGCCAGATAAATCAGATATGGAATCCAAACCCTAATTTTGGATTTTTATCAAGGAATAAGAATAATAATATAATATTAATTATATTTGGATTTTTCAGTGCTATAAATAGGTACTATATATGTGTGGACTGATAATGGTTGTTCAATCATGTTGTATCATGACTAAACCCTAGTTTTAAGCTGTTAAACCCTAATTCAAAAGTCGAATGCTAGCTTAGGAATGTTATGTAATCATGTTAGTGTGATTAACGACCGGTGTTATAGATATTAACCCTAATTAGGGAGAACCCTACTTTTCAAAACCCTAATTTCTTAAATTACAAACTTTAAACAATAATTAACTGATTGATAAATGGAAGCCCTAGTTTGAAACTCAATTATGAGTTTGAGAATGTTTTGTAATTGTATTATTATGATTAAGGATAAGTATTATGGAATTTAACGTTAATTATGAAAATCCTAATTTTTGAAACCCTAGTTAATATTTATAAATCCTAATATTTATATTATAAATCCTAATTTGCTAATTGGTGCCCTAATTGCTAAATTAGCGAGGTTAATTATAATTAGTAAATTCTTAATTTAATTTTCAAGTTTAGATAATTAGAAATCTAATTTAGTTAAGGAAAACCCTAATTTTATTTTTTTAGAAACTAAAATTTTGCACAAACCCTAAATAAAACTTCAAGAATTTCAATTTTGTGCTAACCTTAGGGTTAAACCCTAAGGGCTAAACCCTAAGGGCTTGCCATGTTTACAAGATTGCCATTAAAAATAAAAGCAAAAAGACCAAATTGCCCCCCCCCCTTGCATAATT